>OY728132.1:812916484-814166484 GCA_963277665.1 Viscum album | reverse complement strand
ATTATAATTGAAATCTAAAACATGGATCATAAGATTCTAAATAAACTCATTCATCCTAGATAATTTATGTAAAGAATTAATTCAATTATGGGCAAGCATTTCCAGTTGAATGCTCAAATCATATTTTAGAAAAAAGTGTAAGGAGTTTAAAATATTAAACACCAAAAGTGAACTTGGTTTTGAAATAAACCTAATTAATCTCTTCCTATGTTTTAGGATGCCTTCTAACATTATGAACCTGCAAAATAGAATTACACAATTAAGCATAAGAATCATGTCTTTCAATCTAAAAAATATAGTGGGAGTGGGATTCCTTATTAACTAATTACTAAGACTGAATTTGAAATCTAAATTTCTAAGATTGAAAATAAAAGTAATAGAAATCATGTGAAGGATAAATCTTGGTAGGATTCCCCATGTGGGACATGAATTTTTACTACCTTTAGTGTGCAGTACCAGCTGTTATCCAAAGACTAATGGTGGACGATGCTTCTTGGACTTGAACCACCATATGTGGATTTTTCTAGATTTATGTTCTTTGTTCTTGTTGAGTAGGATTCCATGTATAGAGTATAGAAGATATGACACCCTTTATAATGTGGTACATCTTGGAAGGAGGGGGTTGGATGAAATATGTAACCTCCTCAACCTTTGTTGATACTTGTTCAACATCTACTTATCCTTCCAATGGTTTCAACATTGGTGATACATGAAATGAATAATAAAAGGGAAATTCAGAATTTAAATTTGTATAATTAATTTTCAAGTATTCAATTTTAAAGTCAGAATTTTGTATCTCTTGTTCATCAAGAAGTGCCACTTCCATCTCTTATTGTACTCCCTCTATTAAATTTTCAATGTCTTCAGGAAGCTCCAGGTGTTTCTCAATTGGTATATCTTATTTTCTTTTCATTTTCCTCCAAGGCGTAATACGAGTTAGACAGATCTAAAAATTTAAAACTATTAGGGGTTATATTCAAATTAGTTTCATTAATATCAAATGATTTTGTGTTCTAGAATGTATCATCTCCCTATGGTGGTTCATCATGAATCTATTCATTTATTGAAAGTGCCTATTTTAGTTAATCATCGATGGGTGGAGGTATGTAGTCGATCTCCTCCATCCTTACATCAAATTTTACCACTTGGGTGGTGTCTTATTTCAAGGGTGATGACGCTTCTTCTTTGCAAGGTTTTGAAAGATTATGTAGTTACTCAAATTCATTAAAAAGTTCATTCAATTCATGTTGATCTCCCACATGTATTTTAGTAGGTACTTATTCCTCCATTTCCTCCTTAGGTTCTTCAATTTAAAAGATATGTGGTGAAATTTATTCCACCACTTTCTAAGGTTCCTGCTCCAGCTCTGGGTTGTGTCACCGCATTAATGCACGAACATAATAAAACACTCCATCAGTAATTATTTTTAGTTATTATATCCTTTCTCTAGGTTCTTGCAACTAATACCTATTAAAATATTCATCTTTCAGTTAGTATTTTTTTTGCACATGGGGGTAATTTATCCATGCATAATAATTGGAATTTGAATACATCAGGGAAAAATGTTTTTTTAGTTCTTTTAAAGTAACAATAAAAATGAAAAATATTTATAAAAATGTGAATTTAGAAAATGTGATTGAAATAACTACTTAGATCCCCAAGATCAATGAAAGTTTTGACGCACGCCTATCGTAGGACATGGGAAAAAAATTATATTCATAATGTAGTACAATGGTTAACATGGTCATCTCATTTGAGGATCGTTGCAGTTGGTTCAATCAATAATTCTCGTTTACCTATTCCAATTTTTTTTTGTTTTTATTTCACTATAAATATTTTGGTTTTGGGGGTTTTGGAGAACATGAAATTAACACAAATAAATAATTAATTCAAATCTAAATCTAGATGCAGACAAAATTCTTATTAAAAATAATGGTCTTGGTACAGGGTTTGATAACATAGGTTTATTAATTATTTATTTTTTTAAATTCAATTTGATAATCCAATTAGTGAAACCTGATTAATGAATTAATTTCCATTTATTTATTGAGTGTGTGACTTTATAATTCCTTCAGCACACCACACCACACCTCCTCCAATAGCCAGATAGGATTACAGCTCAACTGATAATGTTTTTCCTAAAAGAATTATCTCCTACATATTATTTTTCAACCCATTTAGATACTCCAACTCCACCATATGATGGGTTTTCCTATGATAAGGGATGGAAAATGATTAGTTAAGGAAAATAAATAGAATTAAAAATAATGTCATGGTGGATGACCACCGCACCTGTACAATACCCTCACATCCACCAAAAATAGATTTAAAGCATTTTGAATTGAAAACAATAACAAAGAACACCATGAAACATTCCCCAATACCATGACTCAGGATAATCACTTTCTATTATGAAGTGAAAATAGTTCAAAATGGATGATAGAAGAGAGAGAAAAATTAGATTAAGTATGGAAGAAGAAATTAAGAAAACATTACATAAAAAATAAGAATGCGTTAAAATGGAAATAAAAACTAAATAAAAAATGAAATAAAAATCCTAGATGGCCATTTACCTACTATCATTGATTCCGTAGATGGAATGGGATAGATTGGAATTATTTGTGAAGGAGGAACCCTCCTCCTTTTGCAAAAAATAATATATCCTTCGTAAGTTGTCATGTTTTAGAGCCATAAAAGTTCTGTTCGTGCATTTCATCCTTAATAAAGATCATTTATAATTGTATATCATTTTCTATCTACAAATTACATCATAATTATCCAAATAATGAAGGAGTTTTTAATTTTTATTGGTAGTTACTTTTTTGATTTGATGTTCAAGGAACTTCCTTCAGAAAAATATATTCAATCTCCACATTAATGATCTCAAAAATTCCTGAAATTAATTTTTCAAATTATTCTCTAAGAAATAATGCCATTTGAGGTGTAATAATCTCAATTGTAGGTGTGTATACAAAGTTTTACTTATGTTATGGATGTGGGGTCCACACTGTGCGCCCGAATAATTTTTCAGTATGATTAATATTTTCAAGACTCTAGATTATTGAATCATCCCCTGGTCCAAAATAAAAAGTTAAATATAATAACTTAAGGATTTCAACAAAAAAACTCAATTTGGAATCAGATTTTTAATTAAATAACCTAATTACCCTTGTGGTAAAAATCTGTCAAAACTCCATAATTAATCACTTTTCACATTTTTTCTCAAAATACATCATAAATCCAAAATAGATCCATATATTCTCAATTTGATAAATTGGGAGGCAAAAAACAATTTAAATTCATATAAAACATGTAGAAAAAATTATATCTATCAATTCCCCCACATGTAAACCATGCTTTCCCTCATGCATAAATTCTTAACATTGAATTGAGAGGACAATAATGTTAACAATATTAAAATTAAAAAGTAATAAAACATAAAAATTTTCAATTTCAAATCAATTTATAAAAAATCTACATGAATTATCAAATTAATTTATCATTTTTTAAAGAAACAATTATTTCATGGATTTTAATTTTCCACTTTAAAAAATTATGGAACTTATCCTTTAATTCATTTAAGCTCCTCAATTAATTATTATTAAACATGAAAACTCATGATTTACCTCTCCTTTGAAACTTTCCTCTCATCTCCCATGATAAAAATAAAGTATAATTATGCTCATATCATCAAAAAAATTTCCTTATACAAAGGATTGAAAATTAACTGCTTTCTACACTTAGTAAAGACAAATGGAACATAAAATCATGAGGGCCTTTCAATAATGGTTCAAATAAATTTGAGGATTAAGGTAGGTAGGATTTGATGCTTAAAAAACTAAGGCTGAAGGAGGGGGAAAATATCTTAAGTAAAATACATAATATAATAAGTAAAATTGTAATGAAATTATCCCCTTCAAAGTAGAAACACCTACTTCTAAAATATCAATGTAATGTCATGATAAAATTATGCCTAATGATTGTTTTTTTTCACGCTCTTTATTTTTTCAAATATATTTTATTCTTTGTTTTATTTTTTTATGTGTTATTCTTGAAAAAAACCTCAACCCAATCAACTTATTACATATGATAGAAATTATCCATCTAGTAATGGATATTTCTGGTTTTCCTAGATCACAATGAATTTTTATTTCATTTTTTTTGTTTTTTATTCAATAAAGGCACAAAAATTAAGTTCAATGAATGATTCCTCAGCCTTTTAAAATTTTAAAAATATATCCCCCACAATTTTTTCCTACAATGTAAATCATCCTTTCCGCCATGAATCCTTTTCCCCACACACATAAACTATAAAATATCATGAAAATACCATGTGTAGGGTAGAAATGGATAAAAATGGATTGAAACATGGATTATCCATAATAATATCATTTAAGGTATCTATGGGATAAATAAGGATTGATGTCAAGGTGGTGTTTATGGAAAAAGACTTTTTTAAATGTTATTTAATCAATATTAATATATTTTTTCACAGTTATATCTTTGATAAGTTCAAATTAAAGTTCTAGCAGGTGACATGTCCCAATATCACTCAAGAAATTTTCTCAACAACAAATTGGAAGTATTTAGGTCTAGAAATACTCTCAGGAATGGGAATATAATATTGTAAAATCACTCATGTCATGATTAATAGTAAAATATCAATTCACATGAATTTGAGAAATTCAAATCATGAATAATGGTGTAGAATCTTCATTTACAAGAATTAATCAATTCCATCAAATCATGAGTCATCATTTCAATATATATTCTTGAGTTTAAATATTAAATTTTCCATTTTACTCATTAAATATCATTGACATTGAAATAAAAAACATGGAATTATAGGATTAATAATATTCTCATGTATCCTAGATAAGTCAAGTAAAGAATAAATCCTTGTATGTTAATAAAATTCCAGTTGAAAGCTCAAATCATTATTTGGATGAAATATTTGGATTTTAAAAGTGTAAACATTAAAAGTGATCTCTATTTTTAAATAAATAAAATTTCTCTCTTCCTATTTTTGAGGATGACTTCTTTCATTATCAATCTACAAAATAGAATTACACAATTAATCATAAGGATCATGTCATTTAATCTAAAAAAGATAGAGGGAGTCGGATGCATTATTGACTAATTCTTAACACTGAATTTGAAATATAATTTCCTAAGTTTGAAAATAAATGCACTAAAAAGAATGAAATGGATAAATCTTGGAATGATCCCCCAAGTGGGATATGAATTTTTACTTCTTATAGTAGGATGTACCGGATGTTATCCAAATTCTGATGGGGGGATGAAGCTTCTTTGACTTGCACCACCACATGTGGATTTTCCCAGATTAGAGTTCTTTATTCTTGTTGAGGAGGATTCCATGTATAGAGTACACTATATCTACACCCTTAGTAATATGGTACATCTTTCATGGAGAGGGTTTTAGTAAGTATAGAACCTACTCATCCTTTGTTTCTACTTGTGAAATGTCTTCTTCTCTTTCTAGTGGTTACTCCATATGTGCTTCATTAAAATAATAATCAAAGGGAGAATCAAAATTTAAATTTGTTTAATTAATTTAAAAATATTTCCATTTAACGTCGACATTGTGTATCTCATATTATTCAGGAAGAGCCACTGGGATATCTTCAAGTACCCCCTCTAGTAAATGTTCAATGTATTTATGGAGATCCAACTGTTCCTCAATAGCTGTGTATTTTTTCATAATATTCCACGCATACGTAATACGAGTTGTCTGAATCTGAAAATTCAAATCTATTATGGGTGATACTCAAATTAGATTTAATAAAATCAAATAATTTTGATTTCAATAATGTATCATCTCCCTGAAGTGGTTCCGTTTCAATCTATTATTTGATGGAAAGTGCCTCTTGTAGTTGATCATCGATGGGTTGAGGTAGGAAGTTGGGATCATCCATCCTTTCATCAAATTCCACCACATGGATTCTGTCTTTATTTAATGGTGATGTCTCTTATTCATTGCAATCATTGAATATAAAGTAGTTTCTCACATTCATTCAATAATTCATTAAATTCCTATTGATCTTCCACATGTGGATCAGTAGGTAAGTCATCATCATTTTCCTCCCCAGGTTCTTCAATTGCAAAGATAATTGGTGACATTTCTTCAACCACATTATTAGGTTCATGCTCTAGCTCAGGGTTGGGGTTTTCTATTAATATATGAACATAATCAAATTTTATATCATCCTTTCTTGTTAGTTGTTATGTTATTTCCCAAAGTTATTGTAAATGAGCTCTATTACAATATTCATATCTTTGTTGTTGTTGTTATTGCTGTTTCACTAATGAGTAATTTATCCATGCATAATAATATGAATTTGAATACAACATGAAAAAAAGATTCTTCTAATATTTTTTTAATTAAGAAAAAAATGATTTGTTTTAAAAAAATTTGAATTTCAAAAACATCATCGAAATAAATTCTTAGCTCCTTCACAACGTTGAAATTTTTTACACACTCCTATCGTAGGGAATTTAAAAAAAATTATATTCTTAATCTAGCATAGTGGCTGACCAGGGTCTTTTCACTTGAGGAGCATTACAGTTCGTCCAATCACTAATTATTTATTACCTATTCTAATTATTTTTGGTTGTTTTATTTATTTATCGAAATTTCAGTTTTGGTGGTTTTGGAAAACATAAAATTAAAATAAGAAAATGAGGAATTTAAATCAAAATGCAGATATAGACAAAATGTAGATTAGAAATAAAGGTTATGGTCAAGGGTTTGAAAACACAAGCTCATTCATTATTTATTTGATGTTTAAATTCAATTTGATAATTAATTTAGTGAAACCTAATTAATGAATTACTTTCCATTGATTTATTGAGTGTGTGATTTTAGCATGCCTCTGGCACAACAAACCACGCCTCCTCCAATAGTCAAATAGAATAACACCTCAACTGAGAATGTTATTCCTAAAAGATCTGGCTCAACCGAATGCCATTTCAACCCATATAGAAAACCCAAATACACTGTATGAAGGGTTTGGATAAGATAATATATGGAAAATGATTAATCTATGAAAATAAATTGAATTGAAAATAAGTCATTGGTTGATGACCACCACACCCATGCAATTCCCTCACAACCAACAAAAAATATATAAAACATTTTGAGTTGATGCACAATAACAAAGAACACTGTGAAACCTCCCCCTAGTCCAAGCCTTAGGTTAGTCAATTTCCATTGTGACGTGAATAGAGATCACAATGGAAGATAAAAGAGGGAAACAAATTATATTAAATATGGAAGAGGAATAGTGTAACACTTTAATTAAAAAAATAATAATCCATTATAATGGAAATAAAAACAGAAAGGAAAAGAAAATAAATAAATTAAATATTATATGGCCATTGTAATGCTCTCTTAGGTGCCTCAGATAGAGTTTGATGGATTGGAATGATTACTGGAGGATGATATCTCCTCCTTTTATACCCCAAAATCTATCATTCGAATGATGTTTCCTTTTTTGAGCCATTAATGGATGATTAAATCATTTCCTACTGCATAAACATTGTTCATAATTGTCTCATCCATTCACCCTCAAAATATAATCTTAATTTTCCACCGTATGTAGTATTTATGAATATTTAATTGGCTATTAATTTTTCTGGATGAAGATTCTAAGAAGATTCCATCAAAATTTTTCATTCAAAGGCCAGATTGATGATCTTATAAATTCATTAAATTATTTTTATGAACATGTCAATGATCCGTCATTCTATTATATGTCTAATCACCTTAATTGGAGGTGTGCAGATATATTTGTGATTCTGTTACACTGGTGGGGTCTACACTGTGTGCCCGAACAAATTTTCAACTTCATTGAATATTTTTTCAGGCCTTGAGATGCTCAAATAATCCCATAGTCCAGTAGACAAAGTTAAAGGAAATAAATCAAGTATTTCAAAATAATTAATCACTCAATTTAGAATTATATATTTAAATATATAACCAAAATAACCTTGTGGTAAAAATATGTAAAAATCCAGAATTAAGTACTTTTCATAATGTTTCTCGAAAAACATCATAAATACAAAATTGATATATATATAAGATCAAATTACTAAATTGGGAGGGTTAAAAAAATTTAAATTCATATAAAAAATATGTAGAATATTAGCTATATCAATTCCCCCACATGTAAACCATGCTTTCCCTCAATCATAAAATATCAACATGAAATTGAGAGGACCCCAATGTTAACAATATTCCAATTCCAATGTACTAAAATTTAACCATTTTCATTGTCAAATAAAATTTTAAAAAATCCACATGAAGTATCAATTTAATTTATTATTTTTCAACTAAAATATTAATTCTTGTATTTTACCTTTCCCCTTTGAAAAATTACGGAACTTATCCTTTTTTCAATTAATATCCTTAATTCATTATTATTAAACATGAAAACACATGATTTACTTCCCCTTTGAGTATTTCATCTAATCTCTCATGATAAAAATCAAGTATAGTTATGATCATATAATGAGAAAATTTTCCTTATCCATTGTATTTGTAAATGAACTACTTCATCTACATTGTAAAGACAAAAGGTGCATAAAATCTGGAGGACTTTTCAATAAAGGTTCAAATTACTCTGAGGTTTAATATTGGTAGGATTTGATGCTTTAAAAATTAAGGCTCAAGGATGAGGGTAATATCTTAAGTTCAATGCATGATATAAAAAGTAAAGGTTTAATGAAATTCTCCCCTTAAAATTAGAAACACCCACTTCCCTTGGCTTAAAGTAAGATAATGATAAAATTATACATAATGAATGATTCATAAAACCTCATTATTTTTTTAAAATATATATTATTAATTTTTTTTGTCAGTTATTAAAAGTTATGCTTGAACAAACCTCATAAACTTAACCTAACCACATATGATAAAAAGAATCAGTCTTCAAATGGAGGTTTTTTGTTTTCTCAAATCAAAACCCATTTTATTTAATTTTTTTTCTATTTTTTTCTTCAAGAGGGGCATAATAATGAAGAATAATGAATGATTCCACAACATTTTACAATTCAATCAATAGATCACTCCCACTTTTTCCTTATAATATAAATCATACATTCCACCATGACTCCATTCAGCCCCTAACTTCAACTTTATAATATAATGCAATTACCTAGAGTTGGGTAGGAATGGATAAAAAGGATCAAAACATGAATCATCCCTAAAAAGGTAATTCATGGTGTCTATGAGATATAGAAATATTGATGTAATTGTGGTATTCAGAGATAAAGTCTTTTCAAATGATGCCTTAGTCATTTTAAATGTGTTTTTGCACATTCATGGTTATGACAAGTTCGAATGAAAGTTGTTGAAGGTAACATGTCCCAAGATCACTCAAGAAATATACTCAAGAATTAATAGGACATACTCAGTATATAAAAACTCACATTAATAGTAATATAATATTGGAATATCACTCGAGGCATGATTAATAAAAATAGACTGATTCACAAGAATTTTATAAATTTAAAACAAGAAAAATGGTCAAAAAATTTAATTTCCATGTATCAATAAATTCCCTAAAATCACGACTCATAATTTAAATATCCATGATTCACATTAAACAATTAATTTTACATTTTACTCATTCAATATTATTAAAATTTAAATTTAAAACACAGAATCACAAGATTCCTAGGAAACTCATGTCTCATTAATAAGTCAATTAATGAATGAATTTAGGTATGGGGATGCAATTCTAGATGAAATCTCAAATCATGAGTTGGAAAAAAATGTAAGGAGATTTAAGGATTAAAAAATAAAAGTGAACTCCCTTTTGAAATAAATCTAAGTCCTATCTTCCAGTGTTTGAGGATTCCTTCTTCCATTATGAACCTAAAAAATAGAATTACACAATTATGAATACAGATCCTTTCTTTAAAGAGAAAAAAATATAGAGGGAGTGGGATGCATTATTGACTAATTTGTACATCTTAATTTGAAATATAAATTCCTAATATTGAAAATAAATGAACTAGAAAGAAATTAAAGGATAAATATTGGTAAGATTCCCCATGTGGGCTCTGAATTTTTACTACGTCTAGTCAGTAGTACCAGCTATTATCCAAAGTATTATGGTGGATGAAGCTTCTTTAACATGAACCACCACATGAGGCTTTTCCCTGATTGTAGTTATTTTTTCTTCTTGAAAAGGATTCCATTTATAGATTAAACCAGATCTTCCCCCTTCACAATGTGGTAAAAAATTCATAGTCGAGGTTAGATGAAGTATAGAACCTATACATCCTTTGTTTTTACTTGTGAAACATCTACCTTTGCATCCAGTTGTTTCTTCATATGTGACACATTAAAATAATAATCCAAGGGAGATTCAAAATTTAAATTTGTATAATTAATTTCAAAATAATACCTTTTAATTTCAGAATTGTGTATCTCTGGTTCTTTGGAATGAGACACTGGGATATCTTCTTATACTCCCTATAGTAAATTTTCAATTTCTTTAGGTAGCTCCATGTGTTCACCAATAGTTAGATATTCTTTTTCATTATATTATTTAGGGTGTAATACGAGTTTGCTGAATCTGAAAATTCAAAACTATTTGGGGTGATACTCAAATTAGTTTCAATAAAATAAAATGGGTTTGGGTTTAGAAATGTGTCATATCCATGAGGTGGTTCATCTTGAATCTCCTCTCTGATTGAAAGTGCCTCTTGGAGTTGATTATAAGTGGGAGGAGGTAGGTAGTAAGGCTCCTCCATCATTACTTCAAATTCCCCCACTTGGGTGATGTCTACAATTAAGGGTGATGGTTCTTCTTTTTTAAAAGCTTGGGGAAGATCAAGAAGTTAATCAAATTTATTCCAAAAATAATTCAATTCCTATTGATATGCCACATGTGGCTCCGTAGGTAAGTCTTCCTCCTTTTCCTCCTCAGGTTATTTAATTTTAAAGATAAGTGGTGAAATTTATTTCTCTACTTTCTTAGGTTCATACTCTGGCTCAGGGTTGGGTTTCTCTATTAATACACAAACATAATAAAATTATCTATCAACCTATCTTGTGACTTTTTATTTTCTTTCTCTATGTTATTTCCACTAAGACCTATTACATATTTTATCCTATCCTTGTTTTTTATTTTTCACCTTTGAGTAATTTAACTGTGCATCATAATTTAAATTTTAATACATCGAGGAAAATTTTTTTTTTTAGATTTTTTAATTAAAAATAAAAATATTTTTTTTACAAAAATGTGAAATTATGAAACATAATCAAAATAACAGCTTAGATCCCCAGCAAAGACACTCATTTTGACACATGATAGTCATGGGGCATGGAAAAAGAAAATTTATATTCTTAATGTAGCATAGTGGCTGACTAGGGTTGTCTCACATGATGATGGTTGTAGTCGGTTCAATCACTAATTATAGTTCACCTATTCTAATTATTTTTTTTGTTTTTATTTCTTTATCAAAATTTCATTTTTGGGGGTTTTGGAAAATATCTAATTAAAATAATGAAATAAAGAATTCAAATCTAAATGTAGATGAAGACAAAATTTCAATTATAAAGAAATGAATTGGTCCAGGGTTAGAAAACATATGCTCATTAATTATTTATTATTTATTTAAATTTAATTTGATAATTAATTTAGTGAAACCTCATTAATGGATTTCTTTCCATTGATTTATTTTGTGTTTTATTTTAGCATGCCACCCACACATGAAACCACACATCCTCCAATAGTCAAATATGATAAAACCCCGACCAATAATTTTATTACTAAAATACATGGCACTATAATATTCCATTTCAACCTTATATAAACCCCAAATCCACCGTATGAATGGTTTTACTATGAAAATGGGTGTAGAATTATTAATCAAGGAAAATAAATTGAAAAGAAAATAATGTTATAGTGGATAACCACTACACCTATGTAATACCCTCATATACACCACAAATAGATTTAAAACATTTTGAATTAAAGAACAATAACAAAGAACACTGTGAATCCTCCCACAAGTTCAAGCCCTAGGTTAATTACTTACTATTTCGAATTGAAAAGAGATCACTATGAAATATGGATGAGAGGGAAAAATTAGATTAAGGATGGAAAAATAATGGTGGTACAATTTTATAAGAAAATAATCATGCATTACATTGGAAATTAAAACTATAATAAAAAGAAAATAAAGAATTAAAAATCCTATATGGATATTGTACTCCCCTCATTGGTTCCCTAAGTTGAATGATATGGATTGGAATGATTTTTGACGGAGGATCTCCCCTCCTTTTATAGGCCAGAATATGTCCTCTGAAGGAATTCTCATTTTTGGGAAATTAAATGGACAATTTAGAAATTTTATCCTTCATAATGGTTTTTCATAATTATCTCATCCGTTCACCCTCAAAGCATCCTCTTAATTGGCCTCAGATGTATGATTTATGAATTTTTTATTGACTTTTACTATTTTTGGTTGAATGTTCTAGGAAGATTCTTTCAAAATATTTCATTCAATATCCACCTTTATGATCTCAAAACATAAATAAATTAATTTTACGATAGAAAATTTGAGTACTCGTTCCATTCTAGGAAAAATCACCTTAGTTAGAGGTGTTTAGACCGAGTTGTGATTCCATTATGGAGGTGGGGTCCACATTGTGTGCACACACAATTGTTAAATTTGATTGATTTTTTAGGCCTCTAGATGCTCGAATCAGACCCTGGTCTAGAAGAAAAAGTTGAAGAAAATAAATAGCTAATATAAAAAAATTACTCAATTTGGAATTATATTTTTAATGAAATGAATAAAATACGCATGTGGTAAAAATCTTTCAAAAATCCAGAATTAAGCACTTTTAATAATTTTTCCCAAAACACAACATAAATCAAAATTGATCCATATAATCTCAAATAAATAAATTGGGAGGGTTAAATCAATTGAAATTAATTTTAAAAATGTGGATAATATTATCCTTGTTAATTTATTAATAGAATTAATGAAGATGGTGATTTTTGGAAGATATGTGAAGTGGAAATGATTTTTTGTAAAAAAATGAGTTACTCTGAGTGTAATTCAAATGAAAACATTCCTTGTGGACCCATTTTGTTTTGAGGATAGGGTTTTCTGTAGATATAAATATCACTAAATGTTTGTGACTTCTATACTCGATGTGATCCAAAAATGTTGACTGAGTGAGTACCTATGGGTATACAGGTTCAAACACATGAAGGTACACGATCACATTCAAACTACATGGGAATTATCAGAGAACATTGGAATTTCCAAGAACATGGAAACTAATAATGTAAATGGGCACAACCATAGTACACTAGAACATGATGATGAACTTTCACACAAACTCTAGCAGGTTTGAACTTATTGGGAATGCTGTGTACCCCCTATAGATACATTTTACTCCCTTCTAGAGAAGTGGATGTGTTATCCCCTCTATGGTTTAATATTTTATTGATTCATGTATCCCTTCATGAAGCCTAGGGTGTGATCCTCTATCATTATTTCATAATTTGGATTAGGTACACACGATTGAATTCCTAGGTGCTCAATACCCACCCTAATGGATTAATCAAGGTAAGGTAGTATATCTCATATAGGCCCTAGTTGTGATTCCTTATCTACGTATCAACGTATTTTGAGTCGTAATATGTTCTTTATCATGGAAAGGGGTAGAAAAAACAGCCTCTCATATGATCACCATAAGATTTGATAATAACTGATGAGTTAGTTATACCGAACAAGAATTACCTTGATGACTCAAGAATAATTATAGGATGGAAGTGTGGTTGTGCCCTTACTTTCAGAATTTGTGATGGTCTTGTGTATATTTTTTCTTGATGTTATCCTTTCTTATGAGTAGATAATGTTGATGCATTATGTTTGGTGATTTTAGGTTGTCTTATAGGGTATGTTTTTACTCACCCATGAATGGAATATACCCACACATTTCTTGTTCTATATAAAATAGTTTCCTTTTTATGGATTCTTAGGTGGGACAATAGCAAGTAGAACTTAGTTGTGCTATAAGGATCCCTATAGGTTCTGGGAGTTGTATCCTAATATCAGTCCCCTCTATTCTAGTTAGTTGGAATATTTTACAGTTATGGTGGGATTGTATTTATCTTTATACTTTACCGTGAATTTTTTGTAGTAAAAATTGAGATATATATAATGAATGCATCTACAATATCATTCACTTATCTTTTTCTAAATTATTTTTGTGTTTGGGGATGTGTGTGTCTATATCTATCGTAGGATAATGCATCACATGTGTGTGATATGATTACTCCACGCATGTCTCCACCCCCTGACCTATTGATGGGAGGAATGAGGAGTCACATTTGGATTACCACTGGCTATATAGGCCCCGATTGGTTGGGTTTTGAAAAAGATGTATTAGATTGGTATTCTCTTAGGATTGGAGTTTGGAGATTGTTTAGCAGTGAGGTTTGGTTCGGGAATAAGGGAAACAATGTTAAATTGTATTTATTTCAGTTCATAGGTTAGGGAACCCAGTGATGGTTTTTGTAACACCATTATATTTTATGAAATATTTTAATTCAAAAAAATAATAATTTATTTTATTTCTTGTGTAAAATGCAGTACTGAATTTTTAAAAATGACGATATAATATTAATTTATTATTTATACATGAATATTATAACCAAGTATTAAATTTATAGATATGAATAAGAATAAAAACATATTAGAAATTAATTGTAAAAATTTTATTTAAGGAAAAAATATTTATAAATCAGAACTTAATTTTTTAGTAAAGTCTTTCTATGCATCTAAAATATAATTTACACAAAAAATTATTTTTATTGATTTTTATGAATAAATTATGAAGGAAATTTTTTAATTTTAGAAAATATACTCCAAATAATAAACTATAATTTTTAATTATCAATGTTATAATAATATTTGAGTGACATTTTTATGATTTTTGGAATATTATAGTTTTTTGATGAATAGTAACAAAATATTGATTTTTAATAAAAACATCATTTTTTAAAGAATTTAAAAGATGACTCTTTTTAGAATGTTTCAAATGTTAAAATAGTTAATTTATATATTTATTAGTACAATTTATCCCATTTTAATCAATTGAATATTGAATTTAGATATTAAAACTACATAAACTTTTTAAAATGTTCTATTTGGAATACTGTTTTTTCATCACATCTATGAGAATAATATTAAATTAAATTATTCCACTCCTATGATTTGAATTTTACAAAATTGGATCATAATTTTTAATAGGAATACTTTTTTTAATATTATATTTCAAATTTATTTTTATCAAAAATATTAAAAAATACAATTTAAAATAATTACAGTGATTAAGATTAAAATGGTGTCTTTTAAATTACACGTGCTTGTGTTAAAATTAATTATTCACACACAATGAATTTTTATAGAATAAATTTGATTTTATATTTAGAATAAGAGAGTCAGAATTGTCTAAATATTATAATTTTAATTTTAGTCTTGAAAGGTAAATTACCTATGTAAATAAACAAAATACAAGTTACCGTGGTGATAACTAAAATGGTAGAATTAAGGAAAACTAAAGGCAAAATAATTACATGCCTAAAACTTGATTTATTATGATTTTGATGTGTTTATTGAATATATCATCCCAAATCTCTATTATTTTTCAATTTTGGAGGAATTTGAGGTTAGATTGACTTCCCATAATCGAATAGTTTTGGGTATTTACAAAAACTACACTCCTCAATTATAAATGAAAATTACCCCCATCACTTATTCACACCTATTAAGAAATGTTTCATGATAATAACGTAAATTATATATACAAAACATCCATATCCACATTATAGGGAACTTTTCTTCAAAAAATACGAATCCTAGGGTTCTTAATAAGTGATCCAATTGAGGTTTTACTAGGAGAAGGTAATTGTATTATCTAAGAACATTATTTTTTTACTTATTATCTTACTTCCATGATAACTATACTACAAATTATAACATAATAAAAAATTATATATCTTATAATGAGATGTTATCATCTTGATTTTATAACTTATATACATATCCTCTGTCATCAATTGTGTGTATGGCGAACTACCAGCTCGCTAACAGATGTAATTCATTTTCCATCACCAAATATCATGACTGAATATAATGATGTATTTGATTTTTTATATGATATTTTTCATATAAATATACCTATGAGGTTATAATATTACATATAACTTCTTACTTTCCATTCTTTTAGAAAAAAATAATGTTGCTCGTGTGTACGATGAACTTTTACCACATGAAGCGATGTGATTTGTTTTTCACCGATAACATACATGGAATGTATTAAGGACGAATTTAGTTAACATATATTATATATATAAAATAATAATTCCTTAATAAAGGTGATAAATTATTGGCCATTCTTTCATTTCATCCTTTGAGAAAACTGAAATAATGTTCAAGCGTACGTATGACCTATAGTCTCTATAAATAGTGTATTTCGTTTTCTATATATAAAATTTATACATTACTCGAAAAACTTAATATATTTTTTATATATGATATTTATATCATGTTTAACATCAAAGGGGATTATGTACCCATGATCTAAGTAAAGGGACCAAACATACCAAATCAAACAATACATGAAAACTAATACACCTATTACCCAAAATGTGATTTTATCAAATAATTATTAACAAATGGGTAATAAATGTTCATAAGTAAATAATATATGGTAATATATATATGAATATAGTTCTGAAATTTATTTAAAATTGGAATATATTTATTATTCCCGAGGTTCCAATATATACAAAGGAAGATGAGACTTAGGGTAAGAGATTTTGTCTCATTTTGTCTTTTCGAGCCATATGTTATGTTATTCACCTATCTTATTTTATGTGGTGTATATACATAACATTTGAAATTTTATATAATGAAAAAAGTTATTCTCATGATATTTAAATTTTCATTTAAATTTATTCTTTCATGGGACTTCTCATTCAAAATTTACAAATCATGTACGAGATTTCTAATATCTCTTTTATTTTATGGAGACATATTCCATATTCAACGTTTGATTATTTTTTGTGGTTTACATAATTCCCATGATTTTATTACCCTATTTTCATCATAAAAATTAGGGAATATACATATCCATATAATGTTATTTCTTTCATGGGGCATATTACTCAAATGATTCAAATTTGGTAACATCTTTTTGTTGAAATTTCATTGTTTATCAGGTTTGTTAATAATTATGAATCTAATGTTGAGATATTAAAATATACCACTCAAGAAAACCATTAATTTTATTATCCTTAGTTTATCTCATGAATATATATTTTCTCCATTTAATTTCCTCTGTTTATGTACTCATGATTCTAAAATAATGTCTCCAAGGAAAAGTAACATTATTTATATCATGAATTGATAATCCTTTTCCTTTTATGTACTTATTTTTTACAAATATTTTAAAGAGTATTTCAAAATTATTTAATTATTATTTAACGTAATTTTTACCAATGATTTACTTTTTTTATAAAACCAATTAACATAAATATTCTTATTGTTTTCTGAATGAGTTACTTTTTCATTTTTAACAATAATATGAAAGGAATATTTCTTTTAGAATGTAAGATATGAAAGGTATGTTATAATATTATAAATTACCAATGTTTTAAATCATCATTTATAATTTTTAAATATTATATTCAATGAATATTACTTTCAAAATGTTTTGTGAACATTTATTTTTTTAAAATATGATTTTTAACTTAAATGGAATTTTTCATGAACAAATATTTCAAATGATCATTAAAAATAACATTCCATCTAAGATGACATGCATTTATGTAACATATTTTTAGGGGATATAATACATAGATACCATAAGTATTCTTTCTATAAATGTTTTTTATTATGATGATTATATGTATAGTAAACCCATTCCTTTTCTACGGGTTATGCGTTGATAAATTGGAAAGGTAATTGCAAAACCCATATCTATTCTATAGGTAATGATATGATAAAGTGTTTATGATACCCATTTAATTTATAATATTTATGTCATGATGAATGTTTTAGGATATTATGGCTATAAAATAAAAATATTACGTGACATTTGGGACCTATATCTCCCTATAATGCATTGGGTAATGATTGATATCTCATGTGATGAAAAGGACTAGAATGGGGAGTAAAGCCAGTTCGGTAAGGGATTTTTTCCACTATGATAGTCTTGTGAGTGAATAATGAAAAATATGATGGGTTTGGGTGCGAAAACAACTGGATATTATTGTATTGGGGGTAACACCCCAAGCTTCCATGGTATGTTTCTTTTTAAATAATTTAATAGGTTGCGCTACAAGCAACACTGAGTTCGAGCTCAACACTACCTATCAAACTAGCCATTTAAGACACTGTTATGAATCGTATTAACCAAATTTTGAATTATATATATTTGATATAATTTAACATTCATATTATCTATTTATTTTACATAACATAAGAAAAAATTCAAATTTTCAGATAAAAAGAAGTATTTTTCAAAAATGATGTTTTGCCGCCATTTAATTCTGA
Source organism: Viscum album (assembly GCA_963277665.1). Taxonomy (NCBI): domain Eukaryota; kingdom Viridiplantae; phylum Streptophyta; class Magnoliopsida; order Santalales; family Viscaceae; genus Viscum; species Viscum album. Next base: position 814,147,869 of record OY728132.1, on the reverse strand, counting down.
ATTTTTTTAAAATATAATATTTAACACTTTAATATATTAAATATTACAAAATAAACTTATTCTTTAAAATCATGACATAAAAATTTAGTTTGGATATTTTTTTGGTGTTTTTCTAATAACATTCATACCTTAATAAATAGTGAAAATACTGCATTTTAATTAAAAACTACTTTTTCATATTAATTATTTATATTGTTAGATTATATTTTTAATTGGATTTAAATTATAATTTTCTTATTTTTTAATTATTTATTCCAATGTTGGTCATTGGAATAAGTTTTACATTTAAATGGGACAACAAAACATGCCAATCTTTTAATAGTTTTTTCTTCTTAAAAACCTGCTTTCTGGTTTTGACAATAGGAATTAATTTTAAATTAATTAATAAAAATTATGTGTTTTGAATTTGTAAAAATGGATTCCATATTCATAATCATAAGGTCCAAATTATGTAAATAGGAATCTTTTATTTTTGGATATTATGAATAGTAACTATGGTATTTTTTTTTATTTTCCATGGTTAAAGGGTAAATTAGGTAAATAAGCGTAAAAATTGTATTATAATAATATAATACTACCCTAACACATTTTCTAATATTATTGGATGAGTCATGGGAGGAAAAAAATATCCATAATAGAAATATTTGGAATTTGGGAGCCACTAGGGTGTGATAATGAAATGTTATAATAATTCATATAAAGTAAAGAAAAATATAACATAAAAATGTATCTTTTTACAAAATCAATTTTAATATATTATTATATAACTGATATATTTTACTATAAAAATTAATTATAAAGTTAAAAAGACTTAATACATCATTAATATTTATTTATAATTTTTAGACATTAATTAACTTAATTTATTTATGACATAATGATGATACAATGATTACATTATTAAGAAAAGAAACAAATAAATGATATTATAAATATTAAAATAAATATTATTTAAAATATTTCACTCAATAAAACAATTTTCTAGATTATAATGACATGTTTTGAATGATTTATTTCTTTTTTCAATGTAATTAAGTTTTTTTGAATTGTAGAAAAATCAATTACTAAATAGTGTCAAAATTGACATAAATGGGTTTTAGAAAAACACTATTTTATTAAATGATATAATAGTCATAAAAATATAATATACGTCAAAATAAACTAGATATTGTTAAAAATGTAATTAATGATCTACTTGATATTCTCTTGACATTTTATAGTAACTATACTAACCATATAGTATAAAAATACAAGAAGACATGATAAGAGTTAACTTATTTTACTAAGAGTTAAATCTAAAAGATAATGTTAATTTTATTACCTAAAAATGTCTAAAAACTAATGATTGAGAGTATATATAGACATAATTATCTTATCCTATAAATATATTACTTTTTAGCTATTATAATTTGAAAATGAATTTTCAATAAAATAATATTACAAGACTTTCTTAAAGTTCCCCTCACCTCTCCTATAAAAGGTAAATTCTCCTGCCCTTTTATTCACACCTATAAAGCAATTTGGATTTGAAAAAACCTGCCCAAAACACCTAAAAACTTCCCTCACATCATCATAGATTCCACAATTTGTGCACACAACCAACTTAAGGAGTCATTTTCTTCCAATCAAAAGGAGACACACGAAGAAGAGGTAATAGTTTTATCAACTCTTTCAATGTTATTTTATTCTTCTACTTAAAATTTCATTGTTGTTTAAATTATAAAGAAATAAATCCTATATAATCCATATAATTAGATGTTATTATAATCATGGTAAAATAGTATTCATTTTTTTATCTGTCCTAGAAATAATAATATCACCAAGCATGCGTACGTAAAACTTACCATCTCAACGCCATGGTGCATTTTTTTATTTAACATTAAATTATTTGCATGGGTATAATGATGATTATAATTTACATACATAATGAATTTTACATTATTATGATTATATATAATTAATATACCATCCAGTTCTATGCCATTTAACCATTAAAGGAATGACATCGTCGCTCATGCGTACATATGACATACTATCTCGATGACACAATGAGATTCATTCTCCACATTAAACATTCAAGAATGATTATAAAATTAATTTTATGATTAAATATAATATTTATGAACTTAATATGATTCTAGATATGAATAAAATTTGTCTTATATATAAGAAACCTAGATTACATGATGGAACATGCATAGGAAAATGAAGCAGTTAACACCCGAAACAAAGGTAATACTAAAATATTATTAACAAAATGATATACAATGATCATATATGTTATCATAAATATGGAAATGGTTATTTTATAATTTAATAAAATACTTTAATCGTAATAAAAGTTGTTAACACACCCTCTACTAAAGGAATGTATATTGTAAGGGTTATTTTTAAAATCTCTTTATTTATCGAGATTTCTTATATGTAAGTATATAATAGGACATCCTTATCATCAATGTCCATGTTTATTAAAATGTAATTAAAAATATTATTGACAATTATTTAAATCCATTTTTACCCATGTTTTACTTTTTACAAAATGTTTTGAATAAAATCATTCCATCATTTTCTTAATGAGGTACTGTATAAGCTTTTCAAAAAATTAAGGAAATAATGTTTTTTAACATATACGACACAAGAAGATATTTTATTCTGTTATTCCACTATACCATTTTGAATCATACCTTACAATCTTACAAGTTTATTTTCAAAATACATGTTTTATTTTAAAATCTTCACGGTTTTGAAATGATTTAAAGTAAAAATGGATATTTCCCTCACGAAGTTTTATTGAATTTATTAAATTATTTTCATCTATGTAAACATACTTTTTGTATTTTATACTTGTTTGAGGTTTTTTATGATATAATATTACATATTATATTGAAGGTTTTGTGATATTTTTGACTGTGGATGTGCTATTTTACACCATTCATGGATTATGATTAAAGTATTAACATCTCATTTTCTAGTTTTAATACAAATGTTTATGTTATATTTAAACCTTTTCATATGAGGAATGCATTGAAATTAGTAAGTGATGCGTGAGTCCCACTATAGGCTCTCGATGCATCAATAGGTATCATGATACAAACTAGTGTCTTGGAACGAGGCCTTGATAGAATATTTATGTTTGGTTTTGGCACGAGGCCTTGACATAGTGGTTATGATGGTCGACACTATGAATTATCTCATTATGAGATTAGTTATTTATTTTACATGTGATTATTCAAATAGTAGAATATCCATGTGAATGTTTAAATAGAATTATTTGATTGATCTTTTCCATATTATGATGAAGATAATGAATTAAAAGGCTTTTGTTTTAGTTTTATACCTTGAATTTTAAGCTTGTTTTTAATAGCTTCTTCTATATTGTTTATCCTTACTGAGTATCTGAGCTCACCCCTTTATTATGCTTTATTTTCTAAGGATTCCAATAAGAATTTTATGATTTATATGTAGGGTTAATATAAGGGAATAATGGCATTAAAAATGGGTTTTCTATGCTATATTACATGATAGAAATTATAATGTAATGTTCATCCATGTAATATATTTTCCAAGATTACAAAACTTGATTAGTCCTTCAAGACATGATTCCTTGTAATCATGCCAATGTATTAAAATAAAAAACTATATCAGGGTTAATTGGGTCGTGGAACTATAGTTTTTATAGATCAAGTTTAGAAACACCCTTAGAAATAGATTTAGAAAACATTGATTAGGGATCATAACACTAAAATGGAATTTGGGGATACATATAGAAGAACCCAACTAGAATTTTGATAAAGTATAGATAAAAATTATATTCCAAAACATACATCCATTTCTAGACACTACAAGTGTACATGGTTCTTGATTATATGTACCTAGGGGTGAAATTACAAAAAAGGTGTTCTGAGCTTTACTCGAGGTAACCTGGTACCTGACAATGGGTCCTACTGTACACCTAGTTTGACATTACTAGGGGTTACTCTTAAGATAATTATTTTTTTCTTTACATACCAATATGAAGGTTTTATGAGTAAATATATCCTTAAAGTAGTCATAATTATGATTATGGATTAGATATGAATAATTTTTTTTCAATTTTTGTTATGTATTTTACTATTTTGAAAATTTTCATTATGATTCATAACATAGTCTAGTGTATGCCATTATTTAGAAATAGATCCCATTGGAAGAAATAAAAACCATATCAATGCATGTAATCCATGCTGGGAATGACCTTCTATATAAGATAAATTTAGTAGAGTTGGAAATGAAACTAGTGTTGCGAAACTTATAACTGTACTAGGACAGCTGACTTAGGTTATGAATAATAACCTTACCCGTATAGAGCACCGTGATCCATAACATAGAGGATCAATGTTAGAATACTTAATGAGACAAAAAAACACCAAAATTCAATGGGAATGAAAATCAATTTTTTGTTGAGAAATGGATAAATTCCTTTGAGATAACTTTTCATGAATTAGGAAGTAACAGAAGGGAGAAAGTTGTAATGATAGTTTACCATCTATCAAGATTTGTGAATTAATGGTGGTCATTAATTCAAAACATAAAGGAGGATGAAGAAGTAGAAAATATAGGAATAAGGGAGTTTAAAGAACTCTTCCTAGAGAAATACATTTCTCCGGATCATCAAGATGTTATAAAAAAAATTTCAGAGTCTAAGGAAAAATGAGTATGAGAGTGTTGGAAAGTATGAGGCTAACTTCACAAGTTTAGTGAGGAATGATAAAAACTACATATGTAACCCATGAAGTAAGATTGATATATTATTTTATAGGCCTTAACTATTCCCCTAATAGGAACAAGTCTCACTATCTTTTCCATCGTACGAAGATATAGTTCCATGTGCTATCAAGATGGAAAATGAATTCTTTAAGTCTTACAACATTAAATTAAAGAAAGAGATGAACAGAATGGTGGAGAATAAGATAGATAATAGGAAAAGAGAAAGAATAATATTCCCATATTTGATAATATTTGGATGAAAGTCCCTGGAATGTGACTGAATGGAATGGAAGTTTGTTACAAATGTGTTGAAAAAGGTCACGAGGATTGTGATGAAAGGGAAATACATAAGTCATGAAATTCTATACTTGTAATGATATGGGACATTATGTAAACTATTTTCCAAAGTTTCAAGGAAATAGGGATCAAAAGAAGAAAATGGATCAATGTCAAGCTTCTATTGTTACTGTGATCAAAGTGGAATAATTAATGTATTTGTGTTTTTGTATTCAAGAATTGTATTATTGTTATAATAAGAATGCAATATATATAAGGTTTTTACAACTTTAATTTTTGTTTTCATTGAGGTTTTAATATGATGAAGGTAATCATATATTCAGAATGTAAAAACAAGAGTAGCATTACATTGTTTGGGGAATATGATGTTACAAATGATTTCGGAAATCTAAAGAACTTTTAGACAGAGTTTGGACAAAATTATTTTGGAAAACTACAAAGGATGGAATGGATTGTGATAAACTTTTGATAGTATTGTTTAATATTTTTAGATTATTTTGGTATGTTAAAATAATTTAGTTTTAGAAAATTGACAACTCTTAGGTCAGGTGAAAACTCATAACGTCTGACAAGGCTATGTAAAACAAACCCAAAACTAAAATACGATAAGGATTTATCACCTACCACTGGCCTACGGGAAGTACCTTGTTATTATAACATAATTTCATTTATTTAAATGGTATATTTTCATATTTGGATCCTTATACGATTATGATAAATAGAATACTTTTGAGTTTTATAACATTTTGAAGAGAAAGATGAGTTTATGTTAGGAATTAGTAAAAGGATGAAACTCTACATGTCAATTAATTATTAATCCTTTTGTTATTATTATATTAAGTAAAATAATTAATCAAAACTATGGAAAGGATCATAAAACCAAAAAAATCCTTGTACTTTATTTTGAAATGAATCAAACGGTCTCTTTGATCATCAATCATTTATATCTTTCTAGTTGTTAAATTTATCTTAATAATGTTATCTATAACTCTCTAATAAAACTTGATGGTAATATTTTCTCTCATGTTAATGTTTCCCTATATGGAAACCTTGTATGTGTTGTCTCTGGTAGCCTTCTTGCTTCCCGTTCTTAATTTTAAAGTGGAAGTTTTATAGACCATTTTTTGATGTGTGATTACAATAAAAGGAATTTGAATAATCGAACCTTAGTTACGAAAGCCAAATTTAAAAATTATGAGGACACAATTTATTAAATTAGGGTATAATTTAATACCCCAAGCTTCAATGGTATGATTCATTATAAATAATTTAACAACTTTCTCTACATGAAACACCGAGTTCGAGCACACCACGACCAATCAAACTAGTCATTTAAGAGGATGCTATGAATAGTATTAACCACATTTTGAATTATATATATATTCCTTATAATGTTAGCATTCATTTTATGTGTTTCTTAGACATAATATAAGAAAAAATTCATGTTTTAGATAAAATAATAATTTTTAGAAAATGCAGTTTTGCTGCCTTTTAATGGGGGAACCTTTTTTAAATAAAATATTTGACACTTTTATATATTAAATTTGATAAAATAAACTTATTATTGAGAATAGGGACATAAAACATCAGTTTGGATAAATTTTTATTGTTTTTCTGATAACATTAATATTTTATTGAATAGTGAAAAATACTACATGTTAATACCACAATGATTTTTCATCTAATTTATTTATATAAATATATTATCTTTTTAATTGGTTTTAAATTTTAATTGTATTTTTTTATCATTCAATCAAATTTTTATCATTTTTATAAATTTATCATTTAAATGGGACATAAACACAAGTCAATCTTTTGCTAGTTTTTAATTCTTAAAAACCCACTTTCTGGTTTTGACAACATGAATTAAATTTAAAGTAACAAATACAACATCTATGTTTTGAATTTGGAAAAATGGATTCAATATTTGGAATCATAAGTTTCAAATTATGTCAATAGGTAGATTTTAATATTTGGGCACTATGAATAATAACATCCGTAATTATTTTTAGTTACCACAGTAAAAGGGGAAATTAGGTAAATAAGGATAATAAAAATATTTTAATAATTTCAAACTAATATAAAAAATGTCCTAATATTATTTGATGATTTATGGGCGAAAAAATCCTTAGTCTGATTTTTTGGCATTTGGAAGCCACTTGGGTGTGATAATGACAGGTTATAATAATTAATTTAATGTAAAGAAAAATATAACATAAACGTGTTTATTTTTAATAAAAAAATTTTAAAATAGGGTTAGATAAGTAATATATTTGAGTATTAATCGTAATAATAAAGATACAAATATTTAATAAATCATGGTATTTTATTTATAATATTTAGACATTAAATAAATAAATTTATTTAGGACACAATGATGATGTAGTGATTACCTTATTAATAGAAATTCAAATAAATGATTTTTTAAATATTAAAATGAATATTCTATAAAGTATTTCATTCTATCCATGATTTTTTGGATTAATATGACATGTTAGGGATGATTTAATTCTTTTTTTTAAGGAATAAATTTGTTATGACTTTGATGAAAATCAATTATTAAATAGTTTCAAAATTGAAATAAATGAGTTTTTAGAACAAACACAATTTTATTAAATGATATAATAGTCATAAAAATATAATATTCTTCCAAATGACTTATATAGTGTTAAAAATTTAATTAATTCTCTACTTGTGGTTCTCTTTTCATTTTATTGTAACTATATTAACCATATTGTATAAAAATACAAGAGGGGATGGTAAGTGTTATCTTATTTTACTAAGGGGTAAATCTAATATATATGGTTAAATTTATGACCTAAACTTGTATAAAACCTATTTTTTGAGAGTATATAGACCCATACGATTCATAACCTATAAATATATCACTTCTGAGCTATGATAATTCTAAAATCAATTTATAATAAATTAATATTTCAAGACTTTCATAAAGTGAACCTCACCTCTCTTATAAAAGGGAACTTTTCCTTTTCTTTTATTCACACCCCAAAGCCCTATGGATCGGACACAACATGAACAAATCTCTTCAAAACATATGTAAATTCATCATAGGTTCCACACTTTGGGTAGAAAACAAACTTAAGGAGTCCTTTTATACAAATCAAAAAAAGCAACCTAAAGGAGAGGTAATCATTTTACCACATCTTTCAAAGTTCTTTTCTTCTTTTACTGTATCTTTCTATGTTGTTTCCATACAAAATAAATAAATCTAGTATTATCTATATGATTAGATGTTATTATAATCATGAAAAAAATAATATTCATCATTTTATCCATCCTATAAATAATAATATCACAATGCATGTGTACGTTCTGCTTACCGTCTCTACATCGTGGTGTAATTTGTTATTCAACATTAAATTTTGTAGAAGGGTATAATAATGAGTATAATAGAAGTAAATAATGAATATTAAATGATTATTATTTTCTATAATTAATATACCATCCATTTCCATACCTTTTATCCATTAAAGGAATGATATTTTTTTATCATACGTACATATGCCCTACCATCTCCACGATGCCATGCGATTAATTATCCACATTAACCATTAAAGAATGATTATAAAATCATTTTATTAGTAAATATAATTTTTATTAACTTAATATCATTCTGGATATGAATAAAATATATCCTATTCACAAGAAACATGACTTAAATTATGGAACAAGCATAGAAAAATGTAACAATTAACACTCGATACAACGGTAATACTAAAATATTATTAAACAAATGATATAAGAAGATAATATATGATATCATAACTATGGATATAATTATTTTATAATTTAATAACTTACATTAATACTTATAAAAGCGGTTAATGAACCCTTTACTAAAGGATAGTAAAAGGTAAGAGTTATTTTCACAATCACATTATTATATGGGATTTCTTATACGTAAGTATCTACTAGGACATCCATATCATCCATGTCCATGTATTTTAAAAGGTAATTATGAATATTAGAAAAAATTATTTAAACTCATTTTAACCCATTTTTTACTTGTTACAAAACTTTTTGAAAGGAATATTTTCATCGTTTTCTAAATGAGGTACTTTATAAACTTTTCGACAAATTAAAGAAAGAATTATTTTTTAACTTATACATCATGGGCGCTTACTATACACAGTTTTGTTTCCTTAACATTTTGAAGCATCCCTTACATGATTACAAGGTTATTTTCAAAAGAAATGTTTTTTTATAATATTCAAAGCTTTTAAACAATTTAAAGTAAGAAAGGGGTGTTTCCCTTAAATAGTTTTGATGAATTTATTAAATTATTTTCATCTATGTCAACATCCTTTATTGGATTTATGATTTTTTGATGTTGATTTATTATGATAAACTATTCCATATTTTATTGATGGTTTTGCGATATGTTTGACTATGAATGTTCTATTTTTTCACCATTCATTGTTTATGGTTAAATTATTAACATTTTGTATGCTTGTTTTAGTATGAATATTTATGTTATGTTTCAACCTTTTCATATGAGGAATGAATTGGACTTAGTATGTGAGAGGTAGGGTATTCTATAGCCCATCAATGCATCAGTAGGTCTCATGATACAAACTAGTGTTTTTTCATAAGGCCTTCATAGAGTATTTATGTATGGTCTTGGATTTAGGCCTTGGCATAGTGGTTATGATGTTTAACACTACGAATTACCTCATTATGAGATTAGTTATTGATTTTACATGTGATTATTCAACTAGTAGAATATCTATGTGAATGTTTAAATGGAATTAATTGATCTATTTTTTATATATTCTGTGGAATATAATTTTTTAAAAGGATTGGGCATTAGTTTTGTACCTTTCCATAAATTCTTATGCTTACCGGTGATAGCTTCTGCTATATTTTTTATCCTTACTGAGAATATGATCTCACCCATTTATTATTTTTTATTTTCCCAATATTCCAAGAAGTGTTTTATGATTGATACGAAGGGTTAAGTTAGGGGAATAATGGCATTATAAATTTTTATCTATGTTGTATTTTATGTTAGAATTTCAAATGTAAAGATCGCAGAATTAATCTATTTTCCAGGACTGGTAAAAAAATTGGTCCTTCCAGACATGATTTCTTGTAATCATGCCAATAAAAGAAAATAATGCACCAGCTCTAGGTGACTAGGGTTGGGGTGTTACATTGGGAGTAATCCTTGATTACTACATTGGTTTTTGGACAAAATTTAGTCCACTATAATAGTATTATAAACGACTCTTGACTACTATAGAAATTATTTTCTATTCTTATTGGTATTCCACACACTTATGTATTATGCCTGGGTGATAATCTCATAAATTTTATTATTTGATTCCATTGTGATTCATATATTATGAATTGACATTATTTATTCCATAACTAATTTTTATGATCTATGATATGTAGGGTATAACTTGAAAATCTAAAAATCATGTTCTCATACACTTAGGATCATGTTATGATTATGTGATAATTGATATCTCCTTTGTTTACCCTTACTAAGAAACTGAGCTCATGTATTCTTATGTTTCCATTCCCCAAGTTATAAAGAAGGGTATTTTTCATTATATGTCTATTAAGGTTTCTCTTTATGTGAATCAGAGTGGGATATGATGTACAATATTATGAATTAGTTTTTTTTTGTTTCCATGATTCCAAATTCAATAGACCTAATTGATTATATCATGGATCTATATGTTATGTAAAGATTATTTTTCTATAAATTTTTATTATTTATGAATGAAATGTGCGGGTTGTATAATTTGTTTTAGATAATAGTTTAGTTAATCTTTGGAATCTAGGATGAGAAATATTTAGTGAAGATCCCATAGGATGATTATATGGGTAGGATAAAATAATAAGGTTTTGGTAAAGAAGATATTATATGGGTTTCCTAGAAAAACTGCATAGTTAGGATATAAAAAGTGTACATCGATTTGGTTTAGATGAATCTACGCACTATAAACCTGAATAAAGTTGATCGAGTAAATATCAACAATCATTATGGTGCATGGTGATTATGACCTTACTGCACACCTGGTTTGACCCTCATGAGTGATACATTTTGTAAATTAAAAAACTCTTTATCAATAATCATGAATGATTTGAATAATTACAATGAATGACCTGGGTTAAACCAAATGTGTCATATATTTAAAAGAATGTGTCATGATTTAGGAATCATATAACTGATATTTTCGGATTATATGGTTCCACAGTATTATTATTGTTTATAATAATGTGATATTTTCTATGGATGATACCCTAAGATCCATGTTAATGCTACATGTGATGTACAATTCAATGATTGTCCTCCTGATAAACCCAACGTTATGGTTACATAAATGAAAAATATCATTGGTATGTCACACAACATTTTCAATATATCATTAATGTTGAACATAAAAATGATAAAAAGAGGGAACACCATTCTGTTGAGTCCGTTGTGAGGAAACTTCCAATTTTTATTTATGGTTCCACTAATCCACTAGTTGTTCAATAATGGATCAATAAAATTTAAAGTTATTTTTCATTATCCTATTTTCAAATCAGGAAAATTTCATTGATCATGTTTATTATTTGGATGGAAAAGCATGTAAATGGAGGACACTTATTATGAATATGAGTTAATAAGATGAATTTGACTATATGGAATGGGATGAGTTTAAGAACATATTTTTGAATAAGTTCTTTTGATATATTCTTCACCAAAAATAAATCACAAATTCCTTAAGATAAAGTAGATGGATAAGGATTTAGTTGGTACCTATGACTCAAATTTTACAAGATACATGAGATATGGTTTTGGTATTGTCATCCAAAAAGAATTTAATTTTGATTGATTATTAAATGGATTAAAATAAAGTCTCTAAAGTTTATTGGTTATAAGGGACTTCAATAGATATGATGATTTAATTTGATGTGAAATCATGGTGGAAATGGATATTAGATTTACCCACCATTGTCACGGTTTTGATAAGAAGAAATGTTGGAATATAAAGGAATCTCTAAAAACCATTGAGTGAAGAAGTTGAACTCTTATTTATGCTCAAAGTGTGGAAGGAAACTTGGAGGAAATTATATTAAAGGGATATTTAAATGTTTTAAGTTTGTAATGTAGGGTAATTGGGAAATAGATTTCCAATATAAGGGGAATAAATAATTTAATGATGATAATAGTGGGAAATCCCATTGTATTCACCACCCACACTATAGTTATTCAAGTGTATGTATTTTAGGTATTATGGGAATGAATTACCAAATCCAAAGGCTAATGAGGATAATAAGACACAAAAACGTCTATGGATAAATAGAAATGGGAATTATTATACACTCATGACATTTGAAGTGAATCATGATAATTAGGATACACAAATCCACCACTCTAGAGTTCTGATGTTTTGTTGGAGTTTGTATGAATTAGCCCTATGAAAATATTCTCTATCATCCATAAGATATATTTTATGTGATTTTAATCACCAATTATCTCCCTATATATAGATTAATGAATAATTAAGCCAAAATTTACATTTTATTATGTCTAGGTTGAACTCAATATTCCAATATAAATTTTTTCATCTAAGACTACATGATATTTAAGAAATATAATGTAAATTATTTTTGGGAAACATATATATCCTTATGTAATATTATCATACGAGTTATGGATACCATCACGGTGTTATAAGTTTATGGTTGATCATATGTTAAAATTCATAGACACCCAATTTGAGGTTTTATGTAATGGTTTTTTATCATGATTATGGATATTTTGGAAGAAAAAAATGACAATACAAAACTTTGGATTTGAATATGTTTTAGAGGCGATGTTTTTTGGGGAGTAATTTCATTACATTTTGTGGACATATGATTAAAATTATTGGTAATATTTAGTGTTTATACTATGTTTTATATTGATGTAATCATGGTTTATTTAAATTTGGGTATGTTACAAGAATTTTATTAATATAGTTTTGAAAAAAGTAAACATGAAAGTCTAGTGACAGTCTATCACCTCCGACAAAGACAAGAGGATCAAATGGACAACTAAAGGATGCAAAGGATAATGTGCATACCACTGGACAACATGAAAGAATATTTCTAGTAAGAAAACATGAATAGAGGTTTATCCTAGTATATATCTTGGTGCTTATTATGTTGGAAAACTAAGGTAGAGAGACAAAATTCTATGGGGATTCTATAACCATTATCCATATCTAAACAAAAATAAGAAAACACCACTTTTGATTTTGTTATCAAACTCCCCAAAAAATATAAAGGTTATAATTCTATATGGGATGTATTTTATCACCATAATAAATTTTACAAACATAAAAAAAATAGTGAATATTTTTCTCAAGACAAGTTTTATTGAATAAACATTCATCATGTTGTAAGGTTACATGGGGTAAAAAATTATTTTGTTTCTGATCAGGATCCATTGACTACCTCGATGTTCTAAAGAATTATTCATTAGTCTCTAGAAACAAATCAATATATCAGTACGAAACATCATCCGAAGAAATATGTATAGTCTAATAGAACAATTCAAACTAGATAGGATGTGATAAGATCTTTTTCTATGGATTTCAAAGGTGGTTGGTTACATTATCATCTTGTAGTTGTGTTTTTTACAATAATATCTTTCAATCAAAAATTCTGATGTCTCCTTATGAATCCATCTATGTAAATAATTTTAGAACTCCAATATATTGGGATGAAGATGGAGACATATATTTGTTTGGGACTCGAGCTAGCTGGTGATATGGTAGAGATGGTTACATCCATTCAGGAACACATTTAGGTAACCATGTTTTGGAAGAAATGTTATGCTGAAAATCATCGACATGATATTAAATTAGAAATTAGTTATAAAGAGTTTCCAAAAATTTCCCCATGGAATATGGTAATGATATTTCAATAAAAGGGAAAAATTTACTATATGTATATCTGCCCCTTGGAAATTGTTGATCATATCAGGATGATAGCAAAACGATTAGTGATTCCACCAAACCTCTCTCAAGTTCATGATTTGTTCAATGTACGTCTCTAGATGAATTACATACTTGATTCATCATATGTAATAAACATGGAGTTTATACCACTAGAGCATAAAATTTCTTTGGAGGAACAACCAGTTGATATTCTAGATCATATGGAGAAATTTTCACAAAACAAGACCACTCACCTGGTCAATGTTTTTTGGAGAAACCACAAACTTAAGGATGCTATGTAAGAACATAAGGATTAATGTGGTTAAAATATCCTATTTTTTGTACAAAATTGATTAAATTTTGAGGAAATTTTTTTAATGGCGGTAGAAAGCAACACTACTAAATTTTAGGAAATATTTTCTTCAAATAGATTTAATTTATTTAGTATCATATGCTAAACTCAATACCATGATTTAATTAATCATGATATATGATTAGTTTTATTATTTCAACCTGACAATTATATCCTACCAATTAAATTTTGCGATATGACTATGATAAACCACATTTTATTTTTTGAAAAAATAATAAAAGTAATTTTTTTCAATTTTAGAAGAAAATATGAAAAAAATAAATAAATATTTTAAAATTTACATTTAAAAATTATATTTGAGATAAAATTTATGATTTTTTTTAAAAATATTAATATTTTAATAAATAGTAAAAATAATAATGTTTTTTATTAACCAATCCATTTTTAAAACATTTACAAAGAAAAATTTAATATAAGATTGTTTTATAAGTAAAATTAGTTCAATTTTATATTTAATAATAAAATTTAAGTCAGTAGAATAAATTTTATATTCAATTATGAAATTAAAACTTTCTATTCTTTTGAAAATATTCTTGTTGAAAAATAATTTTTTTCGCGTCTCTCGGATTAATAATAAATTAAATTCAGACACTTAAATGATTGGAATTGGATAAAATAGATTCCATATTTCCAATTATAATTATTTATATTTTTTTAATAATGTCATAAAAAATTGGTCCATAAAGATTAAAAAATAAAATAAAAATTAATTACCACGATAAAGGTTAAAATAGGGTTTTTGAGCAATACATGCACTCGTGTTAAAATTATTTTTTCATGGAAATTTAATTTAATAAATGATATTTAATATTTATATTAAGTGGTTCAATACTATCTACTAATTCTCATTTTACTTTATGTCATAATGGGTAAATTATCTTTGTAAATAAAATGATACAATTTACTATAGTGAAAAATAAATTGTAAAATTAGGAGAACTTAAAATATAAGTAATAACATGTTTAAAAGTTGTTTTTTGGGTTTTTTTCAACCATATAATTCCTAAAATCCATTAGTTAATAATTAATAAGGATCTTTGTGTGAGAGTGGAATTTAATTATTAAATAGTTTCTGGTATTTTAAAAAATGTCACTCCTCTTTAATAAAAAAATAGAACTTCCTCCCCTCAAACATTGACACCTGTTATGCCATATGGATCAAGAAAAACCAATATAAATATTTCCCCACCATCCATATCCATGTTCTAGAGATATTGGAATTCCCAAAAGACTAATCCTGCAGTCTATAATAAGATATCCATAGTTTTCTGAAATCGTTGGTAATTATCTTCAATAATAAAATTCATTCAAGTATAGACACCATCATTCATTTACCTATAATTAAAATATAATTAAAGAATTATATAACTTATAATAATATGTTATTATGTTATTTTCATAGCCTATATCCGTATTCTCATCCATCAAATGGGAAATGATTTTTTCAATCGTTTGTACGACTGACTACCGCCTCGCGAACCTATGTCATTCATTTTCCATCACCACCTCTCAATGATGGATTTAATATTTTTATATGATTTATATGATATAATTATAATTTTTTGATTATAACATATCATATACCTTGTTAATTTCAGTTAAAATATTATATAATAATGGTACATGTGTGTGTGGAAGACTACCGCCCTGCGAAGCGATGTGATTTGTTTTTCACTTTCACTATACACTGAGGGTATTACCGATATGTTTAGGTATTATTTTTGATCTATATGAAATAATAATTAATTTATAATGTTGATATACTGTTTAACTTTATTTCCATCAATTTTTCGATAGAATGAAAAAAAAATTCATGCGTATGTACGTCCTACAGTCTCCATGAACAGTGTATTTCGTTTTCTGTGTTTATCATTTATAAATTTATCCAAATAAATAATTATATAAAATTTAAAATATTTATAACATGTTAAAAATTCTTCATAATTTTGAACCATGATCAATGTAAAAGTAAAAAACATAATTAAGATAGAAATGAAAAACGAAGTTGGTATTACCAGAAATCTTATTTTAACATGAAATTGTTAACAAACAACTAATAAAAAGACTTACATAAATAATATATGGTATGATATACATGGTTATGAATATTTAATATATTTATAATAAGACTATATTATTAATACATTATTTTTGAACTTGTATGAAGGATGTTGAGAGTTAAGGTACGAGATTTTTCCTCAAATTGTCTTTTTTGGGACATATGTTATAGTCTGCCCCTATCATGTTTTATGAGGTTTATATATATCGCCATTAAAATATTGTATAATTAATTTATTTATTATCATGATATTTATAGTTTCATTTAAATTTATTCTTTCAATGGTCTTACAATTCAGATGTTACCACAATATGCATGAGATTTCTAGTCTCCGTTTTATTTTAGTAAACATTTTTCATATTTCTCACTTTTTTATTTTATGTAGTGTATATAAATCCTAATAATGTTTTTTATAATTATTTAATTAAAATTTGGTATATACATATCTAAATATTTTATTTATTCTATGGGTCTTACGATTCAAAAGACGCCAAATTGGTAACGACTTTATGTTACAATCACTTTGTTTATTAGGATTGTTTATGATTATGCTTGAAATGATGATATATTATGATCTACCAATCAAGAACACATTAATTTTATCCAATTTTTTTAATTCATTATTATAAATGTTTCCCATTCATTTTACTCTCTTTATTTACTCAGGTGTACAAAATAATGTTTTTTATGGAACATCAACTTTATTTCACATTTCAGTTGAAAATATTTTTCATCCAATTACATATTTTCTAAATATATTTTAAAGAATATTTTATAATTATAAAATTATTGTTTAAAGAAATTTTCACCCATATTTTTTTACATAATGGTTTATAAGGAATATTCTTTTCATTTCCTAAAAGAGGTACTTTTTGACTTTTTACCAAAAATGTAAAAAAAATATTTGTTTTAACATATACGCCATGAACAATATTTTCCACCATCATGACCAATAAATTTTATATAGTTAAATATATATTTTTAAATTATAATTTTCATATAATTATATTTTTAAAATGTTTTTTGAACTTTCTATTTTAAAAATATGTTTTTGAAATTGAAAATTTTATTTTACTTAAAAAACATTATCATTCAAAATCATTTTCCATGTAATATAGAATCCATTGATGTTACATAGGATTTAAAAAGGATATTATCAAATGATACCTTACTAATTATTTTTCGTGATATTTTACGGTCATGATAATGTTATTTATATGAATTTCATTCCTTTTCCATGGGTTATGCTATGATGAATTGATGAGATGATTAAAAAAACAATTTTTTATGTGTTATGCTATGAGGAAATGTTTATGAGATCCATTTTAATTATTTATATTTTTATACGATGAATGATTTATGATATTATGGAATAAAATGTATAGATTATGTGATGGGTAGGACCTATATCCCCCCCAAATTCATTGGGTAAATATTGTTATATCTAGATATAAAAAGGACTAGAATCTGGAGTAAACCTATTTCAGTATGGTAATTTTTCCATTATGACTATCATGGTATTGAAACATGAGTACTAATATTATTTTGGGTGTGAAACCAGTATATTAAAATAGTATTGGGGGTGAACCATGACCACTATGATAGTTTGGGGAGTTAATACATTTCACTATGACGCTCTCAGAAATAATTCACAACTTCCAAGGAAATGATTTTCTATGATAATGTGTATGAAAAAAAATTGTGTATTATACCTATGTTATGATCCCATGTATTATGTTCCTTGATATAATTATGATTCATTTCTTATAAAATATAATGTTTTTTTCCAATAATGATGTTTAGTATCTATAATATATATGGAAATATTTTAAAATTTTAAGCTCAAATTATCATTGAATTATGATCATGTTATGATAACATGATCATTGATATGCCCCATGATTAATCTTACTGATAATATAAGGCCACTATTTATTATATTTCTTTTTCTTATGTTATGAAAAAGGGTATCATGTATGATATTTCTAATAAGAGTTCTAGTTATGAATTACTATGTTAGAGATGATGTATAACTCTCATAAACCATATTTTTATGATTCAATGTTTTCATAGGCATTAAATTTAAATGATTTTGGCATGGATCATTATTTTATATAATGACTATTCATCAAATAATATGTAATATTTTTGTATGAAAGTTGTTTTTCATTATAGTGTGGCAGAAGATGTATCCATTCACTATGAAATTGATAATTATTTTTTGACTTGGAACATGAGGTAACTTGTAAAACCAACATATTTTCAAATTATGATAGTATTTTTGATAACATACGTGACTCTGATCGTCTGTCTTAAATAACCCATGAAATATATTTCTTCTGATTTATTCTATTCAATATCTAACTGAGACCGAACCTCGAGTTCAAATGAGCCACAATGTAGTATACCTTTATAACCTAGAATTTATGTTTGTACGTATAAATAATATTATTAAAATTATGGAAACTATAGTAATATATTCATTATAAATAAAATTACAATCATTTAAAATAAAAATAAATTTTTACTGAAAATCTATAATTTTTTTCTGAAAGACGGTTTAGGCGTGGTTTGTGCACATAATTAAAAATTATTTTTACCTATTTTTGAAAATTTATTTATATTTTATATTCATTTTTTAAATCAGAATATTACAATTATCTTGTGAGTAATTTCTAGGATTTTATTGAAATGCTTCATTTTTTAATGAATTCTGTAAAATAAATAATTTTAATTCAAAACAACATTTTCATTAAGAATATTTAAAAAGTTTAATTATAATTTAAATTAGTATAAATTTTAAATTATTTATATAATACACCTTTTGATCTAATTTACTACATTGTAATTAATTTCATATTGTGTTTTGATTTAAAAACATTGTACGCTTTTGAACATTTTGAATTTAAAAACCTACATCCCCATCCTATCTATGGAATGAATTTTAAATTTAAATTTTCCACTTATGTAAGTTTAATTTTTAAAAATGGATTCAATATTTATATTTTTAAAAAGTTATATTATCTAATAAGTTCAATTTTTTTGACCAAAATGAATTTTGAAATTACCACCGTTATTTTAAAAATGGATTTACTGGGTGTTAAAGTAAAAAGATAAGGGTTAAAATTACTTTAAAAGATATAAAAATATATTTGATTAATATATTTCGACCTTTTAATAACTATTTCTCTATAATAATCCATTTTTACCCTTTTTAATGTGAAAAACATGGGTACACATTTTTCCTTTAAAAAATTACAATTGTGCCACTCCACTCACTTATAAAATCCCCCATCCTCTATTCCTCACGACATCCAAACCTCTTGGGTTTTACATAAAAATTACAAATAAATTCTCAAATTCCCTTCCAAAATCCTATAATACTTAGTTTGAGTATAAATCTAAACTCCGAAGGCTTTGTTTTAGACAAAAGGATGTTACTTGAAAGAAAGGTAACGTTCTTCAATGATCATTTTTTATTTTATTTACTAACCCACCTACTTCAATTCCTATTAAAAAATTATGATATAATAAAATAATTATCATTCATATTTTTATATGATTTTATGTCAGGTTCCTAACCAATAACATCTTGAATTCCATCAAATATTTTATGAAATCATTATTCATGTGAATGGTGGACCACCACCTCGCGAATGGATGTCATTCATTCTTCCATTACCAGCTATCATGGTTGGGTAATATGATATATATATATAGTATATATATGATATTTATAATATAATTATACCTCTAGAGTCATTATATATTATATACCATTTTTATCTTTCCATTCCGAGGGGATATAATAACGTCATTTGTGTGTACAATGGACTATCACCTCACGATGCGGTGTGATTCGTCATTCACTATCATGTAACATGGAATTTAATATGGTAAAATGTAATGAATATATGTGATATAAATTATCTAATTATGATATTCATAAATTATTTAGCATTCTTTAAAGATAATATATCATTTTCTCTTTTACACTGAAAAGTGATAACCTCGTTTTTTACATGTTGGCTAAAACCTTTGAGAAGAGATGTAAATATGTTTTGATGAAATGATGAACATGAGGAGAATTGGAATGTTGTATTAAACAAATTATGAATGTAAAATTTATATGTGAATAAATTTAAATTATGTTTTTAGATGGATAATGTAACATTTCTAGGACATGTTATCACGAATAAATTATTATCCATGGATCGTTTAAAAAAAGAGGCAATTAAAGGATTTCCTAGAATAATATCCATGATGAAGATCTATAGTTTACATAGATTACTTGAGTATTATAAAAAATTTGTGAAAAAATTATCATTATTTTCATTACCTCTAACTAATATATCTCATAAGGGGTGATATTTTTATATAATAATGAATGAAAAGAAAACATTAAAGAGTTAAAGAGGAGGTTAATCAGTACACCCATGATCACATTACCCACAAGTGGGGAAGGATTTATGAATTATAGAAATGAAACCCAAAATATATTAGGTTTAATTCTCACTAAAGGTTAATATGTGATATCCAATGCGTCCCACTAATTTACGATACATGATAATTACTACCTAACACATGATATATAATTTGTTTTAGTGATCCTAAAATTTAATATTTGGAGAAATTATCCCCATGGGGAGAAGTGTAGCATATATATAGATCATAAAATAATTATGTGCATATTAATAAAAAATAATCTCAATAACTTACAAGGAAGGCTCTTAGATCTTATCAAGTATTTTTATTGTTCTATTAATTACAATCTATGGAAGTTGAACAAAGTGGTAGATTTTTTTTAGTAGAAAAAATCTTGTTACCCTATCCCTAATTAGGATTGAAAGTGATCTAGTATTCTTGGACACACAAAAGATAGATATGATAATAATAAATAGAAATTAGAATTACCTTTATCAAATGAATTATAATGACCCATGATTATAATACATAGATATGACATAAATATTTATGTATATGTATTGCATTACACTATCAAATTACTATGTATCGTAATTGTATAGTGCCTTTGGAAACATGGAAACATAAAAAACTAGTTCATATGTGAACTATGTAATCTCCCAATATTTACTTAATGTATAACACCCTTCATATACATAATAGTGAACCTTTTGTTTCTTACATTATAAAACATTATTTTATATATAGACAACATAATTGCATTATAGAACCAGGATCTAATGGTTTAGTGTATTTGTAAAATTATGACCATAAATAACTTTTACGTAATAAAATGCAAATATTTATTTAATTCATTCTTATCTAGCTTATTATTGTCCCTCATGTTCTCCTTAGTACAAGTATTCACCAGATGATATACATCAAAATAAGGGTGAGATAAAATACCAGTAAGAGGATAGATAATAGCAATAATAAATATAACATTGGTGGGCATAATTGTAATCTTAAAAACACAAGAAATGTTTTATTATCATATTAATGGGAGGAATAATTACATAATGAAATGGAATGTATAAATTCATAAAAATTAAACATCATGTTGTAGTAGTCAATGCCACAAATTGTTGTTCAAAAATATAGCACCATGTTCATGCATAACATAAGAGAGTAAATATAACATCATCATAATTTTGAAAACATATAACATCATGTTCACAAATATAGCACATTATCACATGAGATACATCAATTTACCAAAATAATTAGTGTTATATATAATTCCGAGTGCCCTTGTCACATAAAAACATTTACATAATCATGCATTCTATATATAATGTGTAATAATCATTTACATAAAATAACCCATCGAAATGAAATGGGTTCAATGATAATTTCATAATGAATAATTTCTTGGATAATCATTAGGGATCCCAAAATAAAAATTTAATAACATACTTGGTTAATGAATCAACAATTTTTAGTGAATAAAATACAATCACAAGGAAAGTAAAACATTTGTTTTTAAAAGGAATAGTTCTTCTGAAAAAATTAATTCGTTTTTATAGAACTAAATTGGATGAATTTATATCCCAAAAAAGAATTTTGAAAGAAAATAAATTATATTTATTGGAAATTTATAGAATATCGACACTAAAAATTTCTTAAGAGAGAGAAAACCCAATGGAAGAGAGTTGGGTTTGAGAATAACCTTACCTTGTGTCCGAATGGGTTCTTAAAATTAAAAATATGGATAATAAAATTAAAATAATTAATTTAAAATTAAGTAACCTTTTTTACATTAATTTGATTCATTATTATTTTATAATGTTCATTTATGGGATTGTTATAGGAGTTTTATAATTTAATTTCATCGTTTAAGAGTGTTCATTTTCTTGGTCTTCTTGATCGGTTCACTTGTATACATGTATGGAAGATTTTGTAATGTGTGGGTAATTATTTAGAATTGAAATTATATGTTATTAATATTATTTTATAATTTTAAATTATTTTATAAGGAATTTGGATTTATGGTTTAAGTATGAACCATTAGATAAAAGTCATTGATAATCGATTTAAGTTAATATTGGTTGTTTTTTAATCACAATGAACCTGCTTTGTTTTATCTTTTAGTATTATGTACATATGTTAGTTTCTAAACATAGAAATTGATATGAAATAACTTTAAATTTTTTTCCATCCATTATAATGGTTTTATGAGCATACTTTAAGGTGGTGATGGAAAATGAAAACTTATATTCCTTGAAGGCGATAAATCAACACCTCACGAACAACGTTTTAATTTTTAGATTAAAAGGGAGAGGAGAAGGGATTCAATGATGTATTATTCCATTAGCATAATAAAATTCTAGTATATGTGAGGTAATTTAGTTATTATACCATTTTTATTAGTGGAGGTGAGGAGAGAATAAGAAAATAAAATAATGTAAAAATAAATTAAAAGAAAAAAAATGATTTTACTTCTTGAATCCTTATCCTTGAGAACCTCCTTTGGGTAATAGATTTTAAATTTCAATTGAGACAAATGAATCATTGACATGGGTAAGAGTCTTGGGAATATTATTGGGAATAATTTAGATAAGACTCAAATATTATTAGATGTGTGGAGAAGAGGTGGTGAGGGTGGTATTTATAGTGGATGAGAGGGGTGTTTTTTCCTTATTTTTTTAACTACTTTATTATTTATCCTCATGAATATGAATATTTGGAAAATTATCAATAAATATATTAAATAATTATGGGTATTTATATATAATAGTGATTACATCATTCATTATGTTTTTATTTCATTTATTTGGATTATAATTTTATTACTGTAAATTACTATATTTCATTTTAAATAAAAAATCAAGTATTTTAAAAATATTTGAAAAATTAACTGTAATTGTTTTAGAAATATATAATTAAAAAATGAAAACCATTTTGTAAAAAAACATTCTAAATATGAGAAATTTAGTATTTAAATAA
Source organism: Viscum album (assembly GCA_963277665.1). Taxonomy (NCBI): domain Eukaryota; kingdom Viridiplantae; phylum Streptophyta; class Magnoliopsida; order Santalales; family Viscaceae; genus Viscum; species Viscum album. Next base: position 814,124,043 of record OY728132.1, on the reverse strand, counting down.
AATTATCATTTACATGGAAATAAAAAATTTAAAAATATAATTGATTTTATAAAACATTAAAAAAGTAATTAAGGTCTCATAAAATTATTTTATAATCATTAGGAAACAAAATGTAAATTTTTGATTATATTTTATGAAAATAATTTTTTTTAAATTATATTAATTATAAAATTATAAATAAAAATTTATATTTTATTAAATTGCCAATATTGAATTAATAATTTTCAATATATTTATTTACTTATATTATGATATAATTATAACAAGGGAATTACCATTGGAAAAATTCTGGGCCATTAAATTCTTACCCCTTATGAAATTTCACCTTTGGACATTTTTTTAGATTCTAAAATGAAAAAATGTGAGGGTACTTCTCCTTTATCACTTCTTCATGGTCCCATGTTAGGTCTTAGTAATTATGTTTCCGTCATAATACCTTGACCATCTGAGTAATATTTTTGTATAGATTATTATATCTATAGTCCAAGTCCTCCCCGAGATACTCGTCATGCGAGAGATAATTTTCTAGTTGTACCACCTGTAGATTCAGAACATCTGAGGGATTTGGTATGTAATTCCTTAAGGGGGAAACATAGAATATATTGTGTACATGAGACATGGTACGTGGAAGTGACAGCTGATAGGCCATTGTTTTGAAATGATCAACTATATTGAAGGGGATGACGTACCAGGGACATATATTTCCCTTATTCCCAATTTTTATGATCTTATTCCATAAGATATGAGGAGGAATACCATAAAATAATCCTCAAACTCTAGGTGTCGTCGATTTTTTTATACATAGATCTTATATTGACTTTGGGATGCCTTAATGTGTTGTTGAATGGGTTTTACCCTTTCCCCCATTTCATCATCCATTTCAAGTCCTAGTATCTTACATTCATTGTTGTCATCCAATAATGATAGTGTTCGACATCTTTTCCCAATAATGGCTTCATTTGGAACCATTTAGTTGCTCGAGTGGAAACTGTTATTGTAAGAGAACATAACAAAGGGAATATGTTGGTCCCATCCTCCTTTCATGTCCATAGAACATGCTCTCAAAATTTACTCCATTGTATGAATAGTTAACTCAGATTTTACTATATTTTTAGGATGATAAGCCGTACTGAAGACCGACTTAGTGTTTAGATAATGTTGGAGACTTTTCCAAAACATGGAGGTGAATCTCAGATCTCAATCATATACAATCAATACTGGTACTCCATATAGCCTTTACACTTCCCTGATGTATATCTATTCATGTTGATCCAGTGACAAGTCCTCTCAAATTAAAATAAATTAACCTATATTTTTAGGATTATCCACAAAAACCCATATAGTATTGTTTCCTATGAATTTCTTCTGAAGTCTAGTGAAAAATTCCATGGTGATGTTTTCCCATTTCCATGTTGAAATGGGTAATGGTTACATAATCCCTTTAAAATTTTTTATTTTAGCCTTCTCTTTCTAAAATACCAAGAACATTGATGTATATTTATTGTTATCCATCATAATATTATCCCCCTAATAGTTCTATTAGATATCTTGATACATATTTTTTCTCCCTGGGTGAATAGAGAAGGTTTAGTTATGTGCATCATTCAGAAGCTCATTTTTTATCTCTATATTTTATTGTACACATAGTCATGAACCAAATCTTACAAATCCTCCCTTATCAATTTTTAAGCCTAAATATTTTCCCTTAATTATGGCCTCAACCTTCTCCGAAATTTCCCCATCATTTCATTGAGAATCATTTATTTTCTCCGTAAGGTATGGCTATGAAATCATTTGAGAGAGGTTTTATGGTGTTACTTCTATAATAATTCCCATGTCTATACTTTTCAAATATTAGAATATTGGATCCTTATCAACTATCATCATTGTTAAATTTAAAGGATCCTTTCTACATAGAGCATCTGACACATTATTTTTTTTTTCTAGGATGGTAGTGGAATGAGAAGTCACAATCCTTTATGATCTCTAACAATATCCACTTGTTCATATTAATATCCTTTCATAGGTATATATATATATATTAGTCTCTTATGAGAAATATATATTTAAAAATTCTCACCATAGAGTTAATTTTTCCATATTTTCAACTCAATAATCACATCTTCTAACTCTGGATCATAAACATGGTAGTTTTTTTCATTAATTTTCAAATAACATGATGCGTAGTCTATCTCTTTATCATTTTTCAATAGTTAAAAACCTAATAAATTCTTTAAAGAATCATTTTATTAAAAAAATATCACCCTACTTGTTAGAAGTGTGAATACTAGCGTGATGATAATTCTTTTTTCAATTATATCAAATAGTCTTTAGATTAACTAGTTTTGATAATCTTATCTCCTGTATGAGTCTTCTTTATCAGTGGGTTTTTCAATTATGATAATTTCTACACAAATTGTCAGCATTACCCATCCAGACTAGGGTTTCTACGTATCTCTGTTACAAATTTTTTCTAGGGCCACTCTTGGATTTCCTTTGTATTAGAAGGGTAAACATATATTAATATTTTGGTGATAACATTCCCCAAGAAAGATACGTCCACTATACCGAACTCACATTTACTATACATTTCATAAATTTTATACCTTTAAAAAGACACTATCATGTTATTAAAATTCTCCTCATGTTCCTTCATGTTCTTGGGTTATATCAAAATATCATCGATAAAGACCACCAAAAACTTGTCAAGGTAATCTATAAAGACTCTATTCATTAATTGTAGGAATAATTATAGATCATTAGTGAGTCTGAAAGGAATCACTATGAAATAATATTGTATGTACATTGTTCATAAAGCAATATTAGGAATATCATCCTTACTCACCTGTAATTAGTGTTATCCTGATCAAAGGACCAACTTATAGAAATACTTATCCCCACAAAGTTAATCAAACAATTCATATATCCATGGAAGTAGATACTTGTTTTCTGTATTCATTTTTTTGATCTCTTGATAGTAAATGAATAGGATCATTGATCCATCCATCTTCTTGATGAAGAATACTGGCACACCCCATGGTGAGGCACTCGGGCATATAAAACCCTTTTCTATATTCTCTTTTAACTAATTATTCAGTTCATCTAACTCAGTGGTGACCATTCTCTAAGGTGTATTTGATGTATATAGATATCCATGAATAAGTTCAATTGACAACTCAAATTTTCAATCATTAGGAACATCAAACAATTCTTCTAGGAACCCATTAGTGTAGTCTCTTATAATAACCATGTCTTAGATCATGAATATCTCCATTGTCTCAATATTTTGATCTAGGTATGCTTGATCACAAGGAAATAATATCTACAATTGAGATGATGATTCTAAACTATATTTATTCTCCTCTATAAACTTGTACTATATTGGAGGATGCCTTTAGATGTGAAGAGTGATCTCTCTTTCCCATCATTTGATGTTGGATTTATACAAATATATCCAATTCATTCCAAATATATCATAAAAGTTCACTAGAGGAAGTAAGGAAATACATTATGGGAGGTTAAATCAATAAAAATTAATTGGGGAGGAGTTATATACTTGGTATATATAAATTTTCCCATTTTTAGTTCTCATAGATAATAGAACCTCCATATTTTCAGGTGTTGTTTGAATAGTTCCACATAACATGAATGATTTGAAAGAATGTGTAAAATGAGAATCCAATAGTATGTTTGCTAATAATGAATGAATAAACAGTGTACCTTTGACCACATCATTAGTTGTCTTCACCTCAGTAGTAGTGATAGCTTAGGATTTCCCAATATCCATTGGATTTAGTTGTTTTTGACAATTATTCCCATCAAGGAGTAAAGGTTTAGTGCACTCACATGCATAGTAACCTTTATACCTATAGTTTTTGCATCGAACCATGGGTGGTTCTATCATTTTCTCCACCACATTATCATGCTTCCTCATGTCTCTTTGACATTTATGAGCTTGGTGGACTTCTCTCCCACCCAGGAATCATTTAATCATCCCTTTGAGGAAACTTCCATGATTCTTCTTCCCAAAATTTTGACATGTGAGTGGTTGATATTTCATTCACCATTTCCATTAGATCCACTAGAAATGTTATGGGACCATTTTCCCAAATCCATCCCTAATTTTAGAGAACATTGAATAACTTCTTCATAACTCAACATGTCTCAAATTTCATGAGGCTTTAGATGGATTATAATTAAACCACAAAATAATCTATCAATTATTCTATCATTGTTTATAAAAAAACCTGGATTTTGAAATTATCATCATAATCCATGACATATTCACCTTCCTTTTGCATTAGTTCTAATAATTCTATCCTCATTTATTTTACGAAGAGTTTGATGGAAATACATGTTAAGAAATAATTTTCTTAAGTTACTCCCACTCCATCCCTTCAATTTCATCCATTTTCTTGGGGTACTTAATCAAATCCCAGAATTAATCCTACTTCTTATCTAAAAAGTAAATGACCAAAGTCACTTTCTCCATCTCAGAATAGTGAATCACAGAAAATATTTTCTAAATTGAGTTAATACACTATTCTGTTACTAGTGGGTCCTGTTATCCAATAATTATCGATGATATTTTCTATATTAATTAATTTATATCCGGTTTATCCATCTTTGTTAATGTACTATGTTTCACAATATTCATTTTATTGTTCATAGCCTCAAACAACCAGGTAAGAATCTCCATGAAATTTTGAACTCCACCTTCTAAATAATTGGGTATGGAAATCAGGAAATTCGTGCCTTATCCCTCGCATGGGTTGTTAGCTTGGTTTCCATTTTCAAAAATAGATATGGTTAGAAAAAAAATAAGTCAACAAGCGATGAATACATAAATTATTATTTTTTGTATTAAACTCTAAAGCCATATCTTGTAGGATCTCCATGCTTATTTTTTTTCTAAATCAAATCTTCTTGGGTGCTTACACATAATTATACTTATAATAGGGGTTTCTATAAAGATTTTCAAATTCTAATTCCAAAATTAACTAAATCCTTCAAGTATTATAACTATAGTGACCATGGTTTTTCTTACATTTCTATTACATCATTTTACCGACAAACAACATAATAGTGCTACACCATCATGATCGAACGGTTTATTGTCTAGGGAAAATAAGGACCATAAATAAATTTTACATTACAAAACATAAACATTTATTTACTTCTTTCTTACCTAGATTTATATTTGACCTCATTGTATCCTTGGTATAAGTATTCACCTCATGATATAAATAAAAAAAAGTGGTGTTCTAAAATCCTAGCAAGAGGATAGATAAAAAATGAATCAATATAACATTGGTGAAAATATTCATCATCTTCATACAATATGAAATTTTATATCATAATAATTATGAGAGGGAGAATTAGATAAAGGCATGTAATATTGAAATTTATAAAATTGAAACATAATGACTTAGTGGTCAACACCAAAAATAGTTTTGAACATAGATAATGTCATGTTCAAGCCTTACATATGGGCATAATCATAACATCATCATTATTGTGAGCAAAGATTGAATTATGTTCATACATACTTTTCATCATCTCATTAAATACATCACATTAACCAATTTATTGAAGCTCTATATAATTCCATGTGCACCAATCACATCATAACATTTACATAATCATGCATGCCACATTAAATGTGTAAAATTATCTTCTATAAAATAACCCAAGGAATGGAAATGGGTTTCCTGATAATTTCATAAATAATATTTTCATTGATAAATATTGAGGTTCCCATAATAAGAAAGTAATAACATACTTGGTATAAGGATCATCAATTTGTAGTAAATAATTAACAATATCAAGAGACGTAAAACATGTGTTTTTCGAAGGAAGTGTTATTTTGGGAAAATCATATTATTTTTAATAGAATTTTATTTTAGGCTTGTAAATACTAGAAAATAAATTGGATGTAAAATAAATGATATATATGGAATATTTAAGGATCATTCATATTGAAAATTTGGTGAGAGAGACAATACCCGAAGGAAGAGAGTTGGGTTCGAGAATCCCCTTACCTTACGTTCGAATGCTTTATTCAATCTAATTTCCTTGTTAATCAGACTAAGTTTATTAACCTAAAAATATAGCACCTTTTATACATGAATGTTATTCATTAAAGTCATATTATTTTTATTTACGTGATTTTCATAGAGTTTAATTTCATCGTTAGGGAGTGTTCATTTTCATTGTCTTCATAATCGATTCATTTGTATATGTGTATGGAAGATCGTGTAAAGTGGGGGTAATTATCCAAAATTGAAATTATGTCATTAATGATCTTATATAATTTTAAATGATATTATAAAGAATTTTGTAATATTTTATGATTATGAATCATTAGATACAAGTTATTTATAATTATTTTAGGATAATTTTGGTTGTTTTTTATCTCAATGAACTAGTTTGGTTTTATTATTTAGTATTACAAATATATGTTTGTTCTTGAACATAAAAAAGGGAAATAACATAAATTTTACAACATTTTTATACGATTATATTGGTATTATGAACATTATTGAAGGCAGTTAAGGAAAATGAAAACTTTTCATCCTCAAAGATGATAAATCAATACCTCACAAACAACATTTTCATTTTTAGAATAATAAGGAGAGGATAATGTATTGGACAATGGATTATTCCATTAATAGAATAAAACTATAGTATATGTAATTTTATGGAGTAATCAAACAATTTTTTTGAGGTGAGGTGAGTATAGAGTGATAAAATAAATTATCTTTAAAGGAAATTAAAAGAAATTAAAGAGCATTTTACCTCTTGAATCCATATCCTTGAGAACCACATAAAGGGAATTGGGGTTGGTCCATTTTTGAGAAAAAATATCATGGAAATGGGGGAGAGGGTTGGGAACAATATTCGTTATAATTTCAACAAGGGTAAAATCTTTATAGTTTTGAAAAGAAGTGGGGGTCAGGGGTGGTATGTATAGTGGATGAGAGGGGTGTTTTGTCCTTATTTTATTCATTAGTTTATTATTTTTACTCAAGAATTTTAATAATGTGAGAATAATCACTAAATACATTAAATAATTAATAGGAGTTTGATATTATGGTGATTACATAATGCATGATTTTTTTAATTAATGTATATTGATTATAATTTAAATACAATAAATTACCATATTTTAATGTTCACTAAAAATTCAACTATTGTAGAAAAAAATGAACAATTTCCCCTAACTATTTTTAAACATCTATAACTAAAAAATCAACAAAATTTTATGAATATAATTTTCTAAATATATTTAATTTAATTTTTAATTTAATTCACAATTTACTTGGTAAATACTAATTTTAAAATTATAACTGATTTTATAACACTTTGATAAATTAACTATGGTCTCATAAAATTATATTATAATAATAATAATAAAAAATTATATTAATGAATATATTTTATAAAAATAAATTTTATTTTAAATATTTATATTAATTATAAAATTATATATAAACCCTTATGTTTTATGAAAATACTAACACTTAATTAATAATTTCCAAAAAATTTATTTAATAGTACTATGATATAATTTTAAAAATGGAATTTACATTGGTTAAATTTTGGGTCGTTACATACATATCATACATAATACATTTCTTTATTACTTTTGGAAATGGAACTTAATAAATGGTGAGATCAGATGCTTAATATGCATAAAAAAGGGAGATACGTAAGCATAACATGAGTATTGTGGTATGAGAACATATGCATAACATTTGACAACCATGACCTACATACCAAGGATCATAATCTAGAGTCATTTCATAATTATTGAAAGTTTATAAGACATTAATAATAAGATACTAAAAGAATATTATCCATGATATCATAACATTTTCATTGTATTGGGATTTTTGGAATATACATATGCACAGAAAATCATTTCCATAGTAGTCAAGGATCATAACCAATGATAACATAGCCAAATGGGTCCACTCCCCAAAATATCATAATATTCATGGTCACTCCCAAGACCATCATAATGGAAAAATTCCCTTACTAAACGCGGTTCACCCCATATTCTATTAATTTCTATCTAATGAGATATAAATCATTACCGAATTCATTGGAGGGAGTTTTATGCTCGACACATCTCAAAATGAAAACCATATTTATGTTTTAGAAAATATTACAAAATAGTTATCATATCATAAACCATGAAATGAAATGGGTTTCATACACATTTCATCATATCACAACCTGTGGAGAAGAGATATGTTTCTTAGTAATTTAATCATTTTGTTATAGAATAACAAGTGGAAAAGTGAAACACATTTCATAAGGAATTTATTTTGGTATAACTCATGGAAGGAAAATGGGTTTCAAGAAAATATTATCCTTATATAATATTCATAGAATGAATAATAATTATATCCCTTGTTCATATCTCCATTAAAGAATTGTTAAATCAATGGATGTCATCTTAGATGGAAAATTGTTTTGAAACATCATTTAAAAAATTTATTGAGGAAAATATCCTTTCAGTTTTGAAAAAAAATCAAAATATTAATATTTTTTTAAAAAAATTTATTTGAATACAGCCTTTAAAACATACAAAGGACAATTCAATGAAAATATTGGTCATGAAGATGTAGAGTTTTGTTAATGCCATACATGTTAAAATTGATATTCCTTTCAAATTTTTGATAAAGGGCAAACAAACATTATTTGGATTAGCATATGAACATTCCCATCAATTTTTTTTAATTCAAAAATTGGAAAAAATTTATTTTAAAAATAATATCATAATATTAAAAAAAATAAACCAATTTTAGAAACATTTTTTTTTGAAGGGAAAAAATTTCCGTCCGAAGACAGAAATAAAGTCGTATATTCCTAAAAACATTATTTCAATTATTATAAATTTAAAAGAGTATAGAAATTTTAATTCTAATACCAAGAATAATAATAGGAGAATAAGAGTAATTATTTTCCTGATATATGGATCATAATATTTTATCATCAGAAACATAATCATAAACAATCCTGATAAATGATGAGATTATAGCACAAAATCATTTCCACTTTGAAAACATTGAAGTATAATAACCATGAAGTAATATCCTTAAATGAAGATTTAAATATGATGAGGATTAATATATTCTTTATATTACATTTCAAAGGGTCTGTATATACACCTTTTAAAGGAATATAGGTATATAACATGGCATATTGATCAAATAAAGAAAATTAAGACAATAATCCCATACATTATGTCTTGAATTCATCCGTACATGTATGAAACTATTGTATATAAATAAAATTTTATTATAAATATATTAAATATATATATATATATATATATCATACCATATATGATTTACTCATGACCTTTTATTACCCATTTATTAACAACTGAATGATAAAATCATGTTTTGGGTAATAACCGCTTTTATTTTTTGTATATATTTTGATTTTATATTATTTTTCCCCTTACATTTACCTTGGTTAAATAATCCCAAAAAAGTAACCATGATATAAATATAACATATATTCACCATATATGTATTTTGAGTTATCCAAAAAAATCAGATACAGAAATTAAAATACAACGTTTATGGAGATGGTACGATGTACGTAGGCATGAACATTATTTTTATTTTCCCAAGAAAAATAAATAAATAAATAAATAAATATGAATATTATATTAACATTAATGAATAAATTTATTTCATATATATCACATATTATCGTTGAGACCATCTTTGTTATATTCCATGAAAAGATATAATAAATCACATCGCTTCGTGGGGCGGTAGTCCGCCGTATACACGAAAGACGTTACCATATTCACACAAAATGGAATGTAAAAAAAGAACCTATGATATTATTATTATATATTAATAATAATATCATAAATATAACATATAAATATTTAATCCATTATTCTAAATATACCAGATATATGGTAATGAAAAAAATTTAATTACCTTGGTTTACGATGCAAAAGTCCACCGTACACATGAATAATGATTTTGTAGACCATTTGATGGAAGAGAATATTGTTTTAGGTCATGATATTAAATTAAAAAACAATATTTTTATGTATGATATTGAGGTTACTATCTCAGTATGTTATAATATGAATTGAAGGTTGTGAAAGAAGAAATAAAGTACAAATTCATGATAAAGAATGTTACCTCTTCATCAGGTAGCCTCCTTATGTTTTCTCAAAATGTCTTCCTAGGATGGATTTATGGAAAAAACGATTCTAGGAAGATATTAAGGAATTTTTGATGTTAATTGGTATATGATTTAGAGAAAAAGTGTTTAATGGCGTGAAGAAGAGAGGAGAGGGGGTGACCTTTTATAAGTGAAGTGATTGACACACTTGTAATGTTTTGAATGAAAACGTTGTACCAACATTTCTAACATTCTAAAAGGATAAAAAATGGACCATAATAGATCATTAGAGATTATAATTATGAAATATGGTCATAAAATATATTTTATAAATGTTTTAGGTCATTTTTACCCTTATCTTTTTTACTTTAACCTATCACTAATAAAATTTGTACCATAAGTTGTTAAATAATTTTTAAGGTTTTTATTATTAATTATGGTTAAAAATTAATTTAAAATTAATAGATAATGATAATTATGATTATTTTAACTTTTTAATCTATTTCTTTAAATAACATTCATAGAAGTGGATAATTTTATATTAAAATTAATCTCAGAGGTGTTGAGAGGGATGATTTTCAAAGAGGAAAATTATCAAAATTTTGAAATGTTTTTATATAAAAGAAGAGAAAAATATTTCTTAAATTGGAATAAATAGGATTAGTAGATATATAATTTATCTTATTTTAATATAACTAAAATTTATAATAAAATTTTTATATTAAAAAAATAAATGAAAATGAATTTGTCAATTAAAATTCATTATTTTCACTATTTATGAAAAAAATTACTTTTAGAAAATTATAAAAAATTCACTTTAAGATAATTTTAAAATTATGATTTCAAAAATTATGTTTATTTTATCCAATTATAATTTTATAATATTAAAATTGTTTTTTTTAATGTTTACAATAACACAAAAAAATAACTTTTTTGATAAGATAGTATTTTGGAAACATAGAAACACATTATAGAAAATTATATAATTTATTATCAATATGTTTTATTTATAAAAACCATTACAATTAATATTTAAAAATTATTTATTAATATTCATATATCTATCTATAATTTCAAGGTAATTATTTTCTATTTTAAATAATTATATTAATAGTATATCCCGGTATTGTTAAAATTAATTGTTGGGTATAACCCATGCTAAACTCAATGTTACGTGTAACTCAAGATATCAAATAAAAATGATTTATTTGAAAAAAATAATTTAGAAAATGTCAAGGTGTTATATTATAGACTATTAAAATTAAAATTTCCCTTGAAATTTGTCACTACAATACAAACAAATGAGGATAATTTTACCTCATCTTGTCCAAAAGTTTTTACTTCGCTTATAAAAACAAGTGATTTCACCAAAAACAAAGATTATATGAATGGTATTTTTTTCATAGAAATGTCCCTATATGATATATAATCTTCATTTTTTCTTTATAATAAATATGATTCTCTTATGGTATGACCTCAGAGTTTAGTACTTATGAATATTCAGGTATATACATGCTCAGGGGAGATGCATTAAACACATCATGGACATAAGATAGATTAGGTGGAAGTACCAACTTATAGGATACCATCGTAATAAGATCAATAATTTACAATGGAAAAAATATTCCAAGGGCTTAGTTTCACTTTCTTCCTGAATATATTTACCTTCTCCCATGGAGAAATTAAAAGAATCACCTTGTCATAGATATAAAATTCTATATCACATAGGTGATTTTCAATATATTTTATCTACATAATTTTAGATATTTTAATGTGTCAATAAATAGATCTAATATTATCTTCAATTTCTTCAGCTTTCTCAGGTCCCAAAAGCATTATTTATCTGAAATCATTCTAGAACATTAGAGATCTACACCTTTTTTCACCGAGGGGATCATAAGGATCCATCTAAATTCTCTAGTGATAAATATTGTTGTATAAAAACTCAACTAGGAGAAGTTATTTATATGAACCACCTTTAAAATACAATAAAACATATCTCAAAATATCCTATAGAATTTTATTTTTTCTCCACAACTCTCCATATGTATTAGGAATATAAATAATGCTAAAACTCAAATCCTTATAAAAATATTGCTAAAGAAATTTCTTGAACATTGAGGTAAACCATGGATCATCATTAAAAACAATAAAGTATGAACACCATGTAAACTTAATATTTCATTAATGTAAATTATGGATAAAATATCCATATAATAGTATTTTTTATAGTGATGAAGTGTGATAACTAATTAAGGTGATTTGATATAACCCATATTGCATTATTCCCATTAAATGTTTTGTGGAGTCCAACAATAAAATACATTGTGATATTTTACCATTTCAATTCTGGTATGGGTAATGATGTAAATTCTCTTATAATTTTTCATCTAATCCATAAAATTATGGCATGCAATGCATTGAGATACCCAATCTAGGATATCCCACTCTTTCATTCTTACTAGAAGTAATCTTTCAGATCTCCAAACTTATTCATACATCCAGGATAAATTAAGAATATAGAACAATGTTCTTTCTCTAAAAATACTTTTTCCAAATTTTGTATGGAAGGATGAAATATATGGTTCCTGAACAATATAATTCCATCATGATCATGGCTAAACTATATAACTTTTATAACCTTTCTTTCCATCTATAAATATTCCTTAAGTGCCTCTTTAATCTTAACAATGATAGGTGACTAGACATTCAATTAAGAAAGATAATATTTCTCCCCTTAATTTAGGATTTCTATATTCAACTTTTACAAATAATAGAATATTGGATCTTTTTTGGACCTCATCATGGATGAGTTATGATGATCATTTCATCTCAAATCATCAACCACCTTTTTTTCATTCCCAAGATGGTAAGTTATTGAATAGTTATAAACATTAATCATCTATAACCATATTCCTTGGATCATATTCAACTACTTCTATGTGAATATATACCTAAAAAATTTATTTTCGGTATATATATATCATAATTTTTCATTAAATACAATATGTTGGTATCCTTAATGAAAATATTAACTCATCAAACTCCAAATCAAGGATGGGGTAATTTTTCTCATGAATGTTCAATTGACATGAGGCATAATATATAACCAGGTAATTCATCATAATAAAAAACCCAATCCCTCATAGGATCCATTAATATATGTTACAAACCCTTCTACACTATTGGGTATTGTAACTATAGGTGCACAGATTATTATTCTTTTTTATTTCCTTTAATGATTCGTGACATTCATTTATCCCGAGGAACTTGGATACTATCTAAGTTAACATTCATGTGTTGATTAGGTAATTTTGAGAAAAACACTATAAAACACTGATAATATCTAGATAATGAAATAAAAAAATAGTTCCCATTCACCTTGGTCATCTTGGTCCAACAATCAATATCCACAGTCTCTGATAGATCTACTGATATACCTTCTCTAGAGATTATATAAAAAAAATTATACATTTGCAACCAAAATTCACACTTTGTGAATTTCTCATATAGTTTCTCCATCCTTTTGGACATTAGTAAAATTATTAAGTAATCCTCATGCTATTTAGTTTTCTTTTAATATATAATGATATCATCTATATAGAATACCATGAACCGATCATGTAACGCCCCGACCCTAATTATCTAGAGTCGGTGCATTATTACATAACATTGGCATGATCATGAGAAAGATCAAGTCTCGAAAGACCGATTAGTTTAGTAGCCTTGGAATAACTAGATACATCCATAAATTTTTACATTACATCATAAAAAAAACATCTTGTCTTCATATCCCCTCATACTATCCCTGCAGGTCATTCATAAATTACTTTTTCATAATCCTGGGAAAAATAAAACATTGAAAGGGGTGAGCTCGGATGCTCAGTAAGGATAACATTATAGCAGAAGCTTTCATAAATAAGCATAAACACTTAAGGCAATTTATAACTAAAACAAAAGCCTTTTAAAATTGAACTTCAACATAGTATGGCAAAAGTAAAATGAAATAATGCCATTTACTTACTCACATGGATATTCTACTAGTCGAATGATCACATGCAATATCAATAACCACTTTCATAATGATGGAATGCATAATGCCAGACTATCATACCCACATAGCCAAGGCCTCGTGCCAAGACTACAAATAAGATTTTGCCAAGGCCTTGTGCCAAGACACTAGTTTGTCTCATGAGACCTACCGATGCATCGAGGATCTATAGCGGGCTCCACCCGTCACTTATTAAGTCCAATGCATTCCTCATATGAATAGGTTTAAGCATAAAATAAACATTCGTATTAAAACTAGCATACGAAATGTCAATACTTTAACCACAAACCATGAATGGTATAAAAATAGAACATCCACAGTCAAACATAACTCATTTGATACAATATGAAAGATTTTATTGTATCACATTAACCTAAATCATGAATAATGAAGGATGTTGATATAGATGAAAATAATCATTATAACTATTTGAGAGAAATATCCCCCTTTTCTTGAAAACTTTTAAAAGTCATACTATTTGTCAAGAAGACATTCAAAAATAGATTTTTGAATCAAAGTGTCCCATACCACTTTGAAACTTTTAAAAGGATTTTTAAATTTAAAACTTTAATGTCCATAAAAATAAATCCTTAAAACCATTTTTAAAATATGGACATTAATGAGCATGATTTAGAAGAATAATTCTTTAAAACATTTTAAAATGGTATTTTGGTTAGAGTTTCTAACCAAAAGAGAGACACTTGAATACAAATAATTGAGGTAATCAAAACATTGTAATATCATGAGAATAAAGGAATTCATGATATACTATGTCAAAGTACATTATATACACCACATAAAAGTGATTTGGTGTATATCATCAAAGAAGTCTCAATGGAATGTAAATTGAGATGAAATCTCTCATAAAGGTTGTATCCTTAGGTTAAGGATAAATCAACGACATAATTATGTGTGACAAATATAAATACACTAAATATGATTGGATATTCAGTGTAAATCAATCAAAGGATATTCACACATATTCTTGTAAAAACCATACCAACGAATTGGATGTTTAACTCAACAAATGGAGAATGAGTTAAAATTAATCTTATCAAATTCATATCAATGAATTGAGAATTATCAATGGAGTGATTATGTGTATCAAACTTATATCCACAGGAAGGGGAGTGGAAATTATGACATAATCAAATGAATAGTGATTCCACACATAATCTTGGGGTAATATAATCAATGAAATATGCGTAAAGCCAAATGAGTGGAAATTGAAATCTCAAATTCCCTTATTGATTAGGTAACTTAAGAAACAAACACCCATGAAAGAAAGATCATACCATGATGATGTAAATACCCATAAAATAAATTATATTACACAATGAATACAATCATGGGTAGTACACATACACCACATGCAATAATTAAGTGGTGATCAATGGAATTCTCACGGAATTAAAAGTGAGACAAGAAACCCCTTACCACATTAATCAAATGAGTCGCATGGCCAAAAGTTAATAACCACAAAATGATTTACAGAATAACATGAATATAAAGTGAATCATGATAATATATATCAAATGGAAGTACACAATACACCACTTTCAATAATTTAGTAGCGAACAATGGAAATCTCACGAAATTGAAAGTGAGATAAGAGAATCCCTTACTTTGTAATTTTTCCTTGGTCGATGGTAGGTTTACCTCCTGTATAATGGTGAAATAATTGTTATTGAATAATACAAGAATCATTTACTTTAATATGATATCATATATGATCTTTTAACATTGATTTGTTAATAATATCTTAGTATTAACGCCGTTTCGGGTGTTAACTTACTCATTTTCTTTTATATGTTTTGTTACATAAGTCATGTTTGTTGTATATTATTAATATCCAGAATGATATCAAGTCCTTAAACATCATTTTAAATCATTAAATGATAATTATACTTTAATGGATACGATGGATAATGAATCTCATCGCGTTCGTGGAGACGGTAGTCCGTACGTACGCACGAACGCTACTTCCATTTAATTTTTTAATTTTTTATTTTAAATGAATCGAATCCAAATGATACATAGGTATATTACTATTCCAGTATAATATAATATTTTATATATGTTACTTAAGTTCATTAACACCATCCTTTATACGTTCCATGTGTGGTATGAACGAGTCATATCATTTTAAGGGGGCGGTAGTCCGCACTTCCTCAAATGAAATTATCGTATGTATATACGACATGAAACGAATAATGGTATGAAATAAAATGGAATTACAGAAGCTTATATATAAAATATATATCATTAATATCATATTTAATTACAGTGCCATCATAATGGCCACCATGAGAGGCGGTAAGATGTTTTTGAACAATCATCGTTTCGTGAGGCGTTAGTTTGCCATCCACAGAAACATTATGTTCATCATCCATTAGATGGAGTTGTGTGTATGTGTAGTTTGAATACTTCTTATAACAACATCCTAGTATATTGAGGATACTGGTGTTATTACAAAAGAAGGGAAATAAAAAGATTTTGGGGGTTGAAGAAGCAAAATAAATGAAAATAATATAAGAGAAATCGTTACCTTTAATTTAGGTAACTCACTTTGGTTGGAACCAAAAGACTTGTTGAAATGCTTTCTGCCTAAGGGGAAGCTTCAAGGAGGAGGAGAGGGATGTGGGGAGCTTAGTTGGGCAGAGTTTGGACGAGCCAAGTGGCTTGAGAGGTGTGAGGAAATGAGAAGGAGGAGTGCCCTTTTATAAGAGGGGTGAGGGGCACCTTTGGAAAAGCTAGAAATATTAATTTATAATAAATTCATATTCGGTTTCCAATGGCTCCAAAGTTGACTATTAAAAGTTTGAGGTGGGGATAGGTCGAAAACAACTCATCCAATATAATTTAGACAGGTTTGGGTACTTATATTAACCTTATCTTTAAGTATTAACTCTAAGTTAATTAGTTTCACTTTTACAATGTCTCTTTGTATTTTTATATAATATGGTTAATAAACTTACTATATACATCCAAAAGACCCCCAAGTGGTCCATTAATGATTAACCTATCATAATATAAGTCTCTTGGCCGAACCTTAGTTTTTTAGGAATTTAATATCAATTAGGAATATAATATTTGTTTTAAGAACTCTTTTATGTCAATTTTGACACTATTCACTAGTTGATTTTTGTGAAACTCATAACAGATTGATTACTTCGAAAAAAGTCAAATAAATCAATCCTAATATATCATATTATCCTAGAAAATTTGTTTAATTCATTAAAAGTTTCATATTATAATTATTTGGGTATTTATAATATCAATTATGTTAATTTTTTACTATTTTAGTAATTACTGCATCATCATTGTGTCATAAATAAAATAACTTATTTAATGTCAAAAAATTATAAATAAAATATAATTATGTAGGAAATCTTTTTATCTTTCTAATGAATATTTATAATCTAAAATCCAGCATATATAACCCTATGTAACAATTGTTTTGCTAAAAGATATATGCTTGTGTCATTTTGTATTCATTTTAACTTAATTAATATAAATTGTCATTATCACTTACAAGTGGATCCATGGGGTCCCAAAATTGACCCAAAGATGCCCATGGTCGACCATGTATCAACCAATAGGGTTAAGACACATTTTAGGGTAATTTAGTATTATTATAATATTATTTTTTTAACCCTTATTTACCGGATTTACCCTTAACCATGGTAAATAAAATATTTACCGCAGTAATTATTCAAAATGTCTAAAAATAAAAGTTAACTATTTACACAATTTTGACATCCTGATTCCAAATATGGAATCCATTTTTCTAAATTCAAAATACAGAAGTGGCAGAAATTAATTTAAAATTAATTCCCGCTGTCAAAACAAAAAGCGTGTTTTTAAGAGATAATAACTATCAAAAGATTGACACTTGTTTATGTTCGGTTTAATTGTAAAATTATGTCCAATGCCCAACATTATATTAAATGGTAAAAATATATTCTAAATATACTTTAAAACCACTCAAATTCACAATTTATCACTATTAATTATTTTGATTAAAAAAGTTGTTTTTAATTAAAATTTAGTAATTTTCACTATTCATCAAAATATGAAAGTTATCCGAAAAGTACCAAAATTTCACCTTAGGCTAAATTCGATATTACGAATCCAAAAATGAAGTCCATTTTGAAATATAAAATATATATAATTTCAAAAAGTAGGTATTACTATTCATAACGGCTAGTTTGATTGGTTGTGGTGTGTTAAAATCTCGAAGTTGCGTACAATGCACGTCATTGCATTATTCGAAAGGAAACATACCGAGGAAGCTTGGGGTGTTACATTATCCCCTCCTTCAATAAATTGCGTCCTCACAATTTTTAAAATTTTGCTTGGGAATATAATGGAAAGTCCCACATCGGAAAAAGAGTCAATAAAACTGTCACTTTAAAAGAAAGAAAGAGAGGTATAAGGGTCATCCAAGATAACCCATACTAGGATTCCATGTAAGAAAACATGGATATGGATGATAAACTAAGTGTCAAGTTCTGATGGAGAGGGATAGAAATCATGATCAGGAGAAAGTTAACAATGAGAAAACCACAAACTTGTGTTGGGACAAACGACCATTAGTCTCCTAGTAGGAAAGTAAACGGACAACATTTTTTTTAAGTTACATTACATAAGGAAGAGGAATTCATTTATGATATTGACTAAGAACATTATGAGATATACTTACATTTTAAGTAGATTTTCATTCTTTAATAAATTTCCACCACTAACTCATTTTTTTTAAACGATGAGTATTCAAGAAGACTTGGTCACACTGGAAGAGATAGAATAAACTTCTATAGAATCACATGATCCATGAAGGATAAACCATATATTTACATTGTCTTTGAAGATTAATCAAAACCAAAATGGTCAGTGAATGATCTAATGATCCCCCAAAAGGATATTCATTGAGATAAATATGCACTAATCTTAATTTCTAAAATTAAACCAACAATACCCCAAAGTTAAATAGATACCATTCAATAACCAATTGTCCTTAAAATCCTTTAATATAATCCAAACTAATATTGAAACCCAAAACATAGAAGAATTTGATTATATAGTCTCCCATGTTAAATTGTATCTCCAAATGACATCAGATACTCTTAAAGTCACATACTCAAAAGTAATTAACCTAATCACATATTCTCTATTATAGGTTAATCATTTCCATAAATAACCCAAATCACTATAAATCCACAACAAAAACGTAGATAAAAATCTATCATTACTCCACAAATGAAACCCCATAGTATTCTATTTTCCTTGGACATATAGTGTTTCCAACAAAGCGAACATCTTCCAAAATAACATTTATCACTTAATCACCAAATCATTTTCCTATTCCAAGGGTATTCTTTTGATATGAAATAAGAACCTAAATCAACTTATTATTGATCAATAAAATCATTTAACTAAAAAAATAGTCACACTAACCAGGGACTTCACGTAGTCCAGTGGTAGGCGATAAATCCCAATCGCACTTTGTTTGTGGGTTCGATTCCCATAGCTTTGTCCGACGCGACGGGTTGTCACACGGTCTATGTGTTGTCCTTTTTCAAAAACTATATTTTATAATATTTCCAAAATGAGATAAATTCCTCAAAATACTATATCATAAATTTAACCACAAATGTTATATCATACCTTGAATCTTCATCCCAAATTAGAATAACTTATAATTCTCTCAAACCCCAATGATCATATAAATCCAAATGGTTATTTATACCCAAATCCACAAGAGAAGAGACAATTCTTCCTCAAATATCATTCTCACATGGAAAACTGTGGGGTTACAAATACAAGAGAAAATTATTCCATAGTAAACCCATCAACAAGGAGTGCTAATACTTTTTAAACATTTCTCCAACCATTTATTCCCACATAGCTTCTTCTTTGACCAAAAAAATATCCTATAGAATAGGACATTTACTCGGGTAATGGCCAGGTCCCCTACATTTACGGCAAATGACTGTAAATGGACTCTTGGGACCATTTTTATCTTCTTCCATAGTACTCTTCATTTTTCTTCGGCAATTCTTTACTTTATGTTCTTCCTTCCCGCACGTAAAACATTTCGTTGTCCCATTGAGACACTTTCCTGGGTGTCTCTTTCCACATTTCCTGCATGATGAAAATTGAGGGTTCTTTTCTCCATGGTCTCCATTGCTGGAGCTCTTATCATTTATCACCTTTCTCTTCCTTGTTGAGTCTGGGAGTTGGTTAATATATATGTTGTTGATCATATTTTTGGAAAACTGATTTGGCATAAAGACGATATCTTTTACGCCTATCAACATTCCATTTTGTTGCTCATTGCCACCACCGTTCCCATCTTGTACATCATTCTCAAAGTCACTATGACTTCCTTGGAATCCAGCCATTGACTAAAACCATAAAGCATTGTGTGAGTAATAGTAGTCGTAAAATCATTTAGAGATTAAAATGTCACCATATTCTCAATTTGAAACATATTAGGATTAACCAAGGTCATTTACTCTCATCTTATATATATATTACTTAAATTGGTTTGTAAAGAAAATGTAAATTATCCTAAGCATATCCCCCGGGAGTGTCGTAACCAAGAGTGCAGCAAGACCCGTTGTCGTGCACCAGTTCCCGTTCGAGTCTAGCTCAAAGCGGTGTTTTTGGGTTTTACCCCTAGGTACATCTGTGCCAGAGCCACCTCTACCTGCTCGTATCCAGACAGGGATGTATTGCTCGGAAAACTCACAAAATCTCTACAATACCAAAATTCTAGGAAGTTCTTTTATACTAATCCTCAAAGTTCATCTTAGGTCTACGTGCTCTAATCAGAGTTTATCTAAATCTAGCTACCAAGGTTTGTACTAAACTTCCTCTGATACCAACTGTAACGCCCCGACCCTAATTATCTAGAGTCGGTGCATTATTACATAACATTGGCATGATCATGAGAATGATCAAGTCTCGAAAGACCGATTAGTTTAGTAGCCTTGGAATAACTAGATACATCCATAAATTTTTACATTACATCATAAAAAAAACATCTTGTCTTCGTATCCCCTCATACTATCCCTACAGGTCATTCATAAATTACTTCTTCATAATCCTGGGAAAAATAAAACATTGAAAGGGGTGAGCTCGGATGCTCAGTAAGGATAACATTATAGCAGAAGCTTTCATAAATAAGCATAAACACTTAAGGCAATTTATAACTAAAACAAAAGCCTTTTAAAATTGAACTTCAACATAGTATGGCAAAAGTAAAATGAAATAATGCCATTTACTTACTCACATGGATATTCTACTAGTCGAATGATCACATGCAATATCAATAACCACTTTAATAATGATGGAATGCATAATGCCAGACTATCATACCCACATAGCCAAGGCCTCGTGCCAAGACTACAAATAAGATTTTGCCAAGGCCTTGTGCCAAGACACTAGTTTGTCTCATGAGACCTACCGATGCATCGAGGAGCTATAGCGGGCTCCACCCGTCACTTATTAAGTCCAATGCATTCCTCATATGAATAGGTTTAAGCATAAAATAAACATTCGTATTAAAACTAGCATACGAAATGTCAATACTTTAACCACAAACCATGAATGGTATAAAAATAGAACATCCACAGTCAAACATAACTCATTTGATAGAATATGAAAGATTTTATTGTATCACATTAACCTAAATCATGAATAATGAAGGATGTTGACATAGATGAAAATAATCATTATAACTATTTGAGAGAAATATCCCCCTTTTCTTGAAAACTTTTAAAAGTCACACTATTTGTCAAGAAGACATTCAAAAATAGATTTTTGAATCAAAGTGTCCCATACCACTTTGAAACTTTTAAAAGGATTTTTAAATTTAAAACTTTAATGTCCATAAAAATAAATCCTTAAAACCATTTTTAAAATATGGACATTAATGAGCATGATTTAGAAGAATAATTCTTTAAAACATTTTAAAATGGTATTTTGGTTAGAGTTTCTAACCAAAAGAGAGACACTTGAATACAAATAATTGAGGTAATCAAAACATTGTAATATCATGAGAATAAAGGAATTCATGATATACTATGTCAAAGTACATTATATACACCACATAAAAGTGATTTGGTGTATATCATCAAAGAAGTCTCAATGGAATGTAAATTGAGATGAAATCTCTCATAAAGGTTGTATCCTTAGGTTAAGGATAAATCAACGACATAATTATGTGTGACAAATATAAATACACTAAATATGATTGGATATTCAGTTTAAATCAATCAAAGGATATTCACACATATTCTTGTAAAAACAATACCAACGAATTGGATGTTTAACTCAACAAATGGAGAATGAGTTAAAATTAATCTTATCAAATTCATATCAATGAATTGAGAATTATCAATGGAGTGATTATGTGTATCAAACTTATATCCACAGGAAGGGGAGTGGAAATTATGACATAATCAAATGAATAGTGATTCCACACATAATCTTGGGGTAATATAATCAATGAAATATGCGTAAAGCCAAATGAGTGGAAATTGAAATCTCAAATTCCCTTATTGATTAGGTAACTTAAGAAACAAACACCCATGAAAGAAAGATCATACCATGATGATTTAAATACCCATAAAATAAATTATATTACACAATGAATACAATCATGGGTAGTACACATACACCACATGCAATAATTAAGTGGTGATCAATGGAATTCTCACGGAATTAAAAGTGAGACAAGAAACCCCTTACCACGTTAATCAACTGAGTCGCATGGCCAAAAGTTAATAACCACAAAATGATTTACAGAATAACATGAATATAAAGTTAATCATGATAATATATATCAAATGGAAGTACACAATACACCACTTTCAATAATTTATTAGCGAACAATGGAAATCTCACGAAATTGAAAGTGAGATAAGAGAATCCCTTAATTTGTACTTTTTCCTTGGTCGATGGTAGGTTTACCTCCTATATAATGGTGAAATAATTGTTATTGAATAATACAAGAATCATTTACTTTAATATGATATCATATATGATCTTTTAACATTGATTTGTTAATAATATCTTAGTATTAACGCCGTTTCGGGTGTTAACTTACTCATTTTCTTTTATATGTTTTGTTACATAAGTCATGTTTGTTGTATCTTATTAATATCCAGAATGATATCAAGTCCTTAAACATCATTTTTAAATCATTAAATGATAATTATACTTTAATGGATACTATGGATAATGAATCTCATCGCGTTCGTGGAGACGGTAGTCCGTACGTACGCACGAACGCTACTTCCATTTAATTTTTTAATTTTTTATTTTAAATGAATCGAATCCAAATGATACATAGGTATATTACTATTCCAGTATAATATAATATTTTATATATGTTACTTAAGTTCATTAACACCATCCTTTATACGTTCCATGTGTGGTATGAACGAGTCATATCATTTTAAGGGGGCGGTAGTCCGCACTTCCTCAAATGAAATTATCGTATGTATATACGACATGAAACGAATAATGGTATGAAATAAAATGGAATTACAGAAGCTTATATATAAAATATATATCATTAATATCATATTTAATTACAGTGCCATCATAATGGCCACAATGAGAGGCGGTAAGATGTTTTTGAACAATCATCGTTTCGTGAGGCGTTAGTTTGCCATCCACAGAAACATTATGTTCATCATCCATTAGATGGAGTTGTGTGTATGTGTAGTTTGAATACTTCTTATAACAACATCCTAGTATATTGAGGATACTGGTGTTATTACAAAAGAAGGGAAATAAAAAGATTTTTGGGGTTGAAGAAACAAAATAAATGAAAATAATTTAAGAGAAATCGTTACCTTTAATTTAGGTAACTCACTTTGGTTGGAACCAAAAGACTTGTTGAAATGCTTTCTGCCTAAGGGGAAGCTTCACGGAGGAGGAGAGGGATGTGGGGAGCTTAGTTGGGCAGAGTTTGGACGAGCCAAGTGGCTTGAGAGGTGTGAGGAAATGAGAAGGAGGAGTGCCCTTTTATAAGAGGGGTGAGGGGCACCTTTGGAAAAGCTAGAAATATTAATTTATAATAAATTCATATTCGGTTTCCAATGGCTCCAAAGTTGACTATTCAAAGGTTGAGGTGGGGCTAGGTCGAAAACAACTCATCCAATATAATTTAGACAGGTTTGGGTACTTATATTAACCTTATCGTTAAGTATTAACTCTAAGTTAATTAGTTTCACTTTTACAATGTCTCTTTGTATTTTTATATAATATGGTTAATAAACTTACTATATACATCCAAAAGACCCCCAAGTGGTCCATTAATGATTAACCTATCATAATATAAGTCTCTTGGCCGAACCTTAGATTTTTAGGAATTTAATATCAATTAGGAATATAATATTTGTTTTAAGAACTCTTTTATGTCAATTTTGACACTATTCACTAGTTGATTTTTGTGAAACTCATAACAGATTGATTACTTCGAAAAAAGTCAAATAAATCAATCCTAATATATCATATTATCCTTGAAAATTTGTTTAATTCATTAAAAGTTTCATATTATAATTATTTGGGTATTTATAATATCAATTATGTTAATTTTTTACTATTTTAGTAATTACTGCATCATCATTGTGTCATAAATAAAATAACTTATTTAATGTCAAAAAATTATAAATAAAATATAATTATGTAGGAAATCTTTTTATATTTCTAATGAATATTTATAATCTAAAATCCAGCATATATAACCCTATGTAACAATTGTTTTTCTAAAAGATATATGCTTGTGTCATTTTGTATTCATTTTAACTTAATTAATATAAATTGTCATTATCACTTACAAGTGGATCCATGGGGTCCCAAAATTGACCCAAAGATTCCCATGGTCGACCATGTATCAACCAATAGGGTTAAGACACATTTTAGGGTAATTTAGTATTATTATAATATTATTTTTTTTAACCCTTATTTACCGGATTTACCCTTAACCATGGTAAATAAAATATTTACCGCAGTAATTATTCAAAATGTCTAAAAATAAAAGTTAACTATTTACACAATTTGGACATCCTGATTCCAAATATGGAATCCATTTTTCTAAATTCAAAATACAGAAGTGGCAGAAATTAATTTAAAATTAATTCCCGCTGTCAAAACAAAAAGCGTGTTTTTAAGAGATAATAACTATCAAAAGATTGACACTTGTTTATGTTCGGTTTAATTGTAAAATTATGTCCAATGCCCAACATTATATTAAATGGTAAAAATATATTCTAAATATACTTTAAAACCACTCAAATTCACAATTTATCACTATTAATTATTTTGATTAAAAAAGTTGTTTTTAATTAAAATTTAGTAATTTTCACTATTCATCAAAATATGAAAGTTATCCGAAAAGTACCAAAATTTCACCTTAGGCTAAATTCGATATTACGAATCCAAAAATGAAGTCCATTTTGAAATATAAAATATATATAATTTCAAAAAGTAGGTATTACTATTCATAACGGCTAGTTTGATTGGTTGTGGTGTGTTAAAATCTCGAAGTTGCGTACAATGCACGTCATTGCATTATTCGAAAGGAAACATACCGAGGAAGCTTGGGGTGTTACAGATCATGGTAATCTATAAGGACACAATTCCTTAAATCCATGAATATCTTGGGGGAATTAGTAAGACCGAATAAAATCACAATATATCCATTATTTAAATAACTTTTACATAATTTTTTATTTTTTTATCCTCATTGTTGACCCTCATTTGATGATATCAAGAATGATGGTAAATGTTCATAAACTATTTAGATCCATGCAGTTGACCAAAGATGTCATCAAAATAGGGAATAATATACTTGTTCTTGATCAAGATCTTGTTCAGTTCTCGATAATCAATTAAATGTTACAAGGATCCATATTTATTTAAAACAAAATATACTCACCCCAAGGTAACACAAATGAAAAAATGAATCTCTTTTCAGGGTTCTCCTAGTGTTGCTACTTCAATTCCTCCAACACAACCAGGGCTATTCTATATGGAGTCTTTGAAATTAGTGTGGCACTAGGTAAGAGTTTAATTAGAAACTCAATTTAAAGGTTCTCTGGAAGACTAAGAAATTATTACAAAAATAAATCAAAAAAATTCTAGATAATAGTAATATCATTGATTTGAAGTTCCCCCCAACCATATAAGATAAACAACCCTTTTGAATTGGAATTAATACACATAGAGTGGATGTGAACCCCATTAGAAGTGCGTAATTATAGTCACATTGATAGATTATGGTAAGTTGGTTTGGAATATCAAAAATGGCATCCCTTCATTGAAAAATGATATGGGATTTATGTAGATAACACCAATATATTCCTAATATGTCACAAAATTGTACCATATAAATAAATTTAAGATTTTTAGGAAGCACACTCCCACCAACATAAACCAGAGGGGAATCATATACTTGAGATGTGATGATCATGAAATTAGGGGTTTTCACTTCTAATTATATACCTAAAAATCAAGGAGACATTTTGATACCCTTAAGAAATTATTTTTGATGTGAATGAATTGGTAGATCCATAGTCAAATAAGACATTAGATATTATAAAGTGGATGGTATGTATACATTTCACCGCATTGTTATCACAGCCCTCCTCAGAAATAGTGACACATGACATTTCCCTTTTCCTCTCAACATAAGAGGTTACTAACATCAATCATCATTATTATCTTATGGATTTAGGAATTGGTTAGGAAAATTCCTATAATCCTTCTAATTGAAACACTATATCAGGGATAATGCATTTTGTGTATCTTTCTATCTATTTTCATTGTTTGATTATTTCTTCCCATCACATTAGTAATCAATCGCTTGATAAACTACACTTCCACAAATAAAACTTTTAATAGAACCATTAATAAAATTATCACCATTATTCTCCCCACACTTTGACTATAATGTAAAGATCATATTCTTCTCTATATGGATATAATATTTTTTTAATTCCATTTTCCTCTTCTAATTAAAACCTTGAGATTAATATTTAACTGCAACCTCTATTTACACCTTCTAAGCACATTAAAAAAATATCTTCCTTGCTATTGATCTATTGAATAGATAATACCCTTTGGAGACATGGTTTTAAATGACTAAAGAATTTTTCAAAATTACATTCAGGTTGAATGGATATATAAGAAGCATACCTCACTAGTATTTTTATAATTTTCTTGTATGTACCAACTAATTCATCATCCTTTTTCTTTATCTTATTAAATAATTAAACATCTTTGTATGAAGAATAATAGGAAATTAAGTACTTCAAAATATTTTCCTTAAATCATACTAATCGATTGAGCCAATTTCATCATATTTCCTCATATTATGGATAAGATCCCCCATTGATCCACTTCAAATTCCAAACATTAGACAAACAGTATGAATTTTTCAATTTAGATCCCTGATGAATGGAAAATATTTTTTTATTGGAACTAACCCATTTCTTGGTAACTACTAGATCAAAGGCCACACTGAATGAAGGTGGAAGATTCCTCATGAAGGACTCTATAGAATGTTGTTCCCTCCTTTTTTGGTTTTGACATCGAGCATGATTCCTACAATGATAAAGTTATATGAGGATAGAAATTTGAATTTTTTTCCACCTCCCATAATGTTTAGTTCCTCAGTATGAGATTCATTTTATTGTTTCTTTTCACTAAGTGTTAACACATTTCCTTTGGTTTCCAGTCATTTACTAAAATGAAAAATCATAGTGTAAGAAACAATAATCATTGTGGGGTATTACATAATCAGGAAAAATCACATAAAGGATATGTAAATCATGGAATCAAATTTTTAACATATGAAACCACAGGTTTATCCTAGGTAATTTATAGTGATCATCTATTTAAATCCATTATGATGGTTTGCAAATATTTTTTTGAATTTTCAAAGCATATCCCCCAGAAGTGTCAAACTAGGTGTACATCAAGGCCTCTGGTTGTGAACTAGATGATGATCGAGTCCAACTCAATGTACCATTTTCCGAGATATTACCCCTAATTACCTATTTTATAGATCTACATCCACTAATATTATCTGGATTTTGATGTGATTTCATGGAAACCATTTTTTAATCCTTTACCAAAATACCCAAGCATTTTTCTGTACTTTGAATCAACCTTAGACTTATCCTAAGAGACATTTCCTTAGTGATATCCCTAAATTTTTCTTATACCACATTATAAATTTTAACTAATCCAATCTTATAATACCGACCATAATGAACCAGGATTATAATACATATATATTACATCATTTATCTTTAACATTTAGTATATTTTAAAAACACATGCTTGAGTATTATAATGAGACAATTCCTTTAGAAACATATAAACATAAACAACTAGTTAATTGGTGAACTGCATTATCTTCCATTATGTATTTCATATGAACAACCCTTCATATAAATATCATTTACAATACATTTCTTCATAACATAGGGAAATAAGTCCTAATAATGGGCAAGCTCAAATGCTCAGTTAGTGTAAACAAGGGAGATATATAAGCATAACATGAACATAAGGCTACGAGAACATGAGTATAACATTTAGAAATCATACCCTATATGTAATATATCATAATTTTGAGTCATGGAATAATTATAATATGTTCAAAACACACGAGTAATATGATTATCAAAGATCATGATCCATGAGGTCATAACATTGGAAAAAGACATAGATTTTTTGGATAAACAAAATCATTGAAAATCATTTCCATAATATTCAAGGATCAATGAAAAGGATGTCATAGTATAATGGGTTCACTACCCAAACCACCATAATAGTCAAGGTTTAATCCAAGTACCATCATAGTGGAAAATGTCAGATACTAAACTTTGTTTACTCCCTATTCTAGTCATGTATATCTAATGAGATATAAATCTTCACCCAATGCATTTGAGGTAGATATAGGTCCCACAATCTCATATTTAAAACCATATCTATGTGTGCCATAATATCATAAATGATTCATTATATCATAACCCATGAAATTAAATTGGGTTCATCAAAATTTCTTTATATCATACCCTAAATAAAAGAGACATGCATGGTTATCATTTCTTCATTTCATCATAGAAAATCTCTTGTAAAAAGTAGCGAGGTTCGTATTAATTTTTTCATGCTATAACCCATGGAATGAAAATGGGTTTCCTAAAAATATTTTCATAATAAATCATCAAAATAAAGAAAAATAATCATATCTATGGACCATATCCCCAGTAAATCATAAGTAACATCAACGGATTTCATCATAGATGGAAAATGATTTTGAATGATAATTTGAATCATTTCTTGGGGAAAATATCATTTTTTCTTAAAAATGTTTTATAACATAAAAACAGAATAAAGATATTTTTCTTTGGGAATAACCTAGGAATCATATTAATATTCAAATAAAATAGTGTTCATGATGTTGGGAATTTTTTTTCAAGTCATACACATTAGAATATATATTCCAATCACATTTTTGGTAAAACCCCAATGATATTTTTTTTGGAAAACAACCCGGAGATTACATTAAGAATATTTGATAAAAAAATAAAAAAATGATAAAAATTTATTTTCAAAATCAAATGAAAAATAATAAAACAAATTTTTTTTGTAGATAAGATGGTTTTGGAAGGAAGCGTATTTCTAATTGAAGAGAGAAATACAATCATTTTTTATTAAAAAATATCAATTCATTTAAGTAATAAATAGGGTAAAAATGGTACTATTAATATAATTAATATCTAGAGTATAATAAAATTAATGAATCTATTTATATATGGGTTATAAGTATTTATTTTTGGAAATATAATCATACACAATCCCACTAAATGATAAAATTGTAACATAAATTCATTACCACATTAGAAAATTCGAAACACAAGAACCATGAAGGAAAATAATTAGGTGAAACGTAAAATATAATATGTATAAATAAATTGTTTATATTATATTTCAATGGTTTTTTATAAACACCCCATGAATAAAGATTGGTTCATAACATAACCTACGTCTCAAAAAAAGAAAATTGAGGCAAAAATCCAATACCTTAAGTATCAACTTCCTTTATACATGTTAGAACCACCTTTATAATAAACAAAATTTCTTTATAAATCTATTAAACAACCATTATTTAATATATAATACCATATATGATTTAAAAATGACTTTTTATTACATTTTTATTAACAACTACATGTTAAAGTCATGTTTTGGATAATAATAACATTACTCTTTATATATGATTTTATTTTTTCATGTCAGTCTAAATACATTGATCAAGTTTTTATAATATCTATAATGTTAACCATGAAAAAAATATAATATAAATATTTTATATATTTATTTATAGTGATCAATATATGAAAGATATTAAAAATGAAATACCCAATTAATGGAGGTGATAAGTAGTACATACACATGAACATTGTTACAATTTTACGAAAGGGAAGAAAAAAATAAAGGTAAATAAAATATTAAAATTATAATTTCATTTTTATTTCATATGTACCAAAATATTTTCATTAAAAACATTTTCATTACATTCCATGTAAATTTTGAACTAATCAAATCGCTTCATGAGTTGGTTGTCCTTAGTACACATGAACAATGTTGTCGTATTCCCAATGAATGTAAAGTAAAATAAGAAATATTGATATTATGATTCCAAAAGAATAATAATATCATAAATATAATATGTAATCATTTAAAAAATAATTATAACCATATTTTAGAGGTGGTAATTGGAAAAATAATTACATCAATTCATGAGCCAGTAATTCACCGTACACATGAATGAAGATTTCATAGACCATTTGATGGGAGAAGAGATTTTTGTGGGAAATTATCGTAAAAAATATGAAATTATATGGAATATAAATAGGTTATTATATTAGTATTGTTTAAAATTATTGTAAATAGTTGGATGAATGAATCAAAAATTCATGATAAAGTACGTTTCATCTTCTTCAAGTAGCCTCCTTAGTTTTTCACCAAAAACCTTCCTAAGTTAGATTTATACCAAGAATAATCCTTATAATAATAGAGGAGTTATCTTTTTAATTTATTTTTATATTTATTGTCTATACCAAAATGTTAATAATGTGGGAAGAAGAGTGGATAGGGGGTTTCATTTTATAAGTGAGTTAAGTGGCGCAGTTGTAATTTTTTCATTGAAAAAGATGTACCAAAATTTTTCACATGTAAAAAAGCCTATAAAATGAACCATTATCAAGAAGTATAATTTATAAGATCTAAATATTTCCATAAATATATTTTAGAGATGTTTCAAGGAAATTTTATCCCATAAATTTTTAGTTTAACCCCAAATAATCCCATTTTTACCTTAATCGTGATAAATAATTTTTTACTAATTTTAGTATTCATTCTGGTAAAAATTACATTAAAATTATTAGACTATATAAATTATTCAGACTCTAAAAATGGAATTAAATTTTTTCAAATATAATTCACCTAAGTGTAAAATATTTAATTGAAAATTACTCCCACAAACGTGATGTGAAAGCAGGTTTTCAAAGAGAAGAATGTTTAAAAGGATGAAATGTTTTTATATCAAAATTCAGTATCAAATTGATTAGATTGGCCGAAATTGGATTAATAGATTTATAATTTATCTATATAAATAATTTAAATGAAAAGGTAGCTTTCAATTAAAATTCTTATTTTTCAACTATTCATTAAAAAATTAATCTTGGATGAAAATTATCATGAACTAACTCTGACCTAGTTTTGAAATGATGATTTAAAAAAAAGTTTATTTTAAAAAGTAAATTTTATAAAAAGTTCAAAAACAAATTTTATTATTATTTCAATAAATACATAATAAACATTTTCTTTGAGAATGTAGTATTTTTGAAACATGTAATGACTTTACCAAAAATTATGTATTTCATTATCAATATGATTTCATTGTATAAAACTATAATACATAATATTTAAAAATTGGTTATTCTAATTCAAATAACTATTTATAATGTCTTGGTAATAAATATCACAATTAAATAATTATATTAATAATATATCATTGGTGTTTTAAAACTCAGTGTTGTGTGTAACGCAAGGTAGACTCAATGTTATGTGTGGAGAAAACTATCAAAGAAACTTAATTTGTATAAAAGAAATAATTCAAATAAAATGTCACATAAATTCTCAAAAATCCATTATTAATAGGATCAAGGAGGCCCAAAAAGGTGATAAGAAGCTAAAATGAAAGGTATCTATTAATCCATAGTTAAACATTCCTAAAAATGGAGTCATAAGGTTTAGATCTCGGATATGTGTCCCATAAAAACTAGAACTAAAAAGGTATCTCTTGGATTATGTGTATAAATAATCCTTCCATATTTATCCATGAAGCACTAAGATGTAAATATATTTTAAGAAAAACTTCTGGGGGGATAACATAAAGTGAGAGATTTTATAATTTGTTTCCTAATTCTTGGTATGCCAAATAGTCAAGGCTAAATGACATAAGTCTATAGGTATAATGATAACAATTCTCATATAATTTAGAAAATGAGATAACATAAACATGAATTTAATATTAAGACTAACTAGTACATATAATGGAAAAAATGCCATATGGGTGGTATTTAACAACCTTATAAAGGCAACACATTTTATTGGCATCAAGGAAGAGTATTTTGTTGACTAACTCTCTATGATATAAATAAGGTAAGTGGAAAGAGATCATGGAGTTCCACCCTAGATAGTATATAATAAAAGTATGAGGTTTACAATGAGGTTCTAGAGAAGACATCAGTAAGTGTTAGATATAGTGAAGAGTATCAGTACTACTTATTTCCCTCAGATGGATATTTAGTCTAAGTTAACCATAAAAACTCTATAGAAAATGATGAGATATTATTTAATGGATTTCCAAGTTGGTTGAGATGATGAATTACTCTTTTGGAGTACTCATATAACAACAGTTTCTATTCAAGAATTCAAATGGATCTTTATGAGGTACTAGATGGGAATATGTGTCAGTCTTTAACATATTGTGATCATGCTTGAGAGAGGAAGTTTATGGGAACTGATCTTATCCAACATATGGTAAATAATGTTAAAACCATTCATTTCAATATAATATCCAAAAAATGTTGAAAAAAAGATATGCATACAATTATCAAAGAGATCTAATGTTTGATGGTGGATATAAGCGTTTCCTTTGTATATCTCCATGGAATAAATTCTTGGGGATTCGGAAAAAGAAAAGGCATAGTCCTAGATACATCGGCCCATTTCAGTTCCTTAATTGCATCATTTTTGTGGCTTATTGACTAGCAGTCCAACCACAAATTTCCCAAATACATTATGTGTTCCATGTATCTTTATTGAGGATGTAAATAATATACCCTTCATATGTGCTAAAGATTAATGTTGTAGCCTTGGAGAATAATATTTCATATGAGGTGAATCTGGCGAAGATCTAATATCATATAAATAGTGTTATATGATATAAGAAAACTCAATTGGTTAAATTTAAATAGCATAAACACATAGTTCTGAAAGAAACATAGGAACTAGAAGAGGCGATGAAACAAAATTACCTCAACTACTTCAGTGTAAAAATTTATTTTTTAAGGTGAAAAATTTCAATGGTGGATGAATATAATGACTTGACATTTCATAAATGAAATTTCCTTTTAATTGATAAATAAACTATAGTTATATAATCATGTTCACTATATTTGTTATTTTTTTTTACCAATATAGCCTTTTCAATTTAAAATATCATCAATATCATAACCATCGATAATGAAGATATTGAATAGTAACTATTAGGAATATTATATATTAAGGGTTATGATATTGTTTAATTAACATAGAAGGAATAAGTGATTACCTTAACTTGTATGGTCATACTCTTTAAAGACCATCTATCGGACCTTCTAAGGTAGATAAAATCCCTGATATTTTTATTTTAACTAACCCATGTTGTGATTTAATAAATAAATCTCGAGTGACATTGTTTATGGGATGAGTTAAACCTTTTCTAGAACATGACCCCAAACATGTTCATCGAACCACCCTATGAAGGTACCACTATCATACAACCCATCCTTAGGGCATTCACTGGTGAAATAAAGGGTTATGTATCTAGACCCTAGAAATAAGAATTTACATTTTTTATTTTTAATGAAATAGTTACTATATTTATCAATTTTTATTAACAATTATCTATCATTATATAACATGTTAGATAAAATTTATATATTAAAATGAGTAAATAAAAATTATATATTAGAAAATATAGAATTTTAATTAATACATTGTTTTTATGAATTAATTTTATTTTAAATAAATAATGTTTTAATATAATATTCCCATTTGATAATAAATATTTACATATAAATTATTAAATAATTTAATGATGTCTAATGTAATTTTGATGAGGGTATGAAATGTGGTAAAATCATAAAAAAATTATTTTCCATTAAATAGGTATTTTTTTAGTAAAAGTTAAAATTATTATATTTAAAAATATATTTTGATAAGTAAACATTACTTTTAAAATAATCATGTCGAAATTATCAAAGGGAGAAATTTTCATAACTTTATTATATAATCGATTTTTAGGTGAAAATTTAATACATTATAAATATACGGTCTGTATTATGACATTATGATGGCCCAAAAGTGATTTAGTAGACTCTATAAATTGAATACAAGATCAAATATAAATTCTCCTTATAAAATTTATTCCTAAACTTATTTAATTGATTTTATAAACCATTATTGAATCCTTCAAAACCAATATTATATTTTATGGTTTTAAAATCAATTCCTCTTGAACATGACTCCCTCCAATGTAACTAATGGTGTTATTTTATCATGATCAGTTCTTGTCCTTATATAAAATTAGAAACCACTCTTATTTGGCAGTTCCCATGGTAAAAATATGTGTGTAGGATTGTGGTTTTGATTCTTTTAATCTCCCAACTTTTCACAAATCTAAAGACAATTAAATTTTAGTTTCAATTCAATTAAACAACCATAAAATTGATTACTAAATGGTTAATGGTTATGGAGGGTGTTCCCAAGGATTGTTCAGAGCCTGGATCCATAAAAGTTTATAGAGCAGATTGGGCTGCACTATTAGAGGAAACCATTCAGGCCAAACTGCTTAGTTTCCATAAACTTTGCAGTAGTTGGAAGTGGGAACCTGTAGGGAACACTATTTTTCTACAACCATAAAATTTAGGGAAATGGCTTTGTAACCATATGTAATGTTTTGATGGAGAGTTTTCACATGGTTTCCACATGGTTAGTAAGACTATGCACCTAACTATGCTATATTCCCCATAGATGCAATGAATGACACTTGGTTGGTGCACAGTTTGACCAAAACCATGCGGCCAAATCATGTGTAATGTGTTTTGAGGGTGAAATTTCACTTTTAAAAATAATGAATGTTTTAACAAAATTTCATTCTTCCTCCTCTCCATTTCAAATATATTTCTCATCCTCCCATGGTGTGTGCCTCTCTTCCTCCCTCTCCATGGGGTTTTAACCTCCATCCTTCATCCCAATTATTTGTTTTCCCACCATCAGAAGCATTTTAAAGCTCTTGGAATTCTCCTCCTTCCACACTCCTCTATTTATGGGTTCTTCCTCCATATATTGTGCTATTTTGGTGTGATTGATTTTCCACTATTTTCAGTACATTGAACAAATCATTTGATTTCTTCTTTTTTAGGTTTAATCATGTCCCTATAACGGATGTGTAGAGCACTACTACATCGAGGTAGGGGATCTATTTTACTTACTATTGTTTCATAGGGTTTTAAATTTAATGTTGTTCTAATACTTGACAAAGTATTCTGGTGAGGTTTCATTCTTGTTAAATAAATTATTTGAAGAGGTTTTGCATGCCTTATGTGACTTTACCCATTGGAGAAACGCATAGGAGGGTCGTTTTCCTCATCTTTAGCCTCCCATTTGGGTATTCCCTCTTTGAATTCCCTATTTCCTATCCCATAAATGGTTAATTATCATATGGGAGATTAATTTTGTCAAAAATTGATAAATTATAAATTGAATTGGGATGAATGGTCGGCCTTGATATTTTACTTTGGTCATGCTAATCCAATTTTACATTTTGGTTGGGTACCCATTAATATTCCATTAAGACATAACTTACATTTATTACATATGCATTGCTCTCATTTATGTGATTTCATATTCCTTGTTCCTATAAAATTTTTATTCTTGTTTCTTATGTCAAAATTGATTGGTTTTTACCATATTCTATACTTATCAAGCTTTATATATAAGTCTATTTAGATTTAATTGATGACATGTAATTTAAGGAATGTTAATGCCATGAACCTATGATTGTATTCTATTTCTTATGCTTATTTCATGTTTCCTAGTTATCATATTTTGTAGACTAGAGATTATTCATGTTTTTAATGCCTTATTCCATTGATTGTATTGATTATGATACATGAATACATTTTATGATTTTGGAATGAGATTTTTATTTAATGGAATGAAATTATATAAATTATTTGACTTATGATATATGATTTGTCGATATGGCTCACTTGCTATGGGACAGGAGAGAACACGGGTCCTAAATTAAGGATTCCATGGATGGAATCTCCATGCTCCATTGGATTTACTTGATGTGCTGGGAGAGGTACTTTGGATTTCTAGGAACGGGCTCTCTGAGTGATTTTTCATACTATTGAGTGATGATGGATTTCTAGGGGAACAACCTAGTATGGACTCATTAGAAAGATGGCTATTCCATGCCTCAGGTGATACCCTATCTACAATGTGGGATAAATGGTATGGACTCAGAGTCACCATACCTTTAGTGATACAATAATCATTGTATGGGTTTCCTTGGATAGAATCACATGAATTGGGTTATTCGGAGACACCCATAGTGACCCTTGGGATTTTTTTAGATCTCTTTGTTTGGGCACGGGACTCCCCCAGTGGATTTGAAGGATGTATGGAATGGTTACTTATACTCATGTGTTTCTTCTCCTTTTATTTGATAGCATAGTTATATAATGACCTTATAATGTGACCTCCTTGATAATGCACAATCATTAGGCTTTCTTTTTTTACCTTGGTTGGTAAAAAATTGTAATGGAACTTGTATACGCATTATGACTTACAGAGGTACCTTGTTTATAATTTTGGCTTAGGCCAAAGTATGTAGTATGGGATTGGTGTCTATTTTGGAACCTAGACCAAGGTTTACATGTTTTATTTACTTAATTCTCTACACTTATATATATATATATGGAATACTTATCGTTTACATATTCTACAAAATGGAATGGAATAGATAATGTGGGAAACAACCTACTATGATTTATATCTCACACCCTACTTAGGAATTGTTTGGTACCTGAGTAGACAATATGATCATAGGTATGGATAAAGGGAATCATGCATCTTATGATACATGATTGGTCGTCTGTTCTAAGATGGAGCACATAGAAGTGGATAGAGCATGTACATGAGATTCTTGTAGTAGTGGGTTTTTTATTTTAGTATTTTTTTCCCTGCATGTATTAAAAGATTATAAACCATGTTCCCCGCACTCACATTTTTTTATAGAGACATGAAATCATGATCATTATTTTTTATTTATAATTTTTATTCACCTTTAGATAGTAATTTATTTTCTTTTCATGGTTTATTTTCTTTACCTTTTACTGCAGTATTTTCTAATTATGCATGTTCTATTTATTTATAATAATTTACTAATTTTCATGCTCATATTTATGAGGGAATAGTCTCCCCAAAGACACACACTAGGCCCTCACTACTAGTCAGTAGCCTCTGGTGTACAAGGAGGCGTGCTTGAGGTCCTTTAGCCACCATCTCATGGAACTTTTGAGTGAAACCTGGGGCAGGACACTACTTAGTTGTATCATAACAAAATTTTCCTTTTTCTTACTAATTAGGTTTAGATAGGATACAATGACATAGGAATTTTGAATTGACCATATTCTTGGATGTAGCTAACCAATGTACGGGGAAAATCCAAATTGTCTGGGATAAGAAATTGTAATTATTTATTATGCTATTTATGGTACATATGACTTCATTGTAGGGTGACAAACATAGTTTGTGGTGTTATTATATTGGTGTTGTTGAAATGATTATTTCTATTACTTCATCTTGATGATACGAGGGAATATTAAGCCACACATCATTCTAGTCACTATAAGAATGAAATTTCATGCATATTTCCTTCCATATCAACATTTTAGTGTGCATTTTAATGATTTCATGAGATTGTTGTTGTTCCTATACATATTTTTTTGTAGTTCCTGATTTTTCAAATATATAAAAATGTTCCAATTTACCTTGTAAGAGTATGTGATATAATTGGATTTAGTGGACACCCAATTTCAATTTATATGGTGAATGGGACCTTATAAATTGGGATGGTGATCTAAATAATTCAATTTCATAGAAATGGGTTTAAATACACCAATGGGTTCAAACGAATACTGCCTTAAAAAAATGGCCACCTTATATGAGAAATGTTGGACTTTGAACTTGAACCATATTTATAAATGGCATGTAGGTCATGCCTCTTCTGATCCTTATGTGGTCTTTTAATTATTAAATAATTTCGGATCTAGGAGAATGCTTTCAGTTATGTTTTTCTCAAAGAAGGATTTTTACTTTTCCTTCTCGTGGTTTTCTTTATCTGATTTCCCTACATGTCATGAACTCTATCTAAGGGGTGTGCTTGGAAATTGTATAGCTATTCCACCATGAAATCCACATAATGTATTCCGCGATAGTGGCGATCAAGGTTCCCTTGAGGTAGTGGGATGTGATCCACCCATTATACCTCCTATAGTTCCACTAGAGGAACCTCATATCGATCCCATTCTAGGAAATGATGCCATGTTTAATGATAGATTCCTTTGGTTTATGTAGTCAATTTATGGTGCTCCCTGACATACCCATACTATAACAGAGATGAGTTGAGACTTACAACAATAGCATCCACCAACCTTCAAGGGGTGGTGTAGCTCATAATACGTAATCATGGATAGAGGCTATGATTTCTATTGATGATCATCAGGAGATTCCTCTAGAGTGGAAGGGGAAAATCACTACTTGAATGCTTGATGATTCCACCAAAACACTAATGGGAAATAATAACTTAGGATGATAATCGTTAGTGTATGTTTAGGGTATACTTCCTTACATCCTTCTATGATCAATTTTTTCCATAAAACATGATGGATGATCAGCCTAGGATGTTCATTCATATTCCATAGGTATCCACGATAGTGCTTGAGTATTATAATTTCTTTACCGATCTCCATCATTTTCTCCGACTCTGACTAGTGATGAGTTCAAGACTATGAGGTGATTTGAGGATGATCTTGGTCATGATGTATGATCACAAGAGAAGATGTTTCTGTTGAAAATCATTACAGAGATAGTGATGTAGTCCCTAATTACAAAAAGGAATTTATAGGAATCTAGCAATGTGGGGCATAGTTTTTTGATTCCAAGGTAGGGAGATGGTTCATCTAGTAATATGAAGAGACAATTTTGGGGTGCATGTGGGTCAAATTCTAGCCGGGTGACAAAAAATTTCCTTTCTACACTGTGTCACTAGTGAGACATGATAGGCCATAAGAATCCCTAATGCACGAGGAACTCAATTGAGTGCTGAGATTGTTGTAGGTTGGGTCATCATCAACATTTTTTTATTTATCTTCCTCTAGCCTCCAGTGGAATGAGATCTTTACCAACAACTCCATCAGTTATGTGATTTGTGAGTTCACATTTGGATGGGAGTTGGTATTCTACCCTCAAATTAGGTTGATCTAGTAGTGGGTGTGGCTTAGGTAGATATTCCGGAGAGCTTCGGCGTTAGTAGAGCAGATCTACTCAGGTAAGATAGAAAGAACCTCAAGGCCATAGATTAGGGAATATGTATGTAGTATATCTTGTTCCAAAAGAGTAGAGTCTAGGGGCATCTAGGGTTATAGGTAATTTTTCAGTGCCCCCTACTTTAGTTTTTCTCTTTTCGATACATGTGCATCAAATTGATTCATATATGTTATAGTTGTTTAAGGTCTCAGACATTCAATTTAGTACCTATGTGGAGTTACGTACCTCAACATGCCAATAATGGTCAAAATAGAGGGAATACATCAATTTTCTGAGTGCCCCTTGAGATAGGTGGGAGTTATTTCTTCTAGAGTTTCTTCATTGTCAAGATGATCGACTTCAACACCATTCTCGATATGGGTTGGATTATGCTTTATCATGACCTACTACATTGTATCACTATTTAGTTTCATTAATACCACACAAGGGAAACCTATGTATATATAAGGAATAATGGGATATCCAGAAAGATTGAGCTAGACCCATACAAAATGGGCTTGGAAGAGTGGTAAGAAAGCTCCTAAGTCTCTTTATGCGTGATCCAGGGATGTAGTTGGTAGAGTTCCTTCCAATTTGGGATAAATTTAGGTATGTCTTCCCTAATAATTT
Organism: Viscum album; assembly: GCA_963277665.1. Classification (NCBI taxonomy): domain Eukaryota; kingdom Viridiplantae; phylum Streptophyta; class Magnoliopsida; order Santalales; family Viscaceae; genus Viscum; species Viscum album. The sequence goes on along the minus strand of OY728132.1, from coordinate 814,083,239 downwards.
CAACAACATACCTCTTAATAGAGAGGTTGAGTTCACTATTGAGCTTGTTCTAGGTGTGGCACCAATGCCTATTAATTCCTATAATATAGAACTAATAGAGATTCAGGAATCCACGAAGAAGCTTATATATCATGGGCTAAGGGTTTATCAAAACTAGTACATCATCTTAGGGTCACCAGTCCATTTCTCCTAGATGTTGGATAAAACACTTCGATTTTTCATGTATTATAGAGCGTTTAACTAGTGAACAATGAATAACCATTACCCACTACCTCGCAGAGATAACATCTTCATTTATCCATATAGATAAATTGTTTTCTCCAAGATTGATATGTTGTTGGACTATCATTAGGTTCAGGTGAGGCCATTGGATATACCAAGTATAGAATTCTAGAGCAGGTACAACCTGTATGAGTATTTGGTTATGTAGTTCGGTATATAGAACATGCTGACAGTCTTTATGGATCCAATGAATTGGGTTTTCCAGCGGTATATCAATTCATTTTTGGTTGTCTTAGTAAACAACATCTTAGTGTATTCGCACACCAGAAATGACCATTCCAATCATCTTGAGATTGTTCTGAGTATAAAATGATAGCACCATCTATAGGAAAATCTTATTAAATGAAACCATTTTATATTAAGAAGATTCAATTCTTGGGTCATATCATATCATAGAAAGGTGAATTTTTTTTCATGTAAAAGATGAGAATTGTGGTTTCTTTGGAGAATCCCATGAATGTGATATAAATAGTTTCCTAGGGATATCTGAATACTACATGAAATTAATTTAGGACTTATGCAACATTGAAGCATATATTTAGGCCCTAACTAAGAAAGGTGAAAAATTATATGGTCTAAAGAAAGTCAGATATATTTTTAAGAGTTAAAGGGAATACTCACTTTAGTGCCAATTTTAATTCTTCCATGTATGGGCATGAGTTATAAAGTCCACTATGATGCATCAGGAATCAAACTAGGTGATGTTTTGATGTACGTTTATTAGGTTTTAGCCAATGGATCTCGCTAGCTAAGGCCTTATGAGACGAATTAACCAATGAATGACCTCAATATAGTAGCTATGGTTCATGATCTTGACTATGGGAGGCACTAACTTTAAGGTCAGTGATTTTTTTCTACAAACATTGTAAAATCCATAAATACTTCACTACGTAATGAGAGTTGAATATAAGGAAACATAGGTTGGTGGAATACCTGTAGTCCTTCGATTTTGAGCTCATGTGTACACCCATTAAGGGAAATTTCATGGCTGATGATTTGACCTTGATAACATAATCACAACCCATCCAAGTAGACAGTAGTGAATAGAAGAAGATGGAATTCTTTTCTATGTTTCATCTTAAGGTTTAAGAACATAACTGAAAACCAATCATAGTATAATTTTTAGTGACATCCTATCTTCTTGAGTGAGTATAAGTGAGGATATTTCTAGATTCAAAGGGCCTAATCTTGAGGATGATCGTCATAGGAGAGAACTCATCTCCAGGATGGGTTGTCGATAGTTGTGAGACCTTTATTTATTATGGGTGTGTATGTGTGAATTCAAATATATGGGAAGAGATGATGAGGGAATCTCATGAATTTAATTGGGTAGTTCATCATGGTATTACCAAGATGTAAAGAGATATTCATCGTCAATATTGGAAGCCTGGACTGAAGATGGGGATAGTAGGTTTCTTTACTCAGTGCTCCACTGGTCAGTAGGTGAAAGAAGATCAATAGTGACTTGCTGGACTTTTACAGCCTCTCTTAATTCTTGTGTCGAAATTGAATTATATCAGAATAAATTACATGATAAGATTTCTGAGATACCCTCAAGGCAGAGATGTAGTATGGGTGATCATCGATAATCTAACCAAGGTCACACCCTTTCCAAAAATCCAGGATTAATTCTCTATTGATGATTTGGGAAGGATTTACATTCGGTAAATAGTGTGACTTCATGGTGTTACCCATTCTATCATTTTTCAACATGACACAAAGATCGCATCATGGTTCTAGAAAGGGTTTCATAAGGAACAGGGTTCATAGGTTCTCATGAGTACTTCATATCAACCTTAGACTAAAGGGAAGTCTGAGTAGAATATACATGTGTTAGAGGATATTCTACATGTATGTATCCTTGATTTTGGAGGTTCGTTGAAAAAAATATTCATATGGTTGATTTTTCCTACAATAATATCTTTTTAGAGAGAATCCAGATGGCTTTATTTGAGGAACACTACGGTAGACCATTTAAATCAGCTTTGTGTGGGCTTAAGCCATGCGAGGCAGCTATACCGGGTCATAATCTCATTTATGAGTCTTCATAGAATTTTCATCTGATTTAGAAGCATTTGACTGTTGATCATTCCAAGAAAAATTATTATATCAATCATTTCCACAACCTCTAGAGTTATAGATGGGGAATATTTTCTTTATGAATGTATCCCCTATAGTGCTTCATAAATGAATCAAGTGACATGGAATGTTTTCACCTTGGAATATGAGGCGTTTTGAGATTGTGGAATGAGTTGGACCGACAATATATCAGTTAATATTTCCTCAAATGTACCATTCCATGCATGAGGTCTTCCATGCATATCTTCATAGACAATATCATATAGAACCCTCTCATTTTTTTTATCCAAAGGATTTTGATTTTGAAGCATATGAATCCTTCTAGGAGCATCTACTATGTATCGTTTATGGTAGCATAAACGTTCATTGAGGTAGTTCAGTTCCTCTTGTTTGGGTGCTATGGTAGAACCGAAGTGTACATGTTGAGACCTGGTAGTGGGAGGCCGACATACATTCTCACTAACAGAAACTCTTCTCTAGTGATTTTATATCACCCTCAAAAGGGAAACTCATGGGGCGAGTTGGTTTCACTAGAGGAGTTTGTAACGTTCATAAATGTAAAAACTGTTATTTTTTAGTTCTAATTGCTTTAAACAGACCTTATATTGATTCCTAAATGGATAACGATGTTCATGAGTGTGTTGTCATGACCCTTCCCTGGGTCCCATTCCATGACTACCCTAATCCCACCTTCCATAGGCTAGGGGCTGCCGACTAGCACCAAAGGCGTAAATCCCAATAAAAGGGGAAGGCATTACCTTTATGGAAGTAAGAAAACAAACAGAGTATGCAACAGAAGTAAACACTAAGTAATACTGAATACAAAAGGATGTGCTGAAAAGTAAATGGGACAATATACAAACCCAACTGTAAAGTACAGTACAACTGAAAATCTAGAACAACTATAGTAAAGTAAGACAACAACCACTGAGTCGTCCTCCAAGAATCCCACCTGAAGGGTGGGCACAGATGGTCTCCTCAGCACCTCAGCTCCATCTGTCCGCTCCGTGTATGTCTCGTCAATTGGTCCACCTGCGGGTACCATCCAACTCCACAAGTCTCCACTAAAATCATTGATGTCCATCGTCTGCATCCAACACAACGTAGTGTGGGCATAGCCCGTGAAGGGGTGAGTATATGATACTCAGTAGAGACCCTGAGACCCCTGAAGGTCTCCCAGAATCCACAAAGGATAAACCACAAAATAAGGATAAAAACACGAAGGATCAACCAACTCTACTTAGGTATATGCCCATACATATATATATGTTAACAATCTCAGTTAAAATCCAACTCTTGAGCCCAAGCACAACCTGGTCCACATAGGAAATAAGTCAATCACATCGATGATAATGATCTAAAGTCAAGACTCAGATCACACATGTATACATATTTCATGTAGATATAGAGATGATCAGATGTAGTCACTGATTCATCTCAGCTGTCGAACCCACAGAGGATTCCAGTACAGTTGTCGTCGCTGCCGAACCCACGGAGGATTCCAGTATAGTTGTCGTTGCTGCTGAACCCACAGAAGATTCCAGTACATTTGTCGTCGCTGCTGAACCCATAGAGTATTCCATTATAGTTGTCATCGCTGCTGAACCCACAGAGGATTCCAATACAGTTGACGTTGCAGTCGCAACCAGCTCTAGGGTTCCCGCACACAACGTGCTCGATTCAGGGAGGGTCCGCTACTCAAGCCAAGGGGTCGATACATCAATTATCATGAAGTCTAGAGTTGATGTATCCCAATGTTCCATCTCATCAAAAGGAACCAGACGCGATAGACGACGCGTCAAACAGACGCCCAGTCTGAGAGATATTGGATTTTCTGTTCAAGGGGCCTCGTTGGAAATACACTGGTTCCAAACCCGTCCGTTTGCCAAATTCATCCATAACTCACTTAGATTATCGCAAATGGACCACTTTGTTGCGAGGGGCGCAATGCCACAAACGGCGCATCGATCAGACACACGGTCTTAAAGCTATTCACATTTCAGTGAAACGGGCCCGGTCCGTCAAGCCCAGTGGGCTGGCAGGTTAGGTCAACCCCGAATTGGTAGATCCAACCCGGTAGAGGGTCAGACCGTCCCGGTGAATCGTGCGGCCCGGCCCGGCAGGGTGCGGCCCAGACCGGCCCGGCTGGCCGAGCGCTGCGGGGGGGGGGGGGGGGAGCGGTCTCCCGAACCAGCGCTGCCGAGCGACGTCACCCCTCCAATCCGGCCGGCCAAAGCCGACCTGTCTTCCCAGCACGAGTGGCCCGCATGGTCAGGCCACAGTCTCCCTGTGCGGAAATATGGATGGCACGACCTTCATCCGCCCGATCTACCGACGATCCAACCAGTTCGCCCGCCGAAGCGGCCCATAGAGTACGGGCCGCAGTCTCTTCCTTCTAGCCGGCTATGGCTGATCGGTTCTTCCTTGGCTGAGAAGCATGCGGTTTCAGGCCATGGTTCTTCAGAACATGGTCAGCTTGTAGCCGCCACCCTCGCTCGTCACCACATTTCTATCATGGTCTCCATCATAATCAAAAGAGACTATGGAGGGTCGTCGGGCCGCGTGCGTTCAGCCCGCACCCTCCGTGTTAGTTGGTCGAATTTGGCCGATTACAAACTATGATTTTAAACGAAAAACGGGGTACAAAATAATCACTTAAAATTGAACAAACCCCTTCCTCGAAATAAGGTTCGCGGTAATCGGGTGCCACAGAATACTACGTTGCGGGGAGACGGCGTCAACTCGTTGATGTCGGGGAAGAAGGATCCAAGGATGGAACGTCATCGGCGTTCCTTGCAGGTGGCTCCTTCTCCTTTGGCTTGGCTTAAGATCGAAGGAGACGATCATCTTTCTTTGGCAGTTCTTCGATGGAAGGACAATGTTCTTCAACAAAAGAGGAACTCTCCTCTTCAATTTCTCAAGAGTTCTCCCAAAAATCCTCTCAACACAAAAAGTGCACAAAATAAAATAACAGCTAACACAATTATTTTATTAGCACATGTAATTCAAAATTCAAACCAATTTAATTAATTAATTGGTGGATTCAACTAATTAATTAAAAGAGTTGGCAAAAATTAATGGGAGAGGTGGAGGTGGAGAGATCACATAATTTAATGGGGAAGTTGTCAAAAATGAATAAACGGGGGTTATGGGGAGATGAAAGTTTTAGGGTACTTGTGGGTCCCACCACACTAAATCCTCTCATGGGAGGTTATGTGGGTGTGGGACCCACTTCTAACACCCATTGGGAGGAAATAACTAACCAACATAAATTAAATTGTGTTTTAAAAATTTTATTTATTTTATTCTAAATCCTCAAAAAATAACTCTCAAACTACATAAAACGCAACTGCGGCAAAGGTCCCCTTAAGTGAATACCGGAGCTATGAGTTCATCGGTGCTCTCATATTTTGATTCCGAGCACAAGTTCAAAAGATAGAAAAACCTGCACGTACGTTTACTGAACGCACCAGAACTAAAATTTAGAAATTGATTCCTGGCACACCGGGCCTCAGAATCAAGTGCCGTCAAAAACCACAGACTCGTAAAATTCCAAAGAATAATGAAAAAAAATTTCCTTGAAATTTCTGGGTCTTTAAATTACTCCCACCTCGGGCATTTACGTCCCTGTAAATCTATAAAACACACTAGAGAAATAAATGGGGGTAATGTACACGCATCTGAGCGTCCCACTCCTAAGTGCTCTCCTGGAGGTTCCCGTGCTGCCAGCGAATGCGCACTAGAGGAATCGACCATCCACATAGGACCCACTCCTGTCGATCCTCAATTTCTACTGGGACCTCCGTGAATGTTGACCCGTCATCGATGTCCATCTCCCCGTGATCGATGATGTAGGTCGGGTCGTGCACGTATGTCCACAGCTGAGATACGTGGAAGATGTCTTGCACCCGGTGCAACTGAGGTGGAAGGGACAGGTGGTAAGCCACCTCGTCTACTCTACTGAGGACCTAGAAAGGTCTGATAAATCGTGGAGATAACTTCCACCCCTGCCAAATCTCCATAGACCCCGTCGAGGTGAGACCCATAAGAAGACATGGTCACCATCCTCAAACTCTTGTGGTCTCCGTCTCCTATAAACATAGGAATTATGTCTACTATGTGCAGTTTTCATCTACTCCTGGATGATCTGCACCTTCTCCATCATAGCCTGAACCATCTCTGGTCTTAAAAGTGTTAACTCCTCAGGGTCAGTCCAGAAAATATGTGATCTACAAGGTTGGTCGTACAGTGCCTCATAAGGTTCCATCCCGATGGTTGAGTGGTAGCTGTTGTTGTACGCAAACTCCACCAATGGTAAGTGATCCTCCAAGCTGCGAACAAAGTCGAGGACACATTCACGGAGAATGTCCTCGAGAGTCTGAATGGTCTTCTCAGTCTGACCGTTCATCTGAGGATGGAAGGCGGTGCTCTAACGTAGCTGCATCCCAAAAGCCTCTTGTAACCCCTTCCATAGACGGGAAGTGAAATGAGAATTTTGATCGGAAACGATATATGATGGCACACCATGAAGCCGTACGATATCCTGAATGTAGAGACGTCCCAAGCTCTCAAATGAGCCTTTCTATCTAATCGGTAGTGAGTGGGCCAACTTGGTGAGTCGGTCTACGATCACCTAGATAGAGTCGTGTCCACTAGATGTACACTGAATGCCCATCACGAAATCCATAGATATTATGCCCCACTTACTCTATGGGACCTTTAAGGGATATACCAAGCCTGCTGGTACCTGGTGCTCCACCTTCACTTGCTGAAAAGTGAGGCATCTTGAAACAAATTCTACTACGACCTTCTTCATACCCGGCCCCCATTCCTGTCATCTAAGGTCCTGATACATATTCGACACTCCTAGAAGTACCTCTAGAGGGGAAGTGTGAAACTACCTCAGCACCTCATCCTATAGTGCAACTGGTACCATGGTACGTCCCCTAAAGAGGATGACGTGCTCCCCTCCTTCAGAAAATCTATCAGATTCATTCCCTAAGGATATCTATACATGTCCCGTCTCACAGTCAACATCCCCACGTTGTGCCTCTCTGACTTGCTAAAGGAGTGGAGGAGTGACTGTGAGTGACTAAATAAAGGATGCTCCATATCTATCCACAAAGGATATCTCCAACGCGGATAGTTGTTCTGTCACCTCTCCTAGCAGCTGAATGCCCGATCTCCTGCTGAGAGCATCAGCTACAACGTTCCCCTTCCCAAGAGTAGAGACTATCTCAATGTTGTAGTCCTTGAGGAACTCGAGCCATCGACACTGTCTCAGGTTCAATTCCTTCTGCAAGAATACATACCTGAGACTTTGGTGGTCAGAATAGACAGTATAGCGCTCTCCCATCAGATAGTGCCACCGCATCTTCAAGCCGAAGACTAATGATGCTAACTACATGTTATGGGTAGCATAGTTCAGCTCGTTCTATCTCAACTTCCATGAACCATACACGATCACTGCTCGCTCGTGCATCCTGACACACCCGAGTCCGGCCCCTGATGCGTCACAGTATACTACGTACCCAACACCCTCCTCCAGTAGCCTCAAGATGGGTGCACTGGTCAATCTATGTCTCAGCTCCTAAAATCTCTGAGGGCATATATCTGACCACACGAAGGGTTTCCCCTTCTTCGTCAAAGCTGAAAGCGGTGCTGCAACTCTGGAGAAGTCTGGAAAAAATCTCCGATAGTATCCAGCCAGGCCCAAGAAACTCCGCACCTCTGTTCTGCTTCTGGGTGGCTCCCAAGAAAGCACTGCCTCAATATTTGCGGGATCCACTGCTACTCCAGCCTCTAAGATGACGTTTCCCAAGAAGTGAAACTCTTGAATCCAAAACTGGACCTTCGAGATCCTACCATAAAGATGGTGCTCTCGGAGTGTATTTAGTACAACCCGCAAGTGGTAGGCATGCTCCTCCTTAGTAGTCGAGTAAATCAATATGTCGTTGATGAAAACTATGAAAAATCGATCAAGTTAAGGCTATAAGATCCTATTCATCAGACTCATGAACACAACTAGAGTGTGTGTTATGACAAAGGGCACAACCAAGAACTCGTAGTGGCTATACCGACACATGAAGGCCATATTCTGCACATCCTCATCTAAAACTCTGATCTGGTGATAGCATGACCTGAGTTATATCTTCGAGAACCATCATGATCTCTTGAGCTGATCAAAGAGGTATTAAATTTTTGGGAGTGGGTATTTGTTCTTTATGGTCACCTGCTTCAGGCGATGGTAGTTGACACACATTCAAAAGCTCTCATCATTCTTTTAGCCGAACAAAATCGGAGAAGCTCAGGGTGAAACACTTGGTCGGATGAATCTATTTCCATGCAAGCCCTCCAGTTGTACCCGCTACTCATGAAGCTCATCAGAAGATATAAGATATGATGGAGTAGATATCAGTGCGGTCCTGGGGTACAAGTCAATGTATAAGTCTACCTCTCTGTGAGGAGGTAGTCCTAAAATTTTATCAGGAAAAATGTTCACATACTGATCCACCACGACAGGAAATCTTGGAATCCGCATATCAAATACTCCAAGGATGAGACTAGCCAACTGATGTGTGATCGGCTGCCCTCTCCTCTACAAATGTCCATCCTGCGCTGCAAAGGCACCCTTCTCGCTGGTGAAGTTGAATATGCTCTCATCCGTGCGGATACACCGCACCTTGCGCCTAATGCAGTCGCTCTGAGAGTGGTCTGTAGAAAACCACTCCATACCCAAGATGACATCATAAGGCCTCAACGCCGCTACATGAATATTCCAGCCAAATCTCTCGCCTCTTAGAGTAAGCTCAGACTACCGGAACCAGTGCGTAATCATCGAGTCTTCTCCTGTAGGAGTCTCTTGCCATAAGGATCGAGCCAAAGGCTCCATCGTAATCTCCGAGATCCGAACAAGGGCAATGAAAATAAAATAATGGCTCGCTCATATGTCTATAAGTACTGCATCATGGGTGGAGTAGACATAGATAGTACCTCGAATAATCTTAGGTGCGCCGTGGTCGTAGGCCTCGACTTCCTGGAGCTGAGCCTGCCCCTGTCTGCCAGCTCCCTGCGGTCTGGGGGGTCCTCCTGGTGGTGGTGGTGGTATAGCATCAAAGCATCGTCCACCACCTGCTGCTCGGACAGATCCTCTGCCTCGTCCTCCTGGTCCTGGAATACCGCCATGTTCGAACGTCTGCATCTTCTTGGGAGGTCCCTCTATTGTCTGCAGCTCGTCCGCATGGTGGGTCGGAATGTCTCGAGCCATATGACCCTGTCTGTCACACACATAGCACTGCCTGCTCCTCGTATAGTTGGCTCTTTTCCGTGTGCCCCGTAAAACTGAACCTGTATCCTGAAGTCACCCACATGATGGCTTGGTCCGCTTAGACCTCTGCGACATCTGTCTACTTCCGGCTGCAGAAGACTCTGCTATGTGTCACCCTGCAGTGGGTCTTGCTTCTGAAGACTGCTCAACGAGAAAGCTCTCCACTAGAAGAGCTCGCTTCTAGCACCCCTGCCTGCATCGGGATGCTGAGAGAAATTGTCAAAGATCTAATCTCATGCCTGAGTCCCAGCTCGAAGGTCCAGGCCCTGAAGAATGGGTCTCGTACCATATCTGTGGAGTATCGTGAGAGGTCAGTGAACCTCGCTGAGTACTGAGCTACTGTCATACTTCCCTACAGCAGATGAAGTAACTCCTAGATCGACACTGCACAAAGGGTGGCGGGAAAAAACTCTGAGCGAAAGAGACTCTCGAAGTCTGTCTATAGAAGATATGCCTCGTCGTGCACCTGGAGCATCAAGCTCCACCATCTACCTACTGCTGCATGCAGGAGACTCGCGACAGGAATCACCATAAGATCAGCTGGTGTCCCTACCAATCTGAAAACCCTAATGACAGCCTCCAGCCAATCCTCAGATACCTGTGGGTCCATCTCTCCGTGGAACTTGGGCGGCCTCTATCGCTGGAACTCATGCAATGCGCTCTAGCGGTGTGCACTCTCTGCTGCTAGAGCTGGTAGTATCGGTGGCTCAGTGGGTAGTGGTACCGCTGGGGCCTCCGTTGAGATGGGGCCCTATCATCGAGGCCTCGTTGCTCAGTGGGCTACCATCTCACACATAACTCGGAACCCTAGATGGCTGCCTTCGTGGGGACATCCTGAAAAGAAAAAGGTTTCCCACGGTCAAAGAGTATACCTGGTGAGCTAACACAAAGTAATCACAAAGAAATATTTTCAAAGGAAACACACATGCAATCAGTGCTTTCGTATACTAAGTCGGAAATCAGAGGTCAGGGTCCTGGTGTACGGATACGTCGGCCGCCGCACCAACACTGGACTCCATGGACTGAAAACCACACTCAATACTCTTAACACTATTACTTCACAGAAAAGAATAATTAGAGTCCTGAGTTCTATGGTAGAACCGACTCCTCTGATACCAATTTGTCACGACCCGTCCTCGGGTACCGTTCTGTGACTACCCTAAGCCCGCCTTCCATAGGCCAGGGGCCGGTGACTAGAACCAAAGGTGTAAATCCCGATAAAATGGGATGGAATTACCTCTATAGAAGTAAACAAAAACAACAGAGTACACAATAGAAGTAAACACTAAGTAATACTGAATACAAAAGGAAATGCTGAAAAGTAAATGGGCCAGTATACAAAGCCAACTGTAAAGTACAGTACAACTGAAAAGATAGTACAACTACAGTGAAGTAAGACAACAACCACTGAGTCGTCCTCCGGGAATCCCACTTGAAGGGTGGGTATAGATGGTCTCCTCAGCACCTCGGGTCCGTCCGTCCCTTCCGTGTACGTATCGTCAAGTTGTCCACCTCCGGCTACCGTCCAGCTCTACAAGTCTCCACTACGATCAGTGTTGTTTGTCATCTGCATCCAACACAACATAGTGCGGGCATAGCCCTTGCAGGGGTGAGTATACGATACTCAGTAGAGACCCAATGCCCACTGAAGGTCTCCCAGAATACACAATGGATAAACCACAAAAGAAGGATACAAACACAATGGATAAACCAACCCTACTTAGGTATATTCCCATACATATACCTAAGTTAACAATCTCAGTTCGGCTCCAACTCTCGAGCCCAAGCACAACCCGGTCCACACAGGAAAGAAGTCAATCACATCGAGGATAATGATTGAAAGTCAAGACTCAGCTCACACATGTATACATATTTTGTGTAGAGATAGAGATGATCATATGTAGTCACTGATTCATCTCAACTGTCGAACCCACGTATGATTCCAGTATAGTTGTCATCACTGCCGAACCCATGGAGGATTCCAGTACATTTTTTGTCGTTATCGAACCCACGTAGGATTCTAGTACAGTTGTCGTCACTACCGAACCGATGGAGGATTCTAGTATAGTTGTCGTCGCTGCCGAATCCATGGAGGATTCCAGTACAGTTTTTGTTGCAGCCGCAACCAACTCTAGGGTTCCGGCACACAACACGCTAGATTCTGGGAGGGTCCGTTCCTTGAGCCAAGGGGTTGATACATCAACTATCACGAAGTCAAGAGTTGATGTATCCCGATGTTCTGTCTCGTCAATAGGAACCCGACGTGACAGACGGCCCGTCAAACGGACGCTCGGTCTAAAAGATATTGGCTTTTTTGTTCCACGGGACTGGTTGGAAATACACTCGTTCCAAACCCATCTGTTTTCCAAAGTCATCCAAAACTTACTTAGAGTGTCACAAAAGGACTGCTTCATCGTAAGGGTCCCAATTCCGCAGACGGTGCATCGATCGGACGCGTGGTCTTAAAGTAATTCACCATTAAGTGAAACGGGCCCGGTCTGTCAAGCCCAGTGGGCTGGCGGGTCGGGTCAATCGAGTTTTGGGGGGTCCAACCTGACAGAGGGTCAGACCGGCCCAGTGAATCGCACGGACCGACCTAAGAGGGAGTGGCCCGGGGCGCCTAGCGCTACGGGGGGGGGGGGGGGGGGGTCCCCCGAACCAGCGGTGCTGCCCCTCCATTCCGGCTGGCCGAAGCCGGCCGATCTTCCCAGCACAAGAGGCCCGCATGGATGGGCCACGGTCTCTCGGTACGACACCATCGGTGCCGCAACCTTCATCGGTCTGGTTAGCTGGTTCGCCAGCTGAAGCGGCCTGCGGAGCGCGGGCCGCGGTCCTCCTCAGCACGGCGCCCCATGTGGCGTCGCGGTCTATTCGGTTTGGCCGACTTTGGCTGGCCGGTTCTTCCTTGGCCGAGCGGCCCGTGGTTGTAGGCCACGGTTTTTCTGCATGTGGCCGCCACCTAAACTCTTCACCACCTTTATATCATGTTCTCCATCGCAAACAATAGAGACTATGGAGGGTTGGCAGGCCGTGTGCGTTCAGACCGTGCCCTCCACGTTAGGTGGTAGCAGTTGGACGAATAAAAACTATGATTTTCAACGAAGAACGAGGTACAAAATAATCACTAAAAATTGAACAAAACCCTACCTTGAAATAATGTTCGTGATAATCAGGCGTCACTGAAGATGGTGTCGCGGGGAGACTGTGTCAACTCGTTGACTTCGGGGAAGAAGGAGCCGAGGATGGCACGTCGTCGATGTTCCTTGTGGGTAGATCCTTCTTCTTTGGCTTGGCTAAAGATCGAAGGATACGACATTCGTTCTTCGACGGTTCTTCAATGGAAGGACAGTGTTCTTTAACAAAAGAGGAACTCTCGTCTTCAATTTCTCAAGAGTTCTCCCAAAAAATATCCCAACACAACAAGTTCACAAAATAAAATAATATCTAAGGCTATTATTATATTAACACATGTAATTGAAAATTCAAACCACTTTAATTAATTAATTGGAGGATTCAATTCATTAACTAAAAGAGTTGGAAAAAATTAATTGGAGAGGGGGAGGGGGAGAGATCACATAATTTAATGGGGAAGTTTTCAAAAATTAAAGAAAGGGGAGTTATGGGGAGATGAAAGGTTTAGGGTATGTGTGGGTCCCACCAAACTAATTCCTCTCATGGGAGGTTAAGTGGGTTTGGGCCCTACTTCTAACTCCCCTTGGTAGGAAATAACTAACCAACATAAATAAAATTTTGTATTACAAATTTTATTTATTTTATTCTAAATCCTCGAAAATTAACTCTCAACCTACTTAAAATGAAACTGCAGTAAATGTCCCCTTAAGCGAATACCGGTGCTGCGAGTTCATTGGTTCCCTCGGATTTTGATTACGAGAACCGGTTCAAAAGATAGAAAAACCAACACATACGTTTATTGAACGTACCTAAACTAAAATTCAGAAATTGATTCCGGGCACATTGGGCATCAGAATCAAGTACCATCAGAAACCGCAGACTTGTAAAATTCCAAATAATTAAGAAAAAAAATTTACTTGAAATTTATGGGTCTTAACATGAGTTTAGGGATCATTCAGAGCCTAGAGCCCCTACATTTTAAAGACAAGACTGGGTTGCCCAATTTAGAGGAAACCGTACCACCCTACCCATACAATTTCCCTAAAATGTGAGGTATTCAACATTAGGAACTTCTAGGATGAAATGTTTTTTTGAAACCGTGTGAGTTAGGGCACATAGCCATGTGGAAAAAAAAATTATTGAGAGGCTTCACATGGTTTTCACATGGTTAGTCAGACCTTGCACCTAATCGTATTGTATTCCCCTATTAATTATTGAATGACAAACATTTGGAGCATGGTTTGGCCAAATTATATGGTAAAACCATGTGAATTTTTTTTGGGTGATATTACCATTCCTCCTCATCTTCAGATGTGTTGGAAGGACCTCAGTAAGATCCTCCTTCTACACCCCTATATTTTTAGGTTCCTCCTCTATCCGTTGATTAATTTTTCTAGAATGGATTTTCCCTATTTTATGTGAATTTGATGAATCATTAAATTTCATCCATTTTAGGTTTATTCATTGTCCGATAAATGACTAGCGGAGAAAAATTAAATCAATGTAGGGGATCTATCCTCTTTCCCTCCATTTCAACATGTTTTAAATTTATCACCATTGTGCTGCTCACTAGAATCTTCTAGAAAGGCTTCATTATTGTTAAATAAATTATTTAAAGTGGTTTTCCAAGCATTTTGTTTCCATACCCTATGAGGAAATAAATTTTTGGGTCGTTCACCTCATCTTTGGCCTCCCCTGTGGCTGTTCCCTCTTCCAATGTCCTATTTACTATACCATATTTTTTTAATTACCATATGTGAGATGGATTTTGACAAAAAGCCTTAAATTATAAGTCAAGTATATATAAATGTTTGGAATTAATGTTATATATTGGACATATTTAGTTGTCTATTCAATTTTATCAGATTCCCACGATTATTTCATTATAAAATTTGTTCCATTTGTTCCATATTACTTGATAACATTTATGTTATACCATATTCCTTATGCCTATTCATTGTTTATGCTTGTTTCCTATACCAAAATTGATTGGCTTGAACCATATGCGATTATTTCCAAGCTTCATAGATTGATATATTGAGATTTAATTGATGATATGTTATTAGAGGCATGTTAATTCCTTGTTCATATGATAGTATTCCATTTTTAATACTTAATAAATGTTTCTTAGTTATAATATCATGTCGCCTAGATCATCTACATGAGCTTAATGCCTTATGACTTTGATTGTTTAGATTGTGAGACATGAATAGATTGTTAGATTTTGTAATGAGATGTTTATTTAATGTCCAAAAATTATATTGTTTCTCTACCTTGTGATATGTTATTTTTTCTCTATGTCTCACTTTCTAAAAGATCAGAGAGAACATGGGTCCCCAATTAATGATTTCGTAGTCGGACTTGTTGTGCTTGGTTGGAATTACAAGATACATTGGGATCAATACTCACTAATTGAAAAATACCATATTCCAATTGTATAGAACCCTAGGAATAGCCCCTGAAATAGTTGGTATAGTCTATACGCATGATTCTAGGAGTCATGGCCTTGGGACCCACCAGTATTGACCAATACCCATGGTTTGACCATACCATGTGTATAGACTACCTATACCCTTGTTTCTTAAACTTTCGTTGTAGGAAATGTAACACCCCAAGATCTCATAGTACGTATTTTTTTCGAAGAAATGCACCAACTTACACTACATGCAACACTGAGTTCAAGCGCACCACGACTTACCAAGCTAGTCGTTCAAAAGTGGTTATGAATAGTATTAAATGAATTTTTAACTTTATATAATCCTTATAATTTAAGAATGCATATTATGAGTTTCCTAGACATAATGTAAGAACAAATTCATTTTTTTCAAATAAAAGAATTATTTTTAAAAAAATGCAATTTTACCGCTTTTTAATGGCGAACCCTTTTGAAATCCAATATTTGAAACTTTTATATATTCTATTTGACAAAATAAACTTCTTCTTTAGAATCAGGACATAATAATTTAGTTTCAATAAATTTTTGGTATTTTTCTGAAAACTTTCATATTTGGGTGAATAGTGAAAAATACAATATTTTAACTGAAAACAACTTTTTTAATCAAAATAATTAATAGTGTTGCATTATAAATTTTATTGGTTTGGAAGTTTGATTAGATTATATTTTTACCATTTAATCCAATAACAGTCATTGCAGGTAATTTCACTTTAAAATTGGACATAAATATATGTCAAACATTTGATAGTAATTATTTCTTAATAATATGCTTTTTGGTTTTGACAAGAGAAATTAATTTTAAATTAATTAATGAAACATATATGTTTTGAAATTTGTAAAATATAATTCATTTTTGAATTCAGAATATCAAAATATTCTTAGGGGAATTTTTGTTTTTTTTAAACATTCAATTTTGATGAATAGTGGAAAACACTGAGTTATAGTTTAGAACCGAATTTTTATTCAAATAATTATTTATTTTATTTCAATTTATTTTAGGTAAACATAGATACATAATACCTATATAATTTCAATGTAATTAATTAGAGTTATTTTATAATAATTTTAGATATATAAAAATTTTATTGAACTTTTTTACCGTCTTTATCCACCTCCTAGGAGCATTTGCAAATTTAGAAAAAACATAATTTTACCGCTTCTGTGAGATGAATTTTAAAAATTTAAAGGACACAGTTGATATCTGTAAGTAAAATGTGGTTCAATAAGAAGAAAATAATTTTTGGTGAATAGTGAATTTTTACTTTTATTTACCACAATTAAAAGTAAATAGGTTAATTTATGGTAAAATGGCATTATTATTACCCTAACACATGTCCTAATTCTATTGGATACGTTTAATTAGACCAGAAACAACCTTAGGAATAAAATATGATCCTTTAGGTCCACATGGATTAGATTAGGACATTTATTATTATTTAATTCAAAGAAGAGTTAAAAGTGTTAAATTCAAAGTTTAATAACTAAAACATATTTAGTATAGGGTTACACATAAGATAAATTTAACAATAAATATTCATTAGAAAGATAACATTATTTCCTATATAATGGTATTTTATTTATATTTTTTATACATTAAATAATTTAAATTATTTATGACACAATGATGATGCAGTAATTACCTAATTTATGGAATTTTAAAATAATTGATATTATAAATATCCAACTAAATTTAATTTGAGTCTTTTTATGAATTAAACTAATTTTAAAGTTTAATATTACATGTTATAGTTAGTTATATGAATTTCTTTCGAAGTAATAATGATGTTATGAATTTAGCAAAAACAATATACCAAATAGTGTCAAAATTGACATAAAAGAGTTTTTAAAAACAAATATTATATTATTAATTGATATTCTATATCTAAAAATATAATGTTCAGCCAAAAGACTTATATAATGATATTTGTATCATTAATGAACCAATTGGGTTTCACTTGAAATTATATAGTATGTTTATGAACCATATAATATAAAAATACCAAGAGACATGGTAAATGTCAAACTATTTAACTAAGAGTTAAATCTATAAGATAAGGTTAATATAGTGACCCAAACTTGTCTAAAACCTATTTTTTGAGTGATTTTCGACCCATCCCCTCATTATCCTTTAATTAATTCATTTTGTAACCATTAGAAACCGAAAATGAGTTTATTATAAAATAATATTTCTAGATTTTCCTAAGGTTCCCCTCACCCCTCTTATAAAAGGGAACTCCCCCGTATCTCTAATTAACACCTTAAAATCCCTTTGCCTCATCCAAAACCTACCCAGATAACCTATAAAGTGTCCTCCCTTCATCCTTGAGGCCTTACTTTAGTCATAAAGCCATCTTAATGAGCCCTTTTGATCAAATCCAAAGGAAGAACCCGGAGAAGAGGTAAATATTTCATCACCTCTTTCATGCTACTTTCTTCTTCCACTTCCTATTTCTTTGTTGTTTCCGTTATAAAAAAAAACTCCAGTATATTCTATATACTATTATGTTATTATAAATATGGTACAACCATATTCCTTATTCTATCCATCCTTTGAATGACATGTCACCATACGTGCGTATGTACGGCTTACCGTCTCCACGTCGTGGTGTAATTGTCATCATACATTATTATTTGGATGGGTATAATAATGTTGTGTAATTGATGTAAATAATAAATATAACATGATAATTATTCTGTATATATGATATAACATCCAATTATATATTATTTTAATATCAAAAGAATGATATTGTCGCTCGTGCATACGTACAGATTACCATCTCCACAAACGCGATGAGATTCATTCCCCATCGTATCCATTCAAGACTAATTTTAATTAGATGATTAAAAATAATGTTTAAAGACTTAATATCATACTGAATATGAATAAGATACATCCTATCGATAAAAAACATTACTTATGTAACAAATCATATAATGGAAAACGAATCAGTTAACAACCGAAATGACGATAATACTAAGATATTATTAACAAAGCGAAAACAAAATAGTTAACAACCGAAATGACAATAATAATAAGATATCATTAACAAATAAAGGTTAAAATATCATATATGATATAATGTTAATGTATATGAATCTTGTATAATTTAATAACAATTATTTCACCATTATACAGGAGGTTAACCTACCTTTTACTAAGGAAAAGTATAAGTTAAGGGTTAATTTCACAATCTATTTATTATCCATGGTTGATTTTTATGTATGTATCTACTGGGACTTCTTTATCATCCACATCCATGATTCTTAAAAATGTATTCTAATTTTTTACTATTTACTAGACTATGGGTTAATGTCATTTATAAACTTTTTTTGACTTTTATAAGATGTTTATAAATTAATATTTCCCTCATTTTCCAAACAAGGACCTTTATAACCTTTTTGAAAAAATTGAGGTAAGAATGTCTTTTTTTAACTTATACGGTGGGTGCGGCTATTTTCTGTCATTATAACATCGTCGAATCCATCCTTAAAGTCATATAATAATATTTTTAAAATAAACGTTTTCTTTTATAATTATATGACTTTTAAATTATTTAAAAATAGAAATAGATATTTCTCTAAAAAAATGTTTTGATTCCATCTATGTCAACATCCCTTGATGGTTTTTAAACTTATTTGAAGTTGATTTATTATGATACAAAACTTTCATATTGTATTGAAGGTTTTGTGATATGTATGACTGTGGATGTGTTATTTTTATACCATTCATGGTTTATGCATAAAGTATTGAAATTTCGTATGCTAGTTTTAATACAAATGTTTATGTTGTGTTTAAACCTTTCCATATGAGGAATGCACTAGACTGAGTAAGTGACTAGTGGAGCATGATATAGCTCCTCGATGCATCGGTAGGTCTTATGAGAAAAACTTGTGTCTGGGAAGAAGGCCTTGACAAAATATTATTTTGTATTCTTAGAATAAGATCTTGACTATGTGGTTATCAAAGTCTAGCATTATGCATTCTATCATTATTAATGTTTCTATTGATATTGCATGTGATTATTCGACTATTAGAATATCCAAGTGAATAAGTAAATGGAATTTTTTGATTTTATCTTTTCTATATTATGCTTAAGTTCAATCTTTAAAGGCTTTTGTTTTAGTCTTATACATTTCCTTAAATGTTTATGCTTTTTTATGAAAGTTTCCACCATATTGTTATCCTTACTGAGCATCTGAGCTCACCCCTTTCTATGTTTTATTTTTCCTAGGATCCGCAGAAGTATATTATGACTGACCTGTAGGGATAGTCTATGGGATCTCAGTGTTGGCTATGGAAGCAATGTAGTTTTATTTTTCCATTTTATAATGTAATGTAAACCTTATGAATATATCTAGTACTTCCAAGGCTACTAATCTAATCGGTCTTTCGAGACTTGAACTTTTGTAATCATGCCAATGATATATAATAATGCACCGACTCTGGGCTTCTGAGGTTGGGGTGTTACAGTTGGTATCTAAGGAAGTTTAGTGCAATCCTTGGAAACTAGATTTAGATAAACTCTGATTAGAGCACATATCCCTAAGATATACTTTGAGTATTGCTATAGAAGAAATTCCATGAATTTTGGTATTTTAGAGATTTTGTGAGTTTTCAAAGAAATAAATCCCTTTCTGGATACATGCAGATAGAGGAAGCTCTAGAATAGATGTACCTAGAGGTAAAACCTAAAAACACCGCTTTGAGCTAGACTCGAACGTGAACTGGTGCACGACAACATGCCTTGATACACTCTTGATTAGGACACTTCCAAGGGATATTATTAGGATAATTCTCATTATCTTTACAAATAATTATGAAGGATTTACAAGTATATACCTCTTCAAAGAAAATATTTTTATGACTATGTATTATATCCATAAATTTTTCGATTTACGTTAGGTATTTCACAAGTTTGGAATTGTTCATTGTAATTCATAAACTTACCTAGTGTATGCCATTCTTTAGAAATGGTGCGTAGTAGAAGAAATGTGAACTCTAACAATATGTATGATCCAAAGAGTAATAAGGATCATATCTTTCATGGTATTAAGCCAAAATTTATAAGGTAAATAGTATCCCATGTATTCTCAACATATGAAGAAATAGTATCATGTGTTAATAAGATAAGTAACGAATTCTTTGAGTCCTATGGTTTTGAAGGGAAGAAAGAGAAGAAAAGGATAGAAGAGAGAAAGATGGATAATGGGAAGAGGGAAAAGAAGGATTTTCCCATATGTGATAACTGTGGAAAGAATAACCTTGGTAAATGATTGAATGGAATGTGAGTTTGTTATAAGTGTGGAGAAAAAGGACACCAAGTATGTGATTGCGAGGGTAAGAAAAATGTTTCAAATGTACAATGCTTCATCTGAAAGGAGTTGGGACACTACGCGAATCAATGTCTAAATCACCAGTGTATACCCCAGATGCTGTTATTGGATAATAATAAAGTTATGATACTACCGAAGATAAAGATGAATGATTAGTTTTTTTACGTTGTTATTAAAGTATTGTGTCATTTGAGTATTGTATTAATGATTTACATGTTATAATAATTATAGAGTATATACGAATTTTACTACAATACTATTTCATTAAAAACATGATATTGGGTGGAACCAAGAAAATTGACTCAATAGCAGGTTAATGTTTTGGAAAATATATGATCCAGAGAAAGATAAACCATAGTATGGTTCTGATACCAATGTAGTGATTTTGGAATAATACATGATTGATTTGGATAAATTATATTGGTTATTCATGACTACCTTGAAACTGATTAATGATTTGTATATTTCATCATAGTTGGAGTTTGCAACATTTTTGGATAGAAGGTGTATATCCAGTATTCTATAAGGAATAAGGGAGCATGAATGTAATCAATAGTGTTTTATGTTAATTTAGTATGTTGCAGTGTTTTAAAATAATATGTGATGAAGGTGTTCACATGTTATTACGTGGAAAAAAGGATCTATATTGTGTTTACCTTCTTTATAAATTTTGTACTGTGAGTTTGGAAAGAAGTATTTTGGATAATTCTAATTTAAGATTATTTTTGGATTGCCATAAAAAGGACAAATCGGAGGTCGGGTGGCAACCCGTCACGTCTGGCAAGGCCGCTAGACTTGAACCCACAACCGAAGGGAAACAATGGTGTATCACCTACCACTGGCCCATGGATGTCCTGGATTGAATAATGTAGTTTTTTTAAACGTTCTGGTAGACGAATTATAAATTCATTTTTTTGTAACCCTATACGAATAGGATGAATATTATATTTTTTAAGTACTGTTATCTTTTAGAGTGAAAGAGGAGTTTATTGTAGAGATTAGTTAAAGGATAGAACTCTACTTGTCAAGTATATATTTTTTTCTTCTTTTTTTCTATGAAGAAATTAATTCTTAAACTTTAGGTAAGGGATCTTAAAAGTAAAAATGTGTTATCCTAATACCTTATGTTTTTTAGAACCGATGATATTTTAAGTCATCATAGATTGATGGTTTTGAGGCCCTCTATTATACAATTGTTTGTGACTGATGACCTCAATCACTCCCTATAAATATTCACATTTTAATCCAATTATGTGTCTCTAATTACCACCAATGTTCTCCTAATCGAGATCATAATTTTGTCGTGACTTTTTCATTACCCTTTTCCACTTATTAAGACTAAATTTTGTTTACCCAATTTCTGATGTTGGTGTTCCCACAAAGGTATTTTCTATTTTCAACCATTTATTTTTGAAGAACAATTTTAAATTGTTATGATGCAATTTATTGAAGGAGGGAAGAATGTAACACCCCAAGATTTCGTACTAAGTTATTTCTTTAAAGTAATGCAGTAACTTGCACTACACGCAACACTGAGTTCGAGCGCACCACGACTTACCAAACTAGACGTTCAAAAGC
The DNA here is from genome assembly GCA_963277665.1 of Viscum album. Taxonomy (NCBI): domain Eukaryota; kingdom Viridiplantae; phylum Streptophyta; class Magnoliopsida; order Santalales; family Viscaceae; genus Viscum; species Viscum album. Next base: position 814,061,049 of record OY728132.1, on the reverse strand, counting down.
GGTTATGAATAGTATTAAATGAATTTTTAACCTTATATAATCCTTATAATTTTAGAATCCATACTATGAGTTTCTTAGACATAATATAAGAACAAATTCTTTTTTTTTCATATAAAAGAATTATATTTCAAAAAATCAAATTTTGCCGCCTTTTAATGGCGACACCTTTTTAAATCCAATATTTGAAACTTTTATATATTAAATTTTACAAAATAAACATATTTTTTAGATTTGGGACATAAGAATTTAGTTTCAATAAATTGTTGGTGTTTTTTTGATAAATTTCTTATTTGGGTGAATAGTGAAAAATACTATTTTTTACTGAAACATCTTTTTCAATCAAAAATATTTATTGTGTTGAATTATAAATTTTAATGGTTTTGAAGTATAATTATATTATAATTTTACAATTTAATCCAATTATGTTCATTGTAAGTAATATTACTTTAAAATTGGACATAAACAAGTGTCAATCTTTTGATAGTTATTATTTCTTAAAATACACTTTTTGGTTTTGACAACGGGAATAAATTATAAATTAATTAATGAAACTTGTATGTTTACAAATTGGTAAAATAGAATTCATTTTTTATTTCATAATATAAAAGTTAGCTTAGGGTTATTTTTTATTATTTTTCTAAAAACTTTCATTTTTTGATAAATAGTGAAAAACACTGAGTTATAGTTTAAAACAAAATTTTTATTTAAATAATCATTTATTTTATTTAAATTTATTTTATGTCAAAATAGATACATAATACCTATATAATTTAAATTTAATTTATTGGAGTTAGTTTATAATAACTTTAGATATATAAAAATTTTATTGAACTTTTTATGGTCTTTACCCACCTCATAGGAGCATTAGCAAATTTACAAAAAAAAAACTTAATTTTACTGCTTCTGTGAGGTAAATTTCACACAACCATAGGAAATGGTTTATATCAGTAAGTAAAATGTGGTTCAATAAGGTGAAAATAATTTTTAGTGAATAGTAATTTTTTTATTTTCCACGGTTAAAAGTAAATAGGATAATTTAGGGTAAAATGATATTATTATTACCCTAACACAAGTAATAATTTTATTGGATAAGTTTAATTAGACCAAAAAAACCTTAGGAATAAAATATGATCCTTTAGTTCTACTTGGATTCGATTAGAAAATTTATTATTATTTAATTCAAAGAAGAGTAAAGAGTGTTAAATTCAAAGTTTAATAAATAATGCATTTTTAATATAGGGCTAAACATAAGATAAATTAAATTATAAATATTCATTATAAATCTAAAACTATTTCCTACATAATGGTATTTTATTTATATTTTTTAGAGATGAAATAAGTTAATTTATTTATGACACAATGATGATGCAGTAATTACCTAATTAATGAAATACTAAAATAATTGATATTATAAATATCCAAATAAATGTAATTTGAGACTTTTTATGAATAAATATAATTTTATAGGTCAATATTACATGATATGGTTGATTAGATTAATTTTTTTTCGAAGTAATAATGTTTTTGTAAATTTAGCAAAAACAAAATACCAAATAGTGTAAAAAATGACATAAAAGTGTTTTTAAAAACAAATATTATATTATTAATTTATATTCAATATCTAAAAATATAAGAATCGGCCAAAAGAGTTATATAATGATAGTTGTATCATTAATGAACCACTTGGGTTTCTATTTGAACTATATAGTATGATTATTAACCATATAATATAAAAATACAAAGAGACATGGTAAATGTCAAACTATTTAACTAAGATTTAAATCTAAAAGATAAGGTTAATATAGTGACCCAAACATGTCTAAAACCTATTGGTTGAGTGGTTTTGGACCCATACCCACCTTAAAATTTAAATTATTTATTTTTAACAATTATAAACCGAAAATTATTTTATTATAAAATAATATTTCTATCTTTTCCTAACAAGCCCTACCCCTCTTATAAAAGGGTACTCCCCTTCTCTCTAATTCACACATCCAAAGCCATTCGGCTCGGCTAACCCCTGCCCAAATACCCTCTCAACTGTCTTACCATTATCCTATATTCCTTCCATTATTCATAATGCCAACCTATGGATCCCTTTTGATCTAATCAAAAGGAAGAACCCGAAGAAGAGATAAATATTTCATCACCTCTTTCAAGTTCCTTTCTTCTTCGACTTCCCCTTTCTTTGTTGTTTCCATTCTAAAATAATAAATCCAGTATATTATATATATTTTTATGTTATTATAAATATGGTACAACAATATTCATTATTCTATCCATCTTTTGAATGACATGTCACCATACATGCGTACGTACGGCTTACTGTCTCCACATCGTGGTGTAATTGTTATTCAATACATTATTATTTGGATGAGTATAATAATGATGTGTAATGGATGTAAATAATAAATTTAACATGATAATTATTCTTTATATATGATATAAAATCCAATTATATATTACTTTAATATCAAAAGAATGATATTGTCCCTCGTGCATACATACGGATTACCGTCTCCACAAACGCGATGAGATTCATTCCCCATCGTATCCATTCAAGATGAATTTTCATTTGATGATTAAAAATAATGTATAAAGACTTAATATCATTATGAATATGTATAAGATACATCCTATCCAAAACAAATATTACTTATGTAACAAATCATATAAAGGAAAACAAATCAGTTAACAACCGAAACGACGATAATTATAAGATATTAATAACAAAGCAACGTTAAAAGATCATATATGATATCATATTAATGTATATGATTATTTTATAATTTAATAAAAATTATTTTACCATTATATATGAGGTTAACCTACACTTGACCAAGGAAATGTACAAGGTAAGGGTTAATTTCACAATCTATTTATTATCTGAGGTTGATTTTTACGTAAGTATCTTTTGGGACTTCTTTATCATCCACATCCACGTTTTGTAAAAATGTATTCTAAAACATTTTTACTATTTACTAGGCTATGGGTTAAAGTAATTTATACCCTTTTTTGAATATTATAAGATGTTTATTAAGGAATCTTTCCATTGTTTTCCAAATAAGGTCCTTTATAAGCTTTTCGACAAAGTTAAGGTAAGAATGTCTTTTTTTAACATATTCGGAGGGTGCGGGTATTTTCCACCGTTATAACATTGTTGAAGCTTCCCTTACAAGATTATAATAATATTTTCAAAATATATGTTTTCTTTTATAATTATATGACTTGTAAATGATTTAAAAATAGAAATAGTTTTTTCTCTAAAAAAAGGTTTTGATTCCATCTATGTCAACATCCTTTGATGGATTTTAAGCTTATTTGAAGTTAACTTATTACGATACAAAAATTCCATATTATATTGAAGGTTTTTTGATATGTTTGACTATGGATGTGTTATTTTTATACCATTCATGGTTTATGGATATAGTATTGACATTTCGTATGCTAGTTTTAATACGAATGTTTAAGTTATGTTTAAACCTTTTAATATGTGGAATGCATTGGACTTAGTAAGTGACGGGTGGAGCCTGCTATAGCTCCTTGATGCAATAGTAAGTCTCATGAGGCAAACTAGTGTCTTGGTAGAAGGCCTTGACAAAATTTTATTTTTAGTCTTATTACAAGGCCATGACTATGTGGTTACGAAAGTTTGGCATTATGCATTCCATCATTATGAAAGTGTCTATTGATATTAAATGTGATTATTCAACTAGTAGAAAATCCATATGAATAAGTAAATGGAATTATTTGATTTTATATTTTCCATGTTATGATTATGTTAAAGTTTAAAAGGCTTTTGTTTTAGTTGTATACATTGCCTTAAATGTTTATGCTTATTTGTGAAAGTTTCTGCTATATTGTTATCCTTACTAAGAATATGAGCTCACCTGTTTCTATGTTTTATTTTTCCCAGGATGCGAAGAAGTATATTAGGACTAACCGGTAGGGATAGTCTATGGGATCTTAGTGTTGTCTATGGAAACAATTTAGTTGTAGTTTTTCATTTTATGATGTAATGTGATCCTTATGAATGTATCTAGTACTTCCAAGGAAACTAAACTAATCGGTATTTCAAGACTTGATCTTTTGTGATAATTCTAATGATACATAATAATGCACCGAATCTGGGCTTCTAGGGTCAGGGTGTAATATGAAATTTTATTGGAAACACCTATACCAATGGTTTTACCTAACCTTGTGTATAGACCAATACCCATGGTTTGATCAGACCATGAGAATATATCCTTATTTTTCCAATAAATTGGCAATTAGGATTTGATCCTAGAACCTTCCAACTATAGTCCGACAACTTTACTGTTGTGATACAACATGTTTCCTATTCATATATTCTAAAGAATATATATGTATAAATATAATTTTGTATAAATTGAATTACCATTTATTATTATTATTATTATGGAAGAATAATTTGACAACCTATACCCATGGTTTGCTCAAACTAGGGGTATTGGTTTTCCCACAAAATATTTTTGTCCCGCATAACATATTTCTATGGTTTAATAAAAACATAGGCATAGAGGTGACTGGTACCAATGGTTTGGTCAAACTATGGGTATAGTTTTTCCGGAAAAAAAATTCTCCATGCAACTTATTTCCATGGTTGAAAAAAATGATGGGTATATGGGCGACCTTTACCCATGGGTTTTGGAGAAAATGGGTATAGGTCATTCCCACAAATTGTTTTCCCATGAAAACTATTCCCACGATTCTCTAAAAACATTCGGTATAGGGGTGACCTATACATACATTTTTCAAAGAATTGTGGATGTAGGTCCTTTTTATGATTTTTTCCTTAGAATACTAATACCCCTATTTATAATTACTATGGCTATAGGTCTCTAATATACCAACAGTTATTTTGGAGAACCATGAGTATAGATTGGTTTTCCTATAGTAAAATTTTATTTTAGGGTATGAGCTCTCCAGGTTGTTTCTCAAAATTGTGAGTGATATTAGTTCTATAGGGAAGAAATTGAGGATAAAATATTTGGAAAGATAGATATGCTATACCTTGAGGGATACTCCATCCCATATATGAGATACTTGGTATGGACTTGTAGTCACCATAACATGAGTGATAAAAGGAATGTCGTATGGATTTCCTAGGATAGACTTAGAGGTATTGGATTATTCAAATACACCTATAAAGACCCTTAGTATTATAGTTAGTCTACATTGGATTGGTTCCATACTCCACCAATGGATCTAACAGTTGGATGTAATGGTTTCTTTTAATCATGTGTTTCGTCTCATTTTATTTATTAGAATACTTGTATAATGAAATTTTAATGTGACCTCAAAGCTAATTCAAAAGAATGGGGCACTCTTTTTTACATTGGTTGGTCAAAAATTATAATGGAACTTATAACCACAATATGACTTGCATAGGTACCTCATCAATACTTTAGGATTATGCCGATATAGGTGGTTTGGGATGGGATTCCATTTACGAACCTATACCATGGTTAAGATTTTTTTTACATAATGATCCACTCTTACATATATATATGGAACACTTCTCATTTACTTATTGCATGATATAGAATGGACGGGACAATGTAGTTTCCAACCAACTAAGATTTCTATTTTAGACCCTACTCAAGCTCCATTTGTTACTCAAGTAGGATTTATGCTCACCGGTATAGATAAATTATTGTGTGTGGCTTATGATTCTTGATTGATTTTCTGTTCTAGGTTGGAGCACAGGGAAGAGGACTGAGCCTATGCTCAAGATGCTCAAAGTAGGAGTTTTTTCCCTTTTTTATTTTTTCCACAATGTATTATATGTTTGAAACTCCTATCACACATAATCACATTTTTATAGTGAAAAGATATCATGGTCATAATTTTTTATCTACCATTTTTATTTATCTTAAACTAGTTATTTATTTTCCCTTGCATGTTTTATTTTATTTACCTTTTACTATAGTCTATTCTAATAACTCTTATGGCTTTTATTTATGATCATTTACCATTATACATACTTTGGTATAAGAGGTAATAGTCTTGCCACTGACACACCTTAGACCCTCACTACTTGTTGGAATCATCTAGAATATGGGGAGGCACACTTGAGGTCATCTATCCACCTTCTTGGGGCACTATTCAGTGGAACCTGGGGAAGGATGGTACACTTATTTTGACATAAAGAGTCAAAAACCTATGTTGATAAATTAATAAACAGATCCCTTATCGTATTCTATAAATACTGACCAAACCACCCACTAAACATCACTAAAAACTCATTATAAAAAAAATTCATCTCCCTATTCCTTTATAAAACCTTCCAAAGGTGTTCCCAATCTCTTAACAATTGCCTACAATATTTTCAGAAGATCCCTCTCAAGGTAACTGATGGTATTCTTCTTTTTATTCAAGAAATTTCCTTGTATTATTCCATATTATTTATAATTAATTTTGTTATATTTTGATTCTACACATCCCATTTACCATCTTTATGATTTACACTTAATTAAAGATCAACTTTCACCCCCATTAATCCTTCCATGAATCGTTATGTACACCCGTTATACCACCAAATTATCATGTGATTTTACATAAGTAAATTTATTGTAGTCAATACCCATCCCATTTCCAATAAAGGGTATTAAAATAGATATACCAATCCTTAATTTATTGGTGGATTCTATGTATGTAACTTAAACTCATTATAATGACCCAAAATTCAAAAGTATGAAAATTGTATTAGCCAGCATGTTTGACATGATACACCATGAATGTAAGGGAATATAATATCCTAATACTTTGTAATATATTTACTAATTTAAATATAATTAATTGATGATATATCATTCAATTCACATGATACTGAGTTGGTGTGCATCACACACAACAACGAGACTCTTCAACGACATGTGTTATACGCAAGACCGAGTTTAACCAAACAAAAATATATTAAAAATACATTATCATTTATTATAATAAGTTATAAACTATAATTTAAATTATATTTTATGAATATTATTAACTAAATTATAAAGATATATGGTCTATTAAATTATAATATGAATTCATCGGTTACCAAATAAATAGAAATGAAAATATAAATCGATTGAATAGAAAGGAAATATTTTTATGATCGCAAAGGCATGTTGCCTTAACAAATTAAATTAATTAAAATTAGATAATTATATTTAACAAATATTTATGTTATATATTCAATAAAATATTTTTTACCATCATTTAATATATTTTATTTTAATTACATCAGAACAAACCCAATTTATTTTTCATAAAAGCCTATATTTTTAAAAAGATAGTTTTACCACCTATTAATTGAAAAAATAATAAATCCAATTTTATTAAGTTTTATAAATTTTATATTTAAAAATATACCTCCATTTTTTAAATATAAAAATAAATATAAGGTTAGGGTGATTTTTTTGTATTTTGTTTGAAGTTTCATTTTTCGATGAATAGTGAAAAATACTGAATTTTAATCCACAACTGCTTTTTTATCTTATTTATTTATAAGTTTTAATTATTTAATTTTTGGGTCATTGTTTAATAAATCCCTATTTTTCAATATTATGGTTATTCAGTACCTTTTTCAATTAATTTTACCAATTTAACATTATTTGGTACTCAAAAAGCTTTAGAAAAATGTTTTCATGAAAATCAAACATTATTTCTCTCTTTAATCATAGAACCTATTTTATTCTAAAAATACAACTTTTTAAGATGTTTTAAAAAACTGTTTTAATAATTTGTAAATTTATTTATTACAGAAATTATAAACCATTTTTTATTTACAACTAATTTTAAAGGAATATTCTTGTCTCTTTATAAATAAGGGAATTTTTTATTATTTTAATTCACAAAAGGAATTTTATGTTTACCTAGTATGACATGTATAAATTTACCCTCCATCATTTATTCTAAGATTCCTTTGCAACTTTAGAAGGTAAATTTTTAAATATTTTTTAAAAAAATGATTTTCAATTAAAATTATTTTCAAAAAACAACTCAAAATGAAAAGGATATTTTCTTCAAGAATGTTTTTAAAAGACCCTTTTGTAAAATATTAATTCATAAATTAAAACAACCATTAATTTTTATAACCCATGGGATATGTTTTATAGACACCATCCTTATTATTCATTTAGATGTTTTAGGATTTATTTTTCCAAGGATATAACTGACATTCACACCCTTGATTCCTTTATTAGTCTCTAGAAATATTCAATATTCTATGATCACTAGACATTGAATTTTCCATAATTATCCGTATCATTTATCATGGATATGTTTATTTCCTAAACCATATATCATTTATATATACGGTGTTTATATTGAAAATTATTTGATTATCTGAGGAAATATTGATAAATACGTATTATTTATTCAATACGGACATTTGATAAGGCATGATGATTATTAATTAAAACAATTACTCAATATGAGGAATGATTTGGAAATTAATTGATGGGTAGGTCCCATACAATATATATCCCCTCAACGAATTGATATTTTCTCATGAGACAAATTATTTGTGAAAATCAAAATGGTTTCTACCTATAGTTTTAAACTATCTTGTGAAATGTCTTAATGGTATAGGATTTTATGTACCTCATATATGAAGTCTAATAATTATGAATTTACTTTATTTTGATTCATTGTTTTTTATTGATGTGATTTTCACACACAAAAAATCTATGGATACATTTCCTTATAATTTCATTGTTTAAGTGGAATGTTTTTTAGTTTCTTACCTTTCTATATTTATTTTTCCTTATCCTATTATTCCAATTTGTGGGATTTCAATTATTTAACATTTCATATTGTTTACCCACTTTCTTCTTAGTTTAATGATTTTATGGTATGAATATTTTGTTTCTACCTTTCTATAATGACTATTCTCATTAATTAATTAAATAATCTATTGTACTTACCCTTACTAATCATTTGAGACTCTCCTTATTTTTTCTTTTCCCTAGGATTCCATAAATCTCACTAAGAAAGGAATGAAAATATATACTAGTTAGAATAAAATTATCCTCAAAAAAAATTTCTGTAATTTTTGAATTCATTTTTAATACAAGACTCATGTATGTTTCTTATTTACCAATTGTAATAAACTTTTTGTTCCATTAGTAAATGATTTAAATGTATCTTATGCCAATGTAGTGGTAGAAAAAGACCAAATCAGGGATTCCTAGGGTCAAGGTGCTACAGTTCAAATCATAGTAGGTTTATTAGAATCTACGGGAAATAGATTTAGGAAAACATAGATTAGGGAACACAACCCTAAGATAGAAATTGTGGAAAATCATAAATGAACACCCTACTATTTTAGACAACTAAAGAATTTGTGGTTTTCCTAGAAGTAAATCCATGTATGGATACTATAAGTTGACACATTTTTGGAATAGATATACCTTATGGTAACTAATCTAAAAAGGTGTTTCATGCCTTATTATAGTGTAACATAGTATATAATAACAATGATTATTATGCACCTTTTTTGACACTCCCAAGGACTATTTTTATGAAAACTATAATTTTCTTTACAAGCCATTTTTTTGGATTAGAATATATAATAAAAATGAATGACGTAGGATAAACCTAAGGTTTTTTATACTGAAAATAATGTTTTATGATTTATATATCTTATATATTTTTATATATATATTTTACTATGACCATTATTGCATATAATATTTTTTCTAGTTTTATTCAATGGATGGACCCCAAAAGAGTCATGTTAACATTGAATATGAATGAAATGATGGTGATAATGATAAACCAAATGAGGTGTTGATAAGAGTGAGAGATATCAAGCTTAAACCAAATAATTTTTCCCAAAGTATGATTAATCACATATACCTTAAGCAACCCCCAAACTCACCAAATAATAGAGATATGAAGGTTTATATGGGCTGAAGTGGTGGATACCGTAGGGAAAAGATGGCTCAATTACTATCATTTAGGAAATGTGTAAGGGAACACCTAGGAAAGTGTCTAAATAGAATGAAGAAATTCTATATGTTTGGGAACGATGGACATATAGAAAATAATTTCCATGGAGAAATGAAGAGTATGACGTAAGTAAATAAATCTCATCTCAAGGATTCATTTGTGGTCAGTTTCCATGAATTTGGGAGCCTAGGAATTACCCGAGTCAATGTCCCCTTATATTGGATAATGTATATACCCTGTAAGGGAATATATGGATATAAATGGATGAAGTATTTAGGTATTTATGTTTTATTTAAATATTTAGTTAAAAGTTTATTTCATGACTTTCCATAATATTTATTTTGGATGTTATATTAATATTTTTTTTATAAAAGATAAAAATAAATATTGGGTGATAACCCATCCAGTATACCTAGTCAATAGGGCTTGATCCCATAACCGAAGGATGATAAGGGTTTAATTGCAACCAATCACCTATGTAATTCCTTGGTAAATATGTTATTGTTTATAGTTAAAAGATTTGATGAATAATTATTAATGATGAACTAGTGGTGTAACTTTTTATGTATATAGATTAATATATTAACCATATTGGGTTTGGAGAATATCTATAGACTAATGAAAATATGTATAACTATTTTATGGGATTTATGACCCATTAATTGTGTATTTTAGTGCATAAGTCATCAAATATATGTTTTGGATATCCATTTCTTAATGTGATGGATAATTGGTAATTGATCAAAGAACAAAAAATGTATGAAAATTGTTCTTTAAAAAAAATTTCAAGTATTTATATTCCCTTATATTCATAGGTTGTAATATAAATATTCAACATTATGTAAATGATCAAAACAATGTTTTCCTTATACCTTAATTTTTATTAAATAGATGGTCAACAAAATCAGCCCAGATTTATGACATTGATACCCTCATCATTCGATAAATTATTCAATTATTTTAGATCTATGAACACAATCACTCACAATAAATATTTAGGTTTTCCCTTAATGTCCATATATTCACAAACCACAGATGTTATCCTACTATGCGACATGGTTATTTTTTAGTTTATGTGACCTTTGTAGTTACAATTCCTTCTTTTATAGAGGATGTTTTACAAACCATTCTCATAATGTCAAATTCAAACATAAGAAATATCTAATGATTTGTTACCAATATAATGATTAAATTGTGAGGATGAAGTTTATTTAAGGTGGGGATAATATAAAACTGTGATATTTTAAAGTCAGAAAATTGTAGTAGACAACATGTATGACACGCAACACTAAGTGTGTAAGGTGATATAATATCCTAAGACATTATTATATATTTACTATTTTAAGTAAAATTAATCTATGATATATATTTCAATGCATGTCATAATGAGTTAGAATGCGTTGCACACAAAAAATAGTTTCTTCAAGGGCTTATGTTACACGTAAGAATGATTTTTAACAAACAATAATATATTAATAAAAAATTAATATTTATTATAATATGATAAAACATAGATATTAAATTACCGAATATGAATATTATTAACTAATATATATAAGTATATGGTCTATAAAAAGTTAAAATGAATTCATTTCATACAAATTAATTAAATATTTAAATATAAACCTATAAAATTAAAATGAAAATTTTTTCTGCTCCCAAAAGAATATTTTCTTATAAATTTAATTTATTACAACTAGAAAATTAAATTAATGAAATATTTATTTTATATATTAAATTCTATATTTTTTACATTCATATAATATATTCGATAGGCATAATATAAGAACAATCCCAATTTCATGCATAAATCTAATAATTTTCTAAATATAGTATTACAGCCTTTTAATGTAGAATCTATTTTAAATAATATTGTTTTTAATTTTATAAAATTTATATTTCAAATTAAAAATATTTATTTTAAATAGAAACATATAAATTTGGTTTGTGTGAATTATTTTTATTTTTCTGTGATGTTTCATTTTTTGATGAATAGTGCAAAATACTAAATTTTAAATTCAAAAATGACTTTTCATATAATTTATTTATAATATTAGAAAATATATTTTATTGGATCATTGTTTAATAAATTCATTATTTTTCTCATAATCTGGTTATTCATTACCTTTTTTAACTAATAGATCCATTTTTCTACTTCGTGGCACTAATTATGTTTGAGAAAAACGTTTTTAACAAAACCCAACATCATTTTTACCTTTATTTAGAGAACCTATTTTATTCTAAATATCATTTTTATAAAACGGTTTTCCAAAATGTCATAAACCTTTTCAAAATGAATTATTAAATTCACTTTTAACCTTTTTTCTATTACAAATTATTTTAATGGAATCTTCTTGTTTATTTCTAAACAAGGGAGTTTTCTAACATGTTACCGAACAAAAGTAATGTTCGATTTACCTTGTATGTTGTATATTGGTTTACCTTCCATAAATTCATATAAACTTCTATTATAATTATAAAGGGTTACTTTTTAATGATTTTTTTAAAAATTTATTTTTAATGTAAAGGATTTTCAAAAGGACATTAAAAATGAAAAGGGTATTTTTCTCAATATTTTTTTTTAAAATATATATTTATAATATTTCCATTAATAAATGACAAAAACCATTTATTTTTAAACCACTTGGGATATATTGAATAGATAACATACTTTTTCCTCCAATGGATGTATTATGATTGATTTGGCCAAGGATAATATTGGAATTCACTTCCTTTAATACAATTTTAGCCCCTTTGAAATATTCAATTTCCTATGATCACTAGACATTGAATTTCACATAATTATCCATATAATTTAACATTGATATGTTTCTTTCTTACACCACATATAATTTTTACATAAATTTTTTACTTTAATAGTTATATGATTATTTGGGGAAATATTGATAAATTTGTATTCTTTATTCAATATGAACATTTAATAAGGCATATTGGTTATTAATAAAATAGATTACTCACTAAGAGGAATTATTTGGACTTGTTGTGATGGACGGGTACATGATATTATATATCCCCTTGATGCATCAACAAGATCTCATGAGTGAAATTAGTTACACAAATTAAAAAAGTGTCTACCTATATTCTTAAACGCTATGGAGGTTAGACCTTGAAATTAGATGGTTTCTTATGCCTAAGACATAACATTTAATAATTAATCATTGCCTTCAATTTGATTCAGTATTTATTAAACCTAATATTGTCACTATGTAAAAATATATGGACACATTTCCTTCCCATTTCATTAATTAAGTGAAAATGTGTTTGTGGTTTCTTACATTTCCATATTGATTATTCCATATCCAGTTATTTAAATGACATGCACTTTCTATTATAAACCATTCAATATTTTTACAGGCTTCTTTCATAGTTTATTGATTACATGACATTTGTATTCAGTTATTACTTTTCTATATTGACTATACTTATTGATTCATTATTAAATCAACTGTACATACCCTTACTGAGCATTTATGCTCACCCTAATTTTGTTTCTTTTACCCAAAATTCTATGATATGTACTTTGAATTATATGCAAATACAAACTATATGGAATAAATATATCCTGAAAAAAATTATGTTGTAATTTTCAGATTGATTTTCAAAACAAGAATCATGTATGTATCTAGTTTTGAAAGAATAATAAACTACTTAGTCCTTTGGGATGTGATTTTTTTATCTTATTCCAATTTAATTGTAGCATGTCACCGGATCTCAGCTTGTTGGGGTCAGACAGCTACACTCATAAATTGTTTAATTAAATGTGATTAATGATTCCATTATATTGTATGATCTATGTGGAGAACTAATTCATGTACATGATATGAATGTAATGGATGGACCCAAAAATATATATACATAGAATGCATTGGGTAAATTTTTTATCTCATGAGATGCCATGTATGCTTCAAGAGAGGTTATCTTAGGTACACTACTTAATTTTGTCTCGATATCTATCCTTGAATTATTTTTATGGTGACATGCTTTATGTTTTTTACACATTATAATGTTCCATAAATGTTATCATATTATATCCTGATTCATTGTAGTGATATCGACCACAATTTTTTGGAGTTACTGAATAATTAAAAAAAATTGGCATAATATACAAGTAATGAAATCCTGAAGGACCGAATTGTTTATTAGTCATAGTAAACAAGATACATACTTGATTATTTAATTATATTGAAAATATATTATAACATATATTTTTTGAAAATGATATTATTCCATATAGAATATCCTTTCCAATCAAAAATATTATAATTCATGAATTATTTACAAAGGAACAAGAATAAGGGTGAGATTAAATCCTTAGTTAGGGTTAATTATACTAAAAAGATATCATGAATAAATATAATAGTCAACATGGAAATGTAAATAAAAAAAATGAAATTAAAACAACTTTATTTCATTTATAGATAAGGAATAATCAATATTTCAAGGTAAATAACTAAAATACATTCAATTTATTCAGTAAATTAAAAATGAAAGTATCCAGAGATAAAATCATTGTGAAATCACAAAGAAATTAATAAATAGAATCTTAATGTTATAAATTTTTAATTATTTAAGGTCATGTATCAGGAAAATAAAAACTTATACTTTTGATATCTATCCCCAAGAATGATTAAAACTACAAGGTAATAACTGGTTTCATTTGGAAAACTTCAATTATACTATCAATAACTTTCACAAGACACTTTAAAAATACATGGTATAGATTTATATTGTTTATCCAATATATTTGTCTCATGTGTAATTAGTATTAATCCTAAATTAGTAATATTCAATTTTATGTCATGTATGACCAGAAACAGTAAGTGTAGAAAGGGATATAACATCTTGAGATTATATAATATAATTATTATCTTAAATAAATCCAATATATTCTATAGATATTACTGAATGTAATATTGATTTATCTAGTATGACAAGCAACACGGATATTAGATTATTATACATGCGAAATAATGTTTAGCTTTCTCTACAGGGAACATGGATGTTTGGTTTCATTACACACAACTATGACTTTCATCAATGGCTTGTGTTACACGCAAGATCGAGTTTCAAAGAATAATATTAATGTTATAATTTAATGTGAAAGTTATCTCCTAGATGATAAGTTATTACTTATTAATAGTATGAAATAAATTATAAAAATATAGGATAGAATTTATTTGTTACCAATTAATTAGAAATGAACACAAAAATTTATTGAATATAAATGATGTGTTTTTATAAAAATATACTTTAATACCCACCAAGGCATCTTATCCTACTAATTAAATTAATTACTATTATTTTAATTTATCTAAATGAATCATGCATATTATATATTCAATAAATTTTCTATACATTAATTAAATATATTTTATATTCATAAGAAAAGAATAAGTCCAATTTTTACACACAAAAACTATATTTATCTAGAGTCAATTTTACCACATTTAAATGGGACACCTTTTTAAAAAATAAACATTGAAACTTTTATAAATTTTATTTGATAAAATGAAACTATTTTTGAAATAAAAATTTCAGAATTATCTTAGGTTGAATTTCTGATATTTTTTTTGAGAAATTTCTATTTTTAATGAATAATGGAAATTACTGAATTTCAATTGATGAATTATTTTTCGTGTAAATAATTTATAAATATAAATATTATTTTCCATTGGTTTAAAAGTCAAAATAGATGAAAAAAATTAAATTACTCCAATATTTTTCATTTGAATCAATTTCACATTGAATTTGGATAAAAAAACAATTCAATCTTTTGAAGATATTCCCTTTACAAACCATCTTTCTCATCATCTATACAAGATTAGTTTAAAATTATATTACAGAACTTATATTACTTGAATATAGAAAAATAGATTCCATATTTGGAATCCTAATAATTTATAATTCCAAGAATTTGAAACTTAGTTTTGATAAAAATAATAGAGAATGAAATTAAAATTAATTATAGTGATTAAGGAGAAATAAGTTTACTTAGTGGTTAAAAATTAATCTTAAGGGCACAAATGACCTAGAAACTTATCCTAAAACCATTGGATAATCATATTTCTATCATATCCCATATTGAATCAAATTTGGTTCATTATTTGAGGTACATGATATAGGGACCCAACCCTAGAGAGCCTAGAGGCACTTTCTCTTACAATGAAATTTCTATAAGATAAATGTAAATATCTCCCAAAGGACTGAATAGTTTTTAAGTCTAGGTAAAATTTTCAAATAAATGATTCTAGTATTATATATGAACACAAAAATTACAATATAATATTTTTTTCATTCTAGGATAATATCTTTATTCTATATAGTATATCCTTTCATATATTTCTTAGTAAACTTCATCGAATCTCGGGGAATGGAAACAAAATAAGGGTGGAATCAAATTCTCAGTAAGGGTAATGTAAAACAGAATAAATAATGAATCAATGAGAATAGTCAATATAGAAAGGAAATTACTAAATACACATCCCATATAATTAATAAAATAAGAATGAAGTGTGTAAACAATATGGCATGGTAAATAATTGAAAACATATTCCATTAAATCAATAAAATAGGAATGAAATTCATCCATACATGTTTTCACATTGAAAATTTTAGGGATAATAAGTAATTAATTCTACATGAAGGAGAAGATAAATTATTGAAAGCCATGTCTCAAGAACATGAAAACCTCTATTATAAAGATCATTCCTCAAGAAATATTAAAAATAAAAGTAGAAATATATTTCATTTGAGCAACTAATGTGTTTCATGAGAACCTATCAATGAATCGAGGGGATATATTAATCTTGTAACCCACACAACACTTCTTGTAAAAATAATTCCACATATCGACTAATAAATTTAATTAATAAACAATATACCTTGTTAAATATCTATATTGAATAAAGAATACAGATTTATCAATATTTCCCTATATATTAAAATAACTATAAATTTGAACACCATATGTAATAATGATATACGGCTTAAGAAATAAACATATCCAAGATAAATTATACAGATTAATAGGGTAAATTCAATGTCTTATGATCATAGGAAATTGAATATTTCAATGGGAATTCCAAAGTAGTCAAGGAAGTTAATTCCAATAATATCTTTGGCCAAATAAATCTAAAACCAAACAGATATAAAATAAAAATGGTACCAATAAAACATATCTCAATTGGAGTAAATTCAAAGGGTTGTTGTCATTGATTAATATAAATAATATTTTAAGATCATTTAAAAACATTATTGAGGAAAATATCATTTTAATTAGGAAAAACATTTTGAAAATCCATCTATCTTAAAATCAATTTTGAAATAATTTTCTTTAAAAATTAAAATCTTAAACTTTCAAATTATGCTTTGAATAAATTATAGTGGGTAAATTTTCATAGGTTGTACAAGCTAAAAAACACTCCTTTTTCAAGGTAAATATTGAGGCCCTATCCCTTCATACATAATATTACATGATTTTATGAATATTATACATTATGATGGAATTGTGGGGGAGGGGAAAATCATACCATATCATTAGGAATTACATAATAAAGGGCATAAAATAGAGTATATTCTTGAATAAATGTGAGAAAGAGAGGATCCCATACCTTATGTCCGATGGTGTTCTTCGCTTGATCTTAATGACCTGAATAATCAAATTAGGTTCATTAATTAATAATTATAGAAAATTTTTAGATTTAAATTATTTAGTATAACCTTTTTGACTTAATTAATAACCTTTTTGATTGGTTTTGAAGTTCAATTTCATTGTTCAGGTTTGTTTGAATCCTTGGTTTTAATGATCAGTTCACTTATATTCCTTTTCAGACACACATGTATGATGAGAGTGGTTTTCCAGAATTGAAGTTATATGACCTTAGTTAACATCCAAAATATTAAATGGTTATAATATTCATTTTATTATTTGGAGTGAATTTGAATCATTATATAAAACATTAATGACAAACAATTGAATAAATTTGGCGATTTTGTTCATAATTCACTAGTTTTGTATTATTATTTTTCATCATGTGAAAAAAAGGACTAAAAAACAAAACATAAGATAAAATAAATCTTTAATAGTATGTATCAAAAATAAAAAATGTTTTTTTATTATAATTTAATACGGTAACAGAAATTGATATCCCATTGTCCTTAAATGTGATAAATTAACACTTCTCAGATGATGTTTTCATTTTATTGGTATAAATAGAGGGGAATGTAGAAGAAATAATGAATTATTACATAAGAATAAAAAACATTCCAATACATGTATGTTACTGTATTTTTCATGCCATTTGGATGAGTAGAGGTTAGGAAAGAAATGACAAAAAAGGAACATGAAAAGAAAATGAAATAAAAGAAAAGTGGACTTTACCTCTTGATTCAATCTTCCTTGAGAGTCTATTAAGGGGAGAGGATTTGGTATTTTGAGGAGACCAAGGGCTGATGGACGTGGAGGAGGAGCTTGGGGAGATTGTTTTCCAGAATTTAGGGAAGGCATAAGGCTGGGGAGGAGTGAAGAGAATAGGTGAGTGTGGGTGGTATTTATAGTGGAGGGAAGGAGGGTTTTCTTAATATTTTAATTATTAGTTTATTATATTTACATTAGAATAGAAATAGTGATGATTATTATGACCAAAAGCAACAATATATGCATTTGAGTTCGATCCAACGGCCATTTACATCACCCATGACTGAAGCATGATGCATAAATTCAGGTTTTAGCTTTTATTATGAATTATCGAATTTAACTATTCACCAAAAATAAACTATGTTAGAAAAATCCCAATAATCCACCCTAACCATTTTTTGATTTGTCGAATCCAAAAATGAACTTCATTTTTTGAAAATAAATTTCTGAATATGATTAGTTTAATTTTTAATTAAAACCATAATTTACTTGAAAATAAATATTTTAAAACTATAACTGATTTTATAATGCATTCAAAAATTACATAGGGTCCTATAAAATTATCTTAAAACCAGAAAAAATTATTAATTTATGAAATCCTTTTAAGGAAAATATATTTTCTTTTAAATTAATTAATTAATTGTAATTAATTATTTATGACTTACTGAAATATCAAAACTTTTACTATAGTTATATTATCAATTATAAGATGCATAAATTTTATTTATACATTCCTGTGTGAGGATACTATTCTTTTGGATGATATAATATTCATAATGTTCATATTACTATTCATAAGGGTAGACTACTATTCATAAGGGTAGGTTACTATTCCCAAAAAAAATGTTTGTTCCATCATACCCCAAAAATCCCCCTAGATGAAACTATGTAAGTTATATTTTCATCATTCAAATCATAGAAGTGATAATATTATGTTTAAAGGTAAGACATTACATAGTAGTTCGTTGTGTTGTGATTTAATGTGATTAAATAGCAAAATTAGAAGAAGGTAATTTCCATTGATAAAACATTGGGTCGTTACACTGTTCCCCTCTTATGAAAATTTTTCCTCAAAATTTTGTTTTACATTCTATGCCATAAACAGGTGTGGATAGTTTTTCTTCATTGCATCTACAAGTTCCCATGTTGCCTTTTTGTAATTATGGTATTGCCACATTAGTTGGACTAGGTGAGTAGTCTTGTTACATAGAAATTTATCTCTATGATCCAAGATGTTCATTGGGTTTTCCTCATAAGAAAGACCTTTCTCCATCTATACCTCCTCTGAATAGAGCACACATGGAGGATCTGGTATGTACTTTCTTAAAAGGTATGCATGAAAGACATCATGTACTTTGGACAAGGTTGGTGGAAGTGCTAGTCAATAGTCCACAGCCCCAAAACGGACTGGAATCTTGAAGGGTACGATGTACTTGGGACTTAGATTTTCATTCTTCCAAAACCTCATGATTTTCTTCCATGGAGATATGCATAGAAATACTTTGTCTCAAACATTGAACTCTAGGTTTTATCAATGATTGTCTACATAACTCTTTTGTCAAATTTGGGCTTCCTTGATATACTTCGGAATGGTTTTCACCTTCTCCACTATTCCATCGACCATTTCATGTCCTAGAAGCTCATTCTCACTGACCTCATCCCAACACGTTAGTGTTCTCTACAATTTCCCATAATGGGATTTGTATGGTTCCATTAGGATTATTGACTAGAAACTATTATTGTAAGAGAATTCAACCAGTGGAAGATGATGGTCCCATCATCCTTTAAATTCTGTAGAACATTCTATCAACATATTTTCTAGTGTCTTAATATTCCACTCATATTTTCCATCAGTTTGATTATGATAGTCCATAATGATATTTAGTTTAGTTCCTAGAGTAGGTTAGATACCTTTCCAGAACTTTGAGGTGAATCTCAGATCTCAATCAGATACAATTGATAGTGGTACTCCATGGAGCCTTACCGCTTCTTTGATATATATATATATATATATCCATCCAATTTGATCCAATGACAAGTACTCTCGAATCATGATAAAGTGATATGTCTTTGTAAGATAATCCAAATTGACACATATAGCATTGTTTCCTCTGGATGTCCTTGGATGTTCAGTGACAATGTCTAGTGTGATGTTCTCCCACACCCGTGTTGGTATGGGTAGTGGTTGAATCGTCCCCTTAGACTTCTATCATTCATCCTGTATTTGTTGACATAACAGGCACTTTGATGTATATTCAACAATCTCCTTATTCATACTGTCTAACCAAAAGTTCCCTCGAAGATCTCAATACATCTTTCTGCTCCCTCAGTGAATAGAGAAGGTTGAGCTATGTGCCTCATTCAAAACAAACTTCTTAATTTCTAGATTGGATGTTACACATAATCGTGAGCCAAATCTTATAGCTCCTTTGTCATCAATCATAAACTCGTAGGATTTCCCATTTTAATGGATTCAAACCTTTTATGAATTTCCACATCTTTTCTTTGAGCCTCATTTATTTTCCCTATGAGGGATGCTTGAGAAATCATTTTATAAATTATTGATGATGTTCTTACCTTAATGATTCCCATTTCCATCCTCTGAAAATCTAAGATTATCAGATCCCATTCAATTCTCATCATTGATAATGATACAGTATCCTTTCTACTCAGAGCATCCACCACCTTATTTTCCTTATCTAGATGGTAGTGGATTGAACAGTCATAATACTTGACGAGCTCTAACCATATTCACTAGTGAATATTAAGATCTTTTTATGTGAATATATATTTGAGAATCTTGTGATTAGAATATATCATACACTTCTCCCCATAGAGATAATGTCACGATATTTTTATCACAAATATCACAACGGTCAACTCTAGATCATGAATATGATAGTTTTTATCACTAATTTTCTAATTCCATGTGGCGTAGGCTATCACTTTATCATTTTAAATCAGCACACAGGCTAAGACATTCTTTGAACCATCACTATACCCCACAAAGAGTTCTCTATTTTTTGGGAGTGTGAGTACTAACATAGTGATTAGCCTTTTTTCAACTCTTTAATATAGTCTTCACATTCTTGAGTCCAGTAAAACTTCATTCACTTGTTAGTTTGGTCATTGTGCTTGAAAATAAAGAAAGGTTACTCCCAATCATCGGTAATACCCAGCTAGACCCAGAAATATGCGGATCTCTATTACAGATGTTGTCCTGGGACACTCTTCAATTGACTTTGTCTTGGAAGGGACCAAAAATATCTCTTTGCTGGTTACAACATTCCCTAATAATGATACTTCCTCCATCAAGAACTCACAATTACTTTACCTTTCATACAGATTCTCTCTTTTCAATGTCTTTAACATAGTATTCAAATGCTCCTCATGTTCCTCCTTGCTATTGGAGTATATCAGAATATCATCAATAAAGACTACCAAAAATTTTCTAAGGTAATCTCTAAAGACACTATTCATTAAATCCATGAAAATTTCTAGAGAATTAGTGAGTTTTAAGGCCATAACTATGAACTCATAGTGTATATACCTCATTCAAAAGTTAGTCTTGAGAATATCTTCATTCCTCACCTTTAATCGGCAATATCCTGACTGAAGGTCCATCTTATAAAAATAACTTCCCCATGAAGATGGTCAAATAATTCATCTATTCATGGTAGGGGATACTTTATATTTATCATCATTTTAATGAGCTCATGATAATAAATGAAGATGCGCATTGACACATCCATCCTCTTGAGAAAGAGGACTGGAAAACCCCATGGTGAAGCACTTGGGCATATAAAACCCTTCTCTAGATTCTCCTATAGCAGCTTATTCAGCTCCTCTAGCTCTGTGGTATCCATTATATTATCTGTCTTTGATATAAGTAGAGGTACATGAATACGTTCGATTGATAACTCAACCTCTCGATCTAGAGGAAGACCATGCAACTCTTCAAGGAATACATTAGTGTAATACATCATGATAGGAAAGTCTTCAAGCATGATTCTCTCCATTGCCTCAATCATTTATGCTAGACATGATTTCTCATAATGAATTAATATCCACACTTGAGACAATGATTCTAAAGAAGATTTATCATACTCTTTACACCTGTAAACAATTGGAGGATGCTTCAGGATAAGAAGAGTGATCTACCCTTCCCAAGAGTTGATGTTGGAATTATATAAAGATACCTAATCCATGCCCAAGATAACATCAAATTCTACTAAAGAAAGTATGAAAATATTTTTTGGGAGGTTCAATCCACAAATGTTAACTAGGAGGTGTTATAAACCATGGAAACAATAATTTCCCCATTTTCTATTCTTACAGATAACATATCTTCCATATTTTTTGGTTGTTTATGAATAGTTATACTCAACTTTAATGATATGAAAAAAAGTGTATAACTAAAATCAAATAGAATTTTTTCTATTATAGAATGAATAACTCATGTAACTTTCACCACAACATTGTCCAGATCCACCTCAATAGTAGTGATAACATAATCCCTTCCATGTTAACATGGAGGTTGTTGTTGATTTCCTCTAGAAACCCACGGATTAGGATAATTGTTCACATAATTCCCCTGCTCCTTTTAGTTGTAACACTGCACTACAGGTTGAGTGTTTATCAGAACCTACCTTTCTTCTTCCACATTAGTCGAATTCTTCATATCCCATTGGTATTTTCTTGTCAGATGTCCCAGCTTTCCCTATTTAAAGCAATTCCATGTTCACTTTAGAAAGTACCCAAGATGATTCTTTCCAAAATTTTTAGACGTGGGATGGTCAGGATTCTTTCTATCATATAATTTAGTTTCAGAACATCCCACATTAGATTCCATTTTCCTCTTCTTTTAATCGGGCCCACAATACAACTGAAAGTCTCTGATCTCCATTTCAACCATGAGGGCACAATAGATATTCTCCTCATAGCTATCAAAGTCTCAGATCGCCAATGCTTTTCGTAGACTTAGATTTAGTTCTCTAAAGAAGCAATCCAACATAATTTCAGTGTTTAAGAAAAAGGTAGAGACGTACATTGAAATCCTTGTAACATTTTTTTCATACGCCCTGATGGACTCATATTCCTACTACTAGTGTTTTAGGAACTCTCTTTCCATATAGAGATAGAGTTTTTGGGGAAAATATTTATTGAAACCATTCTATTGAATTCTCCAAAACTATTGAATGAATTTCGTCCTGGGGATTCGTATTTTTGATCAGTATCTAGTAATGATCATATTTCCCATAAAAATGATAGACCACTATCAAAACATTCTCTTATTCTGAGAACTAAAGGATAAATAATATCATTTCAATGTATTTAATCCACTATTATATGAGGAGGGGATCAAAAAATCCACTAAACAAGGGATTCCTTTTCTATATGAAGGATTCATTGACAACATTCTCCTTTATTGATGGAAGAGGGTATTCCACATGATTAAAATTATTATTCATAACCTGAACCAGCAGAGAAAGTACTGTCATGATGTTTTTAGCACCTGTTCCCATCATATCATGTATACCATTAGGGAAATCTTGACATTACCTATCACATTGATTGTTGTCACATGTTCTTCAATTTCATGCCATTAACCAATAAAAATAGTGTACAATTATATGTCTTGAATACTTAGAAATTAAGCATAAAAAGGAAACGTTGAACATAAGATAATAAACATGTAAAAGAGAAGTATGTCCTAATTTTTGGTTCCCTATGTTTCATTCTAGGTTATCCTTGATCTATTTCTTAACTTATATTCAAGTGGGATTTTTTTTAATTCCCTTAATAATGGTTTGTACCAAGATCACGAATATAAAAATTCATATCCCCCAGGAGTGTCAAACTAAGAGTGCAGCAAGGCCTATTTTTTTGCACCAGTTCCCGTTAGAGTCTAGCTCAATGCGGCATTTTCAGGTTTTACCCCTACATACATCTGTTCCAGAGACACCTATACATGATTGTATCTAGACATGGATTTATTTTCTTTATAAACAACTTACTCCAAACTTTCAAAAAATTTGAAGTGCTTTCTTATACATAGTCTCATCCTTAAGGTTCTTAATAATGTGCTCTATTCTTAAAATCCAAACATAACTAGGCCATGCAATGATACCAACTATAGAAAACCTATCCTTTTACACATAATATTACATGATTTTAATCATAGTAATACATCATAAGGGTATTATAGGGGAGTTTAAAAATAAAACCCCATCATTAGGAATTACACATAAAAGGGCATAACATAGAGGAGATTATTGAATAAATTTGAGAAAGAGAGGATACATTACCATATGTATGATGGTGTTATTCACTTGATGTCAATGAATTGAATAATAAAATTAGGTTCATTAATTAATAAATCAAGAACCTATTTTACATATAAAGGTTTTAGTATAAAAATTTATAGTGCATTCATAACCTTTTTGATTGGTTATGAGGTTTAATTTAATTTTTCCGGTCTATTTGCTTCCTTGGTTTTAATGATCGGTTCACTTATATTCACGTTCAGACAAACATGTATGATGAGAGTGGTTGCATAGAATTGAAGTTATATGAAATTAGTGAACATACAAGAGAATACATGGTTATAAAATTTATTTGGTTATTTTTAGTGAAGATGAATCATTATTTAAAACATTTATGAAAAATGTTTTAATTAATTTTCCAATTTTGATCATAATAAACATGATTTGATTTATTTTTTTGAATAATTTATTAAATATGATTCTATAACAACATAAGATAAAATACATATTTAATTGTATGGTTCATCCGAATTTTTTTTTCATGACCAAAATTTAATATGGTAACAGAAATTGATAACCTGTCATCCTTGAATGTGATAAATTAACACATCATGGACTGTGTTTTCATTTCTTTGGTATAAAAGGATGGTAAAGGCGAGATGAAACATCCTAGGTAAATAAAGAATATAAAATTTTCATATTTATTAAATTTTTTGAATAAAATGTTAATATTACTTTCAAGGGAATGTTATGTTCTATGGCGTACCCAATACGCAACAACAAGTTTTTTGAAATCTTACGTTGCACACTAATAATATAATAATATTATTTTAAATGGTAGTTAATGCCTAGCCGTTGTAATGGCGGGAATGAACAGAACTAACTAAAAAATGATTATATATGTTTGTTAAATATTTTCACAATTACCCAATAAATGATAGAGGCTTAAATGCGAATGAATCCAATTTTAATCATAAATATTCTAATATTCATTAAAAGGTCGATTAAGAGCCTTTTGACGGTGAAACCTTTTTAAAACAAATTTTTGTCAATTTAATATGTTATATTTGAAAAAATAAACTCTTTCTTTAGAATTGGGACATCAAAATTTACTTTGTGTAAATTTTTGTTATTTATCCGATAAAGTTCATTTTTATTGAATAGTGAAAATGCAGTATTTTAATTCAAAACCTCCTTTTAATATAATTTATTTATATTGTTAGATTATATTTTTAATTGGGTTTAAAGTTTAGTTAAAATATATTTTTACCATTTAATCCAATAGTTGTCATTGGAATTAATTTTACTTTGAAATTGGAAATAAACAATTTTCAATCTTTTGATAGATTTTGTTTCTTAAAAACACGCTATTTATTTTGACAGCAAGAATTAATTATAAAATAAATTAATGCAGCTTCTGTGTTTTGAATTTGGTAAAATGGAAATCATTTTTGAATTTGGAATATCAAATTTACTTTGGATTAATTTTTGGTATTTTTCTGACAAATGTTCATTTTTAATGAATAGTGAAAAATACTGCATTTTACTTAAAAAACTGCTTTTTCATCTAATTTAATTATATAGTTATATTGTAATTTTAATTTTTTAAAAGTTTAATTGAATTATGTTTTTATCACTTAATAAAATTTTGTTCATTGGAAGTAATTTCACTTTTCAATTGGAAGTAAAAACAAGTCAATCTTTTGATAAATTTTAATTCTTAAAAACAAGTCTTTGTTTTTGACAATGAGAATTATTTTTAAATTAATTACTGCAATTTCTGTGTTTGGAATTTGGTAAAATGGATTCCATATTATGAATCATACGGCCCAAATTATGTAATTATGACTCTATTGTTTTTGGACATTATGAATAAAAATGACGACAATTATCTTTAATTATCATGATTAATTAGTAATTGGGTAATTAAGGGTAATAGGATAATATAATAATTATATAAAATGACCCCAAAATGTGTCCAAATACTATTGGTTGTGTCATGGAAGACCATGGCATTCTTTGTGCCAACTTAGGGGCCCCATGGAATCACTATTGTGTGATAGTGACCTTTTATCATATTATTTTTAAAGAAAGGAAAATATAACCAAACTACGTAACACCTAAGTAAAACAATTTTAATTTTGTTTACATAAATTATCTCTTAGACTAAAAAAAATCATTTGAAAGATAAAAATATTTCCTAAATCATGGTATTCTTTTATTATTTTTAGACATTGAATAACTAAATTTATTTATGAAACTATGATGATGCAGGGATTACCTAATTAACGAACGATTTAAATAAAATTAAATGATAAGGTAAAATATAAGACTTTCACATGTTGAAAACATATTGGATGGGTAGATTTAGAACCCTTAACACCTTATTCTCAAAATATATCATCATGGGACCTTTAAAATCAAAAAACCATTTTATAATGAAGTAACATTTCAAGACTTTCCAAAAGTGTCCCTCCTCCCTCTTATAAAAGGCCCCCACCTCTACCCCCTTAACCACACCTCTTATGACAACCCTGCTTTTTATTACAACTTAAACATGCTTTATTACATAAAACATCACTTGGTACAACAAAGAAGATCGAGAGGTTTAGTGTCTTTGGGGCTTAGGATCATTACATAAAAACATTAAACTTGTAATACAACATCTTTATTGAAAACCTCCTTAAATGACCACTACATTCCTTCGTACTTAGCATTGCATGGGATAACCTGAGGACATGCATATGAAAAGGGTGAGCTATAAAGCCCAATAAGGGAGTACACAATGAATAACATGAGGAGTACAATACATGTTAGGAAATAGGCATATCAATTGAGCATAAGAAAAACATGAACATAAAGGCATGATAAAGCATGATAATCATAACATGGAAATGTGGCAACAACACTTAACATTGAATTAGCATGAGCCAAGGCTCATTGCACATGGAGCATGAGTAAACCCTCATTGCACTTGAAGCACGAGTAAACCCTCGTTGAACTTGAATTAGCATGAGTAAACACTCATTGCACATGACGTATCATGATACTATACTTTACCCAATGCATTGGAGCGCTATAAAGAGCGCACCCTTCTTAAACATTTGATTTCATGCAAAAGTGTTCCACATGGATCATAAAACATCGATTCATAAAACATAATCATTTATTCCATGATAAAGGATTGTGGAATTCATACATGAACTTTACAATCAATAAGTATGTGAATAAAGGTGAATACCCTTGATGGAGAAATGGGCATGGTATTCACTACACAATGACATTGGCTTAGAAAATTGGTGCAATTTCGGTAGCGTAACGGCGTGACATAAGAATTCATAAAAAGGTTTATGAGAGAGAAAGGGGTTCCTCATCATATTTACATATAATAGTAAGTAAGGAGGTCATATATATACATGTCCCAACAATCAAAATGGAATTTAGATTCATGATACAAAAGTATTCCGTGAATGTAAAAGAAGAGAGAGAAGTTCCTTTCAGAATTTCGGCATAGTAACGGGTGTACATGGGAGGCATTTAATGAGAGAGAAAGGGTTCTCCCATCATTCAAACAATAAGAGGGCAGTATGGGGGAGGTGAAAAACCATACCCCAACATTCATAATTGAAATAAAAAGGGCAATACAACTTAAAGAAAATTGACAAAAATGAGAAAGGAAGAAAAAACCCTTACTTGGAAGTGTGCTTCCAAAGGCTAGAGAGAGGATTGTGAGAGGATTCTTGGGAGCTTGGGGAACCTTGAGAGGATTCTAGAGAGAGTAGGGCAGAGGTTGGACGAACTTCAAGGGCTTTTAGTGAGGAGGAAGTGGGAGATTGGGTGGGTTTATATAGGAAATGTGAGAGAATTCTTTATTATTTTGGTTTGGGACCCCTTATATTAAAATAATCCAAACCACAAACCATCCCATGGTATTTGCCCATAGTTTCTGGAAAAGGAAAGAGGAAAAAAATATTTTACAATGCCAGGGTCCGAACGTATTAAAAAATTAGGGTTTCTTATGTGGAGGTGAGTCACACTCCCATGGAAATTAATTTAAAAAGGCAAAGTGTTGAATAAGTCTTGAGGGCTCCATTAATGCTTTGAAAAGCAAGTAAAACAAACCCAAAACCTCATTATTTTAATGATAAAACATATATTGGCCGAACATAAGGATTATGGTATTTTATTACATCACCATTGGGTCATTATGATTTCATAAAACACATTATATATTTAAATGATATTTAATTTTTACCCAAAAATCTGACTGTCTCAGAAAATTATGAAAAATTCACCGTTGGATAATTTCGACGTCCTGATTCCAAAAATAATATTTATTTTATCTAAATAATTTTCTAAATATGTGAATTTTCACTTTTAAAATAAAAACCGACATGTATTAAAAAATTCACGGGTTTTGACAGAAATGGATTTCAAACCTTAATAAAAATTTTAATTACATTCATAAAATTATAAGATCATTTATTTTTAATAAAAATTTATATAATATTAATAATAATATTTTATTAAAATATTATTTAATTCAAAAATCCTTTAATTTAATAAAATATAATTCTTAATTAAATAATAACTAAAAACACCATTTGTACTTTAAAAACTAATTACAATGTATCAAAAATGACTAGAAATTATATTCATTATTATATAGAAAAATAATGTACATGAACATGGTGCTACTTATTTGTTACATAACCCCTTAAAATAGCCGCATAAGACCTAAGGGTAAGGTGTGCGATGGTGACAGACTCTTGGGGTTGCTCGGATAACATCACTCGAGCTGTAATCTATATCAACTTCCACTTTTCCCGTAGATGGTCCCGTTCAAGCTTGACATAAGGAAGCTCATCTTGGGCTTAGTCAAGGGCGAAGCCCAAAGATGCCACCTCTTTTCCGAGCTCCGAAAAATGGGCTTCGTAAGCGGCAATTCTACTGGATGAGGCCATCGCTTCCTTTTTCTAAGTAGAAATGGGTTCGTTAAAGCCTTATATTTATACTACTCAGATGATCACTGTTCAATGGCTATAAAAGTAACGGTCACAAATCTTAACATAAAACTAAAGAAGTTGACATCTTATAAAAACATTTTTCATAAAGAAACATTTAATTGGATCAAGAGGGATTTTCCATTAATGAAACTTTGGGTCATTACAATATTCCCCCCTTAAGAAATTTTGCCCTCGAAATTTTCCTTTTCCCACACTAAAACAAATGTGGGTAACTTAGCTTCAACATATCATCCGACTCCCAAGTTGCTTCTTCAAACTTGTGGTTTCTCCACAACACCTTGACGAGGGGCATTTTCTTATTTCGTAGAACCTTTTCTCTACGATCTAAGATCTTCACTGGTTGCTCCGCATAAGAAAGATCATCGTCCAATTGTACCACCTCGGAAGAGAGTACATGTGAAGGGTCCGATATGTACTTCCTTAAGAGGGATACATGAAAGACACCATGCACCTTGGCCATAGTAGGTGGAAGTGCTAGTCGATAGGCCACAGCCCCAACACGATCAAGAATCTCGAAGGGGCCGATGTACCTTGGACTTAACTTCCCTTTCTTTCCAAACCTCATGAACTTATTCCACGGAGATATGCGTAAAAACACCATGTCTCCGACTTTAAACTCAATGTCTCGTCAACGATTATCTGCATAACTCTTCTATCGACTTTGGGATACCTTGATATGCTGCTGAATGGTTTTCACCTTCTCCACCATTTCTTCGACCATTTCTGGTCCAAGCAGCTTACGTTCACCGACCTCATCCCAACATGCCGGTGTTCTACACCTTTTCCCATACAGGGCTTCATATGGTGCCATTTGGATGCTCGAGTGGAAACTATTATTATAAGAGAACTCAACCAGAGGAAGATGTTGATCCTATCCTCCTTTAATGTCCATTGAGCATGCTCTCAACATATCCTCAAGTGTTTGGATAGTCCGCTCGGATTGGCCATCAGTTTGAGGATGATAGGCCGTACTGAAGTTTAGTTCAGTATTCAGAGCATGTTGAAGACTCTTCCAAAAATTAGAGGTGAATCTTGGATCTCGATCAGAAATAATAGATAGTGGTACTCCATGCAACTCTACCACATCCCTGATATATATCCATGCCAGTTGATCCAAAGAGAAATCCTCTCGAATAGTAATGAAGTGTGTAGTCTTTGTAAGACGATCCACAACAACCCAAATTGCATTGTTGCCTTTGGATGTCCTTGGAAGTCCAGTGACGAAGTCCATGGTGATGTTCTCCCATTTCCATTCTGGTATGGGCAATGGTTGCATCATCCCCTTAGACTTCTGCCTCTCTGCCTTCACTTGCTGACACACCAGGCACTTTGATGTATATTCAGCGATATCCTTCTTCATAATATCCCACCAAAAGTTTTCTCGGAGATCTCGATACATCTTTGTGCTCCCTGGGTGAATAGAGAAATTTGAACTATGTGCATCATCCAAAAGTTCCTTCTTCAGCTCCGGACTTGATGGAACACATAGTCTTTTCCTAAACCGCACAATTCCTTCTTCATTAACATTAAACTCTGAGGATTTTCCCATTCTGATAACTTCCACTTTTTCTTGGATTCCCGCATCATCCTTTTGAGAATCATTTATCCTTTCCAAAAGAAATGGTTGAGCAATGATTTGTGAAAGGATTGATGATGTTCCCTTCTTTATGATTCCCACATCCATCTTCATCAAGTCTAAGAAGATTGGATCCTTCTCAATTCTCATCATTGATAGAATAGCCGGATCCTTTCTACTTAGGGCATCTGCCACCTTGTTTGCTTTCCCAGGGTGGTAATGTATTGAAAAGTCATAATCCTTGATGAGCTCTATCCATCTTCTCTGGCGCATATTGAACTCTTTCTATGTGAATATATATTTAAGAATCTTTTGGTCAGTATATATTTCACACTTCTCTCCATAGAGGTAATGCCGCCATATTTTCAAGGCAAAGATCACCGCCGCCAACTCCAGATCATGCGTTGGATAGGTTTTCTCATGGATTATCAACTACCTTGAGGCATAAGATATCACTTTATCATTCTGCATCAGCACACATCCTAAGCCCTTCTTCGAAACATCACTGAATACCACAAAAAGCTCCACACTTGTGGGTAAAGTGAGCACAGGTGCAGTGATAAGCCTCCTTTTCAACTCCTTGAAGCTTTCTTCGCATTCATCACTCCAAGAAAACTTTACTCCCTTTCGATTTAGCTTGGTAAGAGGGTTGGACAATCGTGAGAAATTTCTCACAAATCGTCGATAATATCCAGCTAACCCCAAGAAGCTATAGATATCAGTTACCGATGTTGGCCTCATCCATCCCTCAATTGCATCTCTTTTGGAGGGGTCCACAGATATCCCATTGCTTGTGATGATATGACCCAAGAATGAGACTTCCTTCAACCAAAACTCACACTTTCTGTACTTTTCATAGGGCTTCTCCTTGCGCAAAGTCTCTAGTATAGTTTTTAAATGCTCCTCATGGTCCTCCTTGGTTTTAGAGTATATTAGAATATCATCAATAAAGACTACCACAAATTTGTCAAGGTAATATCTAAAGACTCTATTCATCAAGTCCATGAATTTTGCTGGAGCATTGGTGAGTCCAAAAGGCATTACTATGAATTCATAGTGCCCGTACCTTGTACGAAAAGCAGTCTTGGGGATATCTTCCTTCTTCACCCTTACTTGATAATATCCTGACCGCAAGTCCACCTTGGAGAAGTATTGTGCTCCACGCAGCTGATCAAACAAGTCATCGATTCTTGGGAGAGGATACTTGTTCTTTATTGTGATTTTGTTAAGTTCACGATAATCGATGCAAAGCCGCATTGACCCATCCTTCTTCTTGACGAAGAGTACTGGTGCACCGCATGGTGATGCACTTGGGAATATAAACCCTTTATCCAGTTTCTCCTGTAGTAGTTTTTTCTGCTCTTCATGCTCAACAACAGCCATTCTATATGGAGTCTTGGATATTGGTAGCACCCCAGGTATAAGTTCAATTGAGAACTCAACATCTATTCTTGGAGGGAGACCAGGAAGTTCCTCGGGAAATACTTCAGAAAATTCCCTCATAATAGGAATTTCTTCAAGGGTGGTTTCTTTCTTGGACTCAATCATCTGAGCCAGATATGCGTGCTCATAAGGCAGTAATATCCATTCTTGAGATGATGGATCTAAAGGAGATTCATCTTCCTCCTGACACTTGTAAAGAATCGGGGGTCGATTCTCCATATGGAGTGTGATTTCCCTCTCCCGACAATTTATGTTGGCTCTATATAAGGAAAGCCAATCCATGCCAATAATTGCATCAAATTCCACCAAAGGGAGTATGACGAGGTTCGTCGAGAAATTCAATCCATAGATTATAACAGGCGAGGACTTATACTCATGGGATGCAATGATTGCCCCATTTGCCGTACTCACCGACATCTTTACTTCCATGATTTGTGGTGGTGCATGGATTGTTCTACTAAACTTTTGAGATATAAAATAATGCATAGAAACTGAATCAAAAAGTACGTTCGCTATTCTTGAATGAATAACTAGCATACCTGTCACCACTTCGTTGTCGGAGTTCACTTCGGCAGAAGTGATGGCAAAAGTTCTTCCTTGCTGTCTTGGAGGTTGCTGGTTGCCTCCGATAACCCTTGGATTAGGGAACTGATTTGCAAAATGACCTGGTTCTTTGCATTTGTAGCATTGAACAACGCGTTGAGGTTTGAATGGAGCATTCCTCTCCTCTGTCGTAGCCGCGGGTCCTTCTTGCTGACAGTTAACAGCTAGGTGCCCTTTTCTTCCACACTTGAAGCATTTTCTTGTCCCCCTAAGGCAATTTCCGGGGTGCTTCTTTCCACACTTTTGGAAAGTGGGGTGCTAGAACTTCTTAGCGCCGTTGGATTTATCCATCGGACCACCAGCATTGAAGTCCACCTTACGCTTCTTGTCCCCATGAACCCCCTGTGATTCTCCGATCTCCATTTCAACCTTGAGGGAACATCGGACAATTTCCTCATAGCTGTTGAAGTCACGGATCGCTAATGCTTTCCGCAAGCTAGGCTTCAGCCCACCAAAGAAGCGGTCAACCCTGCATTCGGTGGTAACGACAAAGCAGGAAGCGTATCGTGCAAGCCTTGTGAAATTTGCCTCGTACAGTCCCATGGATTCTTCATCTTTATGCTGAGGGAAAGGAAGTCCCTTTCCATCTTAAGACGGAGGGTGCGCGGAAAATATTTATCGAAAAACATCTTCCAGAATTCCTTCCATTCCAAAGCCTCGATCTCCTCCTCAGGATTCGTATTTTTGATCAACGTCCACCATTGATCAGCTTCACCCTCCATACGATAAGCCGCCAGGAGAACCTTCTCTTTTCCAGAGCATTGGAGGATGGAGAATATCTTTTCAATGGAGTTGATCCATTGTTCCGCGATCATGGGATCGAATGATCCACTAAAAGTAGGAGGCCTTTGTCTCATGAAGCTTTCAATAGCGACTTGTTCTTTCTTAGGGGGGGTTGAACGTTCCTCTTGACCAGTGTTTCTATTCAAAACTTGAGTTAGCTGAGAGAGAAGCGTGACAAAGTTCGTGATTCCCGCTCCCATTGGATTGGAAATCTCATAAGTACAATCATCACACTGATCTTCACAACGGTTGTTAGCCCGAGTTCTCCTATTACCGGCCATTGGCTGGAATAAAAGAAAGTTAGGGGTAACACATAAAGGGTAATCCAAAGACAAAAGTTGATGACTTATAAATAAACTTTAACCTCTTTAACTCATGAGTCTATAGGATTCAATCCAGGCTTTTCATGATCTCCCTTCTAACATATATTCTTAGGGGAATTTTTACCTTAATAAGGGTTCATACTAAGATTGTGAATTCATCCAAACATATCCCCTGGGAGTGTCGTAACCAAGAGTGCAGCAAGGCCCGTTGTCGTGCACCAGTTCCCGTTCGAGTCTAGCTCAAAGCGGTGTTTTCGGGTTTTACCCCTAGGATACATCTGTGCCAGAGCCGCCTCTACCTGCTCGTATCTAGACAGGGATGTATTTGTTTGATAAACCACTTACTTAGTATTTACCAAAACATAGGGATATTTTTATTATACTTAGTCTTGTATCTAAGGCTTTACTAGGGTTTCCTAATCCCAAAAATAACTAAACCTATCCTCTGATACCAACTATGACAACCCTGCTTTTTATTACAACTTAAACATGCTTTATTACATAAAAATTCACTTGATACAACAAAGAAGATCGAGAGGTTTAGTGTCTTTGGGGCTTAAGATCATTACATAAAAACATTAAACTTGAAATACAACATCTTTATTGAAAACTTCCTTTACATGACCACTACATTCCTTCGTACTTAGCATTGCATGGGATAACTAGAGGACATGCATAAGAAAAGGGTGAGCTATAAAGCCCAGTAAGGGAGTACACAATGAATAACATGAGGAGTAAAATACATGTTAGGCAATAGGGATATCAATATAGCATAAGAAAAACATGAACATAAAGGCATGATAAAGCATGATAATCATAATAAGGAAATGTGGAAACAACACTTAACATTGAATTATCATGAGCCAAGGCTCATTGCACATGGAGCATTAGTAAACCCTCATTGCACTTGAAGCACGAGTAAACCCTCATTGCACTTGAATTATCATGAGTAAACACTCATTGCACATGACGTATCATGATACTATACTTTACCCAATGCATTGGAGCGCTATAAAGGGCACACCCTTCTTAAACATTTCATTTCATGCATAAGTGTTCCACATGGATCATAAAACATGGATTCATAAAACATAATCATTTATTCCATGATAAAGGAATGTGGAATTAATACATGAACTTTAAAATCAATAAGTACATGTGCATAAAGGTGAATACCCTTGATGGAGAAATGGGAATGGTATTCACAACACAATGACATTGGCTTAGAAAATTGGTGCAATTTCGTCAGCGTAACAGCGTGACATAAGAATTCATAAAAAGGTTGATGAGAGAGAAAGGGGTTCCTCATCATATTTACATATAATGGACAGTAAGGAGGTCATATATATACATGTCCCAACAATCGAAATGGAATTTAGATTCATGATACAAAAGTATTGCTTGAATGTAAAAGAAGAGAGAGAAGTTCCATTCGGAATTTCGGCATAGTAACGGGTGTACATGGGAGGCATTTAATGAGAGAGAAAGGGTCCTCCCATCATTAAAACAAAAAGAGGGAAGTATGGGGGAGGTGCGAAACCATACCCCAACATTCATAATTGAAATAAAAAGGGCAATACAACTTAAAGAAAATTGACAAAAATGAGAAAGGAAGAAAAAACCCTTACTTGGAAGTGTGCTTCCAAAGGCTAGAGAGAGGCTTGTGAGAGGCTTCTTGGGAGCTTGGGGCACCTTGAGAGGATTCTAGAGAGAGTAGGGCATAGGTTGGACGAACTTAAAGGGCTTTTAGTGCGGAGGAAGTGGGAGCTTGGGTGGGTTTATATAGTAAAGGTGAGAGAATTCTTTATTATTTAGGTTTGGGACCCCTTATATTAAAATAATCCAAACCACAAACCATCCCATGGTATTTGCCCATGGTTTCTGGAAAAGGAAAGAGGAAAACAATATTTTACAATGCCAAGGTCCGAACTTATTAAAAAATTAGGGTTTCTTATGTGGAGGTGAGTCACACTCCCATGGAAATTAATTTAAAAAGGCAAAGTGTTGAATAAGTCTTGAGGGCTCCATTAATGCTTTGAAAAGCATATCAAACAAACCCAAAACCTCATTATTTTAATGATAAAACATATATTGGCCGAAAATAAGGATTATCATATTTTATTACATCACCATTGGGTCATTATGATGTCATAAAACACATTATATATTTAAATGGTATTTAATTTTTACCCAAAAATTTGACTGTCTCAGAAAATTATGAAAAATTCACCGTTAAATAATTTCGACATCCTGATTCCAAAAATAATATTTATTTTATCTAAATAATTTTCTAAATATGTGAATTTTCACTTTTAAAATAAAAACCGACATTTATAAAAAAATTCACGGGTTTTCACAGAAATGGCTTTCAAACCTTAATAAAAATTTTAATTGCATTCATAAAATTATAAGATCATTTATATTTAATAAAAATTAATTTAATATTAATAATAATATTTTACTAAAATATTATTTAATTCAAAAATCCTTTAATTTAATAAAACATAATTCTTAATTAAATAATAACTAAAAACACCATTTGTACTTTAAAAACTAATTACAATGTATCAAAAATGACTAGAAATTATATTCATTATTATATACAAAAATAATGTACATGAACATGGTGCTACTTATTTGTTACATAACCCCTTAAAATAGCCGCATAAGACCTAATGGTAAGGTGTGCGATGGTGACAGACTCTTGGGGTTTCTCGGATAACATCGCTCGAGTTGTAATCTCTATCAACTTCCACTTTTCCCGTAGACGGTCCCATTCAAGCTTGACATAATGAAGCACAGCTTGGGCTTGGTCAAAGGAGAAGCCCAAAGATTCCACCTCTTTTCCGAGCTCCGAAAAATGGGCTTCGTAAGGGGCAATTCTACTGGATGAGGCCATCGCTTCCTTTGTCTGAGTAGAAATGGGTTCGTTAAAGCCTTCTATTTATACTACTCAGATGATCACTGTTCAACGACTATAAAAGTAACGGTCACAAATCTTAATGTAAAAATAAAGAAGTTGACATCTTATAAAAACATTTTTCATAAAGAAACATTTAACTGGATCAAGAGGGATTTTCCATTAATGAAACTTTGGGTCGTTACACCTCTCAATCCATTAGATCGTCTATCCACTTCTCATATTATCTCTACACATCCCTATATTACTCATAGAATCCCCACTTTGGGAAGTAGTATTTCTAAATAAGCCTTTGGCTCAAATCAATAAAAGTTACCTCATTTAGAGGTAATGTCTTCTCTTATGCTCTTTTGTTTAATTTTTCTTCTCCAACCCATTAAACTCTTTTTATTTCTTTATTTTGTAACCAAAACAGTATCTTAAATATAATAGGATCTTTTTATGAGAAGTATTAGAGATATAATTTCACACACCTCTGTCTAATGGTTAATGAACATTCTGTTTCTGTGGGTGGCAAATTACTGCCTCATGAAACAATGTTTGTTCAATATTCTTTTAACACCTCTCATTGTGGAAATTATGATGGAACTATATTTATATATGATATATATTATATTTATGTCCCCTCTATGCTTCTGTATTTTATATTTAACACATAACTTTATGCTTTTCATGTTGTGAAAATGCGATAATTTCATATGAGGAAGTGCGGACAACTGCCCCCTCAAGTGATGTGACTCGTTCAAGCCCAACATGGAATTTATAAAGAATGTAATTAATGAAATTATGTTACCAATATAACATATATATTATACTAAAATAATAATAAATAAATGTATCATTTATTTTTAATTCCTTTTGTAATGGCCCGGACCTTCATGGCCATTTACTTTGCCAAAACATGGCTCCACCAAAATGGTGGCACCGCTCACGGTAGCACCGGTCACGGTGGAAATATGACAGTGGAACCATGACGGTGGCACCGTTAGGGTGACACCATGAGGGTGGAAACGTGTCCTCACCATGCCCTTTATTCTTTTTCAAGTCCCCGACTTTTCTGCTCCCGCAATGTATCTTTTGATGTAAATTAATTTTAATACCCTTTTTAAAGTCATTTAAAGCCCATAATTAATTCCTAAAAATCCCGAGAAACATCCCTGAGGGGGGTATTAAATAAAACCTTAATATCATCGTGTGTAACATCCCACCCATGTAGGAAACCATGATCCGACTTTCCAGACATTCAAAATTCCATATCCCGTAACAGTAGGATCTCCCCTTTATATCTAATGCTAGATCTTTTTTCTTCTTATTCTCGCCTTGTTTTCTTCTTTCTTCCTTGTGCGCCTGGATTCCCTCCTTCCTGAGGCTTATAGTGCGCTTGTGTTAGAGGTTTCTGCTTGACCTTGGAGTCCCCGACATTCCTCCCTTGCAAGTCGCGCATCCCCTGTTCTTGGCATGGGGAGAAGAGCTTCGATCCTTGATCCACTAGGTAGGGTTTTTCCTTCGCCTCTCCGTACTGTGTATCATGCGGGGTGGGTATTCTATTGTTTCTGTGGGGATTTATGGAACCAAACATAATGAAGATAATGAACATTCCTTTAATGAATTAAGGGGGGTGTGATCGATGTTGTGCTCTTTTATGTTGATATGTGTTGTGAGTTGTATGGGCTCGTGCTCACTAAAAATCATGGCCGTTGGTGGTCTTTCCTTGCGTCCTAATGAACCCTGGTCTTTTGAGATAACTATATAACTGTAACATGGAATTGGTTAGTCACCTAAAATCAGTTTGGTTTAAATGGATGTTCAGTAAAACAAGAATCCCTGTGTGATCACCCCGGTTAACATAAAGATGAACCTAATGAATAATGTGGTTGAACCTGGTAGTTTCCCACTCTATTTTTGTAGTAGGTGTGTTGTTTTGTTTTATTATTGAAGGATGTTGTGGGTGAGGATGGGATACTCTCCAATATAACGATTGTTGGTTGTGAATCTGAAATTGCGTGGGGCTGTATTTTGAGGCTGGGTTTGGTTCCAGTACTTCGATGGATCTCACTTATTCTTTTGTGGATTGTGACTTCAAAAGAGAACAGGGTGTGAATGCTTAAATTTCTATTTGGATGTTTCTCTTTTCCTGGCCTATGGTTATGCCCGTTAGTTGCCCAGTAGTGCAGAATTTACTTAAATGAGGTCACATGAACATTAAACTATGAATGGGATAAACGGGGAATTAGTTTTGGGAATGACTTATGGCTTGGCCGTGAGTGCTATGTCTTCTTTTTTGAATGAATAATAACAAGGGTGTTATGCTTGGGTTGGATTAAGGAACCCTAGGCTAGTATGAGTGCTTGTTAACTATACATATACCTGTAGTTTTCATGTTTTTCTTATTCACGCCCCACCCAAGCTGAGTACTTAGTGACGAACACCCCCATTTCATGGGGGAGGGTGTTTCATCCCAACACTTCCATGAGTGGTTGGTTATTAGCTCCTATTTGGATCCCTTTCCCGAATATCCCAATACTCTTCGGGCAGGCTGTGATGGCCTGATGTCCATTATGAGCCCACGAATATTCTGGTAGGGTAGTGGTGGTGGTTGGCACAGGTGTTTGCGGGCAGGTTTTTTCCCAAGTATCTTCAGGATGAGGTCTAGGTGTCTTCGGGCGTGGTTGTGGTTGTTCTGGCCTAGGTGTTTACAGGCATAGTTACGTGTGGTTTTTGTTTCCCAGGTTTTTGCGGGAGGGATGGCGGTTGTGGCCCAGGTGTTTACAGGCGGGATATGTGGTTGTGGCCCAGGTGTGTGCGGGCGGGTTGTGGTAGTGGGACTGCAGTGAGAATGGTGGGATTGGTTTGATGCATAGGTTGTCTTCAATAACAAGTGGGAAAGTGTCCCGGGGTATCCAAACATCGATGTTCTATTACTATACATTACTTGACTTTAGTTATTTGGGGAGTGTGCCTTGGTGAGGCTTGGGTGGATAGTTTTCCTTACTAGGTGCTTGGTTGTCTCTTTTCTCACGGTGAATTAGAATGCCTCCCCACTTGTGCACGAGATTCTTTGGTTTACCCTACTGATTATACTCGTATGATCACACTACGTATATAAAACTGCTTTCAGGTTTCCAGGAGGACTTCAGGGATCGTGTAAGACAGTACTAGCTTGGACCTTGGGGCAGTTTCTATTGTCGTTTTCCCTTTCTTGGTACTTTACCTTTGGAGTTCTTGTGTCTTGTATCATTTACTTTGAACATGCATATGGGAATGGTTTACTTTCGAATTTTCCTTTACTTTCACCTTTGGTACTGTTGGAGTTTCTATCTTATCTTTTGATCCTATAAAAATAAAAAGGGTAATGCCTTCCATCTTGTGTGTGATTATATACCCTAGGTGCTGGTCGCCACTCTGGGACCTATCGAAGGCAGGTCTCGGTGGTCATTATCTCTCCTTCAACTAAAAGAAGGAAGGGTATGACAATCTTCTGTCCCTTCTCTCCTTTTTGGTGAAGGTGGGTCATGACAGAATGGTATCAGAAGTGATGGTTGAGAGATAGGATGGACTCCAGAGTTAGGCACAGTGAGTATTGCATGGGATGGTAGGGTAGCAATGTTGGGTGATCATGGTGCGTGAAATATGCCAGGGAAGACTGGCTAGGACATGGGATTTTAGGGCCCCCCATGATCCGATGCAAGGACTCTGGACCTACCGAACGACCAAGTGAGGCTACACTGATAGAATGGTAGAGATACTGGGAAAGTAACATGCATCATAATGACTTGTGTTCTTGTTTTTATGGGTATTTTGGGGATTTAAAAATGAACAATAAGTCTAAGAAAAATTTAAGAACAATATTCTACACTACTCAGGCTTAAGTACTCCTTGTTTACCTTGCAGCTATGGCACCAGGGAGACGACCATGAGTAGTGCAGACGATTGAGGCCCCGGAGGTTGCTTTAGCTGATCGACAGAAGGCTGACCGAGAGGAGGATGATTAGTGATAGAGGTCACTTCGTGCCTTTCAGTGGTAGACCCTTAGGAAGTATGAGGGTAGCGTCTCAGATGTGGAGACAGATAGCTGGCTCGAGGAGCTAGTGATAGACTTCAGCTTGATTCGGGGTCCGATGAAGTACTGGGTTCCTCTGGCTGTCAGCCAGATGCATGGAGAAGTGTATCAGTGGTGGACGCTTTACCTTGGCGAAAAGAAGGAGGCTGAGGTTGCGTGGGCTGACTTCAAGAGGGAGTTCCGGGCAGAATTACTCTCTTCCGCGATGAAGGATGAAAAGTGGTATGAGATTCTCTCCCACCAGTAGGAAAGCATGTCAGTAAGAGAGTTGGAGATCAAGTTCAAGGATCTCATTCGCTTTGCTATGGACCTCTTTCCGGATGAGGAGTCTCGGGCGAGATGTTTGGAGGAGGTGCTTCGACCTTCTCTTCAGTATGTTGTTACTCCCTTCACCTTACTGACGTACATAGAGGTCCAGAAGAATGATGAAGTGGTGGAAAGGATGCACATGTTGGGACGTCTATCACGAGAGGGAATCTAGTTGGGCTCTTCGAAGGGGAAGGCCGTCAGCAGCAGACCTCCAGCGTCAAGACCCTATAGGTTTCAACCAGCAGGAAGCGGGCCTCACCAGTTCTAGTTCAGATCCCTCATTCCTCGACCTTTTACTTTGGGCCCAGGACTGAGGTGCTTCATCTATGGGAGCCATGTACACCTTTGGAATCAGTGCATAGATAGAGTACAATACTGCGGGGGTGGGAAGGTTCAACGCCCACCTCAGCTACAGTAGTTTCCAACTAGGCCCCTTCAGCAGTAGCAGGAGGGACAACAGGCTCCCACCCCTCTGATACCGGAGGTGATGGGAGGAGGCCGACCTCAGGGACCTCGGCCAGGGCATGGTCAGAGAGGCGGCTGACAGCCGAGAGGTAGGGGAGTTGGGCGTGGACAGTTGCATGCCGCAGAGGCAGTAGTTCCAGCAGGGCCAGAAGTCTTTCGATGTATGATCAGCCTGTTTAGTACTCTTGCCTATGGCTTGTTCG
This sequence comes from Viscum album, assembly GCA_963277665.1. Classification (NCBI taxonomy): domain Eukaryota; kingdom Viridiplantae; phylum Streptophyta; class Magnoliopsida; order Santalales; family Viscaceae; genus Viscum; species Viscum album. Next base: position 814,018,671 of record OY728132.1, on the reverse strand, counting down.
ATACAGGAGCTTCACACTCCTTTGTTGCACCCAGTCTGGCCCATGCTCCGGGTTTAGACATTGAGAGACTTCTAATTCCCCTAGTGTTGAGCACACTGGTCAGAGGTCAGACTAACATGTCTTATGCTTGATGAGGGTGTAAGCTAATGATAGGGCCACATCAGTCTATCAGAGATCTTAAACTATTGCAGATACATCCATACGATGTCATCCTAGGCATTGACTGGCTGTTCTCTGTATGTTCCGTCATTTACTGCTTCTGAGGAAGGGTCGTGTTTTCAGACTTGGGTGGCCCACGTGTAACTTTCATCGGTGAGCGGGGTTTCCAGAAGAGTAGCAGGAAAGAAGAACCCCTCCTTTCCTTGTTAGCTAAGTTGTTAATGGAGTCAGTGGATGTATAGATAGTGGAAGTTCTAGGGGTCTTCAGTGAGTTTATGGACATCTTCCATGAAGAGGTGACAACTCTACACCCCCGACGTGATGTTGAGTTTAGGATAGAATTTCAACCTATTGCCTGCCTGATTTTGATGCCCCCTACCAGATGACACCTTCTGAGTTACGGGAGTTGCGAATTCAGATTGATGATCTGATGAAGAAGGGTTTTGTTCGACCAAGTGCATCACCATGGGGTGATCGAGTCTTGTTCGCAAATATAAAGTATGGTGGTCTCAGGCTGTGCGTGACTACAGGAGACTGAATTAGTTGACGGTCAAGAATCGCTACCCTCTTCCAAGGATAGACAATCTCTTTAACTAGTTGAAGGGAGCATGATGGTTCTCTAAGATCGATCTTCGGCCTGGATATCACCAGTTTTGGGTAAAGGAGGGTGACATCTCTAAGACTTCCTTCAGGTACATATACGACCACATTGAGTTTGTGGTCATGCCGTTCGGCCTTACAAACACTCCAGCTGTATTCATGGGCCTCATGAACTCCATCTATTGGGAGTATCTGGACCGGTTCATAGTCGGGTTTATTGACGACATCCTTCTATACTCAAGATCATAGGAGGATCACGCTGAGCACCTGAGAATGGTTTTAGAGGTCCTCTGGCAGCACCAAATATATGGGAAGTTGTCCAAGTGAAAGTTCTAGATGCGAGAGCTGCACTTACTTGGGAGCGTGGTGTACGATCGGGGGATAGCAGTTGAACCATCAAAGGTCGAGGCTATTGTTTCTTGGGTAGCACCCAAGAACATGGCAGAGGATCGTAGTTTCCTCGGGCAGGTGAGTTACTACCAGAGGTTCATACCCAACTTCTCTTGACTTGCAGAACCTTTGATGACTTTGACCAAGAAGGACCAGGCTTTTATGTAGAATGAGAAGTGCGAGGCAGCCTTCAGATATCTAAAGGAGAAGTTTTTTAGTGCCCCAGTGCTGATATTTCCAGAAGAAGGGGCGACATATGAGGTGTTCTGTGATGCTTCAGGACAAAGCCTTGGGTGTGTGCTGATGCAATGACAAGGTGTGATATCTTATAAGTCTAGGCAGTTACATCCCCATGAGTGTAATTATGCGACCCACGAAATGGAGCTTGCAGTGGTTATTTTTGCACTAAAGATGTGGTGGAATTACCTCATCAGGCAGTGCTTCATGGTCTTCACCGATCAAAAAATCTTGAAGTATATCCTATCCCAGAGGGACCTGAACTCGCGACAGAATTGGTGGGTGGAGTTTCTTTAGGACTACGACTTTGAGATTTCCGACACCTCAGGAAAAGGGAATGTGGTGGCCGATTCCTTGAGCAGGAAGTAGCAGAGGGATGCAGTTCGAGAGTCGGCAGATGCTTGGAAGGCAATGGAGGAGTTGGCTGCCCTCCCCCTGGATGCAAGGATGAATAGTGGTAGAGGATGCCTGTATCAGATGATAGTGTAGTCTTCTCTCCTACGACAGGTGGAGGAGTCCCAATGGGGAGACTCATGAAGTGAAGTGATGCATAACTGGGTTTCCCAAAGTGATGCCCCAGAAGGGTGGACATAGGATGGTCAAGAATCAGATGCTTTTCTGAGGGAAGATGTTTATTCCGGAGATGATGCGTGAGAGGGTTCTTGGTGAGTTCCATAACACACCCCTTGCAGTGAACCCAGGAGTTTCCAAGATGTACCAGGGGTTGAGGGGTCAGTTTTGGTTTCCTGGGGTAAAGCAGGCAGTGGTAGAGTTCGTGGCCAAGTTCCTAGTGTGTTAGTAGGTGAAGTCTAAACACCATGTTCTAGGCGGTTTGTTAAAACCTTTAGATGTCCCCAAGTGGAAGTGGGATTACATCTCGATGTATTTCTTCACAGGGCTACCCAAGGTTCAAAGAGGTTACGATACCATCTGGGTGGTGGTGAACCGGTTGACGAAATCGGTTCCCTTTCTGGCGATCAAGGAGTCGGGCGTAGTGGATTCCCTATCACGGAGATATGTGGATGAGGTGGTGCAGTTTCATAGAGTTAAGAGGTCCATAGTCTCGGATTGGGATGCACAGTTTAGCTCATGTATCTGGAGAGGATTGCAACATACTTTTGGAACCCAGATACATCTTAGCACTACTTTCCTCCCCAAGACAGATGGACAGACAGAGCGCACCATCCCAACAATGGAAGATATCGTGCGAGCATTTATCCTGAATTTTGGGGGATCGTGGGTGCAACAGTTTCCTCTGGTAGAGTTTTCCTACAACAATAGCTAACAATCTACCATTGGCATGACTCCGTTCGAAGCATTGTACGGAAGGTCGTGCCGCTCACCCATGTGCTGGACAGGAGTCGGGGATGCAGGTGTTCTTGGCCCGAAGGTGGTGCGGAGCATGGTGGAGAAGGTTCAACTTATATGGGAGAGAATGAAGGTGGTCCAAGATGGGCAGAAGTCATATGCCGACAATAGGAGGAGACCCTTGGAGTTAAAGGTTGGGGATCACGTGTTCTTGACGGTCTCCCCTCGGCGTGGGCAGTGAAGGTTTGGTAGGGGGAGTAAGATTTCTCCAAGGTTCATCGGACCCTTTGAAATGTTGTGGCGGGCCAGAGAAGTGGATGATCAGTTAGCGTTACCACCGCCTCTACTAAGGATACATGACGTCTTCCATGTGTCACAACTCCGACAATATCTGCACGATTATTCACACATCCTCAACTGGGGAAAGCTGGACATCGATGCCGACGTTACTTTTTTGGAATGTCATGTGAGGATCGAGGAACGTGGGGAGAAGGTGCTTCGTGGGAAAACCATTCCCTTGGTTCGTGAGTTATGGAGACATGGTAGGCCTGAGGAGAGTACCTGGGAAGGGGAAGCACATATGTGTGCCCAGTACCAAGATCTTTTTTGAGTTTTGTTTTGTTTTGTTTACACTTGGTTGGTGGAATGCTTCACCTTGTTAACTATGGAATGTGCAGTTTTCCTTTTTCTGAGGATGTGTGCGATGTGTCCTGAAATATGGGAGGGGAGGACCTGATCCCCATTTAAGACGCATTAATTTGGATGCGCCTAAACCCGTGCGGGCGAGTAAGTGCCGCCCAAAGAAAATCGTATCTTAACATGGAGGAAGGAAAACCCCTCACCCACATGACCGGACGGTTTGAACTTTTGTTTTACATGGTTTCACGGGAGAGAGGAGCGGTATGTTTGTGATTGTTCACAAGATAGATGGAGAAGGGGGCGTTCCGTGGTAATAAAGAGGTCTACTCAAGAGAGGTATCTTCCGAGGTGGTTGTTCAGACCCCTCTCCTTCCTTCAGGTCTAGTTTTAATTCTTGAGGGCGAGAATAGTTTGAGAGGTATCTGATGTAATGCCCCAAACCTTCCTGGACATTTACTTTTCCAAAACACGGCTCCACCAAAATGGTGGCACAGTGATGGTGGCACTGCTCAAGGTGCAACCGTGACGGTCGTACCGGTCACGGTGGCACCGTAAGGGTGACACCGTGACGGTGGCACTGTGTCCTCGGCGAGCCCCTTGTTCTTTTTCCAATTCCCGAATTTTCCTCTCCCGCAACATATCTTTTAACGTAATTAATTTTTATACACTTTTTAAAGTCATTTAAATCCCATAATTAATTCCTAAAAATCTCGAAAAACCTCCCCGATAGGGGGTATTATATAACACCATAATATCATCATGTATAACTGCCTACCCGCGTAGGAATCCACGATCCGACATTACAGATGTTCAAAATTCCATACCCCATAACAGTAGGATCTCCTCTTTATATCTCATGCTAGAGTTTCCTTCTTCTTCTTCTCGGCTGGGTTTCTTCTTTCTTCCTAGTGGTCCTGGAGTCCCTCCTTCCCGAGGCTTGTGGTGCGCTTGTGCCGGAGTTTTCTGCTCGTCCTTGGAGTCCCCGACGTTCCTCCCCTACAAGTCGTGCATCCCCTATTTTTGGCGCATGGAGAAGAGCATCGATCCATGATCAACTAGGTAGGGGTTTTCCTTCACCTCTCCTTACTGCGTATCATGCGGGGTGGGTATTCTATTGTTTCTATGGGGATTTATGGAACCAAACTTAATGAAGATAATGAACGGACCTTTAAAGAATTAAGGGGGGTGTGATCGATGTTCTGCCCTTTTAGGTTGATATGTGTTGTGAACAGTATGGGCTCGTGCTCATTGAAAATCATGGACGTTGGTGGTATTTCCTTGAGTCCTAATGAACCATTTTATTTTGAGATGACTATATAACTGTAACATGGAATTGGTTAGTCACCTAAACTCAGTTTGGTTTAAATGGATGTTCAGTAAAACAAGAATCCCTATTTCATCACCCCGGTTAACAAACAGAAAGAAGAACCTAATGAATAATGTGCTTGAACCTGGAAGTTTCCCACTCTATTTTGGAAAAAGGGGTGTTGTTTTGTTTGATGCTTGAGGGATGATGTGGGTGAGGATGGGATCCTCTACTATGGAACAGTTATTAGTTGTGAATCTGAAATGCCGTGGGGCTGTATTTCGAGGATGGGTTTGGTTCCAGTACTTCGAGGGATCTCACTTATCCCTTTGTTGATTATGACCTCACAAGAGAACTGGGTGTGAATGCTTCAATTTTTATTTTGCTGTTTCTCCTTTCCTGGCCTGTGGTTATGACGATTATTTTCCCAGTAGTGCAGAATTTACTTAAAAGAGGTCACTTGAACATGAAACTAAGAATGGGTTAAACGAGGAATTAGTTTTGGTAATGAGTTGTGGCTTGGTCGTGAGTGTTGTGGATTCTTTTATGAATGAATAATAACAGGGGTGTTATTCTTGGGTTGTCTTAGGGAACCCTAGGCTGGGATGAGTTCTTGTTAACTATAAATATACCTATAGTTTTCATGTTTTTCTTATTCGCGCCCCACCCAAGTTGAGCACTTAGTGCCGAAAACCCCCATTTCATGGGGGAGGGTGTTTTTTCCCAACATTTCCATGAGTGGTTGGTTATTAGCTCCATTTCTGCTCCGTCTACTGAATTTCCCAAGACTCTTCGGGCATGCTGTGATGGCCTGAAGTCCATTATTAGCCCCAGAATCTTCAGGCATTCTAGTTGTGGTGGTTGGCCCAGGTGTTTGCGGGCAGGTTATTTCCCAAGTATCTTCGGGATGAGGCCAAGCTGTCTTTGGGCATGGCAGTGGTTGTTATGGCCTAGGTGTTCGCAGGCATGGTTACATGTGGTTGTTGTGGCCTAGGTGTCTATAGGTGGGATGTCAGTTGTGGCCCAGGTGTTTACGGGTGGGATATGTGGTTGTGTCCCAGGTGTGTGCGGGTGAGGTGTGGTAGTGGGATTACAGTGAGAACAACAGGATTGGTTCGATGCATTTCATGTCTTCAATAACTAGTGGGAAAGTGGTGTGGGCTACACAAACAACGATGTTCTATTACTATACATTACTTGACTTGCGTTATTTGGGGAGTGTGCCTTGGGGAGGCTTGGGTGGATAGTTTTCCTTGATAGGTGCTTGGTTGTCTCTTTTCTCACAGGGAATTAGAATGCCTCCCCTCTTGTGCACGAGATTCATTGGGTTACCCTACTTAGTATACTCAAAATCTCACCCTACGTATAGAAAACATCTTTCAGGTTTCCAGGAGGACTTTAGGGATCATGCGGGACCGTACTAGCTCGGACCTTGGGGCAGTTGCTATTGTCGTTTTCCTTTTCCTGGTAATTTACCCTTGGACTTCTTGTGTCTTGTATCTTTTACATTTGAACATGCATATGGGAATGGTTTACTTTCAGCTTTACCTTTACTTTTAGCTTTGGTGTTGTTGGAGTTTCTTTCTTATCTCCTAATCCTATAATAATAAAAAGGGTACTGCCTTCCATCTTGTGTGTGATTATATTCCCTTTCTGTTGGTTGCCACTCCGGGACATATCGAAGGCAGGACTCAGGGGGTATTTATCTCTCCTTCAACTTAAATAAGGAAGGGTCTGGCAATCTGTCATCCCTTCTCTCCTTTTTGGTGAAGGCAAGTCATGACACCTTTAATATGTCAAATAAATGAAAGTAGCGTTCAGGCGTACGTAAGGCCCACCGTTTCCAAGAATGGTGAATTTCATTTTTTATGTCAAAATGTTATAGAATAGTATAAAATTAATATATAATGGATATATATGATATTAAAATCATGAACAACATTCCAGAGATGATGCACTTATAACTACATGGATAATTCTGTTTAAACAAGTTCATTGTTGACTCATGTACCGAACATCGAAAGAACGTATGATATGAACTCAATAATTAACTAATTATTATAACAAGATAATATGTGATATGAATTGAATAATAAACTTTAACAGACATACTTAAGCAATTATATATTTACCAAATTTTATTATTCAATAATATAAAGAAATGAACAAGACAAGTCAGACTTAAGGTAAGGGGATTTCTTATCTCACTTTTAATTCTGTGAGATTTCCATTGTTCAAAAATTATTTATTGCATGTGGTTTATTGTGTACATTCATTTGACATATATTATAATGATTATATTTATATTCATGGTATTATGTGATTCATTTGGTTCTTATTATCCTTTGGTCATACGAATCGATTTATTACAACAAGGTTAGGGGTTTTTATCTCACTTTTTATTCTCGTGAGATTCATGCTATATTTGCCACTATCTCCTTTGAGTGGTCTATGTACTGCCCATTATTATACTCTTTGTGTAATATAATTTTTTATGGTTATTTACATCAATGTTGTATAGTCCTTCTTTCATGGCGTGTACGTTTCGAATGCTACCCAAATCGGTAAGGGAACATTTCACCCTCCTCTTTTTAAAAGACTTTTTTTGTTATTTCTTTTAATTCACATTTTATTTTGTTTGGATATATTCTTATATATCATTACTGATGTATATTTTATGTCCATGTGATGAGATACCATTTTCTCTATCATCAACTCATTTTCTGAATTTTAAAGTGACGTCGTTAGGCTGCCAAATTTTTTAGGGAACTTCTTAACCCAATTTCAATAATTTGGGTTAAAATTGTACTTCATGAATATGTCATCCTATGAATATTTGTGAATTACATCGGATTGATTTACACTTAATATCCACTTATATTGGGTGTACTCTGATTTTTCAGACATAATTATGTAATAGATTTATCCTTAATCAAAAGATACGATATTTATAAGGAATTTCGTCTCAATTTACATTACATTGAGAATTCATTGTTGATATGCACCAATTCACATTGATATGGTCTATATACTTTCCTTTGGAATATTATATCATGAATACATTTATACCTATGATATTATAATGTTTTGATTAAATGCTATGCCTCAATTATTTGTATTGAAGCATCTCCTATTTGTTAAGAACTCCTTAACTAAATTATCGTCTTAATCATTTAATCTTATAAATATGTTTTTAATGTATATGTTTCGAAATGGTTTTAAGGATTTATTTATATGGACAATACTATTTTAAAATAATTTTTCATTTAAAATATTCAAAGTGGTATGATACACATTGATTCAAAAATATCTTTATTAAATGTTTTAAATGGTTTTGAAAATGGTTTGATAAAGTATTGATTATGTCAATATATTGAAATGATATATTTTTATTGCAATGTAAAACTGTTATCTTTAATTTATGATTGTTTTATGTGTTATGAATATGTTGTGGTTATTGGGCATTGTAACGTATATGGGTGGTTCCATGATAAACTAAGGGCGGGTGAGCCTGAGAGAGCTCTCCAATGCATTGGGTAACGTGAAGGAGTTAAATGCTACGGTTTATCTGAAGAGATTTAGTGAATATACTGTGATGAGTATTCCAAACATAACCATGAGGGTTACTCCCTATGTAAGAATATTATGAATGCCTCAAGTTACCTTTATGTCTTATGATTTCTATGAGTAATTCATAAATCTTTTGATTTGATGAGGTATGTTAAAGTGATTATGTTTTATGAGTAAGTATGATTGCATTGATTCTTATGTATACATGGACTAATGTTTTCTTTCTGTATTTTTATATCCCTTACTGAGCTTTTTTATGCTCATCCCATGTTTTTGAAAAAATTTTCCCAGGACATAAAGTGGAATAGGGTCAAGGATGGGATCATGGAAATGTCATTCTATCTAAAACATGGAACTAGACATGACTCTTTTGTTCAAGAGTTTTTATTTTGTGAAAAAATGGAAATTGAGTAGATGTGTCTACTTTGTAATCATTGAGATGTAATAGTTATGTCCTAATTATCTAAAACTCTAAACCTGAAATGATCCTCAATGTGAATTATTCTTTTAATTCAAGATATTGTAATTTTTTAAGGCTGGGGCCTTATAGATGGTATCAAAGAGATGTTTAGATAACTTTAGAGGTTAGGGTATTCTTTAAGTATAATTGAAATTACCATAATGGTTATGATTTCAGAAAGAGTCATAATTTTTTAGATAAAGTGAATGATTTTAAGATAACATGAATAATTATATCATAGTATTATATGATTATTTTACAAATATACTCACACTAACCTTTTTGGTTTTAGTAAATGGTTGGATCTAGTAGGAACAAAGTTAACAGTGGATGTTAAGAAAACAGTGATAGTTTTCCAAATGAGAAATAGAATGATATGGGAGCTGCAATGAGAACTCTTGTGGTTATTCTCAACCAACTATCTGGAGTCATGATTAACCACCTGAACCATAGTGATTTTTATAAGGCATCATATATGTGAGAAAAAAATCCTTACAGAAGTTCAGGTAATAATCATAAAGGTAAGAATGTTCAATAACCTATGTGTCAAAGATGTGGAAAGAAACACATAGGAAAATGATTCAAAGGGACATAAAGATGCTATAGATGTGGAAATGAAGGTCATAAAGCAAGAACCTTCCATGGAAAATGTAAGAATCTAGTTGACTCTAGGAAAGGGAAAGAAGTTCTTTCTGAAGGATCAATTGAATGTTTTAAATGTGGTGTGCATGATCATTATTCAAACACATGTCCTATGAAGAAGTTTCGGGAATGGGATAACCAGGATAGTACAAATATTCTTTTACCAATATCTAAGGCCATTCCAATTGAGGATGAAGAAACTAACAATGACCAATGAAAGGTATGGATTATTTCTTAACATATGTTTTCCTATTATTGAAATCTTAGGATATGATTCATGACTTTTTTGTGGGAAAGAAGTATTTCAGAATAAGTAGGAAAGAAGTGGTTAATTGATCATGATGGATGTTGGATGAGTAAGAAGTCAACATATAAGGGATTCGAGAGTTATGGTAGATTTTAGGATTGTGAAATTCTTAAAAGTATTAAGTCTCTTTCAATGATGGGATTACATTAAAATACTTTTTATAGTATGTGTAACCCTGATGTTTTATTTATGAAAATTTTATTCAAAGAATAATTATCTTTTATTTTGTGGATATAGTTATAATGAACCACTTTTGGTTTATATGATCCTTGAATTTGAGGCAATTACCAGTTGATACATTTTGGGATGAAAAAAGAAATTTATTAGATAAACTTTGTGGTAAAAACATTTTATGGTTATTTTTCATGAATTTATCTCTTTTTGGGAAGGTTATAAATTTTATATAAATTTTCAAAAGGGAAAACACACAGACCGTGTGACAACCCATCATGTTGGATGAAGCTGTGGGAATTGAACCCACAACCAAAGTGTGACTGGTATTTATCGCCTACCACTAGACTACGTGACGTCCTTGGTAAGTATGACTTATTATATTTTAGTTAGATTATTTTATGAATCCAGAATAAGATTATGTTGGGTTATCTATAGAAATGATTAACCTATCATAGAGGATATGCGATTAGGTTAATTACTTTTCAATATGAGACTTCAAGAGTAACTGATGTTATTTGGAGATAAATGTTATGATTTACCTTGGAAGACTATGTGATTAAATCTTTCGGAGATTGGGGTTTCAATCTTATTTTGGATTAATTTAAATAATTTTATAGATATTTGTTTATTTAATGGTCTTTTCTGAAACCACGGGTTCTTTTTGGTGAATTTTGGAGATTAAGAGTAGTATTTTTTTTATAAAGGATTATCCTTTTGGTGATTATCTAATCTTGTACTAACAATTTTGGTTTTGGTTAAGGTATAAAGACATGGGAAATATACAGTTCATCTTTTATGGATTAGGTGATTCTCAAGAAGTTGATTATACCACTCTTAATGTGAATAATTCATCCTAAATACATATCTTTTGGAGAAAATATGAGTTTGTGTAAGAAATCTAGTAAGAGATGAAAGTCTACATGACAAGTAAGTATGTTTCCTTATGTTTTAGTTAAGCTCAAAAATAAATTCCTCAATGAAAAGTAGCTTAAAACAAAAATTTTGTTTGTTAAATTTCCCTACTGGGGAATCAAATACCGTTTAACCAATCACAAGTTTGTGATTTTCTTGTGGTTAACTTTCTCATAGACATATTGTCTATCACTCTCCATCAGAACTTGACCCTTTGTTTTCGCTTCCATATCCATGTTTTCATGGATTCCTAATATCTCTTGTCTTAGGTGACCTTTGTACTTTTCTTTCTTTCTTTTGAAGTGATAGTTTAATTTACTCCTTTTCCAAAGTGAGGCTTTCAATGAAGTTTCCGAGCCCAATATTAAAATTGTGAGGATGCAATTTTCATAAGGGGGGAAGGATGTAACATCCCAGGTAAATAAAGAATATGAAATTTTCATATATATTAATATTTTTGAATAAAATGTTAATATTACTTTAAAGGGAATTCAATTTTTGATGGCGTACCCAATACACAACAACGAGTTTCTTTGAAATCTTACGTTGCACACTAATAATATAATAATATTATTTTAAATGGTAGTTAATGCCTAGCCATTGTAATGGTGGGAATGAATAGAACTAACTAAAAAATGGTTATATATTTTTGTTAAATATTTTAACAGTTACCCAATAAATGATTGTGGCTTAAAATGCGAATGAATCCAATTTTAAGCATAAATATTCTAATATTCTTTAAAAGGTCGATTAACAGACTTTTGATGGTGAACCCTTTTTAAAAATACTTTATGAAAATTTTATATGTTATATTTGACAAAATAAAATCCTTCTTTAGAATCGGGACATCAAAATTTACTTTGTGTAAGTTTTTGTTATTTTTCCGATAGAGTTCATTTTTTAATGAATAGTGAATATACTGTATTTTAATTCAAAACCTCCTTTTAATATGACATATTTATATGGATATATTATATTTTTAATTGGGTTTAAAGTGTAGTTAAAATATATTTCTACCATTTAACCCAATGGTGGTTATTGGAATTAATTTCACTTTGAAATTGGACATAAACAAGTGTCAATCTTTTGATATATATTTTTTCTTAAAAGCACGCTATTTGTTTTGACATCGAGAATTAATTATAAAATTAATTAATGAAACTTCTATGTTTTGAATTTGGTAAAATGGAAATAATTTTTGAATTTGTAATATCAAATTTACTTTTGATAAATTTTTGGTATTTTTCTGACAAATGTTAATTTTTAATGAATAGTGAAAATACTGCATTTTACTTCAAAACTACTTTTTCATCTAATTTAATTATATTGTTAAATTATACTTTTAATTGGTTTTAAAGTGTAATTGAACTACATTTTTATCACTTAATAATTTTTTTTTCATTGGAAGTAATTTCACTTTTCAATTGGATGTTAAAACATGTCAATCTTTTGATGAATTTTACTTCTTAAAAACCCATCTTTGGTTTTGACAACGAGAATTATTTTTAAATTAATTACCTAAATTTATGTGTTTGGAATTTGGTAAATTTTATTCCATATTTGGAATCGTAAGGTCCAACTTATTTAATTAAGACTCTTTTGTTTTTTGACATTATGAATAGTAACGACGACAATTATCTTTAATTATAATGATTAATTAGTAATCGGGTAGTTAAGGGTAATAAAATAATATCACAATAATATAAAATGACCCAAAATGTTTCCAAATCCTCTTGTTTGTATAATTTCTGACCATGGTATGCCTTGTTCCAACTTAGAGACCCCATGGAATCACTTTTGTGTGATAGTGACATTTTATCATATTATTTTTAAAGAAAGGAAAATATAACCGAACAATGTAACACCTAATTAAAAGAAATTTAGTTTTGATTAAATAAATGATATATTAGACTATAAATATTAATTGGAAATCTAAAACTATTTCCTACATCATGGTATTTTCTTTATAATTATTAGACATTAAATAAATAAATTTATTTATGACACCATGATGATGCAGTGATTACCTCATTAATGAACGATTTAAATAAAATGAAATGATAAGGTAAACTATAAGACTTACACTAGTATAAAACCTATTGTATGTGTGGATTTATAACCCTTATCACCTTATCCTAGAAATATATCATTGTGGGACCTTTATAATCGTAAAACCATTTTAGAATAAAGTAACATTTCAAGACTTTCCAAAAGTGACCATCCTTCCTCTTATAAAAGGTCCCCACCTCTACCCCCTTACCCACTCCTCTCAAGCACTTGGATCGTCTAAAAACTGCTCATATTATCTCTCCAAATCCATCTATTACTCCTAGAGCCCTCACTTTGGGTATAATTCTTTACAAGGAAGCCTTTGGCTCAAATCAAAAAGAGTTACCCGATTTTGAGGTAATATCTTCTCTTATGTTTTTTGTTTTATTTTTCTTCTACAACCCCTTAAACTATTTTATTCCTTTTTTGTAACCAAAAAATTATATTAAATATAATAGGATCTTGTTATGAGAAGTATTAGAGATGCACTTACACACACGTCCATCTAATTGTTAAATAACATACTGTTTCTGTGGGTGGTGAATTACTGCCTCACGAAATGATGATTGTTCAATCTTCTTTTAAAATCTCTCATTGTGTAAATTATGATGGAAATATATTTATATATGATATATATTATATTTATGTCCCCTCTATGCTTCTGTATTTTATATTTAACTCTTACCTTTATGATTTTCATGTTTTGGAAATCCGATAATTTCATATGAGGAAGTGCAGACAACTGCCCCCTCAAGGGATGTGAGTCGTTCATGCCAAACATCGAATTTATAAAGAATGTAATTAATGAAATTATGTTACCAATATAAAATATATATTATACTGTAATTATAATATATATATGTCTCATTTATTTTTAATTCCTTTAATATGACAAAGAACTGAAAGTAGCATTCATGCATACATACGGCCTATCATCTCCATGAACGGTGCATTTCTTTTTTTTATCTCAAAATGTTATGGAATAGTATAAAATGAATATATAATGGATATATATGATATTAAAATCATGAAAACCATTCCAAAGATGGTGTAATTAAAACTACATGGAAAATTCTCTTCAAAGAAGTTCATTGTTGACTCAGGTACCGAACATCGACAAAACGTATGATATGAAATCACAAAATTAACTAATTATTATAACATGATAATATGTGATATGAATTGAATAATAAACTTTAAATAATTTCATTAAGAAATTATAAATTGAACAATGTTTATTATTCAGGAATATAAAGAAATGAACAAGACAAGTCGGACTTGAGGTAAGGGGATTTCTTATCTCACTTTTAATTCTGTGAGATTTCCATTGTTCACAAATTATTTATTGCATGTGGTGTATTGTGTACATACATTTGATATATATTATCATGATTATATTTATATTCATGGTATTATGTGATTCATTTGGTTCTTATTATCGTTTGGTAATACGACTCGATTTATTACAACGCGGTAAGGGGTTTTTATCTCACTTTTTATTCCTGTAAGATTCACGCTATATTTCCCACTATCTCATTTGAGTGGTGTATGTAATACCCATTATTCTACTCTTTGTGTAATATAACTTCGTTTTTGTGTATTTAAATACATGTTTTATAGTCCTTATTTCAAGGGGTGTACGTTTCGAAATCTACCCAAATCGGTAAGGGAAGCTTTCACCCTCCTCTTTTTAAAAGACTACGTTTTGTTATTTTTTTAATTCACATATTATTTTATTGGGATATGTTATTATATATCCTTATTGATTTATATTTTATGTCCAAGTGACGAGATATCATTTTCTCTCTCATCAACTCATTTTATGAATTTTAAAGTGACGCCGTTAGGCTGTCGAATTTTTTAGGGAACTTCATAACCCAATTTCAATAATTTGGGTTAAACTTGTACTTATTGAATATGTCATCCTATAAATATCTGGGAATTACCTCTGATTGTTTCACAATTAATATCAAATTATATTTGGTGTACTCTTATTTTTCACACATTATTATGTAATAGATTTATCCTTAATCAAAGGATACCGTCTTTAGAAGGGATTTCTTCTCAATTTACATTCCATTAAGACATCATTGTTGATATGCGCCAATTCACTTTGATATGGGGTATATACTTTAATTTGGCATAATATATCATGAATAAATTTATTCTCATTATATTATAATGTTTTGATTAAATGATATTTCTCAATTTTTTTATTGAAGAATCTCCTATTTGTTAGGAACTCCTTAAATAAATTATCGTCTTAATGATTTGATCTTATAAATATTTATTATTAATGTCTATGTTTCAAAATGGTTTTAAGGATTTATTTATATTAAAATTACTATTTTAAATTATTAATTCCATTAAAATCATCAAAGTGGTATGTGAGACGTTGATTAAAAAATATCTTTATTAAATGCTTTAAATGGTTTTAAAAATGGTTTGATAAAGCATCGATTATGTCCATATATTGAAATGATATATTGTGATTGCAATGTGGAAATGTTATGTTTCATTTATGATTGGTTTATGTGTTATGAATATGTTATGGTTATTGGGCATTGTTACGTAAAAGGGTGGTTCTGTGATAAACCTAGGGCGGGTCAGCAAGAGATAGCCCTCCAATGCATTGGGTAACATGAAGGAGTTAAACGCTAAGGTTTCTCCGAAGAGATTTAGGGAATATACTGTGATGGGTATTCAAAACGTAACCATGAGGGTTACACCCTATGTAAGAATGTTATGAATGCCTAAAGTTATCTTTATGTCTTATGATTTAAATGATTTATTCATAAATCTTATGATTTCATGTTGTATGTTAAAGTGCTTATGTTTTATGAGTAAGTATGATTTCATTGATTCTTATGTATACATGGACTAATGTTTTATTCCCATATTTTTATATCCCTTACAGATCTTTTTATGCTCATCCCATGTTTTTGAAATGTTTTTCAAATGACATAAAGTGGAATTGGGTCAATGACGGGATCAAGAAAATTTCATGCTCTCTAAAACATGGAACTAGACATGACTCTTTTGTTTAAGAGTTTTTATTTTGTGAAAAAATGGAAACAGAGTAAAAGTGTCAACTTTGTAATCATTGAGATGTAATAGTTATGTCCTAATTCTCCAAAACTCTGAACCTGAAAAGATCCTCAATGTGAATTATTTCTTTAATTCAAGATTATGTAATGTTTTAAGGTTGGGGCCTTATAAGATAAGACACTGAATTTTTACATTAGCATAAAAAAGTTACATTATATTTATAGTACTGTATTTTTCATAATATTTGGATGATGAGAGGTTAGGAATGAAAAAAGAACAAAGAAACCTGAAAATAAAATGAAAGAAAAGAAAAGATGAATTTACCTCTTGATTCAATCTTCCTTGAGGGCCTCTTAAGGGGTGATTATTTGGACTTTTGAGGAGACAAATGATTGATGGAAGTGGTAGAGGAGCTTGGGGAGAGATTTGGATAGAATTTAGGGAAGTAACAAGGCTTTAGAGAAGTGAAGAGAATAGGGGAGTGTGGATGGTTTTTATAGTGGAGGGGAGGAGGTTTTTATTAATATTTTAATCATTTGTTTATTATTTTTCCATAAGATAAGAAATAATGATGATTAATGTGACAAAAAATAGTAATATGTGCATGTAAGTTCTAACCAATGGCCATTTACATCATCCATGACTCATGAATTATATAGAGATTCTGGTTTTAGCATTTATTGTGAATTATTGTATTTTTCTACTCATAAAAAACTCAAGTATTTTAGAAAAATCGCAAAAATTAAACCTAACCATTTTTCGGTGTGTACAATAAAAAAATGAACTCCATTTTTCAATAACAATTTTTCATATATTATTAATTTAATTTTTAATTAAAATCATAATTTACATCAAAAATATATATTTTAAAACTATAACTGATTTTACAATTCTTTTAAAAGTTAATAAGGTCTTATAAAATTATCTTATATTAAGAAGACATAGAATTTTTAATTTATGAAAAAAATTAGGAATATAAATTTTCATTTAAATTAATTATTTTATTGTAATTAATTATTTATGAATTACAAAAATACCCATACATTTACTATGGACATATTATCACTTATAAAATGACTCAATTTTGTTTATACATTCACTGGGGAGGAAAATATTCTTTTGGAATATATAAAATTCATAACGTTCATATTACTATTCATTAGGGTAGGTTAATATTCATAAGGGTAGGTTACTATTCATGAAAATTTAAATTTATTCCATCAGAACCCAAAACACCCCATAAATGCAACCGTGTATATTAAATTTTAGATATTAAAATCATAGAAGTAGAATTATTAATTTTAAATTTCACATAATACTTATCAGTTCATTGTTTTGTGATTTCATGTGATTATATGACATAATAATAAGAAGAAAATTTCCATTGATAAAACATTCTGTCGTTACAGTAAAAGGATAGAATTTTTTTTTGTTTGGAATGCGAAACGAATATTCCAATAAAACCATTTATAAAAGACAAAATGGGAAAAAAATATTTATTATATAATTTTGGAAATGTTGAAAACATTTTTGAAAACATGGTTTCAGAAGAAAACATGTTCTCCGACTAAAAGAGAAATGATGTCGGGTATTCTTGAAAATATATTATAAAACATTTTGAGTACCAAATAGTAGAAGAATAGAACCATTACATGGAGAAGGTCCTGAATAACCAAATTATAATAAAATGAATTTATTTATAAATAGTCATCAAATAATTTTCTCTTATATAAATTAAAGTGTAAACAATCAAAAACAAAATGAGATTGTGAAATAAAAACTTGAAAATACCACCATGATGTTGCAAGAATAAATCAATAAATATATAATGTATCTCAAATTTAAATCAACATAAAACCAGTTGAAATAATGTAATAGATTTTATGAATTTATTACACACATAATCTTAGAATATTAATGACAAGAAGGTATTAATATATCCCAAAGAAAGAAACTAGGTTTTCAAATTGTTTTCAACTTGGAAAAGCTTAATGAAAATACAATTATATGAAATAAATCATATTGTAACTCAAAATATCATGACTAAATAAATAATTTTTATATAATATGTCAATGTGTCTGTATGTAAAAAATATATAATAAATCAGGTGCACTAAATTAATGTATGTCTCATAAAATGAAAATTTAGATCAAGTCACTGAATACATGGAAACATTATCACTATAATACCCATGAAAAAAAAATTGTTTCAAATGAAAATGTGAATAAAATTATGAAAAATTTATTAATGATATAAAATACAACAGTGTTATTATATACACTATACATAATAAATATGGGGTGAAAATGGTGTATGCCTCATGGAAAAAAGTGAGAATAGAATCCCTTAACTAGAATTTCTTTTCAACTGAAAGTACTTTAACAAAATGTATAATGGATTTAAACATGTTAGTAACTTATAAAATAACCATACCCATATTTACGATATCATATATTCTATTTTTATAATATATTATTACTCATTTTTTAACAATCAATCAATATTTATTTTATTTTGGGGGCTAATTACCCATTCTTTTGTGTATTTTTTAACGTGTTACTTGTTTTTATTCTCATGTCAGTCATTATTTATTCATATACAGAATTTAAATGATGAATAAATATCATATATATTCATTATATATGTATTTATAATAATCTAGAGTATTTGATGATCGAAAATTAAACACACCATTCATAGAGATGGTATGTCGTACATGAACCATACGTCCATTTTCTTGTAATATTAATATAATGAAAAGTAGTTGATATATATGTATATTGTTGTTATAGTATAATATTTTTTTCATATATGTTACTTAGGTTTATTAAAACTATCTTTTACACATTCCATGTATAGCATGAATGAATCACATCACTTTGCGGAGGCGGTAGTCCGCACATCCGCAAATGATGTTATCATATTTCTAAATAGTGGAAAGAATAAAGGATTGAGTAATATTAATAGTAAAAAGGATAAATAAATTAGAAATATAATATATATACTATATAAAAAGAATTTACATCATAATTCTTCTCATGATAGGTTTTAAATAAAGGAAAAACATTCATCATTTCATGATGCGGTAGTCCACCGTACACACGAACAGTAAGTTTGTCACCCATTAGATGGAAGTGTGTGTATGTTTTTGTCAAGCCCTTAGAAATAAAAAATAATAGTATATTTGGTATACTTGTTTTATTATATAATAATGATATTAAATTAAATTAAGTGTTTGGGAAGTAAATGAAAGAAGAGTGATCATTGAAGAACATTACCTAGATATCGGGTAACTCCTTATGGTTTATACCAAAATACCTCGGTTTTATTTATTAAAAAAGTGAGGCTTCTAGGATTAAGAAGGTATATTTTAATTTTACATGAGAATATTTTGGTTCAGAAAAAAGGCTTTATATGTGTGAATATGTGGGAGGGATGAGTGCCCTTTTATTGTGGAGGAGGGGGGAATTCTTATAAATTTTCGAAAAGGGAATTCCACCCAAGATTTTACTATGAAATGTTTCTCAAATAATTGTAACAATTATATACAAGTGAATATATGGGAGAAATATGAATATTCAATATATTTTTAACAAGTTTTTAGGTCATTTAAGGCATTAGATTAAAGGTTTAGTCCCTTGTTATGATAATTTTTCTCTTAATTACTATAATTAATTTTAATAACTATCACTACTATTTTGTGTAAAAATATATGTTGTAAATATTATAAATTATAAATTAGTCTTATTAAAAATATGGAGCCCATTTTTTTATATTACAACCATTTATGTGGTAGATGTTAATTTAAATTTAAACTCATAGATGGGACGACAAAGCAGGTTTTTAATAGAAAATATTCATGAGATTACTATGTCTTTATATTAAATTTAAATGTGAAAATGATCCCAATGATGTAAAATGGATGAATTAATTAAATATAGATATTATTTTACATTAAAATCAATTTGAATTTTAATTTATCCACAGAAATAAATAAGATGAAAAATCCATTTTCAATTTATATTTAGTATCTTCAACTATTCATCAAAAAATTAAACATCTCTAAATAATAACCAAAATCACCCTGAACCAATTTAAATGTTATAATTTAATTTTTTTTAATATATAATTAATACAATTGGAAGAAATTAGTATTAAAATTTGTTCACTATTAAAATGTTCTAAAATTTCATTTAAAAAAATAAAGGTTTTTATGCATGATATTGGGTTTTCACTTGTCTTATGACTAAAAAATATATTGGATGAATGTAAAAAGATTATTGGATGTATAATATGTATATATATTCAAAAGTTAGTTAATATTATTCATATTCAATAATTTAAAAGCTAGGTTAAGTCTTATTATAATAAATAATAATGTTTTAATAATATATTGTTGTTTGGTAAAATGAGATCATGAATGTAACACACAATATACAAGAAATTATTTTTTGTATGTGATGCATGATAACTTAGTATCATTTGAATTTTAGGATATATCATAAATCGAATTTATTTAAAATAGTAGATTTATTTTAATGTCCTAGAATATTATATTCCCTTACACGATTAGTGTTTCATGTTATAAAAACTATCGAATACAATTTTCTTACTCAAGAATTTTGAGGTGTTTCATTCTCCCCACCTTATATAAATTGAATCATTTAAATTTAAACTAACTCTTTTTAATAATTTTTTTTTATATTCTCTAAGATGAAATTCCACATCATGGGAAGGGTTCGTAAGACATCCTCTAGAAAATATAGAATCATAAGTACAAATGTCACTTGGAATAAAATATAAATATGTTTCTACATAGGAGAACATTAGTGGAAAGTGGATATATGTACATAGAGTAAAAGATTAAATATTTATTGTGGTGATTTAGGCAATCAATCAAAAACAAGTGAATGCTGATTTGATAATTGAGGGCCTCAAAGACATAAATCGTTGATGATTTAAGAGGCCACTCATTCAATAGAAATAAATGTATTAGGATAACATTTTTTTGATCATTTTCCTAATTTTGAGTAATTATTTTACTACCTATGAATATATAGAAATATACTTACATGATACATTACAATTTAATATGAAAAAATCCACCTTTTGGTTGTTTTTTGATCAAATACTAATTCAAACCTTACTCCATGAAATGGATTCCCAAAAATTACCATGTATGTCTGAAGAACTAAAATATTATTTTAATGGATCTTAGGGGCTATAAATGGGTGAAAAGTCTAACTATTTGTCTCTAAAAATTATCTAAATCCAATATGGTTAATAAATTGAAGTATAATCCTAAAAAAGTAACTCCATTGGTTCATCATTAATATTTATTCATCAAATTGTTTAACTAAAAATAATTACACATTAAATAAATAATCACATAATTTAGTTGTTGGGGTGAAACATTTATCATCCTCCGTTCATGTGTTCAAGCCCTTTGACCTTACTGGACATGATGGGTTGTCACCCAGCATACATGTTTTCTTTTTCTTAAAATCATATTAATATTATTTTCAAAATAAATATGATGGACATCCATGAAATTTAGTCACAAAATAACCTTTTAACTAAGGTTTTCCCTAGAAATCCAGCACATAAATACTTCAACCACTAATTTCCACATATATCCTTCTATTTTCTAGATTTTAACCATTATAAGAGGGCATTGACTTGGGTAATGGATATATTACCCATATTTAAGGTAACAAACCATAAATGGATCCTTTGGTTGAGATATAATTCCTTCAATCATACTCTTCATTTTCTCCCAGAAATTTCGTTCATTATATCATTCTTTACTAAATGTAAATAATTTCTGTATTCTATTTAGACACTTTCATGGATGTATCTTTCCACATTTCATGAATTATGGAAATTGAGAATTATAATCTCTATGTTCTCCACCACTCAAGATCTTAGAAACATCCATCCTTCTCTTCTTTAGTGTGTTTTGGAATTAGTTAAGGTATATATTTTTAATCATATTCTAGGGAAACTTATTATGCATAAAAACTATATATTTTAGTCATATAAAATTCTAATTTTGTTTCTCATTATCACCACCATGTCCTTCATGTTCATTTTTAACTTGAATCCTTTATGTTCTAGTCATTTACTAAAACCATAAAGCATAGAATATGTAAAAATAGTCATAGTGAGTATGGAATGTGATCATTAATAGGATATCCCAATCATGAAACCTTATTTTCAATCTAAATCACATTATAATTAACGTAGGTTATTTATTTTCATCATATGTTAAAATCATTTATTATGGATTATAATGAATATTTTAATTACCCTAAGAATATCCCATGAGAATGTTAAACTAGGTGTTCATTACAACTCGTTGTCATGTACCAGGTTATTCTTGAGTCAGGCCACACACACCTTTTTAGATTAATTACCCCTATATACCTCTATGAAAAACCATATCCACTTATATTATCTAGATTGGGATTTATTCATAATTCCACTAACAAAATATCCACCTTAAAAAAATAATAGGATATTTTTATATAATTATCCTAACAGTCTAACATAGGGTTATGTTCTCTAATATATGTTTTCTTAAATCTGGTTCCCATTGTTGCTACTAAACTTACATTGATACCCGGTGTAGGAACCCGACCCTATAAATCCTCGATTCAGTGTCTCTTTCCATTACATCGGCAGAAGATACAATTAAATCATGCCCCAAAGGAATGAAATTTTTAGTATTCTTAGTAGACTAGATATATACATAAGTTTTGAATTACAAATAAATTCAAAAATTATAACTTAATAATTTTTTCATTTTAGGATAATATCTTTATTCTGTCTAATATATCCTTTCATATCATTCTTAGTACATTTCATGGAGTCCTGAGGAAATGAAACAAAATAAGGATGAGCTCAGATGCTCAGTATGGGTAATGTATAATAAAGATAACAATTAATCAATGAGAGTAGTCAATATGGAATGGTCATAACTAGAGAGACATGGTATATAATCAATGAAATAAGAATTAATTGTGTAAACAATATGGAAAGATAAATAACAAAAAAAATTCCATTAAATTAATAAAATAATAATTAAACTCATCTATATATTTTTTCATAGTGAAAATCCCGTGGATAATATATAATTGAAACTAAATTAAGGGAATGATTATTTTCTGGACTCCTTGTCCCAGGAACATGAAAACCCCTACTTTCATAATCTATCCTCTAGAATGTTTAAAACAGCTATTAAAATCCTAGTTGATTTGTGCAATTTATATGTCTCATGAGAACCAATCGATACATCAAGGGGCTATATAAGGTTAGGTCTCCACTAACCACTGCATGTCCATACAATTTATCATACCGAGTAATTGATTTAATTAATAAAAAATATGCCTTATCAAAGGAACTTATGGATTAAAGAAAAAATATTTTTAATATTTAAATATATAATAAAAACTGTCAGAGTAAACAACATATGAAAAACATGATATATTGTGTAGGAAATAAACATATCCAGGAAAAATGATATAGATAATTAGGTTAAATTCAAAGACTTTTGATCATAGGAAATTTAATATTTCAAGGGGACTAATAAAGTATCCAAGAAAGTGAATTTCAGTACTGTCATTTTCCATACCAGTCATAAATCATCCAAAGAAAGTAAAAGGATGTTATCAATACAACATATCCCAAGTTGATAAATATAAAGGGTTGTTGTCATTGGTGAATAGAAATACTATAAAAAATATTTTAAAAACATCCTTGAAGGATAAAATCTATTAATTTTAAAAGAAAAATTAAAATCATTTTATTTGAAAATAACTTTTGAAAAAAAATTCTTTAAAAATTAGTTTTTTAATCTTCAAAAGGAAGCTTCAATGAAATTATAGTAGTTAAATCTATAAATGTTATACAAGGTGAAAATTAAATTCCTTTTTGATGGTAAAAGTTTAGAAAAATACATTGTTTGGAAAGTGACAAGAACATTCATTTAAAATCATTTACAAGGAAATAAGGGAAAAATAACATTAGTAAATATATTTTAAAATGATTAATTTTTTTTTGAAAAACTCTTCTGAAAGCACATCTTTTAAAGATAACAAGTTCTCTAACTAAAAGAGAAATGAAGTCTGGTTTTCTTGAAAATATTTTCCAATATATGTTTATTACTAAAGAGAGGAAAATGGTACTATTAATTGTTAATAGTCAGGAATAACCATAGGATAATAAAATTAAAGTATTTATTAAAGAATTATAAAAAAATTCCACTGAACAAAATTCAATGGTAAAAAATACCAAAAAAAATGAGATTGTAAAATAAAACTTTTGAAAGACCCTAATGTTGATGTGAGAGTTAATAAATAAATATATTATTTTTATCAAATTCTATTCCACATAAAAAAATATTAAATACAATATTAGATAGTGAAAATTGATTACATACATAATCGAATAATATTAATGGCAACCTGGATGTAATAAAACCCAAATAAACAAATTGGGTTATGAAATTATTTTCCACTTATTAACGGCTAATTTAAATCCCATTAGATGGAATAATTAAAAATAAAACTCAAAATATCATTAATAATAAACTAATAATGATTTTATATGTCAATGTGGTAATATGTATGTTAAGTCAAAAGTCTTCTTTTGACTTCTATATAATGTTTTGGAAATCACAAATGCATTCTATCATATTTTAGAAATTACATTTGTCTTCTATCATGTTTATCGTATCGTACAATACTGATCGTACTGACTCTATCGTACTGACTCTGTCAATCGTATTGTACTGACTCTGTCAATCGTATCGTACTGACTCTGTCAATCGTATCGTACTGACTCTGTCAATTGTATCGTACTGACTCTATCAATCGTACCATACTGACTCTGTCAATCATATCGTACTGACTCTGCTCTTCAGATGTTCATTATTTGTTTTGGTACTTAGTCAAAAACACTCATTGCATACGAATCGTACTCATGTTTTTTTCATTTCTATATATCTATTGTCCTAACAAAACGATGTCGTTGAGTTAGTTACAAACTAATCAAAACGATGTCATGCTTTCTGTTTCAATATGACCGTTGGAGGCAACATGACTGTTGGAACCCGAAGCCTATAAATAGGAGGTCATTTGAAGCTGAGAGTACAACGATGAACGAAGAGAACGAATGAAGAGACTCTGTGAACTACCAGGATTCTAGAGAGAGACACTGTGACTTCTCTCATCTGACTTGTGCGTCCGATCATCGTATCGAGGGCTTTCAAGTAATTGAAAGACAGAGGTGCCGATTACCTATAAAATCGAGGGCTGCCGGGGATAGGCAGACAGACGTGCCGATCATCGTATCGAGGGCTGCCGGGGATAGGCAGACAGACGTGTCGATCATCGTATCGAGGGCTCACCAAGGTGTTGGTGAGACAGAACTTTTATCCTAGGTGAACGGATAACCCTTCTCTTTGGGTTAAAATAATTGTAATACTTTTACATTTCCGCTGTTACTTGTATTAGAAAGGGATTTGTATTGTTTCCTTTCTTCTTTATATATTCAATTGTAATTGTTTCAATTACAATCATTCTATTACATTTTGTATTGATTGATTCTATACGCTTTAAGGTAAAATCATTCATCTTTGTATTACTCTGATTATTGTGTTCACCTTGAATACAATTGTTTTACATTACATTAGTATTACAATACATCATACCTTTTATATTCAATGCAATTGTGGGTGTTTGTATTTGTATTAGTTTAAGATCATTTAAACGAATCTCTTTGTTGCTAAAACTCAAAGGTTTTTTAAACCTACTATTCACCCCCCTCTTGTATTGTTCCATCTAATAGACATACATTTCTACTTATTCGATCCAACAATTGGTATCAAAGGCGGGTTTCCACTGATTTGTATTACTAGCTTTATTTCTTATTACTATCTTGAATACTTACTACACTAACGTGTGGAGTGGAAAAGTTGTTTTTGTTGTATTAGATGGCAGGAATGAATATTGGATCAATAGATAATCTGAATCCTTCTAGACCACCAATCTTTGATGGGAATGATTATGAGTATTGGAGAGATCGTATGAAGACTTTCGTTATCAATACTAGTGTAGACAATTTTATTATGCTTACTGGGGGTTACAAAATTCCTGAAAAAGAAGTTAGTACTTTCACCAACCAAGAGAAGCAAGAATATCAACAGAATTACAAGGTACGCAATACTTTATTATGCTCTATGACCAGGAATATATATAGTCAGATATCTTCATGTGAAGCAGCCAACTGTATTTGGAAGAAATTAGAACTTACTCATTTTGGTACATCCAAGGTTATAGAAACAAGGAGAGAAATGCTTCGAGCAGAGTATCATGGATTTGTTTTTCCTTATGGAGAGCCAGTATGTAAAGTGCAACAAAGGTTTATGACAATTGTAAACAGCTTACAATCTATGGGAGAAAAAGGTCTTGATTTTGAAGCTCTTGTTGATAATATTATAGATATTATGCCAAATGAATGGGAGTCAAAAAGGACAGCTATTGATGAAAATAGAAAAGTCTCCCAGATTACTCTTGATGAACTCTTTGGAACTCTTCAACAGTATGAGACATGAATGAAGAGAGATTCTGATTTCAATAAGAAGAATGGGAATGGAAGTGTAGCTTTTGCATCTAAATCTAAAACACCAGAAAGGCTTACAAGGTCTAAATCCAAGAAAGTTGTTATTTCTGATTCAAGTGACTGTAATCTTCCAGATAATAAGTGAGCCAATCTTGCTCGAAGGATGAACAAGATTGTGGGAAAGAAAGATTTTCAATATAGATTCAAAAATAAAGATAGGAAAGATTCAGAGGTAACTTGTTATGAATGCAAGAAAGCAGGACATATAAGGCCTGACTGTCCTTTACTGAAGAAGAAAGATAGAAAAGAGAAACACTCTGAAAGAAACAAGAAAAGGTTTTATAAGACAAAGAAAGTCTTGAAAGCAAATGATACATGGAGTTCAAGTGGTAGTGATTCCTCAGATGATTCTTCAGAATATGAGACATCAGGACAAAGAAATATTGGACTTCTAGCCAAACTACCAATTGAAGATCATTGTCTCATGGCTAAGGTACATAATGCTGAAGCTATTACAAATGTCTCTTTAAATGAAAATTATATTGATAATAGATATTATGAATCTTCAAATGATGAATCCTCATCATTAGAGGATGATACATTACCTTCTTTGGAAGAGGTCTCTAGATTTTCTAAGTTACTTGAAAATGAAAATTCTAAACTCAAAAAGAGATTTGAAAAGGCAAATTCTAGAATATCAATCTTGACTAAAGAAGTATCAGATCTTTCTAAATATCTTGATGTGAAAACTTCTTATTTTTAAAGTAATTTAAAAGCCCATGAGAATGTTAAATTTGATAAATATAAACTTTCTAAGGATCTGAAAACTGTAATTTCAAAGAAAAAAATTTTAGAGTCTAACTCTAGTTCAAATTCAAATGTTTTAGAAAACAAGAATTTGGTTTTAAAACTAAAGTCAGAGATTTTATCTTTGAGGAAATGTTTGTCAAACTTTACTCATGGAAATGAAAACTTTGACAGGATGTATTCTCAAATTAAACCTTTGAGAAATCGTTCTAGTCTTGGTTATACTTATTCCAAACCTGTTTTTAGCAATAACTATTTTATTCCTCAAAAAACCATTTTCTGTTCTAAGTGTCAATGTGGTGGACACTGGAGAAGAGATTGTTCTCTTAACAATACTCAATCTTTAGGATTTCATAAAGCTCATTTTGCAAAACAAATGTGGATTCCTAAAATTCTTTTATCTAACCCTTCTAGATCCAAACAAGTTTGGATTCCGAAAATCTAATTGCTTCTTTTTCAGGAAAACGAGAAGTGTACCAATAAGAACATTTGGTACATGGATAGTGGTTGTTCTCGACATATGACTGGGAACAAAAATCTTTTTGAAAAGGTTATCAAAACAAAAGGTGGAAAAGTTACCTTCGGAGATAATGCTCAAGGAAAGATTGTTGGTATAGATAATATTGTTTTTCTTGGAAAAGTTCTTATTTCAAATGTTTTGTTTGTTAAAGGTCTTAGGCACAATCTCATCAGCATAAGTCAATTATGTGATGAAGGTTGCCTTGTGAATTTTAGAAATGATAAGTGCCTAGTTCACAATTCCAAGGATGAGTTCATTCTATCTGCCCATAGGCAAGATAATGTTTACACTATTAATTTAGAAGACCTTAGGAACCAAAACTTACCTTGATTAAGTGTAATAGAAGACCAATCGTGGCTATGGAATAGGAGACTAGGACACTGTAATATGAGAAACCTATGAAAACTCTCAAATAAAGGACTTGTAAAAGGGCTACCGGACCTTAGATATGATTCTCCAAAAGTCTGTGATCCTTGTAAATTTGGCAAGCAACATAAAACTAGCTTTAAACCAGTTAATGAAGTTTCAACTTCTAATGCATTACAGCTTGTTCATATTGATCTGTTTGGTCCTTCACAATCTGGAAGCATTCGAGGCAAATACTATGTATTTGTTTTAGTTGATGACTTTACTAGATTTACATGGGTCTATTTTCTCACAAAGAAATCTGAAGCCTTTTCTTATTTCAAAACTTTTAGAGCCCAAGTTAAAAATGAGAAAAACATACCATTTATAACTATTCATAGTGATCATGGTGGTGAATTTCAAAACTCAGATTTTGAAACTTTTTGTAGTAAGAAAGGTATTACTCACAATTTCTCAGCTCCAAGAACTCCTCAGCAAAATGGTGTTGTAGAAAGAAGAAATCGTATTCTTCAGGAAATGACTCGAACCATGTTGAGTGAATACTCAATTGCTAAGCACTTTTGGGCTGAAGCTGTTAGTACTGCCTGTTATACTATAAATCGTGTTTTAACTAGAACATTTCTTAATAAAACCCCTTATGAGTTATGGACTGGCCGAAAACCTAAAGTTTCATACTTCAATGTTTTTGGATGCAAAGTATTCATTCTGAATACAAAAGATAATCTCCACAAATTTGCACCAAAATATGATGAAAGAATCTTTCTAGGCTATTCTACAACCTCTAAGGCTTATAGAGTTTCAATAAAAACACTTGTACTGTTGAGGAAACAGTACATGTAAAATTCGATGAAACTGATCCTTTTTTTTCAACCAACCCAATCCTACAACTTCGGATGTGTTTTCTAAAAATTTTTATCAACCTTTATTAGAAGAGAATTCTGATAAGGAAAATGTTCAAGAAAGTATTCCTGAAACATTTACCACAAAATATTTTCTACCATATGTTGATGAACAGGTTTTACAAAACCCAAATCAATTGTTTCTTAGGAATCATCCCAGTGATAACATCATTGGTGATATAAATCAACCTGTAAGGACCAGAAATTCCTTAAGAAATGAAATAGAAAATCTTGCTTTTCTTTCCCAATTTGAACCTAAAAGTCCAAGTGAGGCCTTAGGTGATGATGATTGGATCAAAGCAATTCAAGATGAACTAAATGAATTTGAATGGAATCAGGTCTGGACTTTAGTTGAAAGACCTAAAGAAACAACGGTGATTGGTGTAAAATGGTTTTTCAGAAACAAGTGTGATGAAAATGGAATCATTGTAAGAAATAAAGCAAGACTTGTGGCTAAAGGCTATAATCAACAAGAGGGAATAGACTATGAAGAAACATATGCTCCTGTAGCTAGACTTGTATATATTCGTATTCTATTAGCCATCGCAGCATATTTCAATTTAAAACTATTTCAAATGGATGTCAAATGTGCATTTCTAAATGGTTTTGTTCAAGAAGAAGTTTTTATAGAACAACCTCCTGGTTTTCAAGACCCAAAATATCCTGATCATGTTTTTAAACTTACCAAGGCTCTATATGGTCTTAAACAAGCCCCTAGAGCATGGTATGATCGACTTACAGGATTTCTATTACAAAACAATTATACAAAAGGTACAGCAGATCCAACTATTTTTATCAAAATGGAAAAAAAATGTTTTGATTGTCCAAATCTATGTTGATGACATCATATTTGGATCAAATCAGAAATCTTTAACTGATTCTTTTGCAAAATTAATGAAATCTGAGTTTGAAATGAGTATGATGGGTGAGTTAACATTCTTTCTAGGTTTTCAAATTTCTAAAAAACCAGAAGGAACTTATATGTCTCAACATAAGTATATTAAATACTTACTCAAAAAGTATGGATTTGAAAAAACTAAAAGTATTAGCACCCCAATTGGTACATCAAATACTCTTGATCTTGATAAAACTGGGAAACCAGTAGATCAAACAAATTTTAGAGGTATGATAGGGATTTTGCTATACTTGACAGCTAGTCGACCCGACTTGATGTTTTCTGTATGCTTATGTGAAAGATATAAATCTAATCCAAAAGAGTCTCACTTAAAAGCCGTAAAGAGAATCTTTCGGTATTTAAAAGACACTATGGATTTAGGTCTTTTCTACTCTTCTAGAAATGATTTTGTTTTAAAATGTTTTTCAGATGTGACTTTGGTGGTTGTAGAATGGATAGAAAAAGTACATCTGAAACATGTCATTTCTTAGGAGATTCTTTGGTTTCTTGGCCCTGCAAGAAACAACACTCAGTAGCACTCTCCACTGCTGAAGCTGAATATGTAGCAGCTGGAAGTTTCTGTGCTCAAGTATTGTGGATGCAGCACACACTCACTGACTATGGTTTGAGTTTCTCCAAAACTCAAATTCATTTTGATAATACAAGTGCCATAGCTCCTAGTAAAAACCCATCACATCACTCACGTGAAAAACACATAGATGTTAGGCATCACTTTCTTAGGGATCACACACAAAAAGGAGATATTATTTTACAATTCATCGGAACGCTAGAACAACTTGCTAACATTTTTACAAAACCTTTACCTTCCGATAGATTTGAATATATAAAACAGAAGCTAGGAATGATTACATTAAAATAATCATTCATATCTACTTCCTGGTTTACATCTCTTTTAATAGTAAGAAACTCCTTGTAGAAAGGGGCAGGACATTTCTTTCTGTCTTTATGTTTCTTTTTATCTTATGTTCTTTAACTATTTACTCTTTGGATTGTGTTTTTTTCCTGTTTATCGTATTGACAGCATTTATCGTATCATTCATTTTCCCTTCTGATTATCGTATTGACAGTTTTATCGTTTCGTTCATTTTTTCCTGTTTATCGTATTGACAGTTCTATAGTAACATTTACTATCAACCGATGATGGTAATCAAATTCTTTTCCATCGTATCGACCGATGATGGTAATCAAATTCTTTTCCGTCGTATCAATCAATCTTAGTATTGAATCGACCGATGATGGTATTGAATTTCTTTTCCATCGTACCAATCAATCGATAGTATTGAATCGAATGATGATGGTATTAAATTTCTTTTCCATCGTACCAATCAATCAATAGTATTGTATCGACCGATGATGGTATTGAATTTCTTTTCCATCGTATCAATAGTATTGTATCAACCGATGATGGTAATGTTTTTTTTATCGTAATGAACAATGATGGTAATGATTTTCTTTTTTATTGAATCGACCGATGATGGTATTGAGATTGTTTTCCATTGTACTGTCAGTTCATGGTAACGAGATTGTTTTCCATCGTATTGTCAGTTCATGGTAACATGATTGTTTTCTATCGTACGGTAAGTTCATAGTAATGACTTTTTTTTTCCATCGGCATGATGATTTTTTTTGTTTTGTTTCCTTACGATTGTATTTTATTTTTATTTCTATCAAAATCAACAATTACCTTATGTTCTCCGACAGGTATTTGTTTTCATTTTTTTAAATTTTTTTTCCTTATTTTAATCCTAACCATTGATCTGGTTTTCTCTAATCTTGACCGTAGAAGATCAATGGTCACCCTTTTTCGACCGTAGAAGATCAACGGTCACCCCTTTATCGCCTATAAATAGCCCCCCTCCCCTCCCCAAACCCACATTGATTTTTCAGGAATTGAGGCGAAGCTCTGCTCCACTAGCTATAAATCATCGTATGATCTTCTCATCGGCAGAACCTTTATGTCTCAATCCTCTGCTAACACTCCCGCCGAAATGTCTTCAAAGACTTTTACAGAAAAAGGCTTTAACAGAGAAAGGTTATTATCTCGGGAATTTTTCGATACGTTCGATTCTACAATCAGGAGGATCATTTTGTTTCAAGAATGGGAACATCTGTGTGTTGAAAAGCCTGATTTTCAAGATCTGGTTCTTTTTGATGAAGTTTGTCAGTTTTACAAAACCGTTTCTTTCGACAAAGACATGACTATAAACTTTTCTCTGTACAATAGAAAATTGTCTATGTCTGTGAAACAAGTGGCACATTTTCTGAATGTTTCTGTAGAAGGGGATTCTTTCTATCCATCGCACAAACTACCAGAGGAAGTTGGTACGTTTAATAGAGAAAGTGCTGAAAAGACTTTGTTTGTTATTAATGAAGAAAAGATAAAAGTGTCTCATCTTTCTCTGGACAATCGTTTTGTCACTTTATTGATGCAAGGTTTTCTTATCCCAAGGAAAGGGGATAGAGTAACTCTGAAAGTTTCTGATATCTTTATTCTTGACTATCTTGTGAATATGAGAAAATTAAATCTCATGGGATATGTTTTTGAAACCATCAAGAATGTCAAGACAGGAGGGATTAAGTCCCAGATGATTATGTATCCAGCTATCCTTACGAAGTTCATTCTTGAAAGGAAACCCCAAGGATTTGAAGTCCTCATGGATTAGTAAGAGTATGATAAAAAAGTTGAATGTTTTTTTTTGATCCGAATTCAAAACTTTTTGTCATAGATGTAGAAGCTGAATTGGCTCAGAATCAATCGGAACCTATGCCATCCAAAGACATTCAATCTACCAGTGTTACTCAAAAGTCTGATCCGCAAACTAGTTCAAAGCTGAAGAAGAAACCAAGGTACAGTAAGGAAGTTGTAGCAAAATGGAGAAAGGATAAGGAACAGAGAAAAGAAGGTGATCCGAAGTTTGGTCTTGACCCTGCTGAGGCTTTTGTAGAAAGAGTAAGGGTAGAAGAAACCCTTCAGGCTGAAAAGAAGAAGAAAATTCTTTTAAAAAGAAAGGATCAGGACTTTGATGTCTCTAAAGTCTTGAAAGTGTTTGAGGATGCTAGTGCCCAATTAACAGAAGAAGTGCACCAAGAGCCCATCGTACAGAGTTTCTCTGAGGAAGGAAAACAAAAAAAAGTGATGGAAGAGATAGAAGAAGAAGAAGAAGAAGGAGACTTTCTTTTAGAATTTCTTCAATGTTCAAAGAAGATTAGAGAAGAATCGTTTCAAAAGCTGAGTGAAGGCGTTCAACAAACTCCTCATGCCGATCAAGTACGATCTCCGAACAGAATGTCATCTCAAAAAAAGCAAGGTACTCAATACTCTCACTCTGATAAAGTTGTTATCATTAGTGACAAAGTGGAAGAAGAAAGAAAGCAGAAAGAAAAAGAAAAAGGAAAACAGCCAGTTGTTGACTCAAGCAAATCGTATGAACTAGCACCGTACGATGAAGATACTGATTCAGAACATACAATATCTCTCAAGAAGAGTGATTACATTGTTCATGTTTTAAGAAGGGTTGAGAAGACCATTCCTTATTTCCCACGGCTGGAAGGGAAGATTGATTTTATTGCTGACAATCAAAAGAAGAAGATTGGCTCTGTAAAAGAATTGAGGAAGAAAGTTTTGTCAATAGAAGCTGATTTGAAAGATCTATCAGAAAGTTCGGTTTCTCATAAGAAGGCATGCAATAAGTTGACCAAGTGGTCATACAAAATAGAGAGCTCAATCAATGATCATGAAATAGCTATTGAAGATATAAAAAGGTTATCAAATGAGCTTGCAATTACTTTCAACAAGCTTGATAGAGAAACGGTTTAAAGGTTGAATCTTTTGTCTTCTCAAAGAGCCGATGTTCCTTCAGTGAAAGATTTGTAAGAGAGAATGAATTTTTTTCAATCAGAATTATCGAAGGTTTCATCTTTCAAAGATGAAATGGTTTTGCTGAAGAATCAAAATTCTGTGTTATCCAAAGATAACAAGAATTTTCAAAACAGAATTGATACCCTTGAAGAAGTAATCAGAGTCCAGGAGGAGACTATCAGAAATCAAGATCAGATTTTTGCAGACCAACAAGAGATTCTCAAAACTCAGGGTGAATCAATTTCTGAATACAATAAGGAGATCAAGAAGATGAAAGATGTTCTTCATGATCTTATAAAGAAGGAGAAGGAAAGAGAAAACAAATGATTGTTGTATTTGTTTTCTTTTGGAACTTGTCTTTGTTTTGTAATGACTTTTATGATCCTTTTCTATTATCCATTGTCTTTTATTGCTTTACTAACTCTTTCAGACAATTCAAGATTACTCCTTTATTTTTTTAAATCACAAAGGGGGAGAATATTTACAAAGGGGAGAATGTTTTATAAAGGGGGAGAATGCTTTACAATGATCGTAAGGAAAAACTACGAATACAATCCTTAGTAAAGTCCATACCTAAGGGGGAGTTAGTCGTATTCAATTTCTTACTCAGAAGAATTTTCATTAACTCAGGGGGAGATAAGTATTTCCTGTTACATTTACTTTGTGTGTTGTGCTTTCCAAAAAGGGGGAGATTGTTAAGTCAAAAGTCTTCTTTTGACTTCTATATCATGTTTTGGAAATCACAAATGCATTCTATCATATTTTAGAAATTACATTTGTCTTCTATCATGTTTATCGTATCGTACAATACTGATCGTACTGACTCTATCGTACTGACTCTGTCAATCGTATCGTACTGACTCTGTCAATCGTATCGTACTGACTCTGTCAATCGTATCATACTGACTCTGTCAATCATATCATACTAACTCTGTCAATCGTACCATACTGACTCTGTCAATCGTATCGTACTGACTCTGCTATTCAGATGTTCATTATTTGTTTTGGTACTTAGTCAAAAACACTCATTGCATACGAATCGTACTCATGTTTTTTTTCATTTCTACATATCTCTTGTCCTAACAAAACGATGTCGTTGAGTTAGTTACAAACTAATCAAAACGATGTCGTGCTTTCTGTTTCAATATGACCGTTGGAGGCAACATGACCGTTGGAACCCGAGGCCTATAAATAGGAGGTCATTTGAAGCTGAGAGTACAACGATGAATGAAGAGAACGAATGAAGAGACTCTGTGAACTACCAAGATTCTAGAGAGAGACACTGTGACTTCTCTCATCTGCCTTGTGCGTTCGATCATCGTATCGAGGGCTTTCAAGTAATTGAAAGACAGAGGTGCCGATTACCTACAAAATCGAGGGCTGCCGGGGATAGGCAGACAGACGTGCCGATCATCGTATCGAGGGCTGCCGGGGATAGGCAGACAGACGTGTCGATCATCGTATCGAGGGCTCACCAAGGTGTTTGTGAGACAGACCTTTTATCCTAGGTGAACGGATAACCCTTCTCTTTGGGTTAAAATAATTGTAATACTTTTACATTTCCGCTGTTACTTGTATTAGAAAGGGATTTGTATTGTTTCCTTTCTTCTTTACATATTCAATTGTAATTGTTTCAATTACAATCATTCTATTACATTTTGTATTGATTGATTCTATACGCTTTAAGGTAAAATCATTCCTCTTTGTATTACTCTGATAATTGTGTTCACCTTGAATACAATTGTTTTACATTACATTAGTATTACAATACATCATACCTTTTATATTCAATGCAATTGTGGGTGTTTGTATTTGTATTAGTTTAAGATCATTTAAACTAATCTCTTTGTTGCTAAAACTCAAAGGTTTTTTAAACCTACAATTCACCCCCCCCCTCTTGTATTGTTCCATCTAATAGACATACATTTCTACTTATTCGATCCAACAATGTATACCATATATAATAAATTAGGTGCAAAATAATAATGTATGTCTTGAAGAATGGAAATTGAGAGAAAGGCCCTCAATAATTGGTAACTTTTGAATAATAATCCTTATGAAATAATGAATTTCAAATGAAACTCTAAAAACCTTGAAGATAAATGTATTTATGCTATAAAATTTTTTAGTTTACATACACAAACAACAAAAAAGAAATAATTGGTGAAAATGGTGTATGCCTCACAGAAAGAAAAGTGAGACAAAAATCTCTTACATTACATTTCCTTTCAGATGAACATCTTAAAAATTCCAATAAAATGGTTTTAAACATGTTAATAAAAAAAATAACCATAATAATATTTATAATATCATCTCTTTTCGTTTTATAATAACTTATTTATTTATTTTTAACAATAATTCTTTATTTTCGCTAGTTTTAGTGTTAATTTCCTAGTTTTTCGAGTATGTTTAGACTTATTACATGTTTTTATTCAAATATAGATCATTATTTAGTCATATTCATAATTTAAAATAATATTTAATTATCATATATATTCCTCATATATCTATTTATAATAATCCATAATATATGGATATAAAAAATGAAATGCACCATTCATAGAGATGTTAGGTCAAACGAAAGAATGAGTGCTACTTCCATTTACTTATCATATTCAATTAATTAATATTAAATAATATATTTGTATATTATAATTAAATTATAATATTTATTTCAATTTTATATCATATTTTTATTAAAACATTCCTTTATACATTCCATCTGTTGTGTGAATGAATCACATCGCTTTAAAGAGGTTGTAGACCACACATCCCCAAACGATGTTATCATATTTCCAAAAAATAGAAATCATAGAGGAATATGTTATATAAAAATTATTTAATAATAAATACTTTATAAATATCATATATATCATATATAAGGAGGTTTTTCCCCATAATTCCTACCATTATAGGTGGTAAAGGAAAAGTGAACAAACATAATTTCATAAGGTTTAATTCTGCCGTATGAACGAATAGTAAGTTCATTACCCATTACATGGAAGTGTGTGTAATTTTAGGTTGAACCATTATAATCTCAACAAATCTATAAATTTAGTATAATAATGTTATTAAATAGTAATTATATTAAATAAATTGATAGTGTGTATATATAAATGAATGAAAAGTGATGGCTGAAGAACATTGCATCATTTTCGGGTAACACATTTTGAATTATACATAAAGACTTCATTAGTTTTATTTATAAACAAATATATACTTATAGGATTAGGGGA
This sequence comes from Viscum album, assembly GCA_963277665.1. Classification (NCBI taxonomy): domain Eukaryota; kingdom Viridiplantae; phylum Streptophyta; class Magnoliopsida; order Santalales; family Viscaceae; genus Viscum; species Viscum album. The sequence goes on along the minus strand of OY728132.1, from coordinate 813,981,643 downwards.
TTGAGATTTGATATTATTAAGGTATTGTTTTTGTGATACAAAGGTCTTTACAAGTTTTAATAAGTGAAAGGGTTGAGTGCCCTTTTATAATGGTGGAGGAGTGAAATTCTTATAAATTTTTGAAAAAGAAATTCCACCTTGTTTTCCTTATGCAAAGTGGCTTATATAATTTTACAACTTAGATCAAAGTGAATATAGATTCTAAATATAAATAGAAAATGTATTTCTCACATTTTTATAGTTCATTTTGTCTAATATGTTTATGAATTATTCCCTTTTAAGGTAATTTTTCTCTTAATTGCTGTAATTAATTTTAATCTTTTTCACTAATATTTATTATAAAAAATAAGATGAAATTACTAGATGCTATAAATTATTCTTATTCCAAATATGTAATCTAATTTTATAAATTCCAATCATATAAGTGGTATAAATTAATTTAAATTTAATCTCGTATATAGAACCACCAAGTGGGTTATTAAAGTAAGATGTTCAGAAGATTTCAATGTTTTTTTATTCAAATTGAAAGTGAAATTGATTAAAACGGAAAAATTAGAATAGTTGAACAAAATTCATCTAATTTATCCTTAAAATCAATTTAAAAATATAATTTATCCAAAAAACTAAATTAGATGAAAAAGTATTTTCCAATTAAATTTTAGTATCCTTTATGATTCATCAATAAACGAAAGATCTCTAAAGAAATACCAAAAATTCACCCTCCCCTAATTTTGATATCACAATTTAAAAAATTACACTCATATTATTAAATTATTTTTATAAAATTTCCAAAATTTAGTTTTAAAATAGATGATCTATTAAAAGGTTGTAAAATTACATTTATAAAAATATATGTTTTTATACATAATATTGAGTTTTCTATAATCTTATGAATTTAAAATTTATTGGATGAATGTAAAAACTTTTTGATTGGATGTATAATAATTATATTCTCAAAATTTAGTTAATACTATTCATCATCCCTAATATAATGGACATTTTAACTGTAATTATCTTTAATAATTATGTTTTAATAATATAGTCTTGTTGAGTAAAACTTGGTCTTGCATATCATACAAGGTATCAAATAATGTATTTTTTGTGTGCGACATAGGCTAACTCAGCATCACATTCAATTCAATATATATATTAGCTTAATTTATGTATTATAGTAATTTTTTGTAATGTTTATGTATAATATATTCCCTTACGCTCTTGGTGTTGTGTGTAATAAACATTACCAAATAAAATGTTCTTACTTTAAATTTTAGGGCATTAAACATGTTGTAAGGTAGACCTTATAATAGGGTTTACCTATTTGGTATTTAAAAGAATTTCACTGCTCCTCCATTTTAGAAGGACACTCACTATATCTATTCTTAACACCATTGAAACCACATAGGTTTATCCAAGCCCAGTCCAATTAACTCCAAAACATCCCTAAGCTCATCCTAGAAGCCCTATATTATGTTGAAAGAAAATATTTCATGGTTTTAGTGAAAACCTAAGAAAGAAACTTGAAGAAGGGGTAATGTTTTTCTGAAAACCTATTTTGTGGAAATATTTAGACCATATCCCCTCTTGGATAAAAATTGGATTATTATTGGAGATAAATGATGAAAGGGAGATCTCCTAACAGTTATTTCATTTTTGGTATTTACATAAATGTCACTCATCCTCCATTATAAATGACCACCGCCTCTACCTCTTATACACAACTCTCAAAACACATAGGTTTAGAAAATACCTATCTAATTAACTCCTTAAAATATCCCTCCTCATCATATAAGACAAATTTTAATTATAAATCAATCCTTTCAAGATTTTTTGTGTAAAACTAAGGAAGAAACCTTAATATTAGGTAATGTTTTCCTGAATAAATTTTAATTTTGTATCCTTCTCCACCCCATAAATTATTTTTATATCTAGATTATATAATAAATTATTTATATTTAACATTATTAGATTTTTTATTATAGGGTTATTACCTACACTCACACACAATTCCATAAAATGAGATACACACTCATTGTTCATGTGTACGACAGACTACCGCCTCACAAACCAATGTTGTTCAATATTCTATTGCCACATCCCAAGGTTTTTAATAATGGTGTAAATAATTTTTTATATGATATATATGATATTTATAATTTTATTTTTCATAATTAACTATTATACCTTCACTCATTCCATTTTGTGGGAATTCCATAACATCATTTGAGGACATGTGGATTACCGCCTCCTCAAAGCGACGCGATAATTTCACAGATTACACGGAATGTATAAACATTAGTTTTAATAAAATGTATGATATGTAAATATAAAATAATTTTATATGATAATTATAATATTAATATATATATATATATCAAATAAAATTTCTTTCTTTTAATATGATAATAAAATGGAAGTATCATTCACACGTACGTACGACACATCATCTCCATGAATGGTGCATTTCATTTTCTATATCCCAATTTTAATGGATTAATATAAATACATATATAATGAATTAATATTATATTTATATCATTATATAAATTATTTTTATGATGAAATCTTTTTCTAAGTAATATGAACAAAAAATATTCATGTCAAACCATACTTGAGAAAAAAAATAATTAACAGCAAAAACCCTGAAAATAATAGCTGATTGCTGTCAAACAGTTGATAAGATGTTATAAAAGGATAATATATGATATTATATGCTAATAAAATTCTTAAAAACATTATAAAATAGCTAAATGTGATTCCAACCAAAAGGTATGATTGTTGTAAGGGGATTTCTTGTCTTAGATTTATTTATACAATACTTATTCAATATTCACCACTAATTTCCTTTGTGTTTTATATATACTACCCTATTAAAAGTTATATATTGAATTTATTTTTTAATGGTATTATATTACTAAATTGATTTTATTATTTCTCATATCCCACTATTCAAAAGCTACTCAAGTAGTAAGGTATTTCTGCTCAATTTACATTCCATTAAGATATATTTGTTATTATGCGGCGATTCACTTCAACGAGGAGTATATAATTCCAAATTTTCTATTAATATCATGATTAACTCATAAATTATGTTATTTTATGTTTCAATTTTAACTATCTTTCCCATGGTTTTGAATTGAAAATTACCAATTAGTAAAAGTTTTCTTTACAATCTCACTTTCTTTTGTGATTTTAATATTTCTCTTGAAAAAATCATTTTATTATAATCATATTTCATTCTGTCTTAAATATACATTAAATATCTAAATTATTTGTTGGTGGAAATTATTATTACCTAAACTGAATACCATTTTTACATGTGGTGGTTACTTGATATTTGCATGATTATCCATGGAAATGATGATAAATTTGTATTTTTTACTAAGTAAATTTTTTGATAAGGTATATTTTTTATTAATTAAATCAATTAATTGATATATCAAGAAGGTTTTAGACTAGAATTTATTAGGTTATCTTGGAATTTATATTCCTCCTCAATGAATTGATAGCTTCTCATGATACAAATTAGTTGCGCAAATTAAATCGGTTCATACCTGTAGTTTTAAACTATTTTATAAAAGGTCTTGACGGTATAGGTTTTCATATTTCTCAGACATGATGTCAGAACAATAAATCATTTCCTTCATTCAATATTCCATTTATCATTATTCGTGAGGTTTTCACTATGAAAAAAAATCTAGGGATGTCTTTCATTTATAGTCTTTTGATTAAATGCCATGTTTCTAAGGTATTTACTTTGCCATGTTGTTTTTTCCTAATCCAGTTACATAAATGGAATGGTTTTAAAATTATTTACCTTTAATTATTTATTATTCATATTTATTTATGATATATTATATTTTACATAACACTTATTGAGCATTTTATCTCAACTACAATTTTTTTTCCTTTCCCTGAACTATTGGAATAAGTTTCAAGGATAAAATTTGTTAGTTTTTTCAATGTATTATGTTTTATTTTGTATACCAAATTTAAAATGGGTATCATGTATGTAATTATGGTATTTATAATACTTCTAAATTTTTTGTTTTATTCAGATTTGAATCTTTTATCTATGCTAAAGTAAAAAAGTAAGGCACCGACTCCGGGCTACTGGGGTCTGTGTATTTACATCATGAGACCAGTCAATGAGTTAAGGGGTGATCTATAATGGGCCCCACAAATGTATTTGTATCCAAATAATTCATTATATAATTTTTTATTTGTTTAATTCATGAAGCATGTGCCATATCAACAAATAACTCTATTGGGTAAAAGATAAATATTTATTAGTATTTCTCAAGATAAAAAAAACATTCAATGTAAACACCATATTTTAAAATGGTATATGATTTAGGAAATAATATTATAAATCATGAAATAATATTTATATTTCAAAGAAATATATCATTTAATGAAAAATTGTTAATTTAAAGTGACTAATTCAAGATAATGTTAACAATCACCAAAGAAAGTGAGATTGTAAAAGAATTTTTAAAACTTTGTAATTTTCAAGACAAACCCCCTTGGATGAAATTATTTGAATGGAAACATAAAATACTAATAAATATGTGTGAATCATGATAATACCTTTAATTATAATTGTTTATAAAACACATAAAAGTTAATTCATGCATAATAATAAATAATTCCCAATTGAATATAAATTGAGATGAGACCTCTTACTTCATGATTCCATTTAGTTGAACATTATTTAAACTCTTGTATAAGGGTTTTAAATAAGTTATTATTTTTAAATAAGACCATGTTAATAGTTTTAATACCACATATAATATTTTAATAATATATTATTACCCATTCATCAATAAGTATTCATTGTTTTTATTATTCTTGTTTTCTCGGTCAATATTTTTCTGGAATGTTCTGGTTTTTGTGAATATTATATAGTTTCTTAATCTAAATAATAATAATAAATACATAATTATCATATTTTTTTTTAAATATTAATTTTAATACCAATCATCATATATGGTTATTATAAATGAAGTATGTTATGATCATGAAGATGGTAAGTCGTACGTATGCTTGAGTAACATTTCCATTTTCAAAAGATCATTATTAAAAGAAAGTGTGTAATATATAATTATTTAATAATTAAAATAATATCATATATAGAATATCATATACTTATATATATCATCCATGTTGTGTGGGGACGGAAAGAGAGTCACATCACTTCGTAAAGGTGGTAGTGCACACTTACACGAATGATGTTATCAACTTTAAGTGAGTGAAAAAGAAAGAAAAAATGTTATATTTTATTTCAAGAATGATAAATGTGTAATTAATTTAATAATTATTTCATTTATATCAGATATATATTTAAAAATTTCTTTATCACCTTAAATGTATAATGTCAGTGGATGATGAATAACATCACTTCGTGAGGCAGTAGTCCGCCACACACATGAGCGAAGTTATCAAATCTCCTACATGATAGAAAGTAAAAGTTTATATATGATATAATTAATAAAGTTATATAATTATGTTATAAACAACATATATATACTTTAGATCCATCACCATACCCAACTGTGAGAGGTTATAATAGAAAATGAATGACATCGGCTCACGAGACGATAATACCCCGTACACAATATTGATGATTTTGAAACCCATTTAATGGAAGTGGATATGGTTATAGGTCATGAAATTAACATAAAAATATATCATTATATGGATGATAATGAGTTTATAATATCATGATACGTTAATAATAATTAAATGGTTTGTAGGAAGAAATAAAATAAAAACCTGTGTTGAAGAACGTTACCTCTTATTTGGGTGTCCTCCTTAGGTTTGCACTTAATGCCTAGTTTGGTTTTCTACTAAAAATAAGCCTTATAGTAATAGGGTAGAGAGGTAGGGAAGCTATTTTTTAATTATTGGATGAAACCAAACGTTATTAAGGTGTGAATAATAGAGTAGAGTGGGTGGCCTTTTATAAGTGTGGTGAGTGACACACTTGTAATTGTTTGAAAAGATTCAATCATACTCGCGTTTTTTATCATTAAAAATTCTCTAAACTATAGAATGAACAAAAAATAGAAAATAAAAGGTAAAAATATATCAATAAAATGGGGATTTTACATGTTCATAGGTCATTTGAACCAATATATTTTTATTTTAACCCCCTGATAAATCCATTTTACCTTAACTATAGATATTAAATTTTACTATTTTCTCAATTCATTTTTTAAAAAATATATTCGTAACTTATTAGATACTATAAATTATTATGATTACAACAATTAATACATTTTTCAAAATTCAATACATATAAGTGGAAAATTTTTATTTAAAATAAATTCCGTAGAGGCGATGATAAAGTAGGTTCTTAGAGAGAAAATGTTCAAAAGTATACAATTATTTTACATCAATGTTCAATATAAAAATATTCCAAAAACATAAATTTTATATATTTATTTTAAATTGAACTAATTTTTATTTATTAACATTAATATATATAATTTATCCTTATAAATAATTGAAACAATAAGGATGTTTTCAATTAAAATTCATTATATTTCACTATTTGTAGAAAAATGAAATATAGCAAAAAAATCACAACAATTCACACTAAGCTAAATTTGGTACTATGATTAAAAAAATGAAGTTCAATTATTTAAATAATTTTTTTAAAAATGTAATAATTAATTTATATTATGTGTGAAAAGAATTACTAAGCTATCTTTTAGGAAAATATAATTTTTCAAAAATGATCTCTATTTAATTTAAATTATTCTTATTTCATTAATAATCAATTGATAACCATATTTTTTTATAATTCACGTATTACTATCCATACGCAAAAATTTAACAACAATGTTATAACTATTATATAAATAATAATACTTATGTAATATTTTCCATTTATTTTAAAATTATTGTTTCGTGTAAGGAAAGCTAAACTCAATATTTCATATAATGAAATATAAACATAGTATTATTGTAATTAAATATAAATATAGTGTTTAATTTGATGAAATATATTGAAGGGATTGAATTTATTTAAAACTAAATATATTGAAATTTCTTGGGGTATTATTTTTTCTTCTGAGCTTTATGTTGTGTGTCGTGTATGCTATCAAATACAATGTTCTTGTTTTAAAATATCGAGGTGTTACATTATTTTCCACCTTAAATAAACTGCATCCTCAATATTTAAACATAACCTCTATATTCAAAGGTTTTATATTTCAAACCCCATTGTAGAAAATAAACCCCACATCATGAAAAGGTATAATAAAATATTATATTATTAAGAGAGATAAGGAAGTACAATGTTCATATGGAATAACATATAACTAGGTTTCTAAGTAGGAGAACATTGATTGGATGTACATATATGAACTTGGATGAAAGTTTAAATAATTATAGAGAGTGATAGACTTTATTGAACACAAGTATGTGAATGATCAAACGAAATTTAAGACCCTCAAAACCATAAATATGTGATGATTTAAAATACTATATAATTTTACGAATATTATTTTTTTGTGGAGATACTTTTAGTAATGTTAAGGAATTGATTAACTCTGTAAGAATATAATGAAATAAACATACATGATATATTTCGAGTACATTTGAAAAATTTCATCCTTTGGTTCTTCTTTGATCAATTTCCATTTCAACGCATAATCTAAGAAATAAATATCCTAAAATTATTTTTTTCACACTCGAAGAAATAAAAATCATTATTGGAAGATTATAAGATCCATAAAGGATTGAAAATTCTTTCGAATATCTGTAAATATTTTCCAAAACCAATATGGTAAGAAAAAATAATCCAAAATAATAAATTAATCTCCAAACATATAATGAACACAAGGGGTTCCTTATTAGTATTTTTTTTATTTTTTTAAACAAAAAATGGCATATTAACTAGAACATCATGTTAGCCTGTAGTAGGCGTTAAACCCTTATCCTCCATCACTCATGGCTTCATGCCCTATGAACTTTTTGAATGTTACCAATTGTCACAAAGAATACATCTTATCCTTAATATAAATTACAATAAAATAATTTCTATAACATTTGGAAAAAAATATTATAAGAATATATAAAATAAAATTAATCATTAAATATAATTTTTGAAATTTTATTTAATACAATACCAATAAATAAATACTTTATCAAATTTTTTTCAAAATATATCCCTTATTGGTCTAGGGGTTAACCTTTGTAAGAGTTAATTCACTTAAATAATGCCCATTCTCCACACATTTAAGAGAATATACTATAAATGGATCCCTATAACGAGATTTATTTTCATCCATCATACATATAATTTTTCCTTGGAAATTATTTGATTTATGAAATTATTTTTCACCAGTAAAACATTTCCAATTACTTTGAGACAATTTTCTGGGTGTCTTTTTCCAAATTACCCACATGATGAAAATATTTCATTCTCTCCTATATGGTCTCCACCACTCGAGCTCTTAGATAACTCCATCATTCACTTATTTGGTGAGTTCAGGAGTTGGTTAAGATATATGTTTTAATAATATTTTAAAAAAACTAATTAGGCATAATCCAGATTTATTTTACTCATGTCGTAATACCATTTGATTCGTCATAGTCTCTAAATTTTCCTTAATATTCAATATTATCATGATTTTTAGGTTATATCTTGTAAATAAATCCAAAAATAATAGTGTGAGAAAAAATAATCATATTGGGAAACTATATAATTATTTATTGGGAATCCAAATCATGACACATTATTTTAAATCTATGAAACATTAGGTTTAATTTTTGTCATTCATTTTAATATTCTATTCAAATAATTCATAATGATTTTGAAATAAAATTTTAATTATCCTAAGAATATCCCCCAAGAGTGTAAAAATTAGTGTGCAGGAAAGAATATTATCATACACCAGGTGCTGATTTGGTTGAGCCCAATACACCCTTTATGGAGTTATTACCCCTATGTACATATGTTCTAGAATGATATCCACATGTAATTTCCATATAAGGATGTATTGTATGGAGAAATTATATATAATCACTACCTTACCAAATCATTAAGATGTTCGTCTATAATTTTCCTTCAAGTATACCACTGGGTAATGATCCCTAATCTATGATTTCCTAAATCTAATATATTACATTTTTACTGAAATTCCCCTAATTACAATTGCAGCAATCCTAACCACAATATCCTAGAGTTGGGGCCAACATTATTACATTTTCATATGATATAAGTAATCACATCACGAAGGAATGAATAGTCTCTTAGTATTGGTAAACAAGATACATAATTTAGTCTCGCATTACATTTAAAAACTACAATTGATTTTTTTATGAGAATAACATTATTACATATAGCATGAACTTACATATCAAATACATTACACTTCATGGATTCCTGATAAAGTAAAAAAATAACGGTGAGATCAAATTCTATGTAAGGTTACATACAACGAAATCTATCATGTGTCAATAGGGCTAAAAAATATGTAAATGTAAAAAACATAATAAATATGCCATTAAAATAACAAGACTAAATAATTTTATAATTTTTAATCAATATGAAACGTTAAAAAACGGAAAACACACCCCATTTAATAAATAAATTACGAATTAAATTCATCCAAAGATTATATCATTGTGAATACCATATAAAAAATAATAAATAAATTCTTAATGAATGGAATGATTAATTATTGTAATTCATGTATCAATAACCTCAATGCCTCTATTTTCAAGATCTATAGCCAATAAATTTTAAAAATATCGGGTAAAAACCTATTAGGGTTTTCCAACTATACTTTTACTCTCAAAAAAATTCACAAAAAATGGTTTAAACTAATGGTTAAAAACTCATAGGGTTTTTCCAACTTATTGGTCTCATAAGACCTGCCAATACATTGTGGTACTATCTAAAAAAGGATCCACACATTTATTAATGTATATATAATTCCTCATATATCAAATAATCATTTTAATTCATGAACATTGTCCCTTAACGTCAAATATATGTATTGATTAAAGAAAAACATTTATCAATATTTACCCAAATTAACTAATAACATTAAATGTAAAAAACATTTGTAAAAATGGTATATGGTTTTGGAAATAATAATCTACATCATGAAATAATGTGCATAGTTAATATTAAATAATCTCAAATGAAAAATGATTGAAAGAATGTGATTGTTCCAAGATAAAGTTAATAATCATAAAAGAAATCAAGATTGTACAATAACATTTACCACTTGGAAATTTTCAATTCAAATCCCCTTGGTTGAAATGATTTTAATTAAAAATTAAAATACCATGAATAATTAATGAATTTTAATACTAATTTTCAAAGGTCCTGTGTATACACCACATAAAATTGAATAGGTGGATAATAATAAATAAGTCTCAATAGAATGTAAATTGAGATGAAATCTCTTATGAGACACTTTCTTTTGGTATAAAATTATTTATCCTCATGTATAGTTGTATTAAACATATTATTGGTTATAATTAAAATATATTAATATTTATAATATCATATATGATCCTTCCAAAATAGTTTATCACTCAATCATTAACCATCTTTAAATATTTTGAATGATTTCGTTGTTAATTTCCTTATTTTATCATTCATTATTTTTCATGAATGTTAAGATTACTTTCCATATTATATAGGTTCAAAAATAGATGAATAATAATCATAAAATAGTTATCAAATTTCAACATCAGTTTTACCTTTAGAACTAATCATGAACGATGGTTATGAAAAATGAAGTATGTTATGGTCATTAATATGGCAGGTCGTACTTATGCATGAGTAACATTTCCTTCTTCCAATGTTCATTATGAAAAGTAATTAAGTATTATATTATATTTAAATATTCATAATAATTTTATATATACCATATTATATACTTATATAAATCATAAATGTGGTGTGGTGTTGAAAAGAGAGTCACATTGCTCTAGGAAGGCGGTAGTCCACATGTACAAGAATAATGTTATCATCATTAAGTGTGTGAAATGGTAATTAAGAAAAGGATATATTATATTTTAATAATGATAAAAATTTTATTTGTATCATCATTATGTCATTTATATGATATATAATCATTTAACTTATCCTTTTCACATTCCATGTAAAGTGTTAGTGAAAGATGAATCACCTCACTTCATGAGGTGGTAGTCTGTCGTATACACAAGCGACGTTATTATATATCCTATGGAATTTAAAGTTAATTTTTTATATTATATAATTAATATTATGTTATAATTTTTCTTATAAAAATAATATATCTACTTTTTGTACATAATCATACCCTACCATGAGATGTAATTGGGGAATAACGAATGACTTTGGTTCACGAGGCGGTAGTCTGGCATACACAAGAATGATTATATAGTAACCCATTTAATTGGAGTGTAGATGGTTGTATATAATCAACATAAAATAAAATATTCATGGTATACAGATGATACTGATGATATTATATTTTCATGATTTAACAAAAAATTATAGGGTGGAGGAAGAAAGAAAATAAAAACCCTCATTAAAGAATATTACCTTTTCTTTGGATATCCTCCTCAGGTTTTCACAAAATCCTTTATAGGTCGAATTTATTCCAATTATATGGTTTTTAGGATGAGGGTAGGGATGTTTTGAAGTGATTTTATAACGTATTATCTATACCAAAGGTGTTTGAAGGTGAAAAGAAGTGAAGAGAGTGGGTGTCCTTTTATAAGTGAGGTGACTTGCACAATTGTAATTTTAAAAAAGGATTCAATCAAATACAAATTTTTATCATTAAAAAATCCTCAATTATAGTCCATTATTTAAAATAAAAGTGATATGGTGTATATATGGATATAAAATGGGTTTTAAAAATGTTGTAAAGTAATTTTTAATCATTATAGTTTTAGTCTAACCCACATCAAATCCATTTTTTTCTTCACATTGGAATGTATGTTTACTGTTTTCACTATATATTTTGCTAAAAAATTAATATGAAATTTTTATAAAATATATATTATAATTATTCAAAATATTTAAAACATGTTTCCAAATTTAATTTAAAATCAATCTTGTAGACACGATGAGAACGTGTGGGTTGAAAGGGAAAATGTCAAGAAGATTAAAAATTTTTTATATCAAAATTCAGAATAAAAATTATTTAAATGGCCAAAAATCATATTATATGATATAAAATTGAAATAAAGTTAATTTAAACCCATTACAGAAAATAATTTATCCTCAATAATTATTTATATTAAAAGGATATATTCAATTAAAATTATTTTTTTCACTATTCACTGAAAATTTGAATATATAAGAAAAATCCAAAAAATCAACTTAAGATAATTATGATGTTATGATTTAAATGTTCCATTTCATTTTTTTAGATATTTTTTCTATAATTGTTAAAAATTAAATTAAATTATGTTTGAAAAGAAGGACTAAACCATCATCTAGGAAAAATAATGATTTTTAGAAAACATTTTTTTTCTAATTTATATTTAATTTATTACTAATGAATTGACAATCGTATATTTCATCATTTAGTTTTAAATATTCATAAATTAAAATTTATCTTGAAGGTTATAAATATTTTATTAAACAATAATATTTTAATAATATTTAATTTTTTTTGAACTATGTATTGTGTGTAAAGTATGTTAAACATAGTGTTGCATATAACACAATCCATACATATTGTTATGTGTAAAACAAGATAAAATAATTGCTGTGTGTAACACTAGATATTGAAGAAGTTTATTTTATTATGCAATAACTATATCATATAGTCTTGGGGTGTTATACTTTCTTCTATTGTTGGTGTTTCATATCACATATGTTATCAAATACAATATTCATATTTTAAAATATCGAGGAGTTACATTAGATATTCGTGCTAATGATTCTCAATCATTGTATATCACATTGATATTACACTTAACTAAAATTTACTATTTTGATAATTTTATTCTTTTAGTATCCTCTTATTGATATTCAAATCTCACCACTTCTTTTATACATCCCAAGGTTATCCCATACAATTTTAGAAGATAAAATAAATATAAGAGAAAGTTATGGGATTTTAAAATAACATTGTTATATCCCTATATAATGTTATAGTTTTATGAATATAATTACCCAATTTCACTAGGTCCTTATTACTTTTTGGATTTAATTATGTGTACCATTCTATAATAATTCAGGAATTACTGTTTATTAAATATACGGGTTGTCAGCACTGGAATATCTGGAGTAGTCATACATGACAAGGTACATATGATAGCTAGTGTACATAGTCATGAAAGAGTTCACAGGCTTGTATTGATGATCCTAGGCATGGACTCAAGAATGTATAAACTTATAGGGACACTCCATGCACTCCTTCATGGGTAGGTTTAATCCCCCATTATCTTTATCTATAATGGGTTTTTAGTAAGGTATAATCCATTTTTCAATATCTATGAGGGTGTAGTGAGGCATCCCATCCTTATCATAGGATGAGTAATATCCTCTATTAGTTAATCTCTGATAGATTCAGGTATCCATTATTATAGCATGAGGTGTGATACTCTATCATTAATCCTTATGTTGGGTCAAGTATCCCATTATATCTTTTTAGGGTACGAAATCCCCATCCTTGAAGATTAATTCAGGTAGGGTTTGGTAACCCCCCTAGTCATTGGGTGTGATAACTTATCTATATATCGACATCTTATGAGTTCAAGTGTGTAGTTATTTCTGGTGAGGTCCAATATAAATAACCTCCCATATGAACACCATTAAACTTAAAATTACTTAAGGAGTGAGTTCTCCCAAAAAAGTGTTACATTGAAGACACAAGAAAAACCCTAGCTGGAAGTATGGTTATGACAATACATTATGACTTGGTATCTATCTTTAGTATATTAGGATTGATGATTTCCATTCTTATGAGATAACAATCCTGATTCATTATGTTTGGGGATTTTGGTGTGTCATTACTGGTATATTTTTACTCACCCTTGCATGGTCCCTTACACCATGTTTTGTGTCTCATATAAATTATTGGTCTTTCAAATGAGTCCTAAGTGGACTAAGAGCAGGCGGATCATAGTTATGCTAGATGGATCTTCTTTGGTTCGAGGAGTATCAACATGATAGTAGTCTGATCCTTTATAGTTTTTTGGACTCTATTACAAATTGGGTGATATTTTTTTGGACCTTTTATTTTTAATACTTGTGTTATACAATGACGTCGGATAGATGTTACACATGATTTTTTGTTATCTTCTATTTATAATTTTCAATATTATATTAATTTTTGGATATGTGGGTGTGTGTACATGTACCTTAGGATAAGGCCTCTCTTCTATGTGATATGCCTACTCAACACTTGTTTCCTACCCACAACTCATTTGAGGTGGGTTTTAGGAGTCACACATAGCTTAACACCATCTAGGTAGGCGCCTATAGGTTGCGTTGAGACAATATTGATGATTCTGCACTAATTTTTTATTGTTCAAAAAACCTTATTCCATGATTCATGATAAACGATATTTTACTGATTTGGTATGATTATTTTAGGTTATGATCATAATATAATAATATTATTCTTATCTTATCATTGCATATGATCATCAATTAATCACTCTATTATTTACCCTTTCTAAGCATCTTAGCTCACAAATTCTTATGATTCTCATCCCTATGTTATAAATGAAGATTTTATGTATGATATATCTATAAAGGGTATGTGTTTCAAAGAGATAACATGGAGATAATTTTTATCTTTTATATACAAGTTTTTTATGGAACCACATTTCCAAAGACACTAAACATTTAAGGCTCTAGAAGATATGTATTGAATATTCATCTCATCAGATTTATTTTTTATGTCTGAAAAATTTGGGTCCCTATAGTTTTTATCAAAGAAAGTATTTGTTTTTTAGATACATGGATGACAAAAAAATTGTGAGTATTATTTGGATAAGATTATGTATAGGAGATAATCCAAATTTATTATAAATAAAGAAGTTTAGTTTTCCTTGAAAATTAATCCCTATTAGGATACATGCATGTAGATCCAACTATAACATAGATTCACATAAGGTTAGGAACTATAAATGGGGTATAATGGGTATTAAATTGATCATGAATGGTGTAAGATGAATTGTACTAAGGCTATAAAACCGGTTGGACACTTTTGATGGATATACTTGGGATGATTCAAATTTTATTTATAAAACATTAAGAAGGATTTGAAAAGTTGATGACCATAGATGTATAAGGATAAACTTAAGGTGTCATTGAGTAAAAATATAGTGTCATGATTTCAACACCTATTATTGTTTTTTCATTATTAAATATTTTTTTAATATGACTATAGTTTCTTATACTATGATTTTTTTGTTCTAGTAAATGGAAGAAAGGAGAAGGAAGAATGTTAACTCTGAATGCGATGGAAATTGCAATTATTTTCATTTTCAGAAACAAAATTTTAAAGGAGATAGAATGAAAAATCTAATTTCTATATTTACACAAAATTTTCAAGATCTTAATAATGTTGTGATTCCAAATGATAATATGATGAAACAATATTATATTGATTCCTTCATGTGAAAATATCCACCTTCATTTAGTGGGCCCACTTATGTACTAATTTACAAAAAAGTAACTAGTGCCACTTTAAAGATATTTTACAGTCTACAATTTTCATAAAATGAAAAATCTATTTTAGTTGTTTATCATTTGGAAAGAAAATTATATCAACAGTGGAATATTATCTAGAAAAGAAGTCAATGATGATAAAATTTACTATATGAAGTGGGTTGATAATATAAGGTTATTTTTTAAAAATAAATTTCTTCATATTCTTCATACAATATTGAGAAAGAATTCCTTTATCTAAATAATAAGTATAATGAATCCCTTATTACCTATATATAATATCTTACATGACTTGTGAGGTAAATATTTCGTATTATCATCCAACCTGAAAATAATATTGATTGAATCTTCAGTGGATTAAAACAATTTCTATTTATAGTGTTATCTATAAGAGAATACAGTAGCTATGATGATATCATTTGATGTGCTATCAAGAAAAAAATGGATTTTGGAGTTACACATCAATATCATTTTTATAATAAGAAAATAAATATATAATTCAAGAAAAATTAAAATAATATAAACAATGGAGAGAAGAAGATTAGATTTCTATTATATAGAACAATTTGATTCATGTAATTAACTTTTTATTTCTTTATTTTATGTATGTATTGTGATTGGGTGATGTTTAGGATAGTTTAGAGGAGTTTTGAAATGATATTGGCGATTTTTTGATGGTTTATGGTTTGAGCATGATTAGTAGAAATCTTGAAGAACATCCTTGGAAACTGTGAAACTAAAATAGTGGGAATTCAGTAGGCACATGGATAGGCACATGGTTTGTCCAAATCATGTAGTCACCCATGAGAAACCATAAAAAATAAACAATGGGTGATTGTAATGGTTTGTTAATAGTCTTTATAACAAAGTGAAACAACTATGCTAGTGGTGTTTAGTGGTAAAGGCTAGTTCACTCCTTGCACATGATTTTCTATGCATTGTTTCTAAATATTGAAATATTAAGAATCAGATATTGATTTTGATAATATAATCTAAATCACTTAAATAATCTCTTTTTACCTGATTTTGGAAATGACATTAATTTATTTCCTTCCAGAGGCTATGGAGACCGTTCCTCTTGATCCTGAGGATATCTGTTGATGAATCCTAGTGCGTTGGTGGCCCAGAATCCATATTAAGTGCTCGTTTATTATTTTTTACTAATTTTATTGTTTTTTCCACTCTTTGATCTATGGATCTATACCATTGGGGATATGTTCGTGTGTAATAATTCCAATAATTTTGATATATAGTTGTTTTGTTTAAGGAGAAAAATATAAATGGATGTTTTAAAGAGTTCCGTTCTTATTTGTTGAATATGTTTTATCGTTATTTATTTTTTTCCTTAGTTTCAATGGTAGTTAGATTCGCTCTTAACTTTTCTTACCTAGAAAATGAAGTCTTAAATTGAAATTTTTTCATCTGGTTGAATTTAATTGTGAAATTTTTTGTGCTAATCTTGATGGAAACCTTGTTTAGTGATGGATTGATAAATTATGGAATATTAAGGTTCTTTGGAATATGAAATTGGTTACATGATTTTAAAATGGTGAATTTAAAAATATCTTTTTATTTATATAAATAGATTTGTAGAAATGTTTCTAATAAAGCTTTTTTTTTCAAATGGGATGAGTTAGATTGGGCATAATAGTTTGGAATTAGTTGAATGGTATATATAGTTGTCATGAAGCACCACTATCAAAGGGTTGAGTTATGGACATGAAGTTATTCCATCAATAATAACACCATGATTTTCATAGTGTATTATTTATAGATGTGTGTTGTCATGGAAAATTATACACCAAATAACAAATGTATTTTTTTTAATTTGTAGAAATAATTATTTGGGTTCTTTCAATGTAAATATAATTTTGGTTTGAAATTTTTTTATGCCTTGATATGAAGTAAATTAATTGGTTATAAATAATTTTTTATTAATGTGCTAAAATTTTCAATTATAGTGGTGTGATTTGGGAAGTCATTAGAGAAATCCTATTGAGTTTTATAGTCACTATATTCTTAGTAAAATTGGTTAATTTGTAGATTTTATATATCGGGACACAATTAAAGGAAAGCTATATAATTTATTTAGTGATGCATCAAGATACCTTGGTAATTGATTATTGAGTTGGATACTGGATCAGATTGGGAGTTTTAGAGTCAATGTGTTTCATGGAATTGAGTTCAATGGTTTTAGTTTATGATTTTTACTCTGATATGGTTAATATTGTACTTTGGTTTTGTTGTTAGTGTGTTATATATTGGATTGTATTACATTGTTGTCGAGAATAATATAAATATTGTTTGGGTTATGGTATTATTGGATTTTATGTTTAATTTCAAAAATGCATATTTTCCCTTAGCTATATATGAGGCCCTTGGAATTTATTTATAGACTTTGTTTTCTTGTGGATGTCACCTAAGGCCTAGTAGTACTTATCTCTCTTCCAAGACAATGGGCGGGGGAAGGATGTTACAAATGACATCACATTGTTTGACCGTTGAGTTTAAAATCATTCAATTTTATTCATTGAGTTGGGTTTTTAGTAAGTTGTATAATCATCAGAACATCAAATATTATATTAAAAAAAATCCAACCTATTTAGGTTAAACCTAAAGTTACTAAGGGGCTTGGGTTTATGAGTGTTTTGAGACACTCCAAAAAAATGTAATGTCATCGTCATGGGTTTAGCTGATGAGAAGACCCTGGCATGAATTGATAGAAATGGATTCCCACTAGGATTAAAAAATTCAGTTTTAGTAAATATTTTTTATTTTTTGAAAAAGTTTGTATTTTTCAAAAATAGTTGAATATGGGTTGATTTACACATCATGCTATAATTTTTGAAAATGGTTTTATAGTTGAAACAATATTGAATTTTGAGTTAGCTTATTGTAATATGTGCAATGTTTCAAAATTCTAAATTTTGAAGTCGTCAGTTTCTAAAGAGATAGAATAAATGGAATATTGAAATTTCTATATATAATAAAACTGGAACGACATTTTAGGAACAAACAGGATGGGGATGCTAAAAATGTGGTTGCACATGATCCATAGTTTAAAGAATAACTGGTTCATAGTATTTTCCATGCTTTTCAAGATGTGGATAGAGGTAGTGGAAGTCATGATCCAAGGAAAATGGATCATTCCATTTAGTTCTCAAAGAAAAATCCATCCATCTTTTGGGGTGATTTTGAACCATAAAAAGCAGAGGTGCAGATGAATAGGATGGATCAAATCATCATTTTTCTAGGAACATGAGTGGAGATGAAATTCTAGTTGGAAATGTATGTGATGTATTATCTTTCACATAAGTGGATAGATTTATTAGTTTTGTTTATATCATACTAAGGTAATGTATTAAAGTATTTTGTAGAACTATTTGAAAAACAATTCTATTCTTAAATAATTCTAATTTCATGAAAGAAAGAATTTTTCATCTTGAAGTAGTAGAATCTCCCAGAAATAGAGTATGCCTCTAAATTTATTAATCTAGTACACTTTTCTGTAGAAGTTTTTGCAAGTGAATCCTTGAAGGCATGAATTTTTGAATCATGGTTGTAGATTGATATTTAATTGAATTTTGTCATGATTTTTAAAATGGATTATATAGAGATGGTCAATAGAGAATAATTGGAATAAAAATACATCTTAGAAACTATGGTTGGATAAAGTGGTTTGATACTAATGTAAAATAATGGGAAATATAATTTTGGCAATAATAAGTAGAGGGAAACTTATTTCTAAGGTAGTGGTATGTTAGAGATTCAGATGGATGTATTAGTAAATCTTTCACTAAATCCAAAGATAAAGAAAATATTTTTTTAATATGCTTCTTTAGATCATAATGAGTGTGATTCTTAATCAATATGGATTGATTTTCCTAATTACTATCAAATGAAGAATCATCAATGATATTTTCATAGTGCTCTAAAGACAGGTGCTCAAGACACATCACTTTTTTTTGATGTCAGTGGATACCTTTTGTTTATTTCTTGCCATTTTTTTGATCTTCTGTGTTTTCATGTTAAGATAGTGCCTTCTATTTTGAAACTTCAGAGTACTCTTGGTCAAAGAGAATGTCGATCCTTTATATGAAAATCATGGTCTACAAATATTGATAGAGATGAATTGATATGATATTTCCCTATTCTTGATATTGAAATCAATCAAATAATCCTGGGTATTGATTAGTTGATAGTGTTCAAATATCTCTTAGTGTTTTTTACATGAATGAATAATTATACAACCAAGGATGGTGTCAAACATATATTTAGAGGAGAAAAAAATATAATGGGAGGTTAAATACAATTTTTGGCACCGTAAGTTGGAATAATCATGTAACAGTTGATATATTTAGACATTGTATTGGTGGATGTGATCAGGGATAGTGGGTTTCTAAGAATTATTGATGAGTATCATGATATTTTTACTGCTAATTTATCATGTTTTCTACCCACAATAGAAGTGGAGTTTATTATTGATCTCATACATAGGAAAATTCCAATATAACTAATATCTTTTCAAATGGAATATATAGAGTTAATGGAATTGAAAGACTAGTTTGAAGAGTAAGAAATAAAAATCTTCATTCACCAGAGTATGTATCAATGGGTAGAAGTATGATTGTTTGTAAAAAATGATCAATGAACTATTTGGATTTATGTGGAATATTGTAAGCCTAACCTATTAATGATAAAGAATTAGTTTCCACATCTATGTATTGATGATATATTCTATCAATTGATGGGAGACCATTTTTTCTCTAAAATTGACTTGCTATCGGGATATTACCATTTTCTAGTCTGAAAGGTGGATTTATTAAAGGAAACATTCATGAGTACATATGGTTGTTATGAGTATGTGGTTATGCCTTTCGGTCATAATAATGCTCCAAATATTTTTATGGAATTGATTGATCAGATATTTCAAAGGTATATGGATTATTTTTTAGCGGTTTTTGTGGATGACATATTGATGTATTCAGGGAAAATGGCTGATCATGGGAAACATTTTGTGATAGTGTTTTTAATTTTACTAAATCATCATCTATTTTCCAAACATTCAAACAATAATTTTTGGATACAAATAGTATGTTTCCATTGGAAATTAATCAATACAATAGTTCTTATGTGGATAAAAAATTATAGAAGTTGTTATCTCTTAGAAACAACCAAATAATGTCTTTGAGATATCATTATTCCTTGGTCTGGGTAGTTATTATCGATGTTTTGTATCATGATTTTCTACAACTAGATGCAATAAAGATAGTGTTGAAAAGGAAAAATGTTCCATATTAAGAATGATATAGGTGTCAAAATTATTTTCAAGAGCTTGAGGTTCACCTTACATCAACACCGATCATGATATCCCCAAATTAGGATAGGGGTATGTGGTTTATTATGATGCTTTAGGATCATTATTTTGATGTGTTAACATGCATAAAGATCATGGTTTTTCTTATGGATAAAGGAAGTCACGGTTTTATGAGAAAAACTACCCAAAAAATTATTTAAAATTATGTACTATAGTCTATTTATTGAATTCATGGAATCATTACCTATTTATTGGGAAATTTATGATGTTTATATACTATGATATCTTGAGACACATTTTATCTCAAAGAGATGTGAATCTACAAAAAAGAGGAGGAATAGTGTGTCTTTATATTTTTTACACATTCTTGACATATGAACCAAGTAAAGGTAATTAAGTTGTCGAGGAATTATTCTTAAATTCATAGAGTAAATTATTTAAAGAGGCTTTAGAATAGTGGTAGTTGATGTTGGTGATAGTTGAAATGCACATGGATTAGGAAGACAAAGGCAGTGTTGCAGTCTTCATTCAAGGTTTTTTGTTCATGATTTGGATGATAATGTCAATGAGGTGCAGACATCAAATATATAATGTGTCTCTATAAGGAAAAAGCTCAATAGTGGGGACTCCATTGAGGAATGAAATATAGATGGGAGTTTTTTTTGAGATTGCATGGTTGCACCTCTAGCTTTTAAGGAATAACATCTTCTGGATTACTACCACATGTGATGGGATGTTCATCCTGGAAAAAAAATATGTATAAGGAACTGAAAAAACAGTTTTTATGGGTGGTCATGAAAATAAATGTTTCCATGTTTATTATGATACGACTCACCAATCAGTAGGTTATGTTATAGAACCAGAGGATAGCAGGTATTTAGTAGTATTTACTTATTCTTATTTGGAAATGGGAGCAGATGAATATGTTTTTTGTGACAGCTCCACTAATAATGATTTAGAAATACTATTACATAAGGCCAATCATGGATGATCTCCAAAAGTTGTCCCATTTCATCCATATTTTTTAATCTCATACGGTGGTGGACATGTCTGAAATCTATATTTGGGAAGTGGTGAAGAGGCATCGCATACCCATTTTGATAGTATCAGAATATGATTATAGGTTTTTTTATTTTTTTGTAAATCCATAAAAAATACCATGGGGCTCAATTGACAATTATGATGGCATGTCATCCTCAGATGGATAAAAAATTGAAAATGATAATAAAAATGTCACAAGACATGTTTAGGTATTAAGTAATGGAATTTTGTTGGTCATGGGAGGAGAAATTACCATTTGTGGGGTTTTAAAATACTAATAGTTCTCATGTCTATAAATATATGTCTTATTTTGAAGCAATTTATGGGTTCACTTTTCATTCTAAAATTTCTTGGGTGGAAGTTATAAGGCCCCAGCCTTAAACCTTACTTAATCTTGAGTTATTACAAGATTACACATTGAAGATCTTTTCAGGTTTAGAGTTTTAGAGAATTAGAACATGAAACATGCATTACATTCCACATTTAAACAAAGTGGTTACATAAAAGACAGTATTAATTCTTCCCATCAATGGAAACATATTGAAAATAAAACATGGATTCTTTCTTGACACATCCTTGACACTATCAAAACATCATGTACCTTTCCCTTGACCTGTGAAAAACATTTCAAAAACATGGGATGAGCATAAAAATCTCAGTAAGGGTTATAAAAATATGGAAAGGAAACATGAGTTCATATATACATAAGAATGAAATCATACTTTACCCATAAAACATAGGCACTTTAACATACCTCATCAAACCATGAATAAATCATAGAAAACATGAGACACAAAGGTAACTTGAGGCATTCATAACATTCTTACGTAGGGAGTAACCCTCTTGGTTACGTTTGGAATACCCATCACAGTTTATTCCCTAAATCTATTCGGAGAAACCTTAATGTTTCACTCCTTCGCGTTACCCAATGTATTGGAGAGATATATCAGGCTCACCCGCCCTTAGTTTATCACGGAACCACCCGTTTTCATAATAATGCCCAAGAACCTCAACATAATCATATCACATAAAACATGCATAAAGGAAACATAACATTCCCACCTTTAAATCACATGATATCAATACAACACATTGATATAAAAACATTATGAAAACCATTTTCGATACCAAAAAAAAAATTAAAACATGGCATTTATTTTTCTTTTAAAAAGAAGGTATGGTTTGTAGAGGAAGCCGAAACTCAAATAACGGTCACGACGGCGGAGAAGTCATTGTCACCAAATACGTATGACAAAAACATTCCCTTTTTTCGTTAAGTAAACGCTTCATATAAAAAATATTCCTTTTGAATAAACGTAAAAGTCAAAGGGGTTTATACACCGTATAAAAGAAAGTTGTGTATAAATCAAAATATGCTTCAATGAAAGGAGATTGAGACGAAGTCCCATACAAAGACGATATCCTTGGTTTAAGGATAAATCAATTACATAATTATGTGTGACAAACGAATACACCAAATATAAGTGGATATTAAGTGTAAAATAATCAAAGGTCATTCACACATATTCAAAGGATGACATATTCAATAACTACATGTTGAACCCAAAGAAATCAAATTTGGGTTAAGAAGTTCCCTTGACAGCCTAACGGCGTCACATCAAAATGAGTTGATGAGAGATAAAAAGTGTATCTCATCACTTGGACATAGAATTTACATCAATAAGGATATATGAGAACATATCCCAACATAACAATATGTAAATTTAATGACCCAACAAAAGAAGTCTTTTAAAAAAGAGGAGGGTGAAAGGATCCCTTACCGACTTGGGTATCCTTCAAAACATACACCCCATGAAAGAAGGACAATAAATCATTGATTTAAGTACTAATAAATGAAAGTATATTACACAAAGAGTAGAATAATGGGCATTACATACATCACTCAAAGGAAATTGTGGCAAATGTAGCATAAATCTCACGGGAATAAAAGTGAGATGAAAAATCCCTTACGAAAACTCGGCAGCCTAACAGCGCCACATAAAACTTACAAAAATGGATTGATGAGATCAAATAGGGTATCTCATAATATTAACATAAAGTTTATAGAAAGAGGAATATAAAAGAACATCCCCCAACATAACAAAGAGGAGCTTAAAATAAGTTACATAAAGGAGAGTACTTAAAAAGAAAGAGAGAGGTTAGATCTCTTACGAAAATTCGACAGCCTAACGGCGCCACTCAAAACTTACAAAATGGATTGATGAGAGAGAATAGGGTCTCTCACCACATGAAGATAAAAATTACAGTATGTGTAATATAAAATAACATCCCAATAACAAGAAATATGAGCTTTAGAGGGAATGACATAAAAGAGTATACTTAAAAAGAAAGAGAGGAGTAAGATCCCTTACCTCAAGTCCAACATGTCTTGTTCGTTTCTTTATATTCCTGAATAATAAACTTTGGTCAATTAATAATTGCCTATGTACCTCCTTTGGAGATTATTATTCAGTTCATATCACATATTATAATGTTATAATAATTGTTTAATAATGTTAGTTCATATCAGACGTTTTTGCCGATGTTTGGTACATGAGTCAAAAATGAACTTGTTTGAAAAAAGATTGCCCATGTAGTTATAAGTAAATAATTTCCAGAATATTATTAATGATTAAAATATCATATATATCCAGTAAATATTAATTTCATACTATTCCATATCATTTGGTGATAAAAAACGAAGAGCACCGTTCATAGAGATGGTAGGCCGTACGTACGCATGAACGCTACTTTCATTTTTTGTCATATTAATGGAATTAAAACAAAATTAGAGAGAGATATATATATATATGTCATAATTACAGAATGATATCCCTAATTTTGATGTAATATATTACATATATATCCATTATATATATGTACTCATATTATTACATAATATTTTGAGATAAGAAATGAAATGTACCGTTCATGGAGACGGTAAGCCGTACGTACGCATGAACGCTACTTCCATTTCTATTTCATATTTAATGGAATTAAAACATAACGATACATAGTAGTATTTTAATTCCAGTATGTTATCATATATAATATCATTAAATATATCCTTTATACGTACCATATATGGTATTAAAGAATCAAATCACTTTGAGGGGGCGGTAGTCCGCACTTCCTTAAATGAAGATATCGCGTTTACCCATAATGGAAACCATAAAGGTATGCCCAAAATGAAAAATACAGAAGCTTAAGGAAATAATAAACATATTATATATCATATATAAATATAGTGTCATCTTAATGGCCACCTTTGAAGGTGTTAAAAGAATGTTGAACAATCATCGTTTCGGGAGGCCGAAATTCAGCATCCACGGAAACAACATGTTCTTTAACCATTAGATGTAGGTGTGTGAAAGTGTAGCTCAAATCCTTCTTATAAAAACATACTAGTATATTGATGATACTGGATTTTTTACAAAATAAATTAATAAAAATAGTTTAGGGGGTTGGAGAAGCAAAATAAAACAAAAGTACTCAAGTGAAGACATTACCTTAAAATCGGGTAACTCCCTTTGGTATGAGCTCAAAGGCTTCCTTGGGAAGACTTATGCCCAAATTGAGGCTTCAAGGAGTAAGAGAGGGAATTGTAGAGTCAAAATGGGCAGAGGTTGTCTGAGCCAAAGGCTTTGGGAGTGTGGTTAAGGAGGTAGAGGTGGGGGCCTTTTATAAGAGGAGAAGAGGGGCACTCTTGTAAAGTTACAAAATGTTACTTTATTTTCAAAAGAGTTTCGGATTTTAAAGGTCCCGCATTGATGTATTTCAAGGATAAGGTGATAAGGGTTAGAAATCCACACATCCAATAGGTTTTGGACATGTGTAGGTCTTAGATATTACATTATCTTTCCATTTTATTTAAATCGTTAAATAATGAGGTCATCGCTGTATCATCATGATGTCATAAATAATTTAATTTATTTAATGTCTAAAGATTATAAAAAAATACTATGATGTAGGAAATCTTTTTAGATTTCCAATGAATATTTATAGACAAAATATGAATTGTATAACACCATGTAAAAATTGTTTTTGTAAAACATCTCATGTTTGTGTCATTTTTACTTTAACATTAAATAAAAGGATATTAATGTCATTTTCCAACCAATGTGGCTTCATGGGGTCCCCAAGTTGACCCATGGGTTGTATTGGTCGGCCATGACACATCCAATGAGGTTAGGACATGTGTCAAGTTCATTTCATATTATTAAAACATTATTTTTACCTTAATCTACACTAATTACCTCTAATCGCGATTAAAAACTTAATAAGTTACTATTCACCAAAAAAATTATTTTTATCCCATTGAACCACATTTTACTTCTTAATGACAACCATGTATGTCGGATTTTTGAAATTCAAAACACAAATTTGGAAAATTTTCATTTAAACGGAAAAAATCAGTTTTTATAAGTACCATTTAGTCGTTTCACTATTCATCAAAAATTGAAGTTTTTCAGAAAAATCCCAAAAATTTACCCTAAGCTATATTTGATATTCCGAATTCAAAAATTAAGTCTATTTTACAAAATTCAAAACATATAAGTCACATTAATTAATCTAATAATTAATTCCCGCTGTCAGATCAAATAGCGTGTTTTTATGAAACAATAAGTATCAAAAGATTGACACTGGTTTAAGTCTGATTTCAAAGTGAAATTAATTCCAACAACCACTATTGGATTTAATGGTAAAAATATATTCTAATTTCACTTTAAAACCAATAAAAAACATAATCTAATCATATAAACAAATTAGATTAAAAAGAGGTTTTGAATTAAAATACATCATTTTACACTATTCATTTAAAAAAATGAACTTTACCGGAAAGATACCAAAAATTTACACAAAGTAAATTTTGATGTCCCAATTCATAAGAAGTGTTTTATATGGTCCAAAAGGATGTATAAGAGTGAACAAAACTATATTTAATGACGGTTCACCATCAAAATGCGATAAGTGAACCTTTAGTGAAAACTAGGGCATATATGCCTAAAATTGAATTCTTTCCGTATTTTAAGACTTTATCTTTTATTGGATAAATGTAAAAACATTTAAAAACATATATAATCATATTTTAGTTATTTCTATCCATTCCCGCCAATACAACGACTACATGTTAACTAGCATTTAAAATAATATTATTTTATTATTATAGTGCAACGTAAGATTCCCAAGAAACTCGTTTTTGCGTGTTGGGTACGCCATCAAGCATAGCATCCCTTTTAAAGTCATATTAATATTTTATTCACAAATATGGATAAATATGAAAATTTCATATTCTTTATTTACCTGGGGTGTTACAGAAGGAGGTGAGACATAACTAGTTACACTGAGTCTCATGCAATAGAAAACATAGATGATTTAGTTAACCTGGAAAATGACGGAGATGTTTCAAAGATCTCAATAATCATATATGGATAATCATTGATGGCCAATACCATTCAATTTTAGTGTTCATGTGTTTTTTAGAATCTCCCCAAGGCTTGGGAACCATCATTTTAGGAATCATGGAAAGTATGCTCCCCATTAAATAGGCCCTTCTGGGATACCTAAATGTGTTGGTGAGGTAGAATATTGTCTATGAATATGACCAAGGTTTAGTTAAGTGCATAATGTATTTAATGTATTTAAATTGAAGAAGTATCAAACTCATTTTAACCAAGTTATACAATGGGATCAGATCGACCTTGATCCAGAGTCTATGTAAATTTATGTGCTACTCTGGATTTTTTATATGAAACATAATGCCTTTCATGGGAAATGTGTCATTATTGTGTGGGTTTTATGGAAATATGTTTATAATCTTGAATAAATGTTGTGACATGAGGAAGAAATGGTTGACCCATTCACCAAACTATTTTCTAAAAATGGTGGTTTTTTACTTTCCAGGGATGGAAAGGAATATAGTGGGGAGGATGTGGGATCCCTAGTGTTAGTTAATTAACACATTTTTATGTTTATTATGTTTATAAAGTGATTGGTAATTTTTGGGATGGTTTGGAAGAGTTTTGAGAGGATTCTTGGATTTCATAAAGGTGAATGATTTTAGAAAAGTTAGTAGAAACCATACATCATGTCTAAGGAAACCATCCCACTAAAATAGTGGGAACTAAGTAGGAGCACAGTTCTAAAAAACCCTACAGCCACCCCAGAGAAAGATTGAAAAGTTGAATCGAGGGGAATATCATGTCTGGTATATAGTTTGCATAGCTATGTGATCCAAACATGTGATGCGTGTTCAGAGGTATTGGCAGGAACAAATTTTTCACATAGTTTTCTAATTTATGCGCATAATCCATCAAAAGAAAACACGTAGATCTTGTTTTATTGGATCAAATAAAAACAACCTCATTAGTTCCTAGTTTTCACCTATTCACTCCAAAAAATGGATTCCTTTCCATACAAAGGTTTTGGAGACCATTCTTCTTGATCTGGTTGTGATACGTTGGTGAATATTGGTGTGTTGGCAGACTGGATTCATTGGTAAGTGCTTGTTATTGGTGGGTTTCTATAGTTTTATATCTATTCTTCACTCTATTCGATCCGTGGATCTAATATTTTAGGGATATATTAATGTGGTATGATTACAATAATGTGGAGATATTGTTTTTTTGGTTTACGTGGTCCATATCTAAGGATGTTTTATGGAGTTCATATCTGGTTTCATTAAGAATTTATGTCTATCTACATTTTAGACTATGTTTTTGAGGTAGGGGTATTCACTATCGACACCTATATGTTTGAACATGAATTTTTAATTTTATATTTATTAAAATTATTAAATATAATTTTAAATTTTTTTTGAAAATATTGATGGAATCCCTCTTTAGTTATGGTTTGAGAAATTGTGAAAGTTGGTTGTTTTATGGAAAGTGAAATTTGTTACATGTTTTTAAAATGATGATTTTAAAATGGTTGTTTTATTTTGATTAGTAGACATATATTTTTAGAAATTTTTCTAATAAAAATAATTGTTTTATGAAATGGGTTGATAATATGTGGGTATAATGGTTGGGAATGATTATAATGGGATGGATAATGGTTTATAAGTATGTCAATTAAAAGGATAGATTATGGACATTAAGTTACACTATCAATGGTAATGCCAATATTGTGTGTGTGATTGTGTGTATATTATGGATGTGTGTGGAAATGGAAAGGTTCATTAAAAATCACAAATTAATATGAGAAATTGTTTGAATGACATTTTGGGTTTCTTTCTTTAGAAAACTATATTGATTTGGAAACTGTTTTACGCCTTGTAAAAACCACATAAAATTAGTTTTAAACTATCTTATGTATATTCAATAATTATTTTATCATAGTGGCATACATTTGGAATTAATTATAGAAATCCTACTATGTTTTGTATTCACCCCATTCTTAGGCACATTGGTTTGTTTTGAGATGTGATATATTGAGACACATGTAAAGGTAAGGTATATCATTTCTTTAGTATTTCATCAAGATACCTTTAGAATGTCTTGTTGAGTTAGATCATCAAGCATGTTGAGATTTTATGTGTAGATTTGAACAATGTATATTAGTTTATTAGTTTTAGTATTTCTCTTTTACACTTATATGGTTCATGGAGTACTTTAGTTTTGTTGACAGTTTGTTATACATAAGATTGTATTACATTATTCCCATGCATAAAATAGTGATTTTTGGGCCATTTTATTATTGGAATTAATTGTTTTCTTTTAATAGGTAAAATCATCCCCCAACTATTTAATAATACATTGATATTTATTACTTACCTTTTGATATCTTGGGGATGTCACCTATGTCTTAGTAGCACATCCACCTCTTCCCAAGATAATGGGTGAGGGGAAGGATGTGACACACTATGCTTGATGTTTGGAAGGAAAATGGAGTAAATTATATTTTGGGGGACAGTAAATTATTTACGTATGGAAAAAAAGGTCACCGTGAAGTTGAATACCAAGGTTATAGGAAGAAGATGGTAGCTAATGAAGAAAATTATAGAAATCACAAAAAATAAAAAAACAAAACTCTAGTTCTTTAAATCAAATAAGTATGAGAATTATGTGAACCAGTGAACAAATATAAGGATAAATAATGATTAAAGAATATAGAAACCTCTTAATCCCCCAGATAAAGGGAAATCACATGTGATTACTATTATCCATATGGGGTACAAAAAAAGTGGTGAAAGGTACACTTACCATCAACTCCAAAACTGCTAATGTCAAATTTTAATCTAAATATCCAATTTATTTTATATATGGTAAATTTATATGATTATAACAATACCATATCAATGATGTGATGTTGAATTAATAGTGAAAAACTATAATGGTATTTTGATAATATCTCAACTATATGATTCTTTACCAATTAATGTTTATAGGAATATTCTTTCTACAAATCTTGTTATTATTACTCTAGTGGAATGTGTCCTTATCTCAGGATTGTATTTTCTTTCATTTTATAAATTCCACAACAATTTTTGATGAAGGTAATTCACAATTTATATTTTGATCCAAACTATGATCTTCTATGTATACACATAAAAATATGAACTTCTAATGTAAATCTCTACCATTGTATGAGACTTGATTCATGTATAATGGTGGTGTTTATCTCAGATGATTGAGGAGAAACTCAACATCAATGACTTTAATTTTTTTCAAGAGTTTTCTTATTGTTTTCTAGAATATATTCCTTGACTTCTACTAGATTATGATATTTTGTTTTTAATATAACTCAGAATAAATTTTACACCTATTTCAAAGACTCTATATAGAATGGACTTGATTGAGTAGAAGGAATTAATGAAACAAATCCCAATTAATCATGACAAGGGGTCTATTCAAATAATTAAATCACTACATTGAAAACCTGTTCATTTTTCTAAAAAGAAGGATGGATAAATTCAATATTATCAAGAACTGAGAAGATCACAATTTAAAAAATGTATCATATACCTCGTATTGATGATTTGGATGATCAATTATGAGGATATCAATATTTTAACAATAATTATCATTGATCTGGATACGAAAAGTTGAGATTAAAAAGTCAATACATAACCAAGGAAAACAAATTTATGAGGTATAGATATAATAAATTTTTAGTTTTCAAAGTTGGTCTTACTAATTACCCTTCCATCTGCAAGGATTTAATGAATGAATTATTTAGAAGTCACCTTTCTTAGTTTGTGGTATTCCTTATAGATGACATACATATACACTCCTACAGTAATGAAGAGTTTTCATATCACATAGAAATTGTGTTAAAGACCCTAAGGAATAATAATTTCAATAAACTTTTTACCAAGTATTGATTTTGGATTTTTCATGTTTCATTTTTGAATCATATAATATAATGCAAGGTTATATTAGGTGATCAATAAATGATGAATGTTAACAAAAATTGGTCCAAAAAATTCATAGTGTTCGAGATCTATAGTTTTCTTGGATTATATATATATTATCAGTCCTTTGTGAGTAATTTTTACAGCTATCTAATCCACACATCAATGATAACTCAAAAGGGAGTCATTTTTTTTTGTAATGATAAATGCAATGAAAATTTCAAGGATATGAAAATAAGTTTTCTTAGTACACCGATGTCAACATTACCATACAGAAGAGAAGGGTTTTTGATCTCTAGTGATGAATCAGATAGGGTAATGGTATTTTTTCTAATATATAATGATATAGTGATAGCTTTTTACTCAAACCAATTGATAATTCATGAGAAAAAAAATACCAAACGCATGATTTGGAGTCATTAATGATAATTTTTTCATTAATGATATGGGGGAATTATATTTGGGAAATAATCCGTGAAATATATTAAAATAAAAAATAATTAATGTATATATTCACATATAAATATCTGAATATATACAAGAGATGATGGTTTGACCTGATTAAATATTATAACATCCCAATAAATTACCACCTCGGGAAAGTGAAAAGGGTGGAAGATGATCTCAGTGAAAAGGATCATACTAGATTATCTATGATGATGATCATAAAAGATCTAATATTTCTAGATTTGTAAATAATGGATTTGGAAATATTTATGTATGTAGGGGAATATTATCCTACTCAAATGAGTGCTAAACTATCCTTCCAAGTGAAGATCAAAGAAGTGAAAATGGAAGATTTAGGGTTGCAAATGATGGTGAGAAATGTTTAGGAGTTTTACCTTAACTATGATGGATTAATAATGTTTAGTAACCACATATATGAATCATCCATACAATATTTTTATAAGGAGTTTTTTGGATGAAGATCATAGTTCATTATAATTTATACATCATAAAGTATAAAGGTGTATATATTTTTTATAGTGTATTTCATATGAAAAAACAAATATAGATATTGCAGAGTAGGTATCTCGATGCTTGGTATAGTAGAAATATAAGACTCATAGATGGATGTCTAATGGGATGTTATAACCATTACATATAGTATACTGGAAATAAAAAAACAACACCATTGATTTAATTAGTAGTGTCCTAAAGGTATCTGGGGGAAATAATGTAATTTGGGTTGTAATAAATTCTTTATAAAGATAGTACAATACAATGAGATATAATAAGATTTATCTATTGAACATATTTCAAGGATATATATTAAGGAAGTTGTTATATTATAAATATTATCACTCAAAATTATATCTAATCAATATCAAATGTTTAGCTTGAAATTCTAGATAAATCATTAATAGGATCGAAATACATACTTTAGATTAATTACTACTTATAATCCTTAAAAATAATGTCACTCTAAGAGATCCATTCAAATAATATAGGATAGTTTGAGATCATATTATCTAGATTTTAATAGTTTTTGGATCCAACCCATTCCTTTTGTTGAATAATCTTATAATGATAAATTTCACTCAATCATTTAGAGGGCTCTTTATAAATCCATATATTGAAGGATGTGCCAAACTCTAATGTGCTAGGATAATGTTGGAGAAAAAAATCTATTTGGACTGGAGAAAGTTGATGAAATCGAAGGGAAATTCATATCTATTTAGCTTCAAATCAATGAATCTCATTTTCAAAATAAATGTTATACTGACAATCATTGGTGACATGTGGATTTTGAATTTCGTGACAAGGTATTCTAATTAATATGTACATTGATGAAGGTTATGGGATATTTAATGAAGCGAAAGATTACTGTTGATATATTAGTACCTTATAAATTCTTGATTATATCCGGATGGTAGAATATCACTTGAAACCTCATCTTAATATCTTTCAACTAAATGATGTGTTCCATGTCCCTCTCCTGAGTAAGTATATAATTGACCCTCATATGTACTGAACTCAAAAGTTAAGCCACATGGGAATGACCCTTCATTTGAAGAGAAACCATGTACAAATCATGAATCATAAAGATAAATTTCTACGAAATAAGACTAATCACATGGAAAACGTTCTCTAAACCAATCATTAATTCAACAAAGAAACATGGGAACCCAAAGATATGATAAGGCATAAGAATCCTATGTTATTTTTATCATAGTGAGATAATTTTGGTAGTGAAATTAATTTTTAGGGGGGTTATATTTTAACAATTCAATATTTTATATGAATTTTATTTACAATACACTCAATATTTTTTATAGAATATTTAATATGAAACACTAAATTAAAATGAACCATGATATAATTTTAAAATAATATTATATAAAGTGAAAATTATTTCATAGAGATTGTATTGGTGTGAAGGAATTGTATTAACCACATTATGAAGAATATGTACAATGGGTTTATTTATTGTAAGTTTATATATAAAATAATATAAAATAAGTATTAAATTTTTAGTAAAGTCATTTATGCTTTACAATTATTTTTTCTTCAAAAATAGATTTTATGGAATTTTGATTGTGGGTATTATAATTAATAATATAAGGACCAAATTTTTCACTTAGGTATGGATCCTTTAAATTTCATCTAAATTGTTACATTTGACCTAATATTGATGACTAATTAGTTGGTAAAGGTTTTGAGGATGTTCCAGGCTTATTCAGAGCCCAGAACTCAACTTTTTGGGAAAAACAGGCTTGGAACACGGTTTGGAGTAAATTGTACTGGAATTCAACACTATTTTGAAAACCACAAAGATTGTGTTTTTTCAAACAGAGCCACCTTTCTTGATTAGTACACAACAATGCAGTATAATTGTGTGAACACCCAATTTTCCCATGTACCCATGCATGGATTACACATGGTTTGATCAAACTGTGTGGAGGATGTTTTTTTGGTAGGTCCACCTCGCACGGTTTGTGCACGGTTTCACAAACCATGTGGAAAACCCATTCATAGGCTAAAATTCTGGGTAAAAGTCGAAAATTCCCTTAATGATCTATTTCACCACCCTCTTCCTCCCAAATATGATAATGAGCGAGATTAATTAAATAGATCACTACATCCTTTTTCTCCACTAATTAAAAAGAATTTGATTAATAAAAAATCATCCATAGTATTTTATCAACAACCTCCCCACACATTTGAATCCTTAGTCTCACCAAAAAACCAAATAAGGTAACTATAATGTGTTACATAAGGGAGAACTTCAATGGGAAATGTAATACACTCAACCAATATTTCCTAAGATCCTTTATTCCTATACACATGAAATTTCCCCAAAATCCATGAATTTATAATAAAAAAATTACATGTGGTGATGTTTTATTATACTAATTTAATATCCATTTTGTACCTTCCACACAAATCATTATGGAATGCCAAAATTTCGTCTTGCGTGAGTGAAGACTACTGCCTCCCTAAATGAAATTTATATATTTCTATGACTACATAACAAGGTTGACTCATAATATGTATTTATTATGTAAAATTATATCATTTAAGACATTAATATTATGTAATTATAATATTTGTAATTCTATACATGCAATCAACGATAAACTATCTTAGTAAACTTAACCACCTTAAATATTGTTATCAAAGAACCATTCTTAATTTATGTCTATATTGGGATGACATGTGAAACCATGTAAGTATTGTTAAAATGTAATAATAATAATTATAAAAATTTTCAATTATATATATATATATCCAAAATATATTTTATAGTACCTTTGACCACATTCAATAAACCAAAAATGTTATAAATAAATTAACTGAACAACCTTCAGAAACCGATGTGAGTGGGATCAATATTAAAAAAAAATAAAAATTTTCCATTTGAAAATTTAAAGTGGTTGAGTAAAGACCTCTATTATATATAAAATTTAATTTATTTTACTATTGATGAACTTCAAATCATGTGTAATTTGAATTCAAACTTGAGGTAAGGTATCTTCTATACCACCCTCATTACTTTTCAGTTAAACATTCTCTTTTATTTTTTTCTTTTTATATAATATTATTTCCATGAATTTATTCTATTTTCATTTTTTACTTACCTTACATATATAACCATATAAATAGCATTTCATTTCTATAGTTATACATTTTTTTGTTCCCTTTGAAATTCCAACATTAATGTAAACCTAATATTGGTGAATTTTACTATTTCTTATCTCTTGTCAAGAATTACACCAATAATTTTTTTAAAACCATGATTAGATTAAAAAAATGTCATTATTATATGGAGAACCATATTGGTTCAATTTGTTTTAAATGGAAAAGAATAATCATTTTCATTTTTAAAAAATATGTTATTTATTTTACAAAGAACCACCAAAGTGGTGTGATATTATTATTTATTCTCAAAAATCCATCTCATAAATTTTATACATTGGAACTCTATGTTTATGACATGCCCATTTTCCATTGTTTATATCATTGAATCTAAAAAAATTTAATTAATTTTTATAATTGGATTCAATATTATTTATATAATGGTTATGTCTTAAATCAAAGTTATGAAACACCCTTCCTTCTATATGGGTTTTATCACGCTTATTCCTAGTGTATGATTTATTTTGACATTGTGAAAAACATATGCATGGAAATGTTAGGATTTTCATTATGTTATTAGTGATACCATAATTATATAGCCTTTATGTTCATGGGGTAATGTTTTTAACTCATGATTCATACTTTATGGTTCATGGGTGGATATATTTAGAACAATATGTTATGTAATGGGTGGGACCAGAATAATATAGCCCTCAAAATAATTAGGTAAATAATTTTATCTTAAGAGATATTATTTATAGTATTTTAGAATGAACTCAATACTACATGGGACTCAATACACTATGTTTATATGAATTGAGAGTGATCCCAATCCACCATGATTATTTGGCCACTATATTTATAGAAACGTCGAGTGAGCCCAATCAACTATTGGAATTTTTCCACTTTAAGATGATGGTATAGGGAGTAACCCTTGACTTATGTTTAGGTAGTCATGTTATATTTTGTTTCCACATATTCCTTGATTTCTTGATTTTATGAATTAATTTATTTATTCCATATATCCATTTTTATGATAAATGTTGTTTTGATACCATTTTATGCATATGGACTATCATGTTATACTTTATTATAGTGTTTAACCCCATACTTGGATTTATAACAATCCATTTCCTTGTGTATTTGTGATGGGGTGTTCTATGTCGTTTTAGAAGATTTATGGGAGTTAGGGTCACTCTGTGGAGTTTGAAATAAAATATTATAGATTTTATTTATAACATGATGTATTTATCTATCTAATCCTCTGAAAACCCTAGACCCCTAAATCATTAGTTCGTAATTATTTGAATAATATGTAAAAAAATCATGAAATAAACTGTGTTTATGGCTAGGTTCATTATAATAAGAAGTAACATGTGGAAATATAGAAGAAGGTGAGGAACGTTCATATGTTCAATAATGAATACAATTGAATGATAAGGTTATATAATTGAGTATATGTCATGTTAAAACCAAATTGGACGAAGTTATTGGATGAAGACTATAACTCACCATAATCCTTTCATACTAGAAGTACTATGAAATATAGAGATATAAAAGTGTATTTGTATTTTCAAATATTAAGATATTAAATAGTACATTACTCAATGTGTGGTATGTTATAAAGTTAATGATGAGAGAAATAATTATAACATGATGTTATAACCATTTCCAATACTATAATGATATTTGAAAAACATTACCCCTGATTTCATCATCAGACTTGAAAAACTATCTAAAGGCCAGAACTCTAATTGGGTTCATGTAGACCATTTAATGAAGTCAACAAATTTCATTATAATAAAAAAAATTCTCTCTTTATTTTCATTCGTAGATATTATATATGGAATCGATAAGTTTAGATAGAGTACCACATTCTATTTTATCTTATTGAGACCAATGGTTTTCCTTGATGTTTTCCAGATGTCTCCAGTCGGACTTGAAAATATAGTTGAACTTTAACAGTAAATATCATCATAAGAAATATAGATTGTATAAGATTAATATTCAAACCCTAAAAGATATTTTGAGATCATGTTCTATGTACTTGAAATGTGGTTGAGATTAATAGATTTCTGTACTCGATTTTTCATACAATAATAACTTTCACTCAATAATTTATATGGATCATTCTGAATCCCTCTATGGAAACAACTTCAGATCCCAAATGTAATATAATAAAGATGGATAAATAATACTATTAGAAACAATTAGAGATGAGGAAATGGTAGGGAATGTTAGAGGTATTTATCATTAACTCATGGAATCTTAGATCTAAGAGAAAAGTTATACAGACAATAATCAACAAGATCTAGAGTTCAACGATGTATCTAAGTTGTTCTCATAGATATATCCATCGAATAAGGTTATGAGTTTTGTAAATAAGGGAATTATAAACCCTACATATATTTTCCTTATATATACTCTTACTCAGATCAGTATTGTTTCTTATCACTTGGTGATTCCACTGAATCCCTTTGAATTACATAATGTGTTCCATGTATCTATCCTACGGAAGTACATACCTGATGCTTCACAAGAACATAACATGTAATTTTTACTAATATATAATGATATATATTATAAGGTAAAACTAGTGTAGATTCTAGATCGAATAGAGAATGTTCAACATAACAAAACCAGTCACTTGGTTATGGCATCCTGTCTTTTTATTATATACAAATTTCATTACATGATAAACATACAAGATCGTTTAAAGTTTAGTTTTATAAAAATATTTTAAAAAATATATGAAAAAATAAAAAATTAATTTAATCCACATTAATGGGTACTTATTTGGTTTATCCTATATAAAATTATTGGATCTCATAACCCTGGAACATATATTAAAGGAAAGGGTGAGAATAATTCCTATTATGGGAAAACAAGGGAAACCATTTGCATGCGATTTTGAGGAAAATCACCTAGATGAAGAGTAATATCATTATAGCATAAAAAATAGAACATCATTTATATAATAAATTAATATCCATGAATCATGACTTCAAAATATGTTTGAAACATTTAATTAAGTTATTTATAATCATATCAGTAAGGTTTGTTACAGAGGTATCATAAAATTACAAAAGTTTCTCATCAAGGCATCATTAAACATGTCACATCTAGTGGTTAAATTATTTACCCAATGAATTGGAGTTATATGAGGGTGCACCATTAATTTTTTTAATAAATATTGGACAGATATACCGTAATGAAACATTTCTAAAATAACTCATGGAGAATAAAATAAATGGGGTTCATATCAAAATCATAACGATTTTAAAAATGTTCTTAAAGACAGGATCTTTATGTCATTATCAACCCAAAAAAGGAAGGTTGGTTTCATGGATGTTAATACCAGAATAATATATATCATTTTGAATTCAAGGTAAATACCCCTAGTAAATAAATAGGTTGGGGTATTCATAAAAAATAAGTCTATTCCCTAAGAAAAAGAGATAAATCTTGAGATGAAAATTTGGCAGCATAACCGGTTTGAAACATGGTATTAGAAAAAAAATAAAAATAGAAGGTATAAGGATATTACATTAATAAAAGACTATTAATACAGTAAATATATTAAATTAAATAGTCATAATAACATAGTATTGAAATTTTAATGATATACCAAACAAAAATGGAAACTTGGAAGTAAGATAGAAGTTGAGATTTCCCCTAACATGAAGAGTGACTCATAAAACACGAAGAATTAGAACTTGGAAGATTAAAGAAACCATTTAAAGAACCAATGGGAGGTAAAAATATCATATCATTTTGGATGATGAAATAATAGTGAATTTAATTCGAGTAATGGGTGGTAATTTATATCAAAATGGGTGGATTCATTTATTAATTTCCTTTGAATCCTAGGTAGTGGTAAATTTAAAACCATGTGCCTTTCCATTATATTTGTCCATGGGATTGGCCAAATGGGAAACCAATCAGATTTTTGTAATAAAAAATTTTTGAAAAACATTTTATATTATATAATAAATCATTTTTATTCTATTAAATAAACCAAAAAATCACAATTTTGTTTTTACTATTCACTAAAAAACATTTTACAAATTTCTCATAAATTCACCCTAAAATAATTTCATCATGATAACATAAAAAATTTGGTTTATTTCATCATAATAATTCTCGATGTATGTGGAATTTAACTT
This sequence comes from Viscum album, assembly GCA_963277665.1. Classification (NCBI taxonomy): domain Eukaryota; kingdom Viridiplantae; phylum Streptophyta; class Magnoliopsida; order Santalales; family Viscaceae; genus Viscum; species Viscum album. Next base: position 813,942,035 of record OY728132.1, on the reverse strand, counting down.
ATAAACATAGAAATAATTATTTATTAAAAAAAATAGTGGATAGAAAATGCATAGTAAAATGCATAGTAAAATTTCTAACACTTGAAAAAATAAAATTATATTATCATTTAAATTTGAATAAGATTGTTTTAATAAAACTATTACATTATAATAAACATTATGAATAATAAAATAGTTTATTATAAAAATTATATTTATTTTGAAGTGTATAATATCTATCTGTCAAATCAATTTATCAAATTCGTTATATATTTAAGAAAAACTAAACTCAAAACAGAATCTATGTAACTTAATTGTTATTTATACAATGGGATTATAAATTAAGTAACTGGGTACTTGAAACATAATACCTTATAATAACCACATATGACCTAAGTGTAAGGTGTGTTATGGTGATAGATTCTTGGGGCATCTCGAATAACATTTCCCAAGTGGTAATTTCAACTCAAACTTCTCTCGTAGGCAATTTCGTTAAAGCTTAAAATGTTATTTCTTGATTTTGGAATGGTCTAGATTGAATCTTAATGAGTATACATCCATCCCAAGCTCCTATAAATAGTCTTTTTACAAAAAATCTATACTAGTTGATGCCATAATTTTTCTTTTCATAATTAAATAACCATTGACATTTATATTTATAACACTAATTATAATGTTAAAATTATTATAAAGAGTATTGTTTCCAATGGTTATATTGAAAAACAGCCATATTTACCAATGTTTATGTAATGATCAAAACAAGATGTTCACACTTCAATTTAAATTCAGATCATTATTAAAGAGATATAGTTTTTTTGGGTGTAAAATAACACCCATTTTTAAGAAATAATTGTCATTCAAAAAGTTTAGGTTGTTACATTCTTCCCCCCTCATTAAATTTAATCCAAAAAAATCCATCCCATTCCCTCAGTTGAGAAAAGGTGTGTATCTATGCCTCAATTTTTCCTTCGGTTCCCACATGGCTTCTTCTTATTTTTGGTTCCTACACAACACTTTAACAAGGGGAGTAGTATTGTTTCCCAGAACCTTGTCTAAACGATCCACGATCTCCGTTGGATGCTCCTTATAAGGGGGTTTATGTTCTAGTTGTACTACCTCAAGATTTAGTACCTGCGAAGGTTTAGGCATTTACTTCCTCATGGGAGATATGAGGAATAAATCATGATCTTGATCTTGATTTGGAGGAAGTGAAACCTAATAGGACACTTCTCTAATGCGATCAAGGATTTCACAGGGGCCAATGTACATAGGGATATGCTTCCCTTTATTCACAATCTACATGACTCTCTTCCATGGTGAAATTATAAGGAATAATTTTCACCAAACATCAATCTCCAAATACCTTTTATGATTTTCATCATAACTCTTCTACTGACACTAAGAAACCTTTTTGTGTTGTTGGATGACATGGACCTTTTCTGTCATCACATCCACAAGATCTGGCCCAAAAATCTTTCTATCAATAGATTCATCCCAAAAAGTCACAGTTAAACATTTATTTCTATATAGAGCTTCATAGGGTTCAATTTGAGCAGTTAAATGGATACTGTTATTGTATGGGATCTCAACTAATGAGATATCTTGATCCCATCCACCTTTAAATTCTATTGTGCTTGTTCTCAGCATGTCCTAGAGTTTTTAAAGATTCCTTTTAGATTGGAAATCCATTTGGTGGTGATTAGACCCACTGAAATTCAATTTTGTACCCATACCATGTTGAATAATTCATCATAAATTTAACATGAACCCTAGATCATGCTCAGATACAGTAGAAAACGGAACTCCATAAATCCTCACCACTTACTTCACATATATATTAGAATGTTGATCAAGAGAGAGATCGTACATAATAGAGATAAAATTTGTATTCATGGTGAGATGTTCCACTAAAGCCCATATCCATTTGTTCCTTTTGGATGTTTTTGGGTGACCAATGAAAAATTCTATAGTGATATTATGCCACTTGTATATTGGTGTGGGGTGTGGTTTTAATACCCTTTTGGTAGTTGTCTATCTACCTTCAATTATTGACACACAAGACACCATTTAGTGTAGTCGACAATCCCCCCTTTCATGTTATCCCTCCAATAATGATCATGAAGTTCGTTATAAATTTTCTTGCTTCTATGATTTATAGAGTATGTATAGTTAGGAGCTTTATCCATCAGATCCTTCTTTATTTCTAGAATATATGGAACACATTTCCTAGTACAAATGTCCAGTACAAATTCTTCATCACTATTGAACTGAAGAAACATTCTATTATTCAAAACCACTATCTTTTTCTATAATAAAGGATATTATCTTTGAAATTTCTTGATATTCTATAGTAAAAATGGTTGAGAAATAATTTTGGATATGGTTGATGATATACCTTCCCTTACCATTCCCATGTTTAGTTTTACTAGTTCTTTGATAAATGGATCTCCATAAATCCTCGTCATTTTTAGGAAAATAAGTTTTTCCTAAATAATGAATATATCATTATTTTCTCTTCTAGGATGATAACTAATTGAACAATCGTTGTCTTTATAAAGTTCAAACCGTATCCTCTATCTCATTTTTAATTCCTTTTGTGTTAAAATATACCTAAATCCTTGATGGTCTATGTATATATCACATTTCTCTCCATAATAATAATATATCTATATCTTTAGTGAAAACCACAATGATATATCCAGATCATGCATTCGATAGTTCTTATCACGAGGCTTCAAATAAAGATATTTCTAAGCAATCATATTCTCATTTTTCATGAGGACGCACCAAAGACCATTCAGATATTCATTTATAAAAATAAATAATCTTTCTCTAATAGAGATTAGAGATATCATGGGTGTTGTAAATAATGTATTATTCATATCTTGGAAACTATCCTCACACACCTTTGTGTAGATGAGAGTAACCCCTATACATGTTAACTTTGTTAGTGGACTTGAATGTTGTGAGTCTTTTTCTGAACTTCTATAGTTTTTTTTTCTAATACAAGAAGTCTATTAATCTCAGTTAATATTGGTAGATGATTCTACTCCTACACAACCATTTTCTTGGTAGGATCATCTGTGATTCCTTCATTGGTTAAATTTTCCCCAACCAAGAAATTTTTTTAACCAAAATTCACATTTATAGAACATTACAAATAGACTCTCCTTACTCAGAGTTTGAAATATAAATCTTATATGATCCTCATGCTCCCCATAAAATTTAGAGTATATTAGAATATCATCTATAAAATCTACCCAAAATCATCAGGGTTTTCATTATATAATATATTCCTTAAATATATAGAAATTGTAGGATATTTTTAAAATTGAAAGGAATAAAAAAATCTTAATTCTTATATCTTGATCAGAAGGTGGTCATTGAAATAAATTCCTTATCCTCCTTCAATTGATGCCCACAAGATCTAAGGTCATTCTTGTGGAAGCATTGATCTAAATAAATATGTTCAATTAATTTATCAATTCCTTATAAGGGTTACTTTTTGTTCACCATGATCTTGTTAAGTTCTCTATAATCAACGTATAATCGCATTGATACATCCTTATTCTTCACAATGAGAATAGGTGATCCCAAAGGATACACAATTAATTGGGTAAAACCCAAATCCAAAAGATCTTGAAGATGTTTCTTTAATTCCTCTAGCTCCACATTGGCCATTCCCTTTGGGGTCTTTGAAATCATCTCGGAACCAGGCATGAGATCAATGGATAACTCTATCTGTCTTTCTGGGGGAGGTCTAGGTAACTCCTTAGAAAACACATCAATGTATTCTTGAATGATGGGGACATTATATATTTATATACTTTCATTTCATTCTTCATCTTCACCAATATATTTTATAATGATAGATACAATATGAGATCTGTGGAAAAGATCATGTTGTTATATCTCTCCTTATCAAACAATTGTAGGTTTTCCATTAAAAAATAATAATATTTCTTACTTATATAGTTAATCTTATAATTTTACACAGAGAGCCTATCCATACCTAGTGTAATGTAGAATTCCATCCTAAGAATGAAAACAAGATTTTCGATGATATTATGATCACCAAAGTAAACAATAGAGTTTAATATAGTATTCATTCTTGTATAATCCCTCAAAAATTGATGAATGTTATTTATACATATAGTAGTACAATAATTGGTTCTATATTTTTTACAAACTTGAATTAAATAAAGGAATACGTACAAATATAATTAGATAAATTACTTTCTATATTTGAGAGAACGATGAGAGTACCAACCATCACATGATTTAGATCTCAAACTTCATCCATCTTGATAGAAAAATTACAACATTACTACCTTGGATTATGATGAGGTGATTGGTGATTCTCCTGCACCGCCTTAGGATTTGGACACTAATTAGAAAAGATCCCAAGATGTCCATACATATAGCATTAGAATTCAGGCTAGGCCTGCACCATCTTCCCTTTGATGTTTTTGTTGATAATATGAGGCTTCACATCTCTATGATATTTCCACAAAATATGACCATATCTTCCACATATGTAATATTGACAGATTATGAGAAATTAGTTCCCTAAATTTTTCTTCCTAAATTTGTTGCGTCTGAAAGGTGTCAAATTCTTTTTTTCTCTTACGTGATCAATGGCCTTTCCAATGTTTGGCTCTAAATAACTCTTATTTTCATGCAATCTATGGGACCAATTCGTCTCCCTGGACTCTATTTGTACATTCATAGCACTTTTCATTATCTTTCTATTGTTTTCATAGTCTAAGTTGGCAATATTATTCGGTAGATGGGTGATTAGTCCATAAAAAATAGAGGTGTAACAAAAACGTTTGGGGAATTTCATCTTATAGCATGCCATAGATTCATTATCCTTCTCCATCAGCTCTAGGAATTATTTCTCCATTTTTGTTCACATTGAATGGGGGAAATATTTTTTGAAAAAGGTGAAGCTGAACTCTTCATCCCAATTAAATCAATCTCCACTCTTGGCTTCATGTCTTTAACAAGTCTCCACAACTTATCAACATCTCCCTCTATTCGGTATACAACAATGGTGACTTTCCCTTGACCTGAAAAAATGAGTCGAGAAAATATCTTTTCTATATTGCTTATCCACTATTCAACAATTAATGGGTCAATAGATCCATTGAAATATGGTTTTCATTGAATCATAATGGACTCAATAGAACCTTTCTCCTTTCGTGGTAGAGTCTATCTCTCAGCATGATTCATGTTATTTTTGACAACTCTAGTATGTTTATTCATCATTCTCATGATGTTTTCCATTATGGATTCCATCTAAATGTTGTCAATTCCTTTTCCGTTGTGTTCATTATTACATGGATTCTGCATCAAAAAAATGTATATTACATAATACATCATTATGACATCATTAAATGTAACAAAAATACAAACCTATATTTTTAAAATTATCCGAAAACCAATTTTTTTTTAAAAAATTCTCATAAATTCACCCTACACTAATTTTGACATGCTGATTTCAAAAATTATATTTATTTTATCATAATAATTCTATACGTATTAGAAATTTAAATTGTAAATATATATATACTAATTTATTAAAAATAACAGTGGATAGAAAATTCATAGTAAAATGCATAGTAAAATTTATAATGCTTGAAAATAAAAAAATTATTTTATCATTTAAATTTAAATAATATTTTTTAATTAAACTTTTCCATTAAAATAAACATTATTAATTATTCCTTAGTTATTATATTAATTATACATATTTTGAAATGTAAAATTTATGTCCAAAAAATAAATTTATCAAATTCATCATATTTGAAGAAAAATACACAAATCAGAATTGATGGAACAAAAAATTTATAAATAAAATGGGATTATACATTAAGAAACTAGAGGATTGACAAATAATAACTTATAACACCCACATACAACCTAAGGTTAATATATTTGATGGTTATATATTCTTGTTGTGGCTCAGATAACATCACCTATGTGGTAATTTCTACTAACATAAACTTCTTCCGTAGGTGATTTCATTGAAGATTAACTTGTTAAATCTCAGCTTGGGCTTGGTCCAGAGCATAGACCAATGGAACTACATCCCTACAAAGCACCAATGAATGGGATTTATATGACATGGATATACTATTTAAGGCCATAATGACCCCTTTCTACACTAATTAACCAATAACATTTCTATTTATAACAACTACTTATAATATTAAAATTTCTATTTAGATTATTATTTCCAATGGTCGTATTGACCTACAGTCATGTAATTGTTGAAACCATATGGTCACACATAAATTTATAATCACATCATTATTAAAGAGATATAGTTTTTGAGTATAAAGTAAAATATATTTTCTAGAAACAATTATTATTCAAAATGTTCATGTCATTACACTTGGTCAAATATTTTTGGTGAAACCATAAATTTGAGGAAGATTCATAGAAGCCTTAGGATGTAACGAGGAATAATTAACCTCATTTTATTTTAGGGTAATGAAATTTTTGTGGTGAAATTCTTATAAGGGGAATAATTTAACATCCCAAAATTTTACGATATATTTTTCATTGAATATATTTTTTATCTTAGATATCATTCATTATATGCAACACTCTGTTAAAATGAACCAACATAGAAAATAGAGATACTAATATTTAATGTGAAATTTATCTCGTATATATTGTAGTGGAGTTTATGAATAAGACAAAATAAATTATAGAATTTTTTTTACAAATTTATAAAATTAATTCATTGCTTATAAATTAGTTTTAAATTAAAATAAAATCATTTAAAAGTAAAACAAATTTGCTGTGAAATACTTTTTTAGGCACAAAATGTGTCTTATCCAACTGAATATAATAAATAATTATTAATGAGTGATTATAAGGAAATTTATATACTATATATTCTATAAATTATTTTAATATTCATATAATTTTTTACAAGGTATGGAATTAGATAAGATTGAATTTTATGAATAAAAATTAATTTTTCTGAAAACATTTTTATTGCGTTTTCATGCTTATTTGAAATAAATTTATTCTAATTTTAAAAAATAACTCATGTAAAACTAATTCTACAAGATAAATAATATTAATGAATATAATTTAATATATTCAAATAAATGTTTCTTTATAATGAATACTGACCATGTGAGAAATCTTGTTACCATTTTATGTATTAGAAATGTTAAAAAGATGGGTTAACTTAATAGAAATGATTTAAAATATCACAAAAAACATGTTTAGTTTTATTTGTTGTGTTATTTAATCCATGTAATTATTAAAATATTTTCATTGTTATTTTAGATCCAATTTTCCTATGTACGACATATATTATATAATAATGTCTCAAATATTTACAAGTTTTCCGCCCTACTCACATATAAAAAGAATCCTCATATCCTCTCTTATCAGCACCAAATGATTCTTATATATTTAAAATGATATACCCAAATACTCTCCCAATAAACTTATCTAAAATCATGATGTGTTTTTATTATCAAATTGTCCATCCAATAACACATAAGATGTTTTTCAAAGGAGGATACCTAAAAAATATGTTTATTATCTTACTGTTATTTTTTATGTTTATTCCGAATTAGAGCTCCTATAAATATTTTGTAATGGTAATATCATAAATAAATGATTATATTTAATATATTTAAATTTAATAATGTTATGTTTAAATTAATTTTATATCTTCTTCCCATCTTTTAGAAAATGGTAAAGTGACTCATGTGTACATGTGGATTACCATCTACCTGAAGAGATGTGATTCATTATTCATTTTCATTTTTCATGGAATTTTATAAAGATATATTAAATTTATTTACATTATATTTAGTATATAAATATTATTTTGGAATATTTAATTATTATTTAACTTTCATTTATTACATCCATCAAAAAGTAAAAACCTAACCTATGTATATGTATGAATTATCATCTCCGTGAAGTGATATAATTTATTTATCACCATCAGATTTTATTAATTGTTATAAAATAGAATATAATTAATATAAATTCTACATATAACATGATTATGATTCTATATATTATTAAACCATAACCACTGTGTATGTAGCAGAACCATCGAACCAAAACATGTATAGAAAACACACATTTTTTAACATAATTTTTTATCTTCAAGAAGAAAATATAAAAAATGTAGAATTTGAAATAATAAATGCATGATATTATGTAATTTATATTTAATATGGTTCAATAATCATTTTAAAATAAATATATATTTATTATAAGTTATGATATAATGCATAAGAAGAAGGAGGTAACTTGAGTTAAAGGTATATGTTAAAACTTCATTTCCTTCCAGGATTGTCTATGATAAATTTCCATTGAGTGAAATTATACAGATCTTATTTATAAACCCCATATATTCTTTTGATTTTTGTTGTTCTAATAATTGTCAATTAGTTATATTATTTCCACTCTTCGTTACTTACATTTTTTGAGACATGTTTTTAATGAAAAGTCAGCCTTATTTTCTCTTTGCTCGATGAATATTTTCCTCCATGTCTATGATATGTAGAATTAGTTTACTGAAGTTTATATTTGTGATTTATTTTTTTATGATCATTTGTACAACAATTTAATTTATTTATAATTTCTCAAAAATAATCATTTTAAAAAAATTACATGAAAGTAATTTTTTAATTTTTATAAAATTATGAAAAGAGTGTTTTTTAATATATAAATCTTGGATGTGTTTTATTACTATCATTAACAATAATTTATTTGAATATTTCTTTAAAATTATCAAGGGTTATTTTAAAATAAAACAATTTTCTAAATATTATTGAAACTATTGTTTCAAATATTAGCAAAATAAAATGTTATTTTCCTCAGTTTCTCAATGAAAGGTTTTAATGACCATTTAACAGTTTTTTTCATCAATGTATATTTCCTTTAAATATTGATATGATTCAATGGTAGTATGATAATATGATACCATAAATCTTGTTTCTATACATATATTATAAGGATTATGATTTAATGATGATTATATAAAACTCATTTCATTCAAACTGGTTAATTAAGTTATGTTGAATTATTTATGAAAATAATTTCCATTACATGAGTTTTGTTATTTTGAAATAATGAATTTTTTATAAAACCTATTTCCTTTACAAAAGATATTATATAAAAATTTGATGAATTCTATATAATCCTATGGAAAATATATGTATGATTTTTATTTTGTGACGGGTGGTATATCAGTTATATTTCCTTCAAATTCATTGGGTAAATATTGATATCACATGAGATAATATAGTCTGAAATATGGAGTGAACGAATTTCATTTAGGGATGTATTCTATTATGATAATATTGGGAGTGAACCTTGACTAAAATAATTATAGAATTGCGAGTGATTCTAATCTTTTAGGATAATATTGGAAGTTATTCTTGCATTGGGTAATTATTCTATGAGTTTTTTTGTAAGCCACAAACATATGTCTTCTACTTATTTTATATAATCATAGATCATGATTAATTATTTATAATTTTATTCTATTATGACATATATATTTTTTTAAAACAAAACCTTATGCCACAATTTATTATTAAATTTATCTGATAGATTGAGTATGAATTCCTTAAGTTAGGATCATGTTATAATACCCATATATTTATCCACACTTACGATAATTGATTGACATACAATATGTTAATCCATGATGAGAATTTGAACTGATTGTATTTCCATTTCCCCAGTTTATTATGAAATATCATAAGTAATAAATGTATACTAATTATAGTATAATAAAAATAATATCAAAGGTGATGTTTATGATCTTATAAGAAATGATATTTTTATATATCTTGTATCCAAAGACACTCAACCAATATGGTCATCGGGAATATAATATTTTTTTAAATGTATTGAATATTCATCTGAAATAAATAACATATTTATATATTTTGTTCCTTGTTTTCCTTACTTCTGATTTTCAAAAGGATTTTTATGCACTTTTTATGATGTGGGACATCAAAAAATGTATTTTTATATATTAAAAAGTGTTTTACCATTTCCAGTTGTCTACATTTTTACTCGACATCAAAATGAGATAGCATTTAAGTATTTTTAAAGGCTTCTCTATTGAGAGTTATTTTTCAAAGTAAATTTTTTCAAAAAAAATCGCTTTTATTTTTTATAATGAAATTTAAATGTGAAATAAAATTCATATTTTCTTTCAAATATAAAAGTTTTTTATAAAAACAATTATTGGTATTCTTATATATTGTATTTCTCATTAAAGAATTGTTTTACATGTGACATTTTTTTAAGAATAAGCTTACAAATTTTCTCATTAAAAAGATTTTATGGGTGATTAAATTTTGTTTATCACCCATTTATAGTTTTCAGTTAATTATGGTGATACCATATGAAAATGTTTAGAAGCCCATGTTTCATTCCATTGTTTTTTTGCGATGTGATGAATGGATGTTTTCAATTTTAAAATATATATGAATGGATGATTGATGGGTGGGGTCCTATATCACCCTCCAATGCATTAGTTATGTTTTTATATCAAATGGGATAACAAGGTTGAGAGTTTACGTGATTGTGCTATTGTATTTTCACTTGGTTGACTGTGGGAATGTCTCTATTATGTTTTGGTCATGGACAAGATGATATTATGATTTTTATGAATGATGATCCATGGATGTGATTGAACAAAAAGTTGTTCAAATTATGGTGTGTGGAAGCTATAATGTAAATCTTTTTTCACATTATTTTTCATGGACATGATCACAATCTTCTTTGTTCAAATGGTTTTTCCTAGAAATTATTTTTCCTAAAATTTTTCACTTTATAGAAATATCCTACACCTATTATTATTCATTATTTTCTAATATTCATATCATTATAATTTTTGGATCATGTATATTATCTCACACACATATTCCATGGTACATGTCTTTTCAATTCAGGTAAAATTTTATGATATTAGAACTTAAAAAAATATTATTATTCTAGGTTATATTTAATAAGAAAATTCACTCATGGTAATGTATTATCATATGATCATGATATAACCATTAATAAAATTTTAATATGTTTTTTCTAATTAATCTATTTAGCTCACCATTTTCTTATTTTTATATTTATGAGGTGATGATGATGAGTATAACCTATGAAGAATTTAGAAGGGGATCTTGTGTTGTTAGATTATGGGGAAAAATTCAAGAGTATGACAATATTAGTTTCTTGTGTATATGATCCTCAAAATTAATAACACTTACATTCTTAGGATTGTGTGTTTATTATGATATATAATTTATCACATATGAAAATTGTGAAAAATAAACTTATGTTTAACTTAGATCATCAAAGGTGTCATCAAATCATATTTTTAATTTATGTTATTTTATAAATAGAAATATGAGAGTGGGATATGGTTCCAGAGTTAGTATCAAAAGAAGGATTGGATTTTTTTGGAATAATTTATTTTTTTTATAAATTATAAATTGATTAATTTAGTAAAAACCTTATAGATGAGTATAAATATATGGTAAAATCCTAAAATAATGATTTTTTTATTATGTCATTTCCCTAAAATTACACCCTAACCATAATATTTTAATGTGTATGTGGATGTGGCATAGAAGAACCTAGTTTTAATCAAACAGAAAAATTTTATTTGAGTATCAACTCAGTCCTCACTAGGTACATGATGAGTGGGCCTATAACTATGTACATGGATATACACTTGAGAGATATGAGTATTGGGGATTCAGGTACTAATTAAAATTAATTATGAAGTATTTAAATGGAAGTTATTGATCTAAAATATAACTAATTATGGTAGAAACCATAATAGTAAATGACCAAGGTAAACCATGGTTAAATTGAAGGGGTGATTGGAAAATCCAATTATATCATACATGATATCTAGGTTTCATAAGTTGATATGATTTTTCATTGGAGGATATATATGAGGATTGGTTTTCATATTAATATGGTAATTTAATTTGATTTTATAAGATATTTTTATAACCATTTTATTAGTAAAAATTTGTATATAATGTGATCAAGGAAATGAATCTATGAGTGGTATCTATATAGTAACTCTAATAAATAACTAGGGAATCATATTTTGTTCTCATTTTTGAGATAAAATAAATTTCAACACATGTTAGTTAGGCATGAAATTATGAGTCTCCTAGTATCTATGATTGAGAAGTTCATATTAAAATGATCCCCATGTGGCCATTATCCGTGTCTATCTGACTGGAAACTATAATAAAAATCCTATAATGTCCCATCACAAGGATCAATATGGATGGTACTATCCCTAGAAAATATGTGGTTTTATATCACTACCCCGGAAACTCATTCCAATGTGATCGAGAATAATATCCATCTAGGAAGAATTATAATTACCACTGGGAAAATTGCTCAGTGGTACTGATAATTTTTCCAAGATGGTTGTTATGACAAAGGTAACAAGATCAAGTTAAGTTGGAGGAGAGATAAAACCCTCTATATGACTAGAACAATACCTTCCACATGGATCCTCATGAGGGGGTTTGGTTGGATTATTGTTATAATTTCCAATCATTTGGATGTAGAAAACAAATGTTTGGGGATCGATACATAATGATTTTATGTAACAATCCATGCTTGGCTAATTCCTATAAGAACTGAATCCCAAAAATATTAGACATAGTCCAACAGACACATATATGGTATTTTCCCTTACCATGAGGGAAATTTAATTTCACATCCCACATAGCTCAAAACCATTACCTCGGGTGTAAATTCTAACCAAAAACCATTATGAGTACACAATATTAGGTAAAAATACATGGATTTACATTTTCCACATTATATAGACCAAAAAATCTCAATAAAAGCCAAAAAATGACCCCACATGAGGATACACAAGGTTGGTGTTATCTCAAGAATGTATGAGGCTTTATCTACCCACCCTATAACTCAATATCATGACCTCAGGCCCAAAAACCATCTAGGAAGAATTACGAATACCAATTTTTATATAATGATCCATGGGAGTCCATTATCCCAATTTAGAAATGGAAAATAAAACTACAAACTAAAGAAAATGGAAGCCTATTTCCTTTGGATATATATATACATAAATCACATGGACCAACACTAGTTAGTATCCATCACATCCCTTTAGGTATTTTTGTTCTCCTACTCCATAACAGAAACCTAAAACTCAATGGATAATAATAAAATGGGAAGCATTATGAGTACCACCAAGCCAATGGCTCAATGGTGCTCATTATTATTCCTCATTGGGTATTACTAATGTGGTCACAAGTTCATGTTATGGGTTACCAAATAAAAATAACATCATGTAAGGGATATTACATTCCATGTTCTTGGCCATGTTGTGGAGTTAATTGTGAAAAAGGTTCCTCAGGCACCACATTCCTTAGGTTGCATTATAAATGGCTATTCATGGACTGTACTAATAGCCTCCTAAGGTTTTTATGGATATTAAAGTTGAAAATATATATTGAGATTATTATGGATCCCATAACATATTTCATTATTTAATGATAATTAAAATTTGGAGGGTGTAATTTATTAAGGGGGAAAATGTAATACAATAACATTTTTTATAAATCATACCAATATATAAGTCTTAGAGGATAAATTTATTATTTCACACACAAAACAAAACTAAAATGATTTATGTCATAAAATTTGAATATTTTGAAGTATATTTTAATAATAATAAAACTACAATAAAAGAAAATCTAAGTACCCAACTAAAATTCTTACCTTTATAAGCTATGTAATTAAAATGATTTAATATTTAGAAGTATTATTCATTATCAAATAACTCTTTAAATTATTAATAAATCACATCAACCAAATTTAAATGAATTTAATGAGAATATAAATTATCTAAATATATTATATGATATATTATCATTCTATAAATTATAAATTAGAATGAAATAATATTGAGAACACATAATGTATAAAAATGACATTTTTAAATAGAAGATGTTATTATCTATATTTTTTAAATTTTCATTAAAATATAAATTTTAGAAATTTAGAATTATAATTTTATAAAATGAAATTAATATTTTAATTAATAATTGAAATATTATAATAAGATATTTTTTTCTAAAATATTTTAATTTTAGTTGAATAGTAAAAAAATACAATTTTTACTAAACCAATATAGTTCATGATTATACTAAGAAGTACGTATTTCAAAAAAACATATAAAAAATCATGAAAAAATATATTCATGGATTGAATGATTTATTTAAAATTAACATGTTGAATTTTTAAAACCCATGTCTAATATTTTAAAAATTATACAATTTTTTTCTAATAAAAAATATTTTTGTCTTTATCATTTAATCATATTTTTTATTGGTAATTTTTTTAGATTATTTAAATATCTAATAAATATTCTTTTTTAAATATTAAAAAAATTAAGTTCGTTAAAATAAAAAAACACAATTTTTTCTAAATACAACACTAAGGCTGAAAACAAATTTTTCCCAAAAACATGTTTTTATACGTTACATGCACTAAGGATAAAATTAATTTATATTAAGAATATATATTTTAATTGATGAATATTTTTAATATGTAGGTAACATTTTTGAAATAAGGATCATTTTATTTTTATTCTTTAAAAAAAATTATCTAGGAACAAATTAATTTCTGTGCTACAAACAAAAAATGGTACAACTAAAAAATCTAAGAGTAAAAGAGATAAAAATATGTTTATATTTTTGATAAATTAAATTTTTTAGGGATTATTGACCTTACCTCATCCCCCAATACCTTATTTTCTCTTTTTTCTTCACATTCCATATGAATCATGTTCTTTGTTATTATTTAAAAATTATATTTATAAAAATGTCATTCCATTCACATTAAAAAGTACCTCAACTTCACCCAATTTATGAACTCTTTATAACACATAATATTAGACAAAACATTTTACTAGTTAGTCCTACATAGTACCTCAATGTCTCAAAATCCATATTCTTTCTACTTGACCGAGTTAAGGATCCTTGAGGTGATACCCAAGGGAGAACATCCAAAGGGAAATTAAATGGTCAACTAAACTATATTAATTATTTTATTTTTCTATCCTTTGAAACCAATTCATCCCATTAAGTTATAATTACATTATTATTAGTAATATTATGAAATATTAATTTACCATTTGAATATCAATTTTTTACCTTCCTCCAAATCGTTCAAAAAATATGGACAACAATATGTGTTTATGGGGTCTACCGCATCCATGAACGGTGTTATTGATTTTTAATCATCACATAACATGAATGGTTCTAAAATTACTTTTAATGGATTAATATGATATATTTAACATTATTAATAATATGAAAATATAATTTTTTCATGTGCGTATGTGTGGGCAACTACCTCCATGAAAATAAAATATTTTATTTTTAACTCTTGTGTTGTGTTACTTGTCTGAATGTTTTATAACTTAGTTAAACACCCTATGAATAATTTAAATAATGTCATTATAATTTTTAAAAAAATGGTATCATGCCTAAAAATACGCTTACAAGGATTACATCCTGTTCTTATTTGAGTCATTACAACCATATATATGAACAATTTGATAAATTTATATCATATTTTAATTGGGGAAAATAATCTATAGTGATATTGAAAAATAAGAAGTAAATAATAATTTTTTTGTTATGGAATGGTAATGTTATTATCTAACCTATTAATAAGTCACCACCCCTTGTTCATGAAAATTACCATAATAATCTCATCATTAATTTCATCATCATGAATCAATACTAAAAGGAGTAATATGTGAAATCAAGAAACATTATAAATCTATATAAAATATCAATTATAGTACCAATAATGAAATATTTATGATTAAATTTTAATATATATAGAATAATAAACACCACCAATACAAATTTAGTACTAAACAAAGAACTCACACTAATCACCTAGAATGATGAAAATAAATTATAACTAACTAATATATTTGTAATAAATGGTTACAAATTAAATTTATAAATGATTATATATGTGAATAAATTTCAAAAATAGTTGATTAATACATTTATTTTCATATACTGGAGGTTGGATAACTTTTAGCTAAGAAGGATTAAAATGTAAGGGTATTTTATCCTAATTTCTGTTATTTTATTAATATATTTTATTCCCATAATTATTTTCAAATGGTGTGTATAAATAACTTTAGATATATAATACCACAAATTATCACATATTCATGGCATTTTAAGTTCAATTTCAATCCCTCTCTTTCATGGTATTTTAATTAAAAGGTATCTTAAGTTTTAAAGTATATTGATAACTCTAAACTATTGAGTTGTGAAATTTATACATGATCCTATTAGATAATTTCTTTGGTTATTACAATTAAAATTGGATTATATTTTTTTCTATTCCACTTTTGTGAAAAAATTATTTTAAATTTAATAAGCCTTCAATAATTAATTTATTTCTCATTAAATTATTTTCATTTTTAAGAATAATACCCAATGTTCACAAGTACTCTCAATGTATTCCATATCCATGTTTTATATTACCTGTAATAATTTCCATTATATTTGAAAACCAAATTATGTTACTTCTCGTGTGACCTCCACATTTCCCTTTTCATCTTTTTAAAATGATTTTTATTACCCTTTTAATGACATTGGATTTCAAAAAATTATTGTAATATATTAAGATGGGTTTTCTTTGATATTACTTTGATTTATTTTCCACTCCATAATTGATTGATATAGAAATTCATACATTATCAAGGATCCAGTATTTCAGTTTCTTTCTAAAATAAAATTAATTAAAAAAAGACTCTATATTTTAAAAAATTACTTCTCAAATACTCTATAACATCATCTTTTATGTCAATGGTATAATTTTCTTCTAAAAAATATTTTCCTACTTCATTTATATATTTCTATTTTTTTATAAAGTATAGATTTCCTTTAAAATTATTTTTTATGAATCACCCTCTAGATTTTCATATAAAATATTATTTTTGGGTACATTTTTTGGTAATCTATTTACATTCTTGAGGTCAATTTTGGGAGTATAATATGGAAATATTATTAAATCCATTTTTCATTATATTGGTGAATTATGAGGTAATGAATTGTTTTTAATTGGAACACATGTGAATGGATGATTGATGGTTGGGGTCTGATATCTCCTTCTAATCTAGTGGTTATTTTTTTTATATCTCATGAGAGAACAAGGTTTTGTGTGGATATGATAATGATATTATTTGTTCACATGGTAGTGCATGAATATGATTGTGAAATGATTTATTAAAAAGGTTTTCCACAGAAAAGATCATGTTATGATTTCTTCACATGATGGTTCAGGAACAAGATTTATTATATCATTGTTCACACGATTCTTCATGGACATGAGCACATATAGCTTTGTACACATTACTATGTGCATACATTATCATATTTTTATTTGTTCGGAAGATTTTTCTTTTATAGGATTTATTTTATTCTTTTCACGATGTTACTATTTCCCATAGATATTTAAATTCTATAATTATAATGCATATGAATATAATTACACTCCATGGATCATTTCAATTATCTCAAACACATAAAGCATGGTACATTATTATTCAATTTAGAATTTTTTTTCAACTATTATGAGTTATAGAAAAATATTGTTATTAAATTTTACTTTTAATAATATATTTTTTATATGATCATGTTTTCTCATATTCTTATGATCCAACCAGTTATTAAATGTTGATAAATTTTTCCGTACTGAGAAATTTAGGTGACCACTTTCTTATGATTTCATTCCCTTAGTTATGAAGATGAGTATAAATAATGAGGAGTGAAGTAGGGGGTATAGAGTTGTTTTACTATGAATATAGGTTCATGAATATAATAAGACAATTTTCTTATATAGATGATCCTCAAAGATACTAAACCATATATTCTTGGGATTTTTTGGTTATTGGGACATGTAATGTTTATCTTTCAGGAATAATGAAAAATAAAGTTATGTATAGAGTCATCTCACATGGTATCGATGCCTACGTGTAAAATGATGTTTTTTTGCACCAAACCTGGGATTTTTTATCTGTTTTTCCATAATGTAAATTTATACACCACAAAATAGAAACAAATGTGTAATATGGCATAAGTATCCAAGAATAAAAGTTAAGACAATAAACCCCTTAAATTTAATTCTTAGTTAGTTCAACATACTCTAATACCATTTATAAAAAAACATTACTATTTTAATAACTATTTATAGAAACTCCTTCAGGCCTATTAAATTTATTATCCTTGATTATATTCATTTATTATACATTTATGATTCTTTTATTTTATATTTGCAACACTATATATTAGTTATTGTGTTTTTTTACACATGCTATATCGTGTAGAAATTGATACTCATTCTTCCCATAGAATTTCATCAGTTAAAAGACCATTCAAGGTATTATAATAAATGTTTCATTAAAACTTATATGTTTTTATTTTAATTCCACTATATTTATAGTTATGACACATAAATTTACATTTTATGATAAGTTTGTTTCAGTTATCTTTTTGACCAACATAGGTCAACATATTTATATGGATTAAATAATTATATATCATTTCCATAAAAAAATAAAAAAAAATTATTTTATTAGTAATGTATAATTATACCATTAAGGAATTTTACATAGTCATCAATAATATAAATTTATACCTTTTTTATAGGTTCTCAAACCAAACAAAACAATATCTTATTTTAATCAATCAGTGAGTATGGATAATGACTTTTTTTTGGAATAACATCACTATGGAATAAGAATATTGATTTAATTTATATTTATTATGGGTTTTAATCTTATTTTAATTTTTTTTATAAACAATAAAATAATATATGTAAGAAAAATGTTATTTCATAGAGGTGGTGGCCGGAATACATGAATGACATTTTCAATATTCATAAAATCAAAGGAAGGTAGGAAATAATTTATATATTCATAATATTAAAAATTTAATAGAATTATATTTATTCATTAAATACCCATTTAAACTAATAATTAAATGTGTATAAGAAAAAATCATGTCATTCATGGAGGTGGTAGTCCACACTTAAACATGATTACATTTACATTTTTTAAAATAATGGTGAAAAAGTTAAATAATGTTTACCCCATAAACATAAAATCATTATAGTATACAAATAAAACTTATTTGAAAATTTTATAATGGGTTGTATTGTTTTTTATCATAAATATAGATTTGTAAGAAGACTAATGAGTGATAAGTACATATATTGAGAATTTGTACATTTTCTTGGAGATTTCTAAGAAACAGAGGACTTTGGAAAACATCTTTTGAAAGGAAATTAAAGGCCATGGAAGATAAATACATGGGTAGTAAAATGGGATGGTTTTTAAAAGGATATTTATTTTTTAGTTTTTCTGTTAATGGGTGGTCAAATTCCCCTTTTATATGTTAATGGAATGGATTTTTTGTAAATATAAACTCTTAATACAAATGGAACCCATGTTTAATATGGAAAGTGGATTCCAAAGTTGATAATAATGGAGTGGAGATAATTTTTGGTTGACAAACACATCAAACACCCATTAACAGTTAAGTTTTAACAAGTTTTAATTCTTTTAGAATTAGGGAATCTATTTTGAAGTAATGTTTCCATTACCGTGGTAACTACATTTTTATCTTCGATAAATACTTTTTATGACAAAAAATGAAAATCTCCTTATAAAATTTTTGGATATTATTTTATTAAATTTCAAAACCATTACATCAAGTAAAATATATAATCGTGATAAAAAGTGTATTTTTAAGCTTAAAAAATATTCTTTTGATAAAATTTTAAATTTTATTTATTTACCAGAAAATAATTAGACTATTATTAACCAATTAAAAGTTATCTGGATTTCACTAAAAGAAAAAAAATTATTTACCATTATAAATTATTTAAAAATGTAATAAAGTTATTATTATTTTATTTTCAAAATTTTAAAGAAGAGTTTTAAAAATACAAAATACTAATTTTAAATTATTATATTTAATCCTTAAATATGTTTTTGGTCATTATAATGGTTTCATAATTCCTAAATTCATAATTATTTATTGAAAATGCCATAAAATCTATGGTATAGGTATAAAATTATTTTTCACCACTCACCTAAATATAAACTATTATACAAAAATACAAAAAAATTATCCCCTAAAAAGACCAAAAATCTAGTAGGATGGAGTTGGTGGTTACACTATTACATTGATATAAGATACAAGAGATGGAATTACAAAGGAACGAATAGTTTAGTAGTCTTAGTAAACAAGATACATAACTGAATCTCACATTAAATTAGAAAATATAAATTAAAACATAGTGGAAGTAAATATTCTTTATCCTTGAATTCAGTAATATAATCATTTTCTATATCCTAGTGAAAGGAAAACAAAAAACATGTGAGTTCAAATGCACATAAAAAGTTACATAAAATAAAATCTGTCATGAATCAATAAGGAATAATAAATATATCAAGGTAAATAACTGATAAACATACCAATTAATTGATACCTTTTCAATCATGAATAGATATGGCACAATCAATATGAAACGGTAAATAACTCAAAACACAAGTTATTTAATCAATAACTTGAGAAAAAATACATCTATGTATAATATCAATTCAATAATATCATAAATAATAATAAATGATTTATCAATTAAGGGAATGATTAATATTGGATTTCATGATCTCATAAATCATTATATCTATACAGCCAATACCTTATGCAAAGTGAGTTTAACAATATGGAAAAAACTTAATTAATTTGTCCAACTAATTTGTCTTATGAGTCTCATTGATGCATCAAGGGAATTTATAATTCCATTCCCCACCCATCAATACCTCATATATTAGATAATCACTTTATTTCATTAGTAATATTCCTTATCCAAAAGTATCTATTTTGAGTAAAGTGTACAAATTATCAATATTTCACTAGTTAATCAAATAACATTCAATGTAAACATCATATGTCAAAATTGTACATATTTTAGAAAATAATAAAATCAATGATACAAAGAATATTTAAATTTAATAAAAATGTAATTTCCTTTGAAAAATGATCCAAAGAAAGTTATAGACTCAAGAAAATGTTAATAATCACAAAACTAATTACGAGATGATATCATACCATATGTTTATCAGTATTATATTTTTGGAAATTAAAAACATGTCATATTTAAGAATACATGGAATCGAAGAAAAATATTAAAACAGTCTATCATAGAATAGTTTTCTTTATAAATTCTTTGAAAACATGTATAATAAGCTATTTTTTCAAAATGGTTCTGAAATTAGAGAAGTTTGTTGTCACAAAATAAATATAAAAAAATTCCCTTTAATTTTTTTTAAAGAATAGTGAAAACACATATTTCAACAAAAGAGTAGAAATATTACATTGAAAACATTAAAAAAATTTGTGTATAACATATAATTTTATTAATAAATAATCTAGTTTAATAAATGGGCAGTTAATAAGAAAAATGAAAAACATGTACAGGGATGAAATATATTTTGAATTTAAAGAAAAATAAAAACTCTATTTAATTTTTAAAACCTATTTTCTTGATTCAAGTAAAAAAGAGAATAAATCCAAGAAAAAAATATGGAAACTGTCATGGCCCCCTCCCCACAAGGTGTACCCCTCTTGGGCCGATAATGAGAGAAGGGAGATAGTAAACTCGAGTCCCTCCTCTAGTAGGACCATGGTTCGAGAGTATCACTGATGGTATAGTAAACACAGACATGGGAGGCATTACCCTCTTAGAGAACGCATAAATAAGAGAGAGATAAGACATCCACCAACCAACTCCAAATCTGACTAAAAAATAACAAAAAATCTAGGTACATGTATGTAATTTCATGAAAGAACTAATAAAACTAAAATGGAAAACTACATGTAACAGAAGAAAGTAAAAACAACCACAAATACAAATACCGAAGAACTCCTGCAAACCCCAAGCTAGTAGTAACCAACCTAATATCCAACCTACTCCATGTGACATGAAAAACAGTTTGGATATATGGATTGTGAGTATAATATTATACTCAGTAGGATCCTCCCCGGAGCCTCTCGTGCAAAAGTAATGAAAGGATGCTAAAGTAGAGTGATCAACAAGTGAAAAAAATCTCATCACCTTAATAGGTATATGAATTTACCAACATAAGCATGGATACTATCACCGTGTATCATATACAAGATTATATATTATTATAATGAATTTCAAGGGTATCTCACTACTACTTCCCCACATGTTTACCACTTTTCCAAAATGTTTCATGTCCTAAGAATCTCACTCAAAAAAGGCATTCATGTAGACACATGGGTGAAGCACCACAATATGAACCTGATCCAACACAACCACCTCATCTATGTAACCAAAGTAACCAGGTAGTTTCTGGGATCCACCATATCTGACATAATGTGTATCATACATTAGTCATTATACCTCAATCCATTACATCCCATACACCGAGTAAGGATCCTCAAGCCATCACAACCTATACATGTTACACATATAGTAGTCCATAAGAATCTATATCCAGAATATATTTGTTTGAATAACCACAAGCCATTACAGCCCTCTACACACATATATGGGGAAAACTAACCATTTTTTTCTACCAAAAAACGTTACTACCATGAGAAGATAGTGGAGCCAAAGGGGGTAGTTATCCATCCATCCTCCCATCCAAATGTTGGGGAAAACACCTCCAGGGCTTATAATCCTTGGCGTGTCAGTTTTCATAACTGATGGGGTGGAGTAGCTTATAGAAACACAAAAAGTAGAGAATATACTATAGCTCAAAACCACACTATTGAAAAAACCGAGTCTTAGACTCAACTATAGCTAACATTTCACAGAATTCCAGCTTCCAAAACTAATATTAGGTATCCTATAAGCATAAAATCATTTAAATATATTTATTTCATTACATCATTCCCTTTTTATTAGTTTCACTTTAAATTAATTAATTATTTAATCATTAATTAAACATTAACAATTCCACATTATATTTCATTAGCATCACACCCAAAGTCCACTTTTCATAAAAATTACAACCTCAGCATTGAGTCCTAGCAATCTTTAACCCCATGGGTTAATCCTCAATAACTCAATAATTTATTAATAGAATTATTACGTTCCCATATTCCCAGGGATTCTATAAAAACAGACTAATCTAATAAGCATAAGGGGATGATCACGGTGAGTAAGTGAACTACCCATAGAGTGTTTTCAACCTATTGCAAGAGTGTACACCCATCCTCCCTCGAGATTATAAAAATGGAAAGCACATGGAATACCCTATGTATTTCCCCATTTTTAGAAGGAGGGTCTGAAAGATTAGCTACCTTGAGCAGTGGTAAATGTAAAGAAGATAAACAACCATCAAGATTCAGAAAACATCCAAACATTCACATGCATCCCATCTCATCATCTCTGGTGTCCTCCCCGATAGCCACATGTATAAACTGATGCATCCTACCACTCTAAGCATCAACTATTTCCACAACCAATGGGCCTCCCAACCCCCCCCCCCCCACAAATCACAACAACCATCTAGGATCACATCACAACCCATGCAGTAGGAAACAAACATCATATCAACTGGGATCATCAACCTTAAATAATGCATCCATCCTTTAAACATATTTAGAACTCATTTCTCCAAAGTACAAGGCACTCAGCCTTATAAGCAAGAGGGTATCTCAGAAACCTACCAGGCATTATATTTTCCCCAAAATTCCAGTTCATTAATCCATCTAGAATTATTTGATTTATTATTTATAGGTTCCAACTATGGGAAAATGAAACAGAAAGCTATCATAGATATCATAAATCAATTAAAAATTCTCATAGCATCAATTTGATTAACATCAAATTAAAACTATAATGAACAGATTCATTTACATTCCTCTTTATCTTGGAAAAATAATTTAAAATTAATCTGAATTAACATTCTTCACCAATTTTCATCAAAAACAAAAATATAAACAAAGACAACATATATGTCACACTATCTAGAAAAACAATAGGAAAAATATATGATTGATATCAATTTATTTATCCAGTTCAAATATTTAATATGTCAATTATATTGTGATCGAGGGGATAAAACAAGTTAAATCTACTATTACCCATAAAATAATAGAGATGAAATGAATACCCTACCTCAAAAGGTTCTTAACCTTTCTTATATGAGAACAATTCATTCAACGAATTATCACTGCCTCCACCATGGAAACTGCATCCACCCGAGGACGCTGTGGTTCGACCGCACCAACTAACACTCAAGAAAACTCCATTAGAAGCATGGATATCGCATGTCATAACATGGAAAGGATAAAATGGTGGAGGGGGGGATCTAAGAAATCACAAGAACAGTGGTAGATCATACATTCTATTGATGATAGATCAATACTGGCTGCTTGCACAAAAACATGGTGTGCGCATGTAGTAAGAAGAAACATTAAAGGGAAACAATCCAAATATTAAGGTTCAATCACACTGATCATGTCGAGAGAATGAAAAGTTCGAGTGTCTCACAGTGGGGAACATGAATATAGAATTAGGGAGGAAGGTATTTCATCCCATTAAAAGATTTACGGAGGAACAATTTATTATACACTACATTTACATTAATAGTGGATTGTATTAAAACCACATAGTTTGACCAAGAAAATGCATCTCGAGCCTTAATAAAATAAATATTGGAGTTATGGGATTTGAATCGGCCATAAATCCCTTAAAATAATGCCTTTAATGAATTTTACATCAAAGAAAAAATTAAAGGGGAGAAACTCTAGGAATACAGAAACTATGTACAACTACCGATGTTGGAAACACCGTTAACAAAAAGACTCACCGACACATATGTCACTATTCAAAAAATGACTCACCGAAAATGATGGAACTATTTACAAAATGACTCACAGACACAGATATCACTGTTCACAAAATTAATCACCCACACCGATGGAACTATTCACAAAATGACTCACTGACACGAATGGCCATATTCACAAAATTAATCACTGAAACTGATGAAACTTTTCACAAAATGACTCATTGATGTTGACGGAACATCTCACAAAATGAATCACCGACAACGATGGAATTCTTCACAATATGACATAGATATCACTGTTCACAAAATTAATCACCCACACCGATGGAACTATTCACAAAATGACTCACTGACACGAATGGCCATATTCACAAAATTAATCACTGAAACTGATGAAACTTTTCACAAAATGACTCATTGATGTTGACGGAACTTCTCACAAAATTAATCACCGACAACGATGGAATTCTTCACAATATGACTCATCGATGACACTGTTCACATCTGTCTCACCAATGAAACTATTAAAATCTGTCTCACCGATAACACTACTCACATCTCTCTCACCAATGACACTATTCACATCTATCTCACCAATAACACTATTCACAAAATGACTCATCGACGCCGATGGTCCTGTTCAAAGAATGACTCACCAATACTGATGGAGCAGTTTAAAAAACTAGAAACGTTGTTTAATGAATGATAAATTTGGAAATGTTTTGGGGATAAGTCACATTGACATATCAGAACACCTCAGACACTAGATTTCAGCCATGTAATGGAGCGAAGTGGTCTGGGAAAGTACATTAGATACTTTTAAAAAAATTCTCATCCTCAGGAATTCAAAACCAACACAAAAGGAAATAGAAAAGCCATCCGAGAAACCACCCATCGAGATACCTCTCAAAAGAGAGAGAGAGCCACAAGAAGCAACAAAAAAAAAGAAATCTCATAAACATGAAAGTTCTATAAGCACAAATCAAACATATTTACATAATATTAGTTTAACATAAAACAACTTAGTGTACAGAGCATGTATGTTCAACTCACATGCCCAGGTACTCTTCTCCATGCCACTGTGGTGCCACAAGACATTAAACAAGGGGATAACACACCCATGCGACAACTTTTTTTTGTGGCCATAGAACACAATAGGCCACCCCTTGAAGGTATCATCATCGTCAACATCGATCACTCCCTAATCAATGACGCGAGATTCAACATAAAGATAATGATAGATCTATGAAACATGAAAAACATCACGTATCTGCACATTTATGGGGAAAGTGCTACTGGATATGCCACGATTCTATTATGGGACAATACCTCGAAAGTCCAAACAAATTGGGGATAAATCTTACTCTCATGACCAAACCTTCACTACCCACTATGGGAGTCACCTTCAAAAACATGTGATCCCCAACATCAAACTCTAATGGACTCCTCCTCTGATCAACATATAATTTATGAAGTTTCTTCGGTTCCTTCATGTTCTCATGAATCACCTTAACCAACTCTATTGTATTCTTCACTAGTTCTAGTTTAATATTTACTAACTCTCAAACCCTAGTATAGCACAATGGAGGACAAAAAGGTTATCCAAACAAGGCATAAAATAGAGCCATGCCAATTATAGAGTGAAAACTATTGTTTTAAGAGAACTCCAGCAAAGGTAAGTGCCTCATCTATGAACCTCCAAAATACTATACACAATAGTGCAACATGTCTTCATGAGTATGGATGGTCCTCTCTGTCTGACCATCTATCTGTGGATGAAAAGCAGTTCTAAGACATAGTTGATAACCAAAATCAAGATAGATATGTCTCTATACCCTTGAGATAAAGTCAGGATATCGATTGGATATGATCTTCCTTGGGACTCCATGGAGTCTCACCACCACCTCCAGATACTTCCTCAATAAAGAAAATCCACTGAGCTTGACTCCTTGATCGCTATTAAGTGGGATGATTTCATGAAATGATCCAATACCACCCAAATAACATTCTGTCCTCCCTGAGATTGAGGTAAACAAGTAATAAAGTCTATTGACATGTCCTCTGACTTCCATTTAGGAATATGAAATGGCTAGAGAAAACTATCGGGGATATATTGCTTGGCCTTCACTATCCGGCAGACCAAACATGGAGACACAAACTCTGCAACTTCATGCATCATCCCTAGCCACCAAAACTAAATATACAAGGATCAGAACATCTTTTTCACGCGAGTATGCACCAATAAAAGTGAAAAATAAAACCCTCAGAGTACATTACCACACATCCTCAAAGGAATAAAAATCATTCCTTGATACAACACTCGATGTTGTTTGTTGTTAGCCCAACCATCAGGGGCCTCACCCCAAAACATTCGGTCTTTCCAAACTTTTACCACTTGATCCCCCATTTGGGACTCTTCCACCTATTGCACCATATATGATTTCACCTTAATCTGAAAAAGACAACCTCTATATGAAAATTCTCCAATATCGAGATGTAATGCTGAAGTTTCTTCCGTCACTCTCTAGGAATCATCAAATTCATGCACCACACCACTACAAGTTTTCCTGCTCAGCGCATCTGCTACACAATCCCCCTTTTTAATGGTATATGAGACTTTGAAGTTTTATTCCTATAATAACTCCATACACTAATGTTGTTGTATTTTCAAGTCATGGTGGGAGAAAACATACCTTAGGCTCTTATGATTGGTGAAATCCATAATGCGATCACCAATGAGGTAATTTCTAGACAACTTTAGAGATAACACCATAGCTACCAACTCAAGATGAGGGGTGGAATAGTTACATTCATATGTACAAAACTACTGAGACCCATAAGAAACAACTGATATCTGCTGGATCAGAACACAACCTAACCCTATATGGGAAGCATTACAGAAAATATTAAAGAGAACTCACTCTACTGGAAGGATAAGAAATGGAGAAATTATCATCTTATCCTTCAGATAATCGAAAGATTCTTGACACTAATAATCCCACAATAATTCCTGATCATTCCTTGTCAAAGTTGTTAAAGGAGTCTCAAACCAATAGAAATCGGCTACAAGCCTCCTATAGTTGCCTGGGAGACCAATGAAACCTCGAACCTCTACCACTATCTTGGGGGATGTCCAAGAAACAACTGCTTCTTCCTTTGATAGATCCACAACTACTCCCTTCCAGTACACCACATGCCCCAAAAAACGAACTTCTTAAGCCCAATACTCACACTTCAACAACATCCCAAACAACTCCAGTTGAAGATAAACTCCCAAAATGGCATGTAGATGCTCTACAATATCCTCCTTATACATATAGTACACAAGGATGTTGTCGATGAAAACCACCATGAACTTATCTAGGAACTCACGAAACACAACATTTATAAACCCCATGAACACAGTTTAAGAATTCATCATACCAAACAGTATTACAACAAACATGTAATTCCCAGGATGAAAATGGAAAGAAGTCTTTGGGATATCCTCATCCTTCACACGCATATGATGAAATCCTAACCTCAAGACAACCTTTAAGAACAAACATTCACACTTCAGTTGATCGAATAAATCACCAACCTATGGAAGTGGATAATAATTCTTCATAGTAACTTTGCTTAAGCTAAGATAATCGATACAAAACCACAAACTACCACTAGCCTTATTCACGAAGAAAATTGGTGCACCCCATGATGACACACTTGGAAAAAAATCACAGTGTAGCGAACCATCAATCTATATACGTAGCTCTCGTAATTCAAAACAGACCATCATATATGGAGACATAGAGATAGGAGACGATGTTGGCTCTCTCTCGTTCCCAAACGTGATCTCTCTTTGAGGGGGTAATTCGATGAACTCTTCTCGAAAGACATCTGGGTACTCTTCTATAACCATACGAAATGCCAACTGATGAACCTCTAAAAAACTAAGCATTAGATCATCCATCAAGGATGATAAGTATGAAAAACTCCTCTGACCCATCTATGGGTCTCTCTCATCAAAAGACACTGATGTTTCTCCATCAGAATCAAAGAACACCACCTACCTCCGAAATCAATCTACTATAGCCGGCACCTAATACAACCAATCCATTCCAAGGAGGACCTCATATGGTTGCATCTATAAACATAGGAAATAAACCCAAGAGCGGGTCTTCCCCAGAACTAGCTCATAGTCTCTGCATACTTCAAACAAGTCATCTCGACCTCCAACATGCATAGTAAATTCCAAGGGCACTGGAAGCCTCTTTACCTCAAGTCCCAAAGCATTGAAAAGTAAATGTGATATGAAGGGGTGTGATTCTAATGAATCAAACAATTCACACACCTATGTAGAAAACAAGCAAAGGGTACCTCAAGCAACATTTGGCTCCCCTGGATATGGAAACTCTAAAGCATGAAGCTGACCATGACCTTCTCTGCATCCTCTCTGACACTGATGAATACCACCACCATGTCTACACTCTGCTCTCTGAGGATGGGGAGTGTCACACGACTATACTATTTCTTCCCCAACTTCCGTATACTAATCCAAAGATGGTGAAACCTACTCTTGATTCCTCAGGAGGAACTGACACAATAGATGAATCTGGATAAGAACACATGGTGCATGATAAATTCTCTAAAAGGCCAGGCACTCTCGCTGCCGATCAACCTCAACTTCCACAAAAAACAAGTGTCTAATCCATTGGCATAAGAATGAGAGACGCCACCCCTGAAAAAATGAGATGATGAGGGCTAGGAACTAACCCCGGCCAAATAGAAACTCTTCTTCCTTGAAAACATGGAACCCCAGACCAGAACTCTGCTTTTTGAGGAATCATGATGACTCCCCTTTTGATGATTTAGTTCTAGAAAAACTCCTATTGATGAGCTCTTCCCTCACCATCACCTCAGGATATTTCTTCATCATAAATGGGGTGAACTAGTAATGGATCAGTAGATTCAAAGCCTCCTCAAAATGCCTCACCCTTATCTCCTCATCAAGAAACAGGTCTGAAGAAAATCATAAAAGGTTCCTGAAGTGGATTCCAAACTCTCACACACTGATTCTCCCTTGTCAAAGGCTAAGAAGATCCTAGCGACTGGAAGACATTGCGGTCGAAGAAAGAAATGTGACTCCGAACTTGTCTCGAAACTCCTCCCACAAGATCACCAACTCATTGTGATCCCCATGGAACAAGAATCACCACTACCTTGCTTCCCCATGTAGCATCATCACAATCAATGTCACCCAGTGCTCCTTCCGAGCATGGTTCAAACTAAATTCTATCACAACCTCCTCCAACTGGTCTTCCATTACTGCATCAAAAACAGATCCCTCATACTTCTATAGACTATGGAGTTGAAACTCTTAGAGTGTCATCCTTCAAGTTTCTTTATCGTCATCCTCTACCCTGTGGCGATTTTCTAGCACAGCCTGCTATACATCTTCTGTTTGAACCTGATAAGGATGGCAAACTGGAGCCATACATATAAAATAAAAAATAGTTTGAACTCCTAAACCTAGAATATGTAAGACTCAACATTAATTAATTACTTGTTTTATTTTATTCATTTATTAAATTTTTAACCTATCCTATGGTCTACCCATTGCAACACATGCACAAAGAAGAACGATGCATGATCCTTTCATAGGTCTCTACCGTGCAACCAATATCACCTCATTTAGAAGTCACTGTGAACTTAATGTTTTGTGAATCAGATCACAGGGGGCCATAAACGCCTATGTCTTAACAGTTATCCAATGCTTACATCACTTACTAATCTTAACTGACACTGTTTCCCAACCAACCCATGATTCATCACCAGTTCCTAACACCAAACTCCATCCCATCCCTCAACCAAACCTCTGATGCCACACAATCATGGACCCTCCCCATAAGGTGTACCCCTCATAGTCAGAAAATGTGATAAGGGAGATAGTGACCCCCCAAGTCCTTCTGCCAGTGGTCCCTGAGTTGGCGACTAGCACTGAGGATATAACAAACATAGAAATGGAAGGCAGTGCCCTCTAAGAGAACACATGAAGAAGAGAGTGTTATGATAGACAACAACTAACTCCAACCCAGACTGTAACATAAAAGAATACCCAATTACATGTATGTAATTTCATATTGGAACTAATACAATTGAAATGGAAAACTGAAAGTACAATAGAAAGCAAAAACATCCACAACCATAAAACCCAAACAGCTCCTATAACCCCTAACTAGTAGTAACCAACCTGATCTCCAACACACTCCATGTGACCAGAAAAAAATATTAGATATGAATAGGTTAAGAATAACAGTATTCTCAATAGGATCCCCCCATAGAATCTCATTCAAATGTAAAGAAAGCATGATAAATCGCAGCAAATAATAAGTGAAACTAACTCATCACCTAAATAGGTATACTATGTTCCCATCCTCATAATGTATACTCTCACCAAGTATTTCCAACAAGATTATATAACATAATAATGAATATCAAGGGTACCCCATACTACTTCCCCACTAGTTTGCTGCTTTTCCCCAATATCACACATCCTAAGCATCTCTGTCAAAAATGGATTACCCACAAACACCTAGGAAAAGCACCACAACATGCACCTAGTGCAACACAACCCAAAGATATATGTAACCAAAGTAACCAGGTAGTTTCTAGGATCAAACAAAGCTCTCATAATGTGTATCATACATCAAGCATTATACATCAAGCCACTACAGCCCATATATCAAGTAAGGATCCACAAGCCATCATAGCCTATACACGTAACACATATAGTAGTCTATTCGAAACTATATCCAGAATATGTGGGTGTGAATAAACACAACCCATTACATCCCTCTACAAAAATATATGGGAAAACTATCCATTGTTCCTACCAGCACAAGTAACTACCAAGAGAAGAGAGTGGGGAAAAGGGGGTAGTAATCCATCCATCCTCCCACCATAATGTTAGTAAAAACACCCACAAGGCTCAGAATCCCTAGGGTGACCGTTTCCCTAACTAACGGGGTGATGTAGCGTATAAAAACACCAAAAGTAATGAATATACTATAGCTCAAAACCACACTATGGGCATAACATAGTCATAAAATCAATTGCAGATAATGTTTCTTAGACTTCTGACTTCCACTGCTATGTTTAGGTATCCTATAAGCACCAAATCATTTAATATATTTATTTCATTAAATTATTCCCTTTTAATCAGTTTCACTTTATGTTTATTTATTGTTTTAACATTCATTAACCATTAACAATTCCACATTATATTTCATTAGCATAAAACCCAAAGTACAATATTCATTTAAATTGCAACCTCATTATTGTGTCCTAGATAGCCTCGCCCCATGGTTTAATCACCAACAAATCAATCCTTTATTAAGAGAATTTTTTACTTTCCCATAATCCCAGAAATTCTAGAAAAACATTCTAAACTACCAAGTGAAAGGTGCTAAACCCATCAGGTATGAGAACTACCTGTCGAGTCTTTTCCACTAATAGAAAGAGAGTAGACCCATACTCGCTTGAGACGATAAACACAAGAAATCATGTGGCATACCCCGTACATATTCTCCCCCTTTTGTAAGGAGGGATATAAAAACCAGTAGCCTTGAGAAGTGGGGAAACTAAAGAGGATAAACAACCAATAATATTCATAAAAGCATCAAAACATTCACATCCATCCCATTCCATCATCTCTGGTGTCCTCCCCTACACCCACATGCATAAACCAATGCATCTCACAACTCTAGGCATCAACTGCTACCACAAACAATGGGACTCCATATCTCCCCACTAATCACAATAGCCATCCAGTCTCACATCACTTCATAAGTAGTAGAAAAAAATAACATATCAACTGGGAACCAATACCTAAAATAAAGCATCCAACCTTCAAATATAATGAGCACTCATGGCTCCAAAGCACAAGGAATTCAGACTTACAAGAAAGAGGGTAACTCAAAACCCTACCAGGACTTATCTTTTTATAAAATAAATAGTTCTTTAATCAATATGGAATTAACTGGATTATTATTTATAGTTTCCAACTATTGGAAACCTAAAAAAAGATATCATAGCTATCACAAATAAATTAAACATGACAACTGCATCAATTTGATAAAAATTAAATTTCAAGAAAAACAATCAGATTCATTTACATGATTCTTTATCTTTGGAAAATAATTTACAATTAATCCGAGTTTACATTCTTTACCGATTTCCATCAATAACAAAAAGATAAAAAAAGTCGGATTAGATATCACACTATCTTGCAAAAATAAGAGGCAATAATATATGATCAATGTGAATTTATTTATCTGGTTTGAATACTTATTATGTCAATTTAAATATGATCTAGTGGGATAAAACATGATAAATATATAATTTCACATAAAAGAATAGAGAATAAATTAATCCACTACCTCAAAAGGTTCATGATGTTCTTAATACGAGGACTATCCACACAATGGATTATGATAGCCTCCCGTGTGAAAACTACATCCACCAGAGGATGTTGTGGAATTACCACACAAACTAACACCCAAGAGAACTCCATTATAAACATAGAGATCACATTATATAACATGTGAAGAAGAAAAATGGGAGAAAGGATCAATGAAAACACAAGAATAGAGGTTGATCATATCTTATATCGACGATGGATCAACACTTACTGCTTTCACCAAAATAGGGGGTGCACATGTAGCTGGAAGAAACTTCAATGGTAAATGATTCAAGGATTATTATTTGATCACATTGCTCTGATTAGAAGAAAGAAAGGTTCGAGTTTCTCTCACCAAGGAACAAGATGGTATAACAAAGGAACAAGATATATTGTCTCTTTATATGATTAATGGAGTATTAGTTTATGATACGTTGGATTTTACATTAAAAGTCGATCACATTAAACCACATAGTTTGACCATGTAAAGGAATATCGAGCCTTTGGAAAATTAAAATAGGAGTTATGGGCTTTGAATTGGACTTAAAAATCTCAAAACAAGGCCTTGAATGCAATTTACGTTAATGAAAATGTCAAAGGGGTGAAACTATTGGAAGCTGGAAACATTGTACACCTATTGATGCTAGAAACAATGTTAACAAAAAGACTCACCAACACCGATAAAGCTATTCAAAAAATGACTCACCGACACCAATGGAACTATTCCCAAAATGACTCACCAACATAGATGGATCTGTTCAGAAAATGACTCACCGACACCAATGGCACTGTTCAAAAAATAACTCACTAACGTTGATAGCATTGTTTAGAAAAAGAATCACCGACACTGATGAAACTGTTCAAAAATTGACTCACAGACACCAATGACACTATTCACAAAATGAATCTCCGATGAAACAGTTCAAATATGCCTCACCTATGACTCTATTCACATGTGTCTCACCAAGGAAACTATTATCATTTGTCTCACCAATGGCACTATTCACATCTGTCTCACTGACACTGATGGCACTGTTCAGAAAATGACTCACCAAAATCGAGGGAACTATTCACAGAATGACTCATTGACACGGATGGAACTATTCAGAAAAGTGGAAACACTGTTCACAAAACTATAAATTTGGAAAAGTGTTGAGGATAAGTCACCTTGACCTCCCAGAACACCTATGAAACTATATTTTAGTAAATGAATGGACTGTAGTGGTTTATGCAATTATAGATACTATTATCCCAACTATAGTAAATTTCTTAAGAGGGGGGAGAATCTAGGTATGGAAGATTAAAAAAACTACCATATTGGAACAAGTTTAGTAATAAAAATCACTTTTATATCCTTTTACCATATAAATATATGAATAGAAATGAAATCATGCATGATACATAGTGATTTTTATTTACTTCACACTCACAGGGATACATCCATGGAGAATAAAACCAAAATGTGTTGATGTATCAAATTTAATATGACTCACTTGTAAATCAACATTCTTGATAAATCACTTCTATTCCAAGGCTCACAAACTTTACAATGTCTTGGGATAGCTCACTACCTTCATAAGGGTCACTCCATGAGTCTCCTTAAATGGAACATTATCATTAGAAAGGATCACCTTATTCCTCTTCCTTATCTAACTTCTCTAGAAATGATTCACCCTCATTTTATGGACATGTAGGTCCCTCATTATCAATAATGAATGCATCCTCAACTAAAGTCAGATGCTCTATTTTATTTCACTCTTTCATCCACTTGATGGAAATTACGTTACCATAGATTCATTAGGAAATCCCTTCTTATCACTTTTGTGATACTCACTTCCTTTACAAGTCTCACCTCTATTTTGAAGCTCAAATTGCCTTCCCAAAGCTCCTACCTTTCATGATACTCACTCAACCTTCATGAAGATCAACACTTTTGGTCGCCTTTTTATATCAATAATTAACATCAATACCTTCATGATGCATAAAAATTTCAGTCATCTTTTTTTCCTTTGCAAACTTCCTTTCTCCATGAACTATTTCTCAAGAAAAACTATCATGAATCACCTTCATGAATATAGAGACTCAAAATATTAGTTAAGTATTTCTATTCTTTTATAAGAGGGTGTAAGAGGACCATTTATTAGAATTTACTCTAATTCCATATACATAATCCAATTATTTATCATTTCAAGAACCCCTCTTATCTTGTTCATGACGCTCTGTACTTTTGCAAAGTAATAGGAAAATTTTTCCATTTACGAAGCTCATCGTAGTCATATAGACTAATTTCTTTCCTTTACGAATCCATGATATTCCACACCACAACAAAACCCAAACTTCACAATAACTAATTCCTTTTCAAATCTCTTTACCTTTAAAAACTCTATTCTTCACCAAACTCATGTTGTTTCCATCTTTTTTTGAGGGACCCATCGAAATCCAACTTTTTTGATGATTGAACAACCTCCAAATATTTAGAAGACATAAATTTGGAAAATAACATGGAACAATGTCACCATAGATACAAAATTTTCTACTCCATCTCTAGGGTGTCCATTCCACTTTCATATATCTTTTAAAACATACCTTTTAAATAATTTCTCTTAAACTGCACAACTATCAATGAAAAATCACTTTGTCAACAATCACAGTCAACCCAAAAAATTGCAATGTTACATTGAGTGATTTTTTCCAATAGAAACTCCTTAAATATCTAGTGGATAAGAAAATTATTTGACCTTATTATGGATAAATTATAATATTTTACTGATTTAGATAAAATTAATCGCAAAATAAATTGATATTGTAAAATTGGTTATTTTCTCTTTAGTAACATTTAAATTATTATCAATTTAAAAAAACATTTATTAAACCAGTAGACTTCTTCAAAAGACATTTATTCATGTTAAATACATCATGGGGTATTATACACACCAAATATAAGTGAATGGGGTCATAGTAACCAAAATTTCTCAATGAGGTGTAAATTTACAAGCCATCTGTTACATTGATCATAATGTTAAATAAAGGACTAATAAATGAATTTAATATGTGTATCAATTATAAATAAAAAGAAACAATTGACATATAACATTAAATGATAAAAAAATTATACACATAATCATATAATATAAAATATAATGAAGATGTATTGTCACCACATAAAAAGAAATTGAGTGATGAAATACTTACCACACGATAAAATTTATATCAAATCCCCGATGGATGAAATAATTTAAATTAAAACATAAAATACCATTATTAACAATTTATTCATTACATAATAAGTATAGTGATAGTATATGCACCATATGATATAAATTAGGTAAACAAAATTAAAATACTCCTCAACAAAAGGGAAATTGAGATGAAGTCTGTTAGGTCATGTTTCCCATTAGTAGAAAATGATATAAACTCTTAAATAATTGTTTGAAAACACATTAATGTTTTAATATATGACCATATTCATATCTATAATATCATATATATTATCTTCCTATAACATCTTATAACATGTTTTTTCATTAAATTTCATTATAACAAATGTTTTAGGTGTTAACTTCTTCTTTTCTCATTCGTGTCTCATTATGAAAGTTATGGTTCCTGAGAATAGGATATAATTAGATAATATTATGAATGATATTAAGCTTATAAATATAATATTTACTCATTAGATACACTTTTATAATAACTCATAAATTTTGGGCATGGATAACGAGTCACATTCATTTGTAGAGATGGTAGGTTGTACATTCACATGAGCGAGGATATCATCCCCTTAATGTGTGATATTGTATTGATGTTAATGTTATAATAAATTTTTAGAGTTAATATCATGTATTATGTATCATATATAATAATTATTTTTTTCATTATGTATATCCATGTGACTCACTAATGGAAGAGAAATTAAACCGGTTTGTGAGGCGGTAGTCTGTCATTCAGATGAAGGATGGATTTGTTTCCAATTTTATGGAGTGTGAGAAGGATTAATATTATTCCATGATTATATTAACATATATATATATATATATATGGAAAACTACTTGTGTTCTTATATTGAAATATTTTATACATAATTGATTATTATAAAATAATAATTAAAGAAAATAAAGATATTGGTGGAGATTATTTCCTGTACTTAGAGAACCCTCATTTGAATCTCTTATTAAAGAAACTATGATTGATTATTTTGGAAGTCCAAAAATTCTATAATGTATATAAGTTTGTTTTTGGGATATTTTGGTAGGTTTTTGTATAGTCTTATGGTTTTATAGGTGTGAATAAGTGTGGATAAGAGGTTCCCTTTTATAAGTGGGGTTGGGGTCTTCTTGGAAACAACTCAGGAAATTTGCAAAAATAATACCAAATTAAAGCCATTCTAATGAAAAATGACTCCAAATTACCTCATTTTTATGTTTTAGACATTATAATTGTTATATATGTCCCTAAAAATGTATTTTTACAAGTATAATTAGAAAACAAACCTTTATCTGTTAGTCTAACACCTAGTAAATTGGTTTTAACAATAACCACATTAATTATTTTTTTACTATTTTCAATATTCATGATGAAAAAAATTTATGTTATAATTATTTCCTAATAATAATTTTTATTATTTAAATTATGGAACTAATTTTACCAAATTCAATTAAAATAAGTGGAAAATGTTAATTTAAATACAATCCCGGAAATCATGATAGAAAATGATTTTTTAAGTAATGCATTTTTCAAGCATAAGATGAATTTACTTTATCAATATGACTAGTAATCATCATTAGATGGATATAGATTAATAAATATAAAAATATAATCTATAAATTTCAAATAAATCATTATTCATTATTGATTATTTTAATTAATTAAAATAGAGAAGCATTATGCAGTTACCTGATGTTTTTAGATAAATGTGTTTTTAAACAAAAAAATAAACTTATACCAAAATTTAGTAGAAAAATTAATAAAATTTAACTAATTATATTAAATATAACTAGTGAATACTTAATTTTATTTGAAATAATATTAAAATCACAGTGGTACTTAAATTAATTAATTTATTAAAAAGAAATAAAAATTGTACAAAAATAGGTATGTTTCAATATTTACTGAAAAATCACTCTTTTCATAAAAAACACATATTGACATGATATGTTAATTTTTAAAATATAATTTCAAAATTGAATTAAAATTTTCTTGAAACAATTAAGAAAATAAATTACTTATTTATATCAATCTCTCACAAATAGAAATTAAAACATTTTAAATGAAAAATAAATTTGTGAAGCATGTAAAGTGTTTACTAAATATTGAGTACTTATTTACCAATATATTTTATTCATCTAAATTATTTTAACCTAATTTTTAGAATACATTATTCTTATTCATGCTACTAATTTTTGTGGTCATTTCATAGTGGACACATTTAAATAGTATCTCATGGTTCGTTTAGGCTTGGTGTTCTATGTCGTATACGATACTAAACAAAGCATTTTTTTAATATGAGGTTTCAAATTCTCCCCACCTTTGATAAATTTAATACTCACAATTTTATCTTGCACATGAAAAAATGTTTTAAAATTAGATTATATCATTGTTGAAAACCCACATTATAAAAAGGGTTAATAAAACATCACCTTAATGAAAAGAAATGGGAAATTCAAGGTAATATGGAACAACAAATTACTTGGTTACAATATAGTAGAACATTATTGGGATGTGAAAATAATGAAATGAAAGAAAAGAATGAATATTTATTGAGAATGATAGAGTTCATTAATCACAATAATGTGAATATTTAAGAAAATGTTAATGATCATGAAATCACGAGTCTGTAATGTGTTAAAAGCCCATTTATTCAACGGATTTGAATGTAATAGGATAAAATTTTCATATCATGATCATTTTCTAAAGATTATATATTCTTTTACTATCATGATTGAGAACACCCAAAAATATACTTGATATATTTTTATATCATAAGAAAACTTTCAACATTTTGCGGTGCTTCGATCAATTATAGATTCACCACTTACTCCAAAAAATTAATACCCAAGATGACTTTTTTCTGCTTGATTCATAAAAACTATGTTTTAACTAATCATAATATATATTAAAGAGTGGAAATTACTTCCCTATATCTTTATATATTTACCAAATCCAAAATCGAATACATAAGTTGTCTAATATAATAAATTAATTTCCAAAAAAAGATAGTAACACCCAAATTATATCATAAAATGTTCTCATTATATCATTTAAGTAAAAAAAATTCATACTAACAAGAACATCACATAGGCCAGTTGTACATATTTCACCCATGTCACACTTCGGTTGTGGGTTCAAGCCCCGTAGACTTACCGGATGTGGTGGTTTGTCACCTGACATTTGGGTTTTCCTTTTTCTACGACCACATTAATATAATTCCTATAATGTATACAAAAATATGATGAACAAATTAAAAAATAAAATTAACCATCAAGTCAGTTTTTAAACACTGAGGTTTTATTTATGACTATTTTTTAGCAAAATAAAATAATCCTGAATAACTATTATTACATGAGCATCAATGATTATATAAACCCTAAAAGTTATTAATAAAGTTAAACATATGTCAAACAAATCTAAAATAATTATTTTTCAAATTACCTTCTCAGAAAAACACAGGTTAAATAGAAGGGTTACATAAACCTCAATCAGATATTAAAAATCAATAAATGTCTTCAAGGTACTTCTGTAACATAATAAATCTGAAGAGGAATCCTTGAATTTAAAATTAAAATCATCTTGGGATTACTAACCCCTGATGGTGTTTAAAAATCTTAACATATCCCTATAGGATTTACAAAAGTATTGTCATTGGGAATTTCATTATTTTCAACGATTTTAAAATGTTTTAATAAATATGAATTATCTAAAAAATATCCCCTAAGAGTGTCAATTTTTTTTTACAAAATGACAATTTTCATACACCATATGGTGATCGAGTTAAAGCCCAATGCTTCATTTTTGAGTAATTACCACTAGGTACAATTATTCTTGATCCACATCCACTTGTATTATCTAGATACAAATTTAATTTCATGGAAAATCACTTTATTTATACATTAAAAAAGTTTATGATGTTATCCTATATGTATAATAATTATTAATACTAGTTATAGGGTTTAGTTTCGTAATCAATTTTTTTGCTTCTAAATTTAGTTCCCATGGTTTCTTCAATACATTCCCAGTTACCATCTATAATGAATCTCACTATAGTAACTTAGAACTAGTGTAGAATTTATTATATTAGAATAAGATTCAGTTGATCGCATCCCAACAGACCAAAGCGTTTTATAGTATTGGTAAAATTGATACATACTTGAATCTCATATTACATTAGAATTCATAAATTACAACATAGTGAATTTAAATATTTTTCACCCATGACCTCGTTTAAAGATTCTATCTCCATATCCTAAGAAACGGAGAAAATGGCGATCTCTGATCCTCAATAAGGGTTATATATAATGAAAAATAACAATAATCAATAAGGTATAATCAATATATATTAGTAAATAACTGACAACAAATTCCATTTAACCAATATCTTTTTACATGATTATATATAGAATATTAAATATGGAAAGGTAAATAACAGAATTCACAATCCATTTAATTAATACCATGAGAAAAAAATGCATCCACATATAATATCAATGAAATTATCACATAGAAAACTATAACTGAAATCTCAATGATGGAAATTATTGATATTAGGAATCATGATAATAGACACCATCATATCTATACTGTGATGACCTTGTCCAAAATAGTTTAAAACTATGGGTAAAATCCCATTTAATTTGTCTATTTGATTTGGCTCATGGGACTCATGGATGCATTAAGGGCCTATAAAATTTTGGGTCCCACCCATCACTACATTTCTAAAGTATTCCACATATATATAATGTCCAATTTGATTCATAAAAAATGTGGATTATCAATAAATATCTATATTTATTAAATCGTACTAATTTATCAATATTTACCAAGTCAATAAAATATCATTTAAAGTAAACAAAATATGTTAAAAAGGTATATATTTTAGGACATAGTCATATCCTTAACACAAAAATATATTTATTTAAGAGAAATGAAATTTCTAAATAAAAATATTCACTAGAAAGTAAATTTATCATGATGAAGTTTACAACAACAATATTAATCAATATATGAGAGGTGTTCATTGGTTTATTGGAGATATATGTTTTTTCATAAAATCATATCCTTAAAAATAATATTAATAATATAAGTAAAATATAAAAATAATATTTCATAAATGAATTTTATTTATAATACTATGAAAAATGTGTAGTGAAATAATCTTTTTATAAAATGGCCATGGTGGAAGGGAAGTCTATTTTTACCATATACATTAAAAACATTCCTTTAGGCTTTTTGTAACAAATGTTAAAAAATCATTTCAATAAAATTCTATAAATATTCCTTTCAAACTATTTTTAAATGTCAAGGAAAACATATAATTTCCTTAATAAATCCCTTGAGTAAACAAAGTGGATTTTGAAAAACAAATTTGGAAAACATGTACATGGAAGAAAAATATATCCATTTTAAAGAGAAATAAATCTGTTTTAATTTTAAATAATTATTTTCATGATTTAAGTACCAAATATAGGAAAATTTGGAATAATATATTAAAACCCCTTAAATATATAGAGGATAAAAAAATTATTGGATCTTATGAAGGATGAATGATAAGATTCCAACGATGAAATAAAATAATTCCCAAAATAAAGTGAGATTGTGAAATATATAATTGCATCTTTATTAAAATTT
Organism: Viscum album; assembly: GCA_963277665.1. Lineage (NCBI taxonomy): Eukaryota > Viridiplantae > Streptophyta > Magnoliopsida > Santalales > Viscaceae > Viscum > Viscum album. Next base: position 813,899,841 of record OY728132.1, on the reverse strand, counting down.
TAATTTCAACACATAGAAAAATATACCTAAATTAAAAAATTAATCAAAATGAATAGTTTTTTATTCTTTTTAAATATATTAAATGGGTAGTGTATTCACAAAATTAAATTGTATATGTTTATAATAAAAAATATGTCTCAATGTAGTTTAAATTGAGAAATCATCACTTATAATAATCTTACTATTCAAGAAAGATTTTTTAAATGGGAAAGAATAATCATTTTCATTTTTTAAAAAATATGTTAGTTATTTTACAAAGAACCACCAAAGTGGTGTGATTTTATTATTTATTCTCCAAAATCCATCTCATAAGTTTTCTACATTGGAACTCCATGTTTATGACATGCCCATTTTCCATTGTTTATATCATTGAATCTAAAACAATTTAATTAATTTTTATAATGGGATACAATATGATTTTTATAATGGTTATGTCTTAAATCAAAATTATGAAACTCCCTTCCTTCTATATGGGTATTATCATGCTTATTCCAAGTGTATGATTTATTTTGACCCTGTGAATAACATATGCATGGAAATGTTAGGATTTTCATTATGTTATTAGTGATACCATAATTATATAGCCTTTAAGTTCATGGGGTAATGTTTTTAACTCATGATTCATAATTTATGGTTCATGGGTTGATATATTTAGAACAATATGTTATGTAATGGGTGGGACCATAATAATATAGCCCTCAAAATAAATAGGTAAATAATTATATCTTAAGAGATACTATTTATAGTATTTTATAAGGAACTCAATACTACATGGGACTCAATACACTATGTTTATATGAATTGAGAGTGATCCCAATCCACCATGATTATTTGGCCACTATATTTATAGAAACATGGATTGAACCCAATCCAATATTGGAATTTTTCCACTTTAAGATGATGGTATAGGGAGTAACCCTTGACTTATGTTTAGGTAGTCATGTCATATTTTGTTTCGACATATTCCTTGATTTCTTGATCTTATGAATTAATTTCCTTATTCCATATATCCATTTTTATGATCAATGTTGTTTTGATACCATTTTATGCATATGGACTATCATGTCATAGTTTATTATAGTTTTTAACCCCATACTGGGATTTATAACTATCCATTTCCTTTTGTATTTGTGATGGGGTGTTCTATGAAGTTTTAGAAGATTTATGGGAGTTAGGGTCACTCTGTGGAGTTTGAAATAAAATATTATAGATTTTATTTATAAAATGATGTATTTATCTATCTAATCCTCTGAAAACCCTAGACCCCTAAATCATTAGTTTGTAATTATTTGAATAATATGTAAAAAAATCATGAAATAAAGTGTGTTTATGGCTTGGTTCATTATAATAAGAAGTAACATGTGGAAATATAGAAGAAGGTGAGGAACGTTCATATGTTCAATAATGAATAAAATTGAATGATAAGGTTATGTAATTGAGTATATTTCATGTTAATACCAAATTGGATGGAGTTATTGGATGATGACTATAACTCACCACAATCCTTTCATACTATAAGTACTATGAAATATAGAGATATAAAAGTGTATTTTTATTGTCAAATATTAAGATATTAAATAGCACATAACTCAATGTGTGGTATGTTATAAAGATAATGATGATATAAATAATTATAACATGATGTTATAACCATTTCCAATACTATAATGATATTTGAAAAACATCCCCATTGATTTCATCACCAGACTTGAAAAACAATCTAAAGGCCAGAACTCTAATTGGGTTCATGTAGACCATTTAATAAAGTCAACAAATTTCATTATAATAAAAAAATTCTCTCTTTATTGTCATTCTTAGATATTATATATGGAATCGATAATGTTAGATAGAGTACCACATTCTATTTTATCTTATTGGGATCAATGGTTTTCCTTGATGTTTTCCAGATGTCTTCAGTCGGATTTGAAAATATAGTTGAACTTTGACAATAAATATCATCATAAGAAAGATAGTCTGTATAAGATTAATATTCAAACCCTAAAAGATATGTTGAGATCATGTTCTATGTACTAAAAATGTAGTTGAGATTAATCGATTTCTGTACTCGATTTTTCATACAATAATACATTCACTCAATAATTTATATGGATCATTCTGAATCCCTCTATGGAAACAACTTCAGATCCCAAATGTAATATAATAAATATGGAGAAATAATACTATTAGAAACAATTCGAGATGAGGAAATTGTAGGGAATGTTAGAGGTATATATCATTACCTCATGGAATCTTAGATCTAAGAGAAAATTTATACAGACAATAATCAACAAGATCTAGAGTTCAACGATGTATCTAAGTTGTTCTCATAGATATATCCATCGAATAAGGTTATTAGTTTTGTAAATAAGGTAATTATAAACCGTACATGTCACACCCCCACCGCGGACGTCCATAATTTTTCTCTTTTCTTGGACCCGGTTTAAATTTTTCGAAGATTAATTGTGATTGGCGGTTTCGTGCCGGTGCGCGGTCACTGCATCATTTGCGGTGACCGTGCGTTCAGCCCGGGTGACCGTGTATTCACCCGGCATGTTTAAATACTATAATTTTTTATGTTGATATTTTATTATTCACGCTATTTAAGTTGTGTTATTAATATGATAGTTAATTTTATTCTATATATGTTTATGTATGTTTTATAGATATATATATATATGTGTGTAATAATGTATACATATATGTATTATGTTTAGATGATTTTATTATTTGATCAAAATGATTATTATTAGAATTAACTTACAATTATTATTATAAATTCTATTATTATTATAAGTTTTATCATCATTATCATTAATATTATAAAGTTTAATTATCTTTATCATAAGGATTTTATATTATTATTACTATGATGTTTTAGTATTATTATTAATATATTAAGGTTTTATGATTAAAATTATACTTATTATTGTTATTCTTATAATGTTACTAATATTATTTTTAATAATATTATCATTATTTTTTATCACATATATATCTATATATATATAAACCTAATCAAACCTAACCCTATCCTACCCCTACCCAGCCGCCACCCCGTTTCTCCTCCTCCTCTTTCTTCCCCGTTTTTCCCCTCTCTTTTGCGCTGCGCGCCTGCCCCGGCTCCTCCCAGCTGCGCGAACCGCCTCGCCCTCCTACATCCGGCCGCGATCGCCCTCCGCACTGGCCCCTGCAGGTCCCCTCGGCCTCCCGCGCACCCGCGCTCACCCCTCCTATCTCCGGCCATCCCGACTACTCCGCCGTCCCGCACACCCGACCTCCCTTCCCGTCGTCACCGCTCCGGCCTCATCATCCGCTGCTCCGCACCCAGCCACCGGCCTTCCCTCCTTTCGGCGAACCAGTCCCGGCCTCCCCTTCGACCGGCGCCGCTCCTCTTCTCTGCTCGCCGTCCCGACTCGCTCACCCCAACACCTCCGGCGTTCTGCCCCGCCTCCCGGCTCCTGAGCCTTGCACCAGCCGCGTCGGCCCTCTCCCTTACCTCTCCCTCTCTCTCCCCCTCGGTGCCCCCTGTTCAGTGCGCAACCCCTTTTCCAACCCGACTCCAGCGTCCGGCCTCCGCTGCATCTCCCATTCCAGCCACCTCCGGCCACCGGCCCACCTTGCCCATGCCTCCTGCACCCGGCACCGCACCGCCGGCTCCCGCTTCCCACCTCCGTCCGGCTCCCGCTCAGCCCAGGCGCGCGTCGCGGGTTCCTCCGGGCTTCATCCCCTTCGCCAAGCAGCCGTCCGCCGCAGCCCAGCGGCCGTCCTGGCACCCCTGCTGCTCCGACGACACCGCCGCCCAGGCCGACTCCCTCTTCCACTCCGGTATTCCTGTTTTTTTTATTTGTTATTTATTTATTCATTTATTTTCTTATTCATTCTTTCATTTATTTATCTATCTATTAAATTATTTGTTGACTTATTTATTTATTCATTCAATTATATATCACCTTGTTTATCTATTTGTTTATTCATTTAATTAATTATTTATTTGTTCATTTAAGTATTTGTTAATTATTTATTCATTTATTTATTTTGTTCTTTATTTATTTATCACTTTAAGTATTTGTTAATTATCTATTTACTTATTTACATATTTATTCATTTATGTATTTATGTATTTATTTATTTAATTATTTGTTCATTTAAGTATTTTGTTAATTATTTATTCATTTATTTATTTTGTTCTTTATTTATTTATCACTTTAAGTATTTGTTAATTATCTATTTACTTATTTACTTATTTATTCATTTATGTATTTATCTATTTATTTATTTAATTATTTGTTCATTTAAGTATTTTGTTAATTTGTTATTTATTTATATATTTATTTTTATATATTTATTTACTTGTTTATTTGTTTATAAATTAGTTAATTCATTAATTTATTTATTTATTTTCCTTTTTATTCCATCTTGGTGTTTTTACTTAATTAGAATTAATCATTTTTCTGTCGCAGGTCGAGTGACGTGTACCTTTTCACTGTCCAGCGTACACAGTTTGTCCGCAAAGGTTTGTCCTACTTTCCGTTGAGGTTCCGCCGTCTCCGCGCCTCAGTTTCGAGGGTGTTAGACTTTGTCACGTGGCTTCGGACACACGTCGTGTCATCGCGCCTTGGTTCCAGGGTCGTTTTACCGTCGCATTTGGATCTTGAGGTAGGTCTCCCATTGCACTCGCCTTTAAATTAAGAATTTATTTATTCCTTGCTTTTTTTTGAATTTCAGTAAGTTTAAAGGAAAATTTAGTAGTTTTTATAGTGTGGTGATCTGCTGATGATAAAATCCGTTATTAATTTTAGCGTTTCATTGAAAGTGTTCTTCTTGGATTTAGTTTTGTGCTTCCATGGTAGTATTGCTAAATGGTTCTTCCTGAATAATGAAAGTCATGTTAAATTGTGTTTTGAAATGTTTTTGGCGTGTGTAAATTAGTAGATGTATTGTTTATGGAAAATGGTGTTTTCTTAGAACCTTGATTAGAGAAAACGTCGTGTGACCTTTGAACTTGTTTTGGAAACTTTATGTGTGGCTCTTGGTTGATGAAAGATGTTTTCCTTTGTTACGCGAACAAAAGTTTGGATTTCATTTGGGAAATGGTGTTCCTTCAAAAAATGATTAAAGGCCCGTTTGGATCTTGATAAAAGTGGGGTGCGTTTGGTGATTGGAAAGTGACTCTACTTGTGAAACAAATGTGTTCCAGGTTAAGATGCTGATTTGAGTTTCTTAAATAAATTCCTAAGTGTGTTTCTGGTTTTCAATGAAATGGCGTGTGTCATCCCTCTTTAAAAATGCTTTAGTCTTAAATGATCAAAATGTAAGTGACATGACGGCCCGGTTGGCACCTTATTAAATGTGAAGTGATTATATATATATACGTACTTGTGAGGGCATTTCTACAGGGGGACTTCCCTTCGAGGGTTGTCGTGTAGCGATGTCCGTGTAAGGGGTTGGCAAGTGCGGTGAGATGAGTCACGCGTGCGCGGGTCTCCCAGTTACACAGTGTTACAAAAACTACTATGGGTTCCTGGGCGTCTTGTAGATTATCGAGTGACGGTTGCTTGCTAACCCTGATTAGACGGGTTAGTACCCCCTGGAGTTACAGACAGGCCAGGAGGGATGTGCCACTGGTTGGCTGTTAGGGCGGCCAGTTGGTTATTGACTATGGAGTACCATGCCGGCAGGTAGTCTGAACCCGAGTAAGTCCAGGGGTTTTCTAGAGATGTTCAGGATCGCCCATGGTTATTGCTGATAACTTCTGGTTTATTTGTACTTGCACTTCGTTTTCCTTACCTGTTTACCTTTACTTGCACTTGTTTTCCCTGCTTGTTTTCCTTCAGTCATATTTCACAGGCTATACTATTAGACTTTGAGAAAAATGGTTTTCAAATGAAAATGCTTTATTCGCTTTGGGTTAGATTTGAAAATGTAACACTTTGCTTTTCAGAATGAGTTTAAAACTAATGAAATGGAGCTAACTTTCGAAAAAGAATAAGGGAAATGTCTCGTGTTTGATTTTCAAGTAAAGCATTGTGAAAACTTACTTTTATACATTATAGTTCAAACCTGGATTATGTAGATTCTTTATTCACTGGCGGTGCATTGGGATTTGTTGTGGGGCTCACCTACTGAGTAGTTTTGTGCTCACGCCTATCTTTTACCATTTCAGTCGCAAGTCTTCTGTTTTGAGTCGCTCAGTGTTGGAGCGAGGTTGCTCTCTAGTTGGGTGGTGACCTGAGAGGTCACATGGAGGTACGTGGTTGTGTGGCTTTTTTTTCCGCTGTTAGTGCTTATTTATTCTGTTCTATTTACTTTTGTTTTGGGCTGAAATCGTTCCCAACGATCAAGTCTTAATGCCCGGCACTGGTTGCCATCCCGGGGGGATCGGGAACGCCCCTCGGGACTTGCCGCGGTCCGGCTCAGGTGACCGGTTCAGGGTCGACCCAGGCTGGTTCGTGACAAAATGGTATCAGAGGTGGTTCTTGTTATTTGGGTTGTCCGGTAGAAGGAGATTAGGACTGTCAGAACTTGAGGGGTAGGTACGGGAAGAGCGTCGCGAACTCTTGCTCGCACTGATCCTCAAGTTACCAGGGGAAGTTCAGGAATTGTGTCTTTATCTCTTTCTGGTTGTTTTGGATTGAGAGATGACAACGGAGGCAAGCCGATGTTACGTCGTGATTTTACATGGAGTAGTGACCCATGTGGAGTCTGAGTACACGGTTTGAAATCCTCCTAGTGGTCGACGCTGACTTGGGACATGGCCCACTACCATGTCGCCAGCTCGAGCGTGACTACTAGTCCCTCACTTCAGTGATTGATGCAAATTTGGATGTTGTTTTCGTTTTGGTCTGTGTGAGTGCGTAGTTGGAAATGAAAAAGGTTTTTGAAAATTTGACTGGTTTCTTTTAAAGGACTTTAAATGTATAAAATGGGCTTTGAAACTGAAATCTCTTGATTTGGAAATCTGTTGTTTTCTTGGAATTGGATAAGAATGGTTTGAGTTGAAACCTCGGTTCCTCTTTATGAACGTTTGCACATGTGTGAGAATGCATGGAAAGTGTGTGTTGATGCACGTATGAATGGAATGTGAATAAAGACATGTGAAACGGGTCATGGGAGTACCTGGGTGTGTATTTGAAGTTAAAGGCTTGACTTTGTTTTCTAAATTGGTTTTAAATGGGAAACAGTTTTGGAATGTTTTGGTTTGAAAGTGGGTTGGTTTTTGGAAAGTGGTCTTGAAAAAGGGTGGTTTTGAAATCAAAAATGAAAAAGGGAATTTTTAAGAGGAGATTTTGTTTTGGATTGTGTTTGTGTTTGATTGGTCCTTGTGCTGACTGTTTTTGATGAAAGCGCTTTTATTGATGTTGCTTCGATTTGATGTTGGTTTTGGCTTTGAGTTTTATATATCGCTCAGGAAATGCCGCCCAGAAAGGTCTCTAAGGATTCAGATATGTCATGCCCAGTTTTTAGTCCTCCTCAGACTTTGCCTATTCTCTATAGTGAGCAGGGTCCATTAGAGGCAGTGAAATGGCTCGAGGAAGTGGAACGTGTCTTTAGAATGTGGGGAAACTCCCGATAATGTTAAGGTTCGTGCAATTATGGAGTTGTTTGAGGGTCCAGCTCTGGACCAGTGGAAGGTGGTTGCCCCACCATCGATGCAAGGTCAAATGACGTGGGATGTCTTTAAAACTGTTTTCATCCAATGGTTTGTACCTGAGGAAGTGAAGATGGAGAAAAGAGGGAGCTTGTGCATATTCAACAAGGTCAACGGACGGTGAAGGCATATGTTGACCATTTCAAGGAACTGGTTTCCTTTTCTCCAGAGGTAGCGTCACATGAACTCATGAAGGCCTCTCTTTTCACTGGAGGTCTTCGTCCAGAGATCAAGGAGCATGTCCTCCCTTCTAAAGACCTTTGTTTCGAGAAGGTGGTGGAGAAAGATTTCTTGGCTGAGTTGGTTTCCGGTGTGCGGGTGGCTAATACTTCAGCATCCCCTGTTGTTCGCAAGAGTTCCCCCTCTGGTGAGGAAAAGGCGCGAGAAATACCTGTCCCCAATGAGTTATCCCCTTTGGTCCCAGCTTCCAGTTCATCAGATCGTTCGACGGTATGCTTTCAGTGTGGTCGTTTCGGGCATTTAAAGCCGTCTTGTCTCAACCCCCCGAAGACGTGTCATCGCTGTGGTTGTCTGGGTCATCTGGAGAAGTTTTGCAAGAAGCGTCGCTTGAAGAGGAAGCTGTGATTGGAGAATGTCAGTACCTGACTGTGAGGCAGAAGATGATTCAGCCATCAGAGCCCCAGCCACAAGTCTCGGGGTGAAGCTCGCGCACAGTCAGGAGTCCCCAGGGTTGTGAAGCCTTGGTCCAGGTTTTGTGTTCTATGTTAGCAGTGGAACAATCAAGATCTTCTAGTACTTGTTTTTCTGCTGTTAAGTCTTGACGTTGTTGTACGTTCATTGTTTTACCATGGGGTTATCATGGACTTGTTCTATTATAATCCAAGTAGTCTGGTTTATGTAAATGTGTTGTTTTTCTAAAAAGTGGCAATGGACTTGTTCTATGATAAATCTAAGCGGACTTGTCGTGAGAATGTAATATTCCGAATCGTGTGTCCTTCTTAAAAGTGTGTTTGACTCTCGTGTGGGTTGACCTCGTTTTAGTTATGTTGTCGATGTGGTTATGTTTTGTGGACTTCGGTGGATCATGCCTCTAATTTGATGTCGGTCAAATGTTTTTCTATGGGTTTTCACTAGTGTTGAAGGTTGTTGACTCTAGTCGAGGATTTAATGTCTTGACGGAAGTGTTGTTTTAATCGTACTATAGGAGTTGGTTTGAATTGGTTGGGAGTTCCCGTGTCGACCCCCCTTTTCTAGGGTCTTCCTTTTAGATGGTCAAATTTTCTGCACAAGTTGAGCTCATGTGGTGGGGAGAACCCCTTCGTGTTCTCCCCTCGATCTCGGACCCCAGTTTTCTCTTGAATCGGTCGGGTGTGACCTGTGTAGAGTAAGGTCATCCCCGAGATTCTCAATCCTCTCTGGTTCCTTTAGTTATGTTTGGGCATAGACTTGGTTTTTAGTTGACTTGCGGCCTAGTGACTTTCTGGGGGCAGAAAGTGTCTGTGGTGGGGAGAATTGTCACACCCCGACCGCGGACGTCCATAATTTTTCTCTTTTCTAGGACCCAGTTTAAATTTTTCGAAGATTAATTGTGATTGGCGGTTTCGTGCCGGTGCGCGGTCACTGCATCATTTGCGGTGACCGTGCGTTCAGCCCGGGTGACCGTGTATTCACCCGGCATGTTTAAATACTATAATTTTTTATGTTGATATTTTATTATTCACGCTATTTAAGTTGCGTTATTAATATGATAGTTAATTTTATTCTATATATGTTTATGTATGTTTTATAGATATATATATATGTGTGTAATAATGTATACATATATGTATTATGTTTAGATGATTTTATTATTTGATCAAAATGATTATTATTAGAATTAACTTACAATTATTATTATAAATTCTATTATTATTATAAGTTTTATCATCATTATCATTAATATTATAAAGTTTAATTATCTTTATCATAAGGATTTTATATTATTATTACTATGATGTTTTAGTATTATTATTAATATATTAAGGTTTTATGATTAAAATTATACTTATTATTGTTATTCTTATAATGTTACTAATATTATTTTTAATAATATTATCATTATTTTTTATCACATATATATCTATATATATATAAACCTAATCAAACCTAACCCTATCCTACCCCTACCCAGCCGCCACCCCGTTTCTCCTCCTCCTCTTTCTTCCCCGTTTTTCCCCTCTCTTTTGCGCCGCACGCCTGCCCCGGCTCCTCCCAGCTGCGCGAACCGCCTCGCCCTCCTACATCTGGCCGCGATCGCCCTCCGCACTGGCCCCTACAGGTCCCCTCGGCCTCCCGCGCACCCGCGCTCACCCCTCCTATCTCCGGCCGTCCCGACTACTCCGCCGTCCCGCACACCCGGCCTCCCTTCCCGTCGTCACCGCTCCGGCCTCATCATCCGCTGCTCCGCACCCAGCCGCCGGCCTTCCCTCCTTTCGGAGAACCAGTCCCGGCCTCCCCTTCGACCGGCGCCGCTCCTCTCCTCTGCTCGCCGTCCCGACTCGCTCACCCCAACACCTCCGGCGTTCTGCCCCGCCTCCCGGCTCCTGAGCCTTGCACCAGCCGCGTCGGCCCTCTCCCTTCCCTCTCCCTCTCTCTCCCCCTCGGTGCCCCCTGTTCAGTGCGCAACCCCTTTTCCAACCCGACTCCAGCGTCCGGCCTCCGCTGCATCTCCCATTCCAGCCACCTCCGGCCACCGGCCCACCTTGCCCATGCCTCCTGCACCCAGCACCGCACCGCCGGCTCCCGCTTCCCACCTCCGTCCGGCTCCCGCTCAGCCCAGGCGCACCTCGCGGGTTCCTCCGGGCTTCATCCCCTTCGCCAAGCAGCCGTCCGCCGCAGCCCAGCGGCCGTCCCGGCACCCCTGCTGCTCCGACGACACCGCCGCCCAGGCCGACTCCCTCTTCCACTCCGGTATTCTTGTTTTTTTTTATTTAATTATTTGTTATTTATTTATTCATTTATTTTCTTATTCATTCGTTCATTTATTTATCTATCTATTAAATTATTTGTTGACTTATTTATTTATTCATTCAATTATATATCACCTTGTTTATCTATTTGTTTATTCATTTAATTAATTATTTATTTGTTCATTTAAGTATTTGTTAATTATTTATTCATTTATTTATTTTGTTTATTTATTTATCACTTTAAGTATTTGTTAATTATCTATTTACTTATTTACTTATTTATTCATTTATGTATTTATGTATTTATTTATTTAATTATTTGTTCATTTAAGAATTTTGTTAATTATTTATTCATTTATTTATTTTGTTCTTTATTTATTTATCACTTTAAGTATTTGTTAATTATCTATTTACTTATTTACTTATTTATTCATTTATGTATTTATCTATTTATTTATTTAATTATTTGTTCATTTAAGTACTTTGTTAATTTGTTATTTATTTATATATTTATTTTTATATATTTATTTACTTGTTTATTTGTTTATAAATTAGTTAATTCATTAATTTATTTATTTATTTTCCTTTTTATTCCATCTTGGTGTTTTTACTTAATTAGAATTAATCATTTTTCTGTCGCAGGTCGAGTGACGTGTACCTTTTCACTGTCCAGCGTACACAGTTTGTCCGCAAAGGTTTGTCCTACTTTCCGTTGAGGTTCCGCCGTCTCCGCGCCTCAGTTTCGAGGGTGTTGGACTTTGTCACGTGGCTTCGGACACACGTCATGTCATCGCGCCTTGGTTCCAGGGTCGTTTTACCGTCGCGTTTGGATCTTGAGGTAGGTCTCCCATTGCACTCGCCTTTAAATTAAGAATTTATTTATTCCTTGCTTTTTTTTGAATTTCAGTAAGTTTAAAGGAAAATTTAGTAGTTTTTATAGTGTGGTGATCTGCTGATGATAAAAGCCGTTTTTAATTTTAGCGTTTCATTGAAAGTGTTCTTCTTGGATTTAGTTTTGTGCTTCCATGGTAGTATTGCTAAATGGTTCTTCCTGAATAATGAAAGTCATGTTAAATTGTGTTTTGAAATGTTTTTGGCGTGTGTAAATTAGTAGATGTATTGTTTATGAAAAATGGTGTTTTCTTAGAACCTTGATTAGAGAAAACGTCGTGTGACCTTTGAACATGTTTTGGAAACTTTATGTGTGGCTCTTGGTTGATGAAAGATGTTTTCCTTTGTTACGCGAACAAAAGTTTGGATTTCATTTGGGAAATGGTGTTCCTTCAAAAAATGATTAAAGGCCCGTTTGGCTCTTGATAAAAGTGGGGTGCGTTTGGTGATTGGAAAGTGACTCTACTTGTGAAACAAATGTGTTCCAGGTTAAGATGCTGATTTGAGTTTCTTAAATAAATTCCTAAGTGTGTTTCTGGTTTTCAATGAAATGGCGTGTGTCATCCCTCTTTAAAAATGCTTTAGTCTTAAATGATCAAAATGTAAGTGACGTGACAGCCCGGTTGGCACCTTATTAAATGTGAAGTGATTATATATATATACGTACTTGTGAGGGCATTTCTACAGGGGGACTTCCCTTCGAGGGTTGTCGTGTAGCGATGTCCGTGTAAGGGGTTGGCAAGTGCGGTGAGATGAGTCACGCGTGCGCGGGTCTCCCACTTACACAGTGTTACAAACACTACTATGGGTTCCTGGGCGTCTTGTAGATTATCGAGTGACGGTTGCTTGCTAACCCTGATTAGACGGGTTAGTACCCCCTGGAGTTACAGACAGGCCAGGAGGGATGTGCCACTGGTTGGCTGTTAGGGCGGCCAGTTGGTTATTGACTATGGAGTACCATGCCGGCAGGTAGTCTGAACCCGAGTACGTCCAGGGGTTTTCTAGGGATGTTCAGGATCTCCCATGGTTATTGCTGATAACTTCTGGTTTATTTGTACTTGCACTTCGTTTTCCTTACCTGTTTACCTTTACTTGCACTTGTTTTCCCTGCTTGTTTTCCTTCAGTCATATTTCACAGCCTATACTGTTAGACTTTGAGAAAAATGGTTTTCAAATGAAAATGCTTTATTCGCTTTGGGTTAGATTTGAAAATGTAACACTTTTCTTTTCAGAATGAGTTTAAAACTAATGAAATGGAGCTAACTTTCGAAAAAGAATAAGGGAAATGTCTCGTGTTTGATTTTCAAGTAAAGCATTGTGAAAACTTAATTTTATACATTATAGTTCAAACCTGGATTATGTAGATTCTTTATTCACTGGCGGTGCATTGGGATTTGTTGTGGGGCTCACCTACTGAGTTCTTTTGTGCTCACGCCTATCTTTTACCATTTCAGTCACAGGTCTTCTGTTTTGAGTCGCTCAGTGTTGGAGCGAGGTTGCTCTCTAGTTGGGTGGTGACCTGAGAGGTCACATGGAGGTACGTGGTTGTGTGGCTTTTTTTTCGCTGTTAGTGTTTATTTATTCTGTTCTATTTACTTTTGTTTTGGGCTGAAATGGTTCCCAACGATCAAGTCTTAATGCCCGGCACTGGTTGCCATCCCGGGGGGATCGGGAACGCCCCTCGGGACTTGCCGCGGACCGGCTCGGGTGACCGGTTCAGGGTCGACCCGGGCTGGTTCGTGACAGTACATATATTTTCCTTATATATACTCTTACTCAGATCAGTATTGTTTCTTATCACTTGGTGATTCCACTGAATCCCTTTGAATTACATAATGTGTTCCATGTATCTATCCTACGGAAGTACATACCTGATACTTCACAAAAACATAACATGTAATTTTTACTAATATATAATGATATATGTTATAAGGTAAAACTAGTGTAGAATCTAGATCTAAGAGAGAATGTTCAACATAACAAAACCAGTCACTTGGTTATGGCATCCTGTCTTTTTATTATATACAAATTTCATTACATGATAAACATAAAAGATCGTTTAAAGTTTTTTTTCATAAAAATATTGTAAAAAATATATGAAAAAATAAAAATTCATTTAATCCACATTAATGGGTACTTATTTGGTTTAACCTATATAAAATTATTGGACCTCATAACCCTGGAACATATATCAAAGGAAAGGGTGAGAATAATTCCTATAATGGGAAAACAAGGGAAACCATTTGCATGCAATTTTGAGGAAAATCAACTAGAAGATGAGTAATATCATTATAGCATAAAAAATAGAACATAATTTATATAATAAATTAATATCCATGAATCATAACTTCAAAATATGTTTGAAACATTTAATTGAGATATTTATAATCATATCAATAAGGTTTGTTACAGAGGTATCATAAAATTACAAAAGTTTCTCATCAAGGCATCATTCAACATGTCATCTCTAGTGGTTAAATTATTTACCCAATGAATTGGAGTTCTATGAGGGTGAACCATTAATTTTTTTAATAAATATTAGACAAATATACTATAATTAAACATTTCTAAAATAACCCATGGAGAATAAAATAAATGGGGTTCATACCAAAATCATGACGATTTTAAAAATATTCTTAAAGACAGGATCTTTATCTCATTATCAACCCAAAAAAGGAAGGTTGGTCTCATGTATGTTAACACCAGAATAATATATATCATTTTGAAATCAAGGTAAATAACCCTAGTAAAGAAATAGGTAGGGGTATTCATAAAAAAATAAGTATATTCCCTAAGAAAAAGAGATAAATAATGAGATGAAAATTTGGCAGCATAACGGGTCTGAAACATGGTATTAGAAATAATTAAAAATAGAAGTTATAAGGACATTACATTAATAAAAGACTATTAATACAGTAAATATATTAAATTAAATAGTCATAATAACAAAGTATTGAAATTTTAATGATATACCAAACAAAATTGGCAACATGAAAGTATAAAAGAAGTTGAGATTTCCCTTAACGTGAAGAGTGACTCATAAAACACGAAGAATTAGACCTTGGTAGATTAAAGAAACCATTTAAAGAACCAATGGGAGGTAAAAATATCATATCATTTTGGATGATGAAATAATAGTGAATTTAATTGGAGTAATGGGTGGTAATTTATATCAAAATGGGTGGATTCATTTATTAATTTCCTTTGAATCCTAGGTAGTGGTAAATTTAAAACCATGTGCCTTTCCATTATATTTTTCCATGGTATTGGCCAAATGGGAAACCAATCAGATTTTTTTAATAAATTTTTTTTGAATTTTTTTTTATATTATATAATAAATCATTATTTTTCTATTAAATAAACCAAAAACTCACAATTTTATTTTTACTATTCACTAAAACAACATTTTATAAATTTCTCATAAATTCACCCTAAAATAATTTCATCATGATAACATAAAAAATTTGGTTTATTTCATCATAATAATTCTTTATGTATGTGTAATTTAACTTATAAACATAAAAATACTTCTTTATTAAAAAAAATAGTGGATAGAAAATGCACAGTAAAATGCATAGTAAAATTTCTAACACTTGAAAAAATAAAATTATATTATTATTTAAATTTGAATAAGATTGTTTTAATAAAACTATTACATTATAATAAACATTATGAATAATAAAATATTTTATTATAAAAATTATATTTATTTTGAAGTGTATAATATCTTTTTGTCAAATCAATTTATCAAATTCGTTATATATTTAAGAAAAACTAAACTCAAAACAGAATCTATGTACCTTAATTTTTATTTATACAATGGGATTATAAATTAAGTAACTAGGTACTTGAAACATAATACCTTATAATAACCACATATGACCTAAGTTTAAGGTTTGTTATGGTGATAGATTCTTGGGGTAGCTCTAATAACATTGCCCAAGTGGTAATTTCAACTCGAACTTCTCTCGTAGGCAATTTCGTTAAAGCTTAAAATGTTATTTCTTGATTTGGGCGTGGTCAAGATTGAATCCTAATGAATATACATCCATCCCAAGCTCCTATAAATGGTCTTTTTTAAAAAAAAATATACTAGTTGATGCCATAATTTCTCTTTTCATAATTAAATAACCATTGACATTTATATTTATAACACTAATTATAATGATAAAATTATTATAAAGAGTATTGTATCCAATGGACATATTGAAAAACGGCCATATTGACCAATGTTCATGTAATGATCAAAACAAGATGTGCACACTTCAATTTAAATTCAGATCATTATTAAAGAGATATAGTTTTTTTGGGTGTAAAATAACACCCATTTTTAAGAAATAATTGTCATTAAAAAAGTTTAGGGTGTTACATTCTTCCCCCCTCATTAAATTTAATCCAAAAAAATCCATCCCATTCCCGCAGTTGAGAAAAGGTGTGTAGCTATGCCTCAATGTTTCCTTCGGTTCCCACATGGTTTCTTCATATTTTTGGTTCCTCCAGAACACTTTAACAAGGGGAGTAGTATTGTTTCCCAGAACCTTGTCTAAACGATCCATGATCTCCGTTGGATGCTCCTTATAAGGGGGTTTATGTTCTAGTTGTACTACCTCAATATTTAGTACATGAGAAGGTTTATTTATGTACATTGTCATGGGAGATACGAGGAATAAATCATGATCTTGAGCTTGATTTGGAGGAAGTGAAACCTAATAGGCCACTTCTCCAATGCGATCAAGGATTTCAAAGGGGCCAATGTACATAGGGATATGCTTCCCTTTATTCACAATCTACATGACTCTCTTCCAAGGTGAAATTATAAGGAATAATTTTCACCAAACATCAAAATCCAAATACCTTTTATGATTTTCATCATAACTCTTCTACTGACACTAAGAAGCCTCTATGTGTTGTTGGATGACATGGACCTTTTCTGTCATCACATCCACAAGATCTGGCCCAATAATCTCTCTATCAATAGATTCATCCCAAAAAGTCGTAGTTCAACATTGATTTCTATAAGAGCTTCATAGGGTTCAATTTGAGCACTTAAATGGATCCTATTATTGTATGGGATCTCAACTAATGTGATATCTTGATCCCATCCACCTTTAAATTCTATTGTTATTGTTCTCAACATGTCCTAGAGTTTTTAAAGATTCCTTTTAGATTGGAAATACATTTGGTGGTGATTAGACCCACTGAAATTCAATTTGGTACCCATACCATGTTGAATAATTCATCATAAATTTAACATGAACCCTAGATCATGCTCAGATACAATAAAAAACGACACTCCATAAATCCTCACCACTTACTTCACATATATATTATAATGTTGATCAAGAGAGAGATCGTACATAATAAAGATAAAATTTGTATTCATGTTGAGATGTTCCACTAAAGCCCATATCTATTTGTTTCTTTTGGATGTTTTTGGGTGACCAATGAAAAATTCCATATTGATATTATGCCACTTCTATGTTGGTGTGGGGTGTGATTTTATTACCCTTTTGGTAGTTGTCTATCTACCTTCACTTATTGACACACAAGACACCATTTAGTGTAGTCGACAATCCCCCCTTTCATGTTATCCCTCCAATAATGATCATGAAGGTCGTTATAAATTTTCTTGCTTCTATGATGTATAGAGTATATAGGGTTATGAGAATTATCCATCAGGTTCTTCTTTATTTCTAGAACAGATGGAACACATTTCCTAGTACAAATGTCTAGTACAACTTCTTCATCACTATTGAACTGAAGAAACATTCTATTCTTCAAAACCACTATATGTTTCTACAATAAAGGATCTTATCTTTGAAATTTCTTGATATTCTATAGTAAAGATGGTTGAGAAATAATTTTGGATATGGTTGATGATATCCCTTCCCTTACCATTCCCATGTTTAGTTTTACTAGTTCTTTGATAAACATATCTTCATAAATCCTCATCATTTTTAGGACAAAAAGTTTTTCCTAAATAATGAATATTTCATTATTTTCTCTTCTAGGATGATAACTAATTGAACAATTGTTGTCTTTATAAACTTCAAACCATATCCTCTATATCATTTTTAATTCCTTTTGTGTTAAAATATACCTGAATCCTTGATGGTCTATGTATATATCACATTTCTCTCCATACTGATAATATATCTATATATTTAGTGAAAAAACCAAACATATATCCAGATCATGTGTTTAATAGTTCTTATCACGAGGCTTCAAATAAATATATTTCTAAGCAATCATATTCTCATTTTTCATGAGGACGCACCAAAGACCATTCAGATATTCATTTATAAAAAAAAAATCTTTCTCTAATAGAGGTTAGAGTTATCATGGGTGTTGTAAATAATGTCTTATTCATATCTTGGAAACAATCCTCGCACTCCTTTGTGTAGATGAACTTAACCACTATACATGTTAACTTTGTTAGTGGATTTGAATGTTGTGAGTTTTTTTCTGAACTTTTATAATTTTTTTTCTAATACAAGAAATCTATTAATCTCAGTTAATATTGGTGGATGATTCCCCTCCTACACAACCATTTTCTTGGTAGGATAATTTGTGATTCCTTCATTGGTTAAATTTTCCCCAACCAAGAAATTGTTTTAACCAAAATTCACATTTATAGAACATTACAAATAGACTCTCCTTACTCAGAGTTAGAAATATAAATATTATATGATACTCATGCTCCCCATAAAATTTATAGTATATTAGAATATCATCAATAAAATCTACCCAAATTCATCAGGGTTTTCATTATATAATATATTCCTTAAATATATAGAAATTGTAGGATATTTGTAAAATTTAAAGGAATAAAAAAATCATAATTCTCATATCTTGATCAGAAGGTGGTCATTGAAATAAATTCCTTATCCTCGTTCAATTGATGCCCACTGGATCGAAGGTCATTCTTGGGGAATCATTGATCTAAATAAATAAGTTCAATTAAATTATCAATTCCTTATAAGGGTTACTTTTTGTTCACCACGATCTTGTTAAGTTCTCTATAATCAACGTACAATCGCATGGATACATCCTTATTCTTCACAATTAGAATAGGTGATCCCAACGGATACACAATTAATTGGGTAAAACCCAAATCCAAAAGATATTGAATATGTTTCTTTAATTCCTCTAGCACCATATTGGCCATTCCCTTTGAGGTCTTTGAAATCATCTCGGAACCAGGTATGAGATCAATGGATAACTCTATCTGTCTTTCTGGGGGAGGTCTAAATAACTCCTTAGAAAACACATCAATATATTCTTGAATGTTGGGGACATTATATATTTATATACTTTCATTTCATTCTTCATCTTCACCAATATATTTTATAATGATAGATACAATATGAGATTTGTGGAAAATATCATGTTGTTATATCTCTCCTTATCAAACAATTGTGGGTTTTCTATTAAAAAATAATAATATTTCTTACTTATATAGTTAATCTTATAATTTTACATTGAGAGCCTATCCATACCTAGTGTAATGTAGAATTCCATCCTGAGAATGAAAATAAGATTTTCGATGATATTATGATCACCAAAGTAAACACTAGAGTTTAATATAGTATTCATTCTTGGATAATCCCTCAAAAATTATTGAATGTTATTTATACATATAGTAGTACAATAATTGGTTCTATATTTTTTACAAACTTGAATTAAATAATGTAATATGTAAAAATATAATTAGACAGATTTCTTTCTAGATTTGAGAGAACGATGGGAGTACCGACCATCACATGATTTATATCTTCAACTTAATCCATCTTGATAGAAAAATTACAACATTACTACCTTGGATTATGATGAGGTGATTGGTGATTCCCCTCCACCACCTTAGGAATTGGACAATGATTAGAAAAGATCCCATGATGTCCATACTTATAGCATTAGAATTCAGGCTAGGCCTGCGCCATCTTCCCTTTGATGTTTTTGTTGAGAATATGAGGGTTCACACCACTATGATATTTCCCCAAAATATGACCATATCTTCCACATATGTAATATTGATAGATTATGAAAAATTTGTTCCCTAAATTCTTCTTCCTAAATTTTTTGCGTCTGAAAGGTGTCACATTCTTTTTTTCTCTTACGTGATCAATGGTCTTTCCAATGTTTGGCTCTAAATAACTCTTATTTTCATGCAATCTATAGGACCAATTCGTCTCCCTGAACTCTATTTATACATTCATAGCACTTTTAATGATCTTTCTATTATTTTCATAGTCTAGGTTGGGAATATTATTCAGTAGATGGGGGATTAGTCCACAAAAAATAGAGGTGTAACAAAAACGTTTGGGGAATTTCATCTCATAGCATTCCATAGATTCATTATCCTTCTCCATCAGCTCTAGGAATTATTTCTCCATTTTTGTTCACATTGAATGGGGGAAATATTTTTTGAAAAAGGTGAAGCTGAACTCTTTATCCCTATTAAATCAATCTCCACTCTTGGCTTCATGTCTTTAACTAGTCTCCACCACTTATCAAATTCTCCCTCTATTCGGTATACGACTATAGTGACATTCCCTTGTCCTGAAAAAATGAGTCGAGAAAATATATTCTCTATATTTCTTATCCACTATTCAACAATTAATGGGTCAATAGATCCATTGAAATATGGTTTTCATTGAATCATAATGGACTCAATAGAACCTTTCTCTTTTCATAGTAGAGTCTGTCTCTCAGCATGATTCGTGTTATTTTTGACAACTCGAGTATATTTATTCATCATTCTCATGATGTTTTCCATTATGGATTCCATCTAAAGTTGTCAATTCATTTTTCGTTGTGTTCACCATTTACATGGATTCTACATCAAATAAAATTTATATTACATAATACATCATTATGACATCATTAAATGTACCAAAATACAAAACTTTATTTCTACAATTAACCGAATACCAAATTTTATTTAGAAAATTCTCATAAATTAACCCTACCCTAATTTTGACATGTTGATTTCAAAAATGATATTTATTTTTTCATAATAATTCTATACGTATTAGAAATTTAAATTTTAAATATATAAATACTTATTTATTAAAAATAACAGTGGATAGAAAATTCACAGTAAAATGCATAATAAAATTTCTAATGCTTGAAAATAAAAAATTTATTTTATCATTTAAATTTAAATAATATTTTTTTAATTAAACTATTCCATTAAAATAAACATTATTAATTATTCATTAGTTTATTTTAATAATTATACATATTTTGAAATGTAAAATTTCTGTCCAAAAAATCAATTTATCAAATTCATCATATTTTTAAGAAAAATACTCAAATCAGAATTGATGGAACAAAAATGTTATAAATAAAATGGGATTATACATTAAGTATCTAGAGGATTGACAAATAATAACTTATAACACCCACATACAACCTACGGTTAAGATGTTTTATGGTGATAGATTCTTGTTGTGTCTCGGATATCATCACCTATGTGGTAATTTCTACTAACATAAACTTCTTACGTAGGTGATTTCATTGAAGATTAACTTGTTAAATCTCAGCTTGGGCTTGGTCCAGAGCATAGACCAATGGAACTACATCCCTACAAAGCACCAATGAATGGGATTTATATGACATGAATATACTATTTATGGCTATAATTACCCATTTCTACATTAATTAACCAATAAAATTTCTATTTATAACAAATACTTATAATATTAAAATTGTTATTTAGATTATTATTTGCAATGGTCGTATTGACCTACAGTCATGTAATTGTTGAAACCAGATGGTCACAAATAAATTTATAATAACATCATTATTAAAGAGATATAGTTTTTGAGTATAAAATAAAATATATTTTCTAGAAACAATTATTATTCAAAATGTTCATGCCATTACACTTGGTCAAATATTTTTGGTGAAACCATAAATTTGAGGAAGCTGTATAGAAGCATTAGGATGTAATGAGGAATAATTAACCTCATTTGATTTTGGGGTGATGAAATTTTTGTGGTGAAATTCTTATAAGGGGAATAATTTAACATCCTAAAATTTTAGGATATATTTTTCATTGAATATATATTTTTATCTTAGATATCATTCATTATATGCAACACTCTGTTAAAATAAACCATGATATAAAATGGAGATACTAATATATAATGTGAAATTTATCTCGTATATATTAGAGTGGAGTTTATGAATAAGAAAAAATAAATTATGGAATTTCTTTTACAAATTTATAAAATTAATTCATTGCTTATAAATTAGTTTTAAATTAAAATAAAATCATTTAAAAGTAAAACGAATTTCCTCTGAAATAATTTTTTATGCACAAAATGTGTCTTATCCAAATGAATATAATAAATAATTATTAATAAGTGATTATAAGGAAATTTATATATTATATATTCTATAAATTATTTTAATATTCATATAATTTTTTACAAGGTATGGAATTAGATTAGATTGAATTTTATGAATAAAAATGAATTTTTCTGAAAACATTTTTATTGCGTTTTCACACTTATTTGAAGTAAATTTATTATAATTTTAAAATTTAACTCATGTAAAACTAATTATACATGTTAAATAATATTAATGAATATAATTTAATATATTCAAATAAATGTTTCTTTATAATGAATACTGACTATGTGAGAAATCTTGTTACCATTTTATGTATTAGAAATGTTAAAAAGATGGGTTAACTTAATAGAAATGATTTAAAATATCAAAAAAAACATGTTTAATTTTATTTGTGTGTTATTTAATCCATGTAATTATTAGAATATATTCTTTGTTATTTTAGATACACTTGTCCTATTTACAACATATATTATATAATAACATCTCAAATATTTACAAGTTTTCCTCCCTCCTCACATATAAAAAGAATCCTCATATCCTATCTTATTAGCACCAAATGATTCTTATATATTTAAAATGATATACCCAAATACTCTCCCAAAAAACTTATCTAAAATATTGATGTGTTTTTATTATCAAATTATCCATCCTATAATCCTTAAGATGTTTTTCAAAGGAGGATACCTGAAAAATATGTTTATTTTCTTACTGTTATTTTTTATGTTTATTCCGAATTAAAGCTCCAATAAATATTATGTAATGGTAATATCATAAATAAATGATTATATTTAATATATTTAAATTTTATAATGTTATGGTTAAATTTATTTTATATCTTCTTCCCATCTTTTAGAAAATGGTAAAGTCACTCATGCGTAAATGTGGATTACCATCTACCTGAAGAGATGTGATTCATTATTCATTTTTCGTGGGATTTTATAAAGATATATTAAATTTATTTACATTTTATTTAGTATATAATTATTATTTTGGAATATTTAATTATTATTTAACTTTCATTTATTACATCCATCAAAAAGTAAAAACCTCAACTATGTATATGTATGGACTATCATCTCTGTGAAGTGATGTAATTTATTTATTACCATCATATTTTATTAATTGTTATAAAATAGTATATAATTAATAAAAATTATACATATAACATGATTATGATTCTATATATTATTAAACCATAACCACTGTGTATGTTGCAGAACCATCGAACCAAAACATGTATGGAAAACACACAATTTTTTTCACATAATTTTTTATCTTCATGAAGAAAATATAAAAAATGTAGAATTTGAAATAATAAATGAATGATATTAAGTAATTTATATTTAATATGGTTCAATAATCATTTTAAAATAAATATATATTTATTATAAGTTATGATATAATGCATTGGAAGAAGGAGGTAACTTGAGGTAAAGGTATATGTTAAAACTTCATTTCCTTCCAGGATTGTCTATGATAAATTTCCATTGAGTGAACTTATATAGATCTTATTTATAAACCCCATATATTCTTTTTATTTTTGTTGTTATAATAATTTTCAATTAGTTATATTATTTCCACTCTTTGTTACTTACATTTTTTAGAGATGTTTTTAATGAAAAGTCAGCCTTATTTTCTTTTTGCTTGATGAATGTTTTCCTCCATGTCGATGATATGTAGAATTATTTTAAAGAAGTTTTTCATAGTGATTTATTTTTTTATGATCATTTTTACAACAATTTAATTTATTTATAATTTCTCAAAAATAATCATTTTAAAAAAATTACATGAAAGTAATTTGGTAATTTTTATAAAATTATGAAAAGAGTGTTTTTTAATATATACATCATGGATGTGTTTTATTAATATCATTAAAAAAATTTGTTTGAATATTCCTTTAAAATTATCAAGGGTTATTTTTAAATAAAACAATTTTCTAAATATTATTGAAACTGTTGGTTGAAATATTAGCAAAATAAAAGGCTATTTTCTTCATTTTTTCAATGAAAGGTTTTAATGATCATTTAACAGTTTTTTTCATCAATGTCAATTTACTTTAAATATTTATATGATTCAATGGTATTATGATAATATGATACCATGAAACTTGTTTCGATACATATATTATAAGGATTATGATTTAAGAATGATTATATGAAACTCATTTTATTCAAACTGGCTAATTAAGTTATGTTGAATTATTTATGAAAATAACTTCCATTACATGAGTTATGTTATTTTGAAATAATGAATTTTCTATAAAACCTATTTCCTTTCCAAAATATATTATATAAAAATTTTATGAATTCTATATAATCCTTCGGAAAATATATGTATGATTTTTATTTTGTGACGGGTGGTCTATGAGTTATATTTCCTTCAAATTCATTGGGTAAATTTTGATATCACATGAGATAATATAGTCTGGAATATAGAGTGAACCCATTTCATTTAGGTATGTATTCTATTACGATAATATTTGGAGTGAACGTTGACTAAAATAATTATAGAATTGGGAGTGATTCTAATCTTATAGGATAATATTGGAAGTTATTCTTGCATAGGGGAATTGTTCTATGAGTTTATTTGTAAGCCACAAACATATGTCTTCTACTTATTTTATATAATCATATATCATGATTAATTATTTATAATTTTATTCTATTATTACATATATATTTTTTAAAACAAACCTTATGCCATAATTTATTATTAAATTTATCTGATAGATTGTGTATGAATTCCTTAAGTTAGGATCATGTTATAATACCCATAAATTTATCCACACTTACGATAATTGATTGACATACCATATATTAATCCATAATGAGAATTTGAACTGATTGTATTTCCATTTCCCCAGTTTATTATGAAATATCATAAGCAATAAATGTATAATAATGATAGTATAATAAAAATAATATCAAAGGTGATGTTTATGTTCTTATAAGAAATGAGATTTTTATATATCTTGTATCCAAAGAAACTCAACCAATATGGTCATTGGGAACATAATATTTTTTTAAATGTATTGAATATTCATCTGAAATAAATAACGTATCTATATATTTTGTTCCTTGTTTTCCTTACTTCTGATTTTCAAAAGGATTTTTATGCACTTTTTATGATGTGGGATATCAACAAATGTATTTTTATATATTAAAAAGTGTTTTACCATGTCGAGTTGTTTACATTTTTACTCGACATTAAAATGAGATAGTATTTAAGTATTTTTAAAGGCTTTCCTATTGAGAGTTATTTTTAAAAGTAAATTTTTTCAAAAAAAATTGCTTTTATTTTTTATAATGAAATTTAAATGTGAAATAAAATTCATATTTTCTTTCAAATATAAAAGTTTTTTATAAAAAAAATTAATGGTATTCTTATATATTCTATTTATCATTAAAGGACTATTTTACATGTGAAGTATTTTTAAGAATAACCTTACAAATTTTCTCATTAAATAGATTCTATGGGTGATTAAATTTTGTTTATCACACATTTATAGTTTTCAGTTAATTATGGTGATACCATATGAAAATGTTTAGAAGACCATGTTTCATTCCATTGTTTTTTTGTGATGTGATGAATGGATGTCTTCAATTTTAAAATATATATGAATGGATGATTGATGGGTGGGGTCCTATATCACCCTCCAATGCTTTAGTTATTTTTTTATATCAAATGGGATAACAAGGTTGAGAGTTTACATGATTGTGCTATTGTATTTTCACTTGGTTAACCGTGGAAATTCCCCTATTATGTTTTGTTCATGGACAAGATTATATTATGATTTTTATGAATGATGATACATGGATGTGATTGAATAAAAAGTTGTTCAAATTATGGTGTGTGGAAACTATAATGTAAATCTTTTTTCACATTATTTTTCATGGACATGATCACAATCTTCTTTGTTCAAATGGTTTTTCATAGAAATTATTTGTCCTAAAAATCTTCACTTTATAGAAATATCCTAAGCCTATTATTATTCATTATTTTCTAATATTCATAATATTATAATTTCTGGATCATGTATATTATCTCACACACATATTCCATGGTACATATCTTTTCAATTCAGGTAAAATTTTATGATATTATAACTTAAAAAAACCTTATTATTCTAGGTTATATTTAATAATAAAATTCACTCATGGTCATGTATTATCATATTATTATTATATAACCATTAATGAAATTTTAATACGTTTTTCCTAATTAATCTATTGAGCTCACCATTTTATTATTTTTATATTTATCAGGTGATGATGATGAGTATAACCTATGAATAATTTATAAGGGGATCTTTTGTTGTTAGATTATGGGGAAAAATTCAAAAGTATGACAATATATGTTTCTTGTGTATATGATCCTCAAAATTAATAGCCCTTACATTCTTAGGATTGTGTGTTTATTATGATATATAATTTATCACATATGAAAATTATGAAAAATAAACATATGTTTAACTTAGATCATCAAAGGTGTCATCAAATCATATTTTTAATTTATGTTATTTTATAAATAGAAATATGAGATTGGGATATGGTTCCAGGGTTAGTATCAAAAGAAGGATTGGATTTTTTTGGAATAATTTATTTTTTTTATAAATTATAAATTGATTAATTTAGTAAAAACCTTATAGATGAGTATAAATATATGGTAAAATCCTAAAATAATGAATTTTTTGAGTATGTCATTTCCCTAAAATTACACCATAACCATAATATTGTAATGTGGATGTGGATGTGGCATAGAAGAACCTAGGTTTAATCAAATAGAAAAATTTTATTTGAGTATCAACTCAGTCTTAACTAGGTATATGATGAGTGGGACTATGACTATGTACATGGATATACACTTGAGAGATATGATTATTGGGGATTCACGTACTCATTAAAATTAATTATGAATTATTTAAATGGAATTTATTGATCTAAAATATAACTAATTATGGTAGAAACCATAATAGTAAATGACTATGGTAAACCTTGGTTAAATTGAAGGGGTGATTGGAAAATCCAATTATATCATACATGATTTCAAGGTTTCATAAGTTGATATGATTTTTTCATTGGAGGATACATATGAGGATTGGTTTTCATATTAATATGGTTATTTAATTTGATTTTATAAGATATTTTTATAACCATTTTATTATTAAAAAATTGTATATAATGTGATCAAGGAAATGAATCTATGAGTGGTATCTATATAGTAACTCTAATAAATAACTATGGAATCATATTTTGTTCTCATTTTTGAGAAATAATAAATTTCAACACATGTCAGTTAGGCATGAAATTATGAGTCGCCTAGTATCTTTGATTGAGAATTTCATATTGAAATGATCCCCATGTGGCCATTATCCATGTCTATCTGACTGGAAACTCTAATAAAAATCCTATAATGTCCCATCACGAGGATCAACATGGATGGTACTATCCCTATAAAATATGTGGTTTTATATCACTACCCCTGAAACTCATTCCCATGTGATCGAGAATAATATCCATCTAGGAAGAATTATAATTACCACTGGGAAAATTTATCAGGGGTACTGATAATTTTTTCATGATGGTTGTTATGACAAAGGTAATAGGATCAAGTTATGTTGGAGGAGAGATAAAACCCTCTATATGACTAGAACTATACCTTCCACATGGATCCTCATGTGGGGTTTTGGTTGGATTATTGTTATAATTTCCCATCATTTGGATGTAGAAAACAAATGTTTTGGGATCGATACAAAAGGATTTTATGTAACAATCCATGCTTGGCTAATTCCCATAAGAACTGAATCCCAACAAATATTAGACATAGTTCAACAGACACATGTATGGTATTTTCCCTTACCATGAGGGAAATTTAATTTCACATCCCACATACCACAAAACCATTACCTCGGGTGTAAATTCTAACCAAAAACCATTATGGGTACACAATATTAGGTAAAAATACATGGATTTACATTTTCCACATTATATAGACCAAAAACTCTCAACAAAATCCAAAAATAACCCCATATGAGGATACACAAGGTTGGTGGTATCTCAAGAATGTATGAGGCTTTATCTACCCTCCCTATAACTCAATATCATGACCTCAGGCCTAAAAACCATCTAGGAAGAATTACGAATACCAATTTTTATATAATGATCCATTGGAGTCCATTATCCCAATTCAGAAATGGCAAATAAAACTACAAACTAAAGAAAATGGCAACCTATTTCCTTTGGATATATATATACAAAAATCACATGGACCAACTCTAGTTAGTATCCATCACATCCCTTTAGGTATTTTTGTTCTCCTACTCCATAACACAAACCTAATACTTAATGGATAATAAGAAAATGGGAAGCATTACGAGTACCACTAAGCCAATGGCTCAATGGTGCTCATAATTATTCCTCATTGGGTATTACTAATGTGGTCACAAGTTCATGTTATGGGTTACCAAATAAAAATAACATCATTCAAGGGATATTACATTCCATGTTCTTGGCCATGTTGTGGATTTAATTGTGAAAAAGGTTCCTTAGGCACCACATTCCTTAGGTTGCATTATAGATGGCTGTTTATGGACTATAATTATAGCCTACTAAGGTTTTTATGGATATTAAAGTTGAAAATATATATTGAGAGTATTATGGATCCCATAACATATTTCATTATTAAATGATAATTAAAATTTGGAGGGTATAATTTATTAAGGGGGAGAATGTAATACAATAACATTTTTTTATTAATCATACCAATATATAAGTCTAACAAGATAAATTTATTATTTCACACACAAAACAAAACTAAAATGATTTATGTCATAAAATTTGAATATTCTGAAGTATATTTTAATAGTAATAAAACTATAATAAAAGAAAATCTAAGTACTCAACTAAAATTCTTACCTTTATAAGCTATGTAATTAAAATGATTTAATATTTAAAAGTATTATTCATTATCAAATAACTCTTTAAATTATTAATAAATTACATCAACCAAATTTAAATTAATTTAATGATAATATAAATTATCTAAATATATTATATGATATATTAGCATTCTATAAATTATAAATTAGAATGAAATAATATTGCGAACACATAATGTATAAAAATGACATTTTAAACAGAAGGTGTTATTATTTATATTTTTTAAATTTTCTTTAAAATATAAATTTTAGAAATTTAGAATTAATATTTTATAAAATTAAATTAGTATTTTAATTAATCATAGAAATATTAAAATAAGATATTTTTTTTAAATATTTTAATTTTAGGTGAATAGTAAAAACAATATTATTTTTACTAAACCAATATAGGTCATGAATATACTAAGAAGTACGTAATACAAAAAAACATATAAAAAATTATGACAAAAAATATATTCATGGATTGAATGATTTATTTAAAAATAACATGTTTAATTTTTAAAACCCATGTCTAATATTTTGAAAATTATATAATTTTTTTCTAATAAAAAATATTTTTGTCTTTATCATTTAATCATATTTTTTATTGGTAATTTTTTTAGATTATTTAAATATCTAATAAATATTCTTTTTTAAATATTAAAAAAATTAAGTTCGTTAAAATAAAAAAACACAATTTTTTCTAAATACAACACTAAGGCTGAAAACAAATTTTTCCCAAAAACATGTTTTTATACGTTACATGCACTAAGGATAAAATTAATTTATATTATGAATATATATTTTAATTGATGAATATTTTTAATATGTAGGTAACATTTTTGAAATAAGGATCATTTTATTTTTATTCTTTAAAAAAATTATTTAGGAACAAATTAATTTCTGTGCTAAAAACAAAAAATGGTACAACTGAAAAATCTATGAGTAAAAGAGATAAAAATATGTTTATATTTTTGATAAAATAAATTTTTTAGGGATTATTGACCTTACCTCATCCCCCAATACCTTATTTTCTCTTTTTTCTTCACATTTCATATGAATCATGTTCTCTGTTATTATTTAAAAAATATATTTATAAAAATGTCATTCCATTCACATTAAAAAGTACCTCACCTTCAGCAAATTTATGAATTCTTTATAACATATAATATCAGCCAAAACATTATACTACTCAGTCCTACATAGCCCCTCAATGTCTCAAAATCCATATTATTTCTATGTGACCGAGTTAAGGATCCTTGAGGTGATACCCAAGGGGGAACATACAAATGGAATTTAAATGGTGTCAATTAAACTCTATTAATTATTTTATTTTTGTATCCTTGCAAACCAATTCATCCCATTAAGTTATAATTACATTATTATTAGTAATATTATGAAATATTAATTTACCTTTTGAATATCAATTTTATACCTTCCTCCAAACTGTTCAAAAAATATGGTCTACAATATGTGTTTATGGGGTCTACCACATCCATGAACGGTGTTATTGATTTTTAATCATCACCTAACAAGAATGGTTCTAAAATTACTTTTAAAGTATTAATATGATATATTTAACATTATTAATAATATCAAAATATAATTTTTTCATGTGCGTATGTGTGGGAAACTACCTCCATGAAAATAAAATATTTTATTTTTAACTCTTGTGTTTTGTTACTTGTCTGAATCTCTTATAACTTAGTTAAACACCCTATGAATAATCTAAATAATGTCATTATGATTTAAAAAAAATGGTATCATGCCTAAAAATACTCTTACATGGATTACATCATGTTCTTATTTGAGTCATTTCAACCATCTATATGAACAATTCGATAAATTTATATCATAGTTAAATTGGGGAAAACAATCCATAGTGATATTGAAAAATAAGAAGTAAATAATAATTTTTTGGTTATGAAATGGTAATGTTATTATCTAACCTATTAATAAGTCACCACCCCATGTTCATGAAAATTACCATAATAATCTCATCATTAATTTCATCATCATGAATCAATACTAAAAGGAGTAATAAGTGAAATCAAGAACATTATAAATCTATATAAAATATCAATTATAGTACCAATAATGAAATATTTATGATTAAATTTTAATATATATAGAATAATAAACACCACCAATACAAATTTAGTACTAAACAAAGAATTCACACTAATCACCTAGAATGATGAAAATAAATTATAACCATATAATATATTTTTAATAAATGGTTATAAATTAAATTTATAAATGATTATATATGTGAGTAAATTTCAAAAATAGTTGATTAATACATTTATTTTCATATACAGGAGGTTGGATAACTTTTATCTAAGAAGGATTAAAATGTAAGGGTTTTTAATCCAAATTTCTGTTATTTTATTAATGTGTTTTATTCCCAGAATTATTTTTAAATGGTGTGTATAAATCACTTTTGTTATATAATACCCCAAATTATCACATATTCATGGTATTTTAAGTTCAATTTCAATCCCTCTCTTTCGAGGGATTTTAATTAAAAGTTATCTTAATTTTTAAAGTATATTGATAACTCTAAACTATTGATTTGTGAAATTTATACATGATCCTATTAGATAATTGCTTCGGTTATTACAATTAAAATTGGATTATATTTTTTTCTATTCCACTTTTGTGAAAAAATTATTTTAAATTTAATAAGCCTTCAATTGTTAATTTATTTATCATTAAATTATTTTCATTGTTAATAATAATACCCAATGTTCACAAGTACTCTCAATGTATTCCATATCCATGTTTTATATTACCTGTAATAATTTCCATTATATTTGAAAACCAAATTATGTTACTTCTCGTGTGATCTCCACATTTACCTTTTCTTCTTTTTACAATGATTTTTATTACCCTTTTAATGACATTGGATTTCAAAAAAAAAATTAATATATTAAGAGGGGTTTTCTTTGATATTACTTTGATTTATTTTCCACTCCATAATTGATTGATATAGAAATTAATACATTATCAAGGATCCAGTATTTTAGTTTCTTTCTAATATAAAATTAATTAAAAAAAGACTCCATATTATAAAAAAGTACTTCTCAAAGACTCTATAACATCATCTTTTATGTCAATGGTAATATTTTCTTCTAAGAAATATTTTCCTACTTCATTTATATATTTCCATTTTTTTATAATGTATAGATTTCCTTTAAAAAATTTTTTTGAATCACCCTCTAGATTTTCATATAAAATTTTATTTTTGGGTACATTTTTTTGGTAATCTATTTACATTATTGAGGTCAATTTTGGGGAAATAATATGGAAATATTATTAAATCCATTTTTCATTATAGGGGTGAATTATGAGGTAATGAATTGTTTTTAATTGGAACACATGTGAATGGATGATTGATGGGTGGGGTCTGATATCTCCCTCTAATCTAGTGGTTATTTTTTTTATATCTCATGAGAGAACAAGGTTTTGTGTGGATATGATCATGATATTATTTGTTCACATGGTAGTGCATGAATATGATTGTGAAATGATTTATTAAAAAGGTTTTCCATAGAAATGATCATGTTATAATTTCTTCACATGATGGTTTAGGAACAAGATTTATTATATCTTTGTTCACATGATTCTTCATGGACATGAGAACATATAGCTTTGTTCACATTACTATGTGCATACATTATCATATTTTTATTTGTTCGAAAGATTTTTCTTTTATAGGATTTATTTTATTCTTTTCACGATGTTATTATTTCCCATAGATATTTATATTCTATAATTATAATGCATGAGAATATAATTACACTCCATGGATTATTTCAATTATCTCAAACACATAAAGCATGGTACATTATTATTCAAGTTATAAATTTTTTTCAACTATTATGAGTTATAGAAAACTCTTATTATTAAATTTTAATTTTAATAAAATATTTTTTATATGATCATGTTTTCTCATATTCTTATGATCCAACCAGTTATTAAATGTTGATAAATTTTTCCGTACTGAGAAATTTAGCTGACCACTTTCTTATGATTTCATTCCCTTAGTTATGAAAATGAGTATAACCAATGAGGAGTGAAGTAGGGGTTATAGAGTGGTTTTACTATGAATATAGGTTCATGAATATAATAAGACAATTTTCTTATATAGATGATCCTCAAAGACACTAAACCATATATTCTTGGGATTGTTTGGTTATTGGGACATGTAATGTTTATCTTTCAGGAATAATGAAAAATAAAGTTATGTATAGAGTCAATCACTTGGTATCGATGCCTACGTGTAAAATGATGTTTTTTAGCACCAAACCTGTGATTTTTTATCGATTGTGCCTTAATGTAAATTTATACACCACAAAATAGAAACAAATGTGGAATATGGCATAAGTCTCCAAGAATAAAAGTTAAGACAATAAACCCCCTAAATTTAATTCTTAGTTAGTTCAACATACTCTAATACCATTTATAAAAAACATAACTATTTTAATAACTATTTATAGAAACTTCTTCAGGCCTATTAAATTTATTATCCTCGATTATATTCATTTATTATACATTTATGATTCTTTTATATTATATTTTCAATACTGTATATTAGTTATTGTGTTTATTTTACACATGCTATATCATGTAGAAATTGATACTCATTCTTCCCATAGAATTTCATTAGTTAAAAGACCATTCAAGGTATTATAATAAATGATTCATTATAACTTATAAGTTTTTATTTCAATTCCACTATATTTTTAGTTATGACACATAAATTTACAATTTATGATATGTTTGTTTCAGTTATTTTTTTGACCAACATAGGTCAACATATTTATATGGATTCAAATAATTATATATCATTTCCATAAAAAAATAAAAAAATATTATATTATCAGTAATGTATAATAATACCATTATGGAATTTTACATAGTCATCAATAATATAAATTTATACCGTTTTTTATAGGTTCTCAAACCAAACAAAACAATATCTTGCTATAATCGATCAGTGAGTGTGGATAATGACTTTTT
The DNA here is from genome assembly GCA_963277665.1 of Viscum album. Classification (NCBI taxonomy): domain Eukaryota; kingdom Viridiplantae; phylum Streptophyta; class Magnoliopsida; order Santalales; family Viscaceae; genus Viscum; species Viscum album. Next base: position 813,866,093 of record OY728132.1, on the reverse strand, counting down.
TTGGAATAACATCACTATTGAATAAGAATAATGATTTAATTTATTTTTATTATGGGTTTTAATCTTATTTTAAAGTTTTTTGATAAACAATAAAATACTACATGTAAAAAATGTTATTCTATGGAGGTGGTGGCCTGAATACATGAATGACATTTTCAATATTCATAAAATCAAAATAAGGTAGGAAATAATTTATATTTTCATAATATTAAAAATTTAATAGAATTATATTTATTCATTAAATACCCATTTAAAATAATAATTTAATGTGTATAAGAAAAAATCATGCCATTCATGGAGGTGGTAGTCCACACTTACACATGATTACATTTACATTTTTTAAAATAATGGTGAAAAAATTAAATAATGTTTACCCCAAAAACATAAAATCATTATAGTATACAAATAAAACTTATTTGAAAATTTTATAATGGATTGGATTATGTTTTAGCATAAATATAGATTTTTAGGAAGACTAATGAGTGATAAGTACATATATTGAGAATTTGTACATTTTCTTGGAGATTTCTAAGAAACATAGGACTTCGGAAAATATCTTTTGAAAGGAAATTAAAGGCCATGGAAGAGAAATACTTGGGTAGTAAAATGGGATGGTTTTTAAAAGGATATTTATTTTTTAGTTTTCCTGTTAATGGGTGGTCAAATTCCCCTTTTATATGTTAATGGAATGGATTTTTTGTAAATATAAACTCTTAATACAAATGGAAGACATGTTTAATATGGAAAGTGGATTCCAAAGTTGATAATAATGGAGAGGAGATAATTGTTGGTTGACAAACACATCAAACACCCATTAACAGTTATGTTTTAACATGTTTAAATTCTTTTAGAATTAGGGAATCTATTTTGATGTAATGTTTCCATTACCATGGTAACTACATTTTTATCTTCGATAAATAATTTTTATGACAGAAAATGAAAATTTCCTTACAACAAAATTTGGATATTATTATATTAAATTTCGAAACCATTACATTATGTAAAATATATAATCATGATAAAAAGTGTATTTTTAATCTTAAAAAATATTATTTTGATAAAATTTTAAATTTTATTTATTTACCAGAAATTAATTAGACTATTATTAACCAATGAAAAGTTATCTTGATTTCACTAAAAGAAAAAATGTATTTTACACTATAAATTATTTAAAATTGTATTAAAATTATTATTATTTAATTTTCAAAATTTTAATGAAGAGTTTTAAAAATAAAAAATACTAATTTTAAATTAATATATTTAATCCTTAAATATGTTTTTGGTCATTAGAATGGTTTCATAATTCCTTAATTAATAATTATTTATTGAAAATGTCATAAAATCTATGGTATAGGTATAAAATTATTTTTCACCACTCACCTAAAAATAAAATATTATACAAAAATACAAAAAATTTATCCCCTAAAAAGACCAAAACTCTAGTAGGATGGAGTTGGTGGTTACACTATTACATTGATATAAGATACAAGAGATGGAATCACAAAGGACAGAATAGTTTAGTAGTCTTAGTAAACAAGATACATAACTGAATCTCACATTAAATTAGAAAATATAAATTCAAACATAGTGGAAGTAAATATTCTGTATCCTTGAATTCAGTAAAATAATCATTTTCTATATCCTAGTGAATGGAAAGCAAAAAACATGTGAGTTCAAATGCACATAAACGGTTACATAAAATAGAATCTGTCATGAATCAATAAGGAATAATGAATATATCAAGGTAAATAACTGACAAACATACCAATTAATTGATACCTTTTCAACCATTAATAGATATGGAACAATCAATATTAAAAGGTAAATAACTCAAAACACATGTTATTTAATCAGTAAATTGAAAAAAAATGCATCTATGGATAATATCAATTCAATAATATCATAAATAATAATAAATGATTTATCAATTCAGGGAATGATTAATATTGGATTTCATGATCTCATAAATCATTATATCTATACAGCCAATACCTTATGCAATGTGAGTTTAACACTATGGAAAACACTTAATTAATTTGTCCAACTAATTTGTCTTATGAGTCTCGTTGATGCATCAAGGGCATTTATAATTCCATTCCCCACCTATCAATACCTCATATATTAGATAATCACTTTATTTCATTAGTAATATTCCTTATCCAAAAGTATCCATTTTGAGTAAAGGGTACAAATTATCAATATTTCACTAGTTAATAAAATAACATTCAATGTAAACATCATATGTCAAAATTGTATATATTTTGGAAAATAATAAAATCAATGATACAAAGAATATTTAAATTTAATAAAAATGCAATTTCCTTTGAAAAATGATCAAAAGAAAGTTATAGACCGAAGAAAATGATAATAATCACAAAATTAATTAGGAGATGATATGTTACCATATGTTTATCAGTATTATAGGTTTGGAAATTAAAAACATGTCATTTTTAAGAATACATGGAATCAAAGAAAAAATATTAAAACAATCTATCATAGAATAGTTTTCTTTATAAATTCCTTGAAAACATGTATAATAAGCTATTTTGTTCAAAATGGTTCTGAAATTAGAGAAGTCTGTTGTCACTAAATAAATATAAAAAAATTCCCTTTAATTTTTTTTAAAGAATTGTGAAAACACATCTTTCAAAAAAAGAGTAGAAATATTACATTGAAAACATTAAAAAAATTTGTGTATAATATATAATTTTATTAATAAATAATCTGGTTCAATAAATGGGAAATTAATAAGAAAAATGAAAAACATGTACAGGGATGAAATATATTATGAATTTAAATAAAAATAAAAACTGTATTTAATTTTTAAATCCTATTTTCTTTATTCAAGTAAAAAAAGAGAAGAAATCCAAGAAAAAATACGGAAACTGTCATGGCCCCCTCCCCACAAGGTGTACCCTCTTGGGCCGACAATGTGAGAAGGGAGATAGTGACCTTGAGTCCCTCATCTAGTAGGACCCTGGTTCGAGAGTATCACTAATGGTATAGTAAACACACACATGGGAGGCATTACCCTCTTAGAGAACACATAAAAAAGAGAGAGATAAGACATCCCCCAACCAACTCCAACTCAGACTAAAAAATAACAAAAAATCTAGGTACATGTATTTAATTTCATGAAAGAACTAATAAAACTAAAATAGAAAACTACATGTAACAGAAGAAAGTAAAAACAACCACAAATACAAATACCGAAGAACTCCTGCAAACCCCAAGCTAGTAGTAACCAACCTGATATCCAACCTACTCCATGTGACATGAAAAACAGTTTGGATATATGGATTGTGAGTATAATATTATACTCAGTAGGATCCTCCCTAGAGCCTCTCGTGCAAAAGTAATGAAAGGAAGCTAAAGTAGAGTGATCAACAAGTGAAAAAAATCTCATCACCTTAATAGGTATATGAATTTACCAACATAAGAATGGATACTATCACCGTGTATCAAATACAAGATTATATATTATTATAATCAATTTGAAGGGTATCTCACTACTACTTCCCCACAAGTTTACCACTCAAAATGTTTCACGTCCTAAGAATCTCACTCAAAAAAGGCATTCATGTAGACACATGGGTGAAACACCACAATATGAACCTCATGCAACACAACCACCTCATCCATGTAACCAAAGTAACCAGGTAGTTTTGGGATCCACCATAGCCCACATAATGTGTATCATACATCAGTCATTATACCTCAATCCATTACATCCCATACACCAAGTAAGGATCCTCAAGCCATCACACCCTATACATGTTACACATATAGTAGTCCATAAGAAACTATATCCAGAATATATTTGTTTGAATAACCAAAAGACATTATAACCCTCTACACACATATATGGGGAAAACTAACCATTATATCCTACCAAAAAACGTTACTACCATGAGAAGATAGTGGAGCCAAAGGGGGTAGTTATCCATCCATCCTCCAAACAAAATGTTGGGGGAAAACACCTCTTGGGCTTATAATCCTTGGGGTGTTAGTTTTCATAACTGATGGGGTGGAGTAGCTTATAGAAACACTAAAATTAGAGAATATACTATAGATCAAAACCACACTATTGGAAAAACCGAGTCTTAGATTCAACTATAGCTAACATTTCACAGAATTCCAGCTTCCAAAACTAATATTAGGTATCCTATAAGCATAAAATCATTTAAATATATTTATTTCATTACTTCATTCCCTTTTTATTAGTTTCACTTTACATTAATTAATTCTTTAATCATTAATTAAACATTAACAATTCCACATTATATTTCATTAGCATCACACCCAAATTCCACTTTTCATAAAAATTACAACCTCAGCATTTAGTCCAAGAAATCTTCAACCCCATGGGTTAATCCTCAATAACTCAATAATTTATTAATAGAATTATTACTTTCCCATATTCCTAGGGATTCTATAAAAACAGTCTAATCTAATAAGCATAAGGGGATGAACACGGTGAGTAGGTGAACTAGCCATAGAGTGTTTTCAACCTATTGCAAGAGTGTACACCCATCCTCCATCGATATTATCAACATGGAAAGCACGTGGAATACCCTATGTATTTTCCCCTTTTTAGAAGGAGGGTCTGAAAGATCAGCTACCTTGAGCAGTGGTAAATGTAAAGAAGATAAACAACCATAAAGATTTAGAAAACATCCAAACATTCACATCCATCCCATCTCATCATCTCTGGTGTCCTCCCTTACACCCACATGTATAAACTGATGCATCCACCCACTCTAAGAATCAACTATTTCCACAACCAATGGGCCTCCCTACCCCCCCTCCCCCCACAAATCACAAAAACCATCTAGGCTCACATCACAACCCATGCACCAGGAAACAAAAATCATATCAACTGCGATCATCAACCTTAAATAATGCATCCATCCTTTAAACATATTTAGAACTCATTTCTCCAAAGTACAAGGCACTCAGCCTTATAAGCAAGAGGGTAACTCAGAAACCTACCAGAAATTATCTTTTTCTCAAAATTCTAGTTCATTAATCCATCTAGAATTACTTGGTTTATTATTTATAGGTTCCAACTATGGGAAAATGAAACAGAAATCTATCATAGCTATCATAAATCAATAAAACATTCTCATAGCATCAATTTGATTAACATCAAATTAAAACTACAATGAACAGATTCATTTACATGCCTCTTTATCTTGGACAAATAATTTACAATTAATCTGAATTAACATTCATCACCAATTTTCATCAAAAACAAAAATATAAAAAAAGAAAGCATATATTTCACACTATCTAGAAAAACAATAGGAAAAATATATGATTGATATCAATTTATTTATCCGGTTAAAATATTTATTATATCAATTATATTGTGATCTAGGGGATAAAACAAGATAAATCTACTATTGCCCATAAAATAATTGAGAAGAAATGAACACCCTACCTCAAAAGGTTCTTAACCTTTCTTATACGAGAACGATTCATTCAACGAATTACCACTGCCTCCACCATGGCAACTGCATCAACCCGAGGACACTGTGGTTCGACCGCACCAACTAACACCCAAGAAAACTCCATTAGAAGCATTGATATCGCATGTCATAACATGGAAAGTATAAAATGGTGGGGGGGGGATCTAAGAAAACACAAGAATAGTGGTAGATTATAAATTCTATTGATGACAAATCAATTCTGGCTGCTTGCACAAAAACATGGTGTGCGCATGTAGTAAGAAGAAACATTAAAGGGAAATGATCCAAATATTAAGGTTCAATAACACTGATCCTATAGGGAGAATGAAAAGTTCGAGTGTCTCACAATGGGGAGCAAGAATATAGAATAAGGGAGGAAGGTATTTCATCCCTTTAAAAGATTTACGGAGCAAAGATTTATTATACACTACATTTACATTAATAGTGGATTATATTAAAACCACACAGTTTGACCATGAAAATGAATCTCGAGCCTTAAGAAAATTAATATTGGAGTTATGGGATTTGAATCGGCCATAAATCCCTTAAAATAATTCCTTTAATGAATTTTACATCAAAGAAAACATTAAAGGGGAGAAATTGTAGGAATACAGAAACTATGTACACCTACCGATGTTGGAATCACCGTTAACAAAAAGACTCACCAACACATATTTTACTATTCACAAAATGACTCACTGAAAATGATGGAACTATTTACAAAATGACTCACAGACACAGATATCACTGTTCACAAAATTAATCACCCACACCGATGGAACTATTCACAAAATGACTCACTAACATGAATGTCCATATTCACAAAATTAATCACCGAAACCGATGAAACTTTTCACAAAATGACTCATCGATCTTGATGGAACTTCTCACAACATGAATCACCGACAATGATGGAATTGTTCACAATATGACTCATCGATGACACTGTTCACATCTATCTCACCAATGACACTATTAAAATCTGTCTCACTGATAACACTACTCACATCTCTCTCACCAATGACACTATTTACCTCTATCTCACCAATAACACTATTTACAAAATGACTCACCGACACCGATGGTCCTGTTCGTAGAATGACTCACCAATACTGATGGAACAGTTTAAAAAACTAGAAACGTTGTTCAATGAATGATAAATTAGGAAATGTTTTAGGGATAAGTCACATTGACATCTCAGAACACCTCAGACACTAGATTTCAGCCATGTAATGGAGCGAAGAGGTCTGGGAAAGTACATTAGATACCTTTAAAAACATTCTCATCCTCAAGAATTCAAAACCAACCTAATAGGAAATAGAAAAGTGGTCCGAGAAACCACCCATCGAGATACCTCTCAAAAGAGAGAGATCCACAAGAAGCAACAGAAAAAAAGAAATCTCATAAACATGAAAGTTCTATAAGCACAAATCAAAAATATTTACATAAAATTATTTTAACATAAAACAACTCAGTGTACAGAGCATGTATCTTTAACTCACATGCCCAGGTATTCTTCTCCCTGCCACTGTGGTGCCACAAGACATTAAACAAGGGGATAACACACCCATACGACAACATTTAATTGTGGTCTTAGAACACTATATGCCACTCCTTGAAGGTCTCATCATCATCAACATCAATCACTCCCTAATCAATGACGCGAGATTCATCATAAATATAATGATAGATCTATGACACATGAAAAACATCACGTATCTGCACATCTATGGGGAAAGTGATACTGGATATGACACGATTCTATTATGGGACAATACCTCGAATGTCCAATCAAATTGGGGATAAATCATACTCTCATGACCAAACCATCACTACCCACGATGGGAGTCACCTTCAAAAACATGTGATCCCCAACATCAAACTCTAATGGTCTCCTCCTCTGATCGACATACAATTTATGAAGTTTCTTCGGTTCCTTCATCCTCTCACAAATCACCTTAACCAAATCTATTGTATTCTTCACTAGTTCCAGTTTAATATTTACTAACTCTCAAACCCTAGTATAACACAATGGAGGACAACAAGGTTAGCTAAACAGGGCATAAAATAGAGCCATGACAATTATAGAGTGAAAACTATTGTTTTAAGAGAACTCCATCAAAGGTAAGTGCCTCATCTATGAACCTCCAAAATCCTATACACAATAGTGCAACATGTCTTCAAGAGTATGGATGGTCCTCTCTGTCTGACCGTCTATCTGTGGATGAAAAGCAGTTCTAAGACATAGTTGATAACCAAAATCAAGATATATATGTCTCTATACCCTTGAGATAAAGTGAGGATATCGATTGGATATGATCGTCCTTGGGACTCCATGGAGTCTCACCACCTCCTCCAGATACTTCATTAATAAAAAAATCCACTGAGCTCGACTCCTTGATCGCTATTAAGTGGGATGATTTCATGAAATGATCCAATACCACCCAAATAACATTCTGTCCTCCATGAGATTTAGGCAAACAAGTAATAATGTCTATTGACATGTCCTCTAACTTACATTTAGGAATATCAAATGTCTAGAGAAGACTATCAGGGATACAGTGCTTGGCCTTCAATATCCGGCAGACCAAACATGGAGACACAAACTCTGCAACTTCATGCATCATCCCTAGCCACAAAAACTGACTCTACAAGGATCAGTGCATCTTTGGAACGCGAGTATGCACCAATAAAGGTGAAAAATAAAACCCTCAGAGATCATTCCCACACATCTTCAAAGGAATAAAAATCCTTCCTTGATATAATACTCGATGTTGTTTGTTGTCAGCCCAACCATCAGGGGCCTCGCCCCAAAACATTCGGTCTTTCCAAACCTTTACCACCTGATCCCCCATTTGGGACTCTTCCACCTTCTGCACCATATATGATTGCACCTTAATCTGAAAAAAGACAACATCTATATGAAAATTATCTAATATCGAGATGTAATGCTGAATTTTCTTCCGTCACTCTCTAGGAATCACTAAATTCATGCACCACACCACTACAAGATTTTCTGCTCAGCGCATCTGCTACACAATCCCCCTTTTTAAGGGTATATGAGACTTTGAAGTTTTATTCCTATAATAACTCAATACACTAATGTTGCTGTATGTTCAAGTCATGGTGGGAGAAAAAATACCTTAGGCTCTTACGATTGGTGAAATCCATAAAGCGATCGCCAATGAGGTAATTTCTAGACAGCTTTAGAGATAACACCATAGCTACCAACTCAAGATGAGGGGTGGAATAGTTACATTCATATGTAAGAAACTACTAAGACCCATAAGAAACAACTGATCTTGGCTGCATCAGAACACAACCTAACCCTATATGGGAAGCATTATAGAAAATATTAAAGAGAACTCCATGTACTAGAAGGATAAGAAATGGAGAAATTAACATCTTCTCCTTCAGATACTCGAAGGATTCTTGACACTAATAATCCCACAATAATTCCCGATCATTCCATGTCAAAGTTGTTAAAGGAGTCTCAAACCAATAGAAATCGGCTACAAGCCTCCTATAGTTTCCTGGGAGACCAATGAAACCTCGCACCTCTACCACTATCTTGGGGGATGTCTAAGAAAAAACTGCTTCTGCCTTTGATAGATCCACAACTACTCCCTTACAGTACACCAGATGCCCCAAAAAACGAACTTATTGAGCCTAATACTCACACTTGAAAAACTTCCCAAACAACTACAGTTGAAGATGAACTCCCAAAATGGCATGTAGATGCTCTACAATATCCTCCTTAGACATATAGTACACAAGGATGTTGTCAATGAAAACCACCATGAACTTATCTAGGAACTCATGAAACACAACATTCATAAACCCCATGAACACAGTTTAAGAATTCGTCATACCAAACAGCATTACAACAAACTTGTAATGCCTAGGATGACATTGGAAAGAAGTCTTTGGGATATCCTCATCCTTCACACGCATATGATGATATCCTAACCTCAAGACAACCTTTGAGAACCAACATTCACACTTCAGTTGATCTAATAAATCACCAACCTATGGAAGTGGATAATAATTCTTCATAGTAACTTTGCTTAAGCTAAGATAATCGATACAAAACCACAAACTACCACTAGCCTTATTCACGATGAAAATTGGTGCTCCCCATGATGACACAATTGGACAAAAAAATCACAGTATAGAAAACCATCAATCTATATACGTACCTCTCGTAATTCAAAACAGACCATCATATATGGAGACATAGAGATAGGAGACGATGTTGGCTCTCTCTCGTTCCCAAACGTGATCTCTCTTTGAGGGGGTAATTCTATAAACTCTTCTCGAAAGACATCTGGGTACTCTTCTATAACCCTAGGAAATGCCAACTGATGAACCTCTAAAGAACTAAGCATCAGATCATCCATCAAGGATGGTAAGTATGAAAAACTCCTCTGACCCATCTATGGGTCTCTCTCATCAATAGACAATGATGTTTCTCCATCAGTATCAAAGAACACCACCTACCTCCGAAATCAATCTACTATAGCCTGCATCAAATACAACCAATCCATTCCAAATAAGACCTCATAAGGTTGCATCTGTAAACATAGGAAATCAACCCAAGAGCGGTTCTTCCCTAGAACTAGCTCATAGTCTCTGCATACTTCAAATAAGTCATCTCAACCTCCAAAATGCATAGTAAATTCCAAGGGCACTGGAAGCCTCTCTACCTCAAGTCCCAAATCATGAAAAAGGAAATGTGATATTAAGGGGTGTGTTTCTAATGAATCAAACAATGCACACACCTAAGTAGAAAACAAGCAAAGGGTACCTCAAGCAACATCTGGCTCCCCTGGATATGGAAACGCTAAAGCATGAAGCTAACCATGAGCTTCTCTGTATCCTATCTGACACTGATGAATACCACAAACATGTCTACACTCTGCTCTCTGAGGATGGGGAGTGTCACAAGGCTATACTATGTCTTCCCCATCTTCCGTCTACTAATCCAAAGATGTTGAAACCTACTCTTGATCCCTCAGGAGGAACTAAAACAATAGAGGAATCTAGAGAAGAACACATGGTGCATGATAAATTCTCTAAAAGTTCAGGCACTCTCGCTACCGATCAACCTCAACTTCCACAAAAAACAAGTGTCTAATACCATGGCATAAGAATGAGAGACTCCACCCCTGAAAAATTGAGATGATGAGGGCTAGGACCTAACCCCGGCCAAATAGAAACTGTTCTTCCTTGAAAACATGGAACCCCAGACCAGAACTATGGTTTTTGAGGAATCATGATGACTCCCCTTTTGATGATACGGTTCTAGAAAAACTCTTATTGATGAGCTCTTCCCTCACCATCACCTCAGGATATTTATTCATCATAAATGGGGTGAACTAGTAATGGATCAATAGATGCAAAGCCTCCTCAAAATGACTCACCCTTATCTCCTCATCAAGAAATAGGTCTGAAGAAAATCGTAAAAGGTTCCTAAAGTGGATTCCAAACTCTCACACACTGATGCTCCCTTGTCGAAGGCTAAGAAGCTCCTAGCGACTGGAAGAATTTGCGGTCGAAGAAAGAAATGTGACTCCGAACTTGTCTCGAAACTCCTCCCACTAGATCACTAACTCCTTGTGATCCAAATGGAACAAGAATCACCACTACCTTACTTCCCCATTTAGCATCATCACAATCAATGTCACCTAGTGCTCATTCCGAGAATGGTTCAAACTAAATTGTATCACAACCTCCTCCAACTGGTCTTCCATTACTACATCAAAAACAGATCCCTCATACTTCTATAGACTATGGAGTTGAAACTCAGAGAGTGTTGTCCTTCAAGTTTCTTTATCGTCATCCTCTACCCTGTGGCGATTTGCTAGCACAGCCTGCTAGACATCTTCCGTGCGAACCTGATGAGGATGGAAAACTGGAGCAATACCTATAAAATAAAAAATAGTTAGAACTCCTAAACATGGAATATGTAAGACTCACCATTAATTAATTACTTGTTTTATTTTATTCATTTATTCAATTTTTAACCTATCCTAAGGTCTACCCATTGTAACACATGCACAAAGAAGAACGATGCATGATCCTTTCCTAGGTCTCTACCCTGAAACCAATATCACCTCATTTATAAGTCACTGTGAACTTAATGTTTTGTGAATAAGATCACAGGGGGCCATAAATGCCTATGTCTTAACTGGTATCCAATGCTTACATCCCTTGCTAATCTTAACTGACACTATTTCCCACCCAACCCATGAATCATCACATGTGACTAACACCAAACTCCATCCCATCCCTCAACCAAACCTCTGATACCACACATTCATGGCCCCTCCCCATAAGGTGTACCCCTCTTAGTCAGAAAATGTGATAAGGGAGATAGTGACCCCCAAGTCCCGCAGCTAGTGGTCCCTAAGTTGGCGACTAGCACTAAAGATATTACAAACATAGAAATGGAAGGCAGTACCCTCTAAGAGAACACATGAAGAAGAGAGTGATATGATAGACACCAACTAACTCCAACCCAGACTACAATATAAAAGAATACCCAATTACATGTATGAAATTTCATACTGGAACTAATACAATTGAAATGGAAAACTGAACGTACCAAAAGAAAGCAAAAACATCCGCAACCATAAAACCCAGACAGCTCCTATAACCCCTAACTAGTATTAACCAGCCTAATCTCTAACACAATCCATGTGACCATAAAAAAATATTAGATATGAATAGTTTTAGAATAGCAGTATTCTCAATAGGATCCCCTCCATAGAATCTCATTCAAATGTAAAGAAAGCATGATAAATCACAGCGAATAACAAGTGAAACTAACTCGTCACTTAAATAGTTATACTATGTTCCCATCCTCATAATGGATACTCTCACCCAGTATTTCCAACAAGATTATATAACATAATAATGAATATCAAGGGTACCCCATACTACTTCCCCACTAGTTTGCTGCTTTTCCCCAATATCACACATCCTAAGCATCTCTGTCCAAAATGGATTACCCAAAAACACCTAGGAAAAGCACCACAACATGCACCTCGTGCAACACAACCCCAAGATCTGTGTAACCAAAGTATCCAGGTAGTTTCTAGGATCAATCAAAGCTCTCATAATGTGTATCATACATCAAGCATTATACGTCAAGCCATTACAGCCCATATATCATGTAAGGATCCACAAGACATCATAGCCTATACACGTACCACATATATTAGTCTATTGGAAACTATATCGAGAATATGTGGGTGTGAATAAACACAACCCATTACATCCCTCTACACAAATATATGGGAAAAACTATCCATTGTTCCTACCAGCACAAGTAACTACCAAGAGAAGAGAGTGGGGAAAAGGGGGTAGTAATCCATCCATCCTCGCACCAGAATGTTATTGAAAACTCCCCCAAGGCTTAGAATCCCTAGGGTGACCGTTTCCCTAACTGACGGGGTGATGTAGCGTATAAAAACACTAAAAGTAATGAATATACTATAGCTCAAAACCACACTATGGGCATAACCTAGTCATAAAATCAATTGCAGATAATGTTTCTTAGACTTTTGACTTCCACTACTATGTTTAGGTATCCTATAAGCACCAAATCGTTTAAGATATTTATTTCATTACATTATTCCCTTTTTATCAGTTTCACTTTATGTTTATTTATTATTTAAACATTAATTAACCATTAAAAATTCCCCATTATATTTCATTAGCATCAAACCCAAAGTACACTATTCCTTTAAATTGCAACCTCATTATTGTGTCCTAGCTAGCCTCGCCCCATGGTTTAATCCCCAATAAATCAATCCTTTATTAAGAGAATTTTTACTTTCACATAATCCCAGAAATTCTAGAAAAACATTCTAAACTTCCAAGTGCAAGGTTCTAAACCCATCAGGTATGAGAACTACCTGTCGAGTCTTTTCCACTAATAGAAAGAGAGTAGACCCATCCCCTATTGAGAAGATAAACACAAGAAATCATATGGCGTACCCCGTACATATTCTACCCCTTTTGTAAGAAGGGAAATAAAAACTAGTAGCCTTAAGCAGTGGGGAAAGTAAAGAGGATAAACAACCAATAAGATTCAGAAAGCATCTAAACATTCACATCCATCCCATTCCATCATGTCTGGTGTCCTCCCTTACACCCACATGCATAAACCAACGCATCTCACAACTCTAGGCATCAACTGCTACCACAAACAATGGGACTCCATATCTCCCCACTAATCACAATAGCCATATAGTCTCACATCACTTCATAAGTAGTAGAAAAAAATAACATATCAACTGGGAACCAATACCTTAAATAAATAATACAACCTTCAAATATAATGAGAACTCATGGATCCAAAGCACAAGGAATTTAGACTTACAATAAAGAGGGTAACTCAGAACCCTACCAGGACTTATCTTTTTATCAAATAATTGGTTCTTTAATTAATATGGAATTCACTGGTTTATTATTTATAGTTTCCAACTATGGGAAACCTAAAAAATATATATCATAGCTATCACAAATAAATTAAACATGATAAATGCATCAATTTGATAAAAATTAAATATCAAGAAAAACAATCAGATTCATTTACATGATTCTTTATCTTTGGAAAATAATTTACAATTAATCCCAGTTTACATTCTTTACCAATTTCCATCAATAATAAAAAGATAAAAAAAGTCGGAATAGATATCGCACTATCTTGCAAAAATAAGAGGCAATAATATATTCTCAATGTGAATTTATTTATCTGGTTTGAATACTTATTATGTCAATTTCATTATGATCTAGTGGGATAAAACATGCTAAATCTATAATTACCCATAAAAGAATAGAGAATCAATGAATCCACTACCTCAAAAGGTTCATGATGTTCTTAATACGAGGACTATCCATAAAATGAATTATGATAGCCTCCCCCGTGAAAACTACATCCACCAGAGGATGTTGTGGAACGACCACACAAACTAACACCAAAGAAAACTCTATTATAATCATGGAGATGACATTATATAACATGTGAAAAAGAAAATGGGAGAAAAGGATCAATGAAAATACAAGAATAGAGGAAGATCATATCTTGTATCGATGATGGATCAACACTTACTACTTTCACCAAAATAGGGGGTGAACATTTAGATGGAAGAAACATCAATGGTAAATGATTCATGGATTATTGTTTTATCACATTGCTTTGATTAGAAGAAAGAAAGGTTCGAGTGTCTCTCACCATGGAACAAGATGGTAGAACAAGGGAAGAAGATATATTTTCTCTTTACATGATTAATGGAGTATTAGTTTAAGATACGTTATATTTTACATTAAAAGTCGATCACATTAAACCACATAGTTTGACCATGTAAAGGATTATCGAGCCTTTAGAAAATTAAAATATGAGTTATTGTAACGCCCCAGGTTTTATAAACTGGTTCAAGTAAACAATGTTGTGCTTTTCAATGACGTCTCTTGTTTTATTTTATTTTATGGTTTGTGTGTTGATAAAGAATTCGAGTAGAAATCAAACATGAAGAATATGATAAACTGTTATATATTTAAAAGATACATTACAACAAGACCCATCTAATTGAAAGTACCCTGCACAAGACCTTACACGGCCACAACAAGACTACAAAGAACCACAACACGGGCAACCGGATAGTCGTCATCTTCAGGGTCCATCAGTGTGAAAAGTATAACCGCCAGAATCACCGCGCACGCACTCAGCACCAGAGGTATGAGGAGAGCCATCTGCCAAGGGTCCGGTGTTTTGAAAAATATAAAAAATCCTACCCCCTTGCTTTTATAATGGACCTCTAAAAGGAATATGACCGTTTTTTTGACCGTTGGGTTCCAAGGGACAAAGTGCATCTTTTTATAAAATTTGGTCTTTATTACACTTTTATAATATTATGGTATTTCGATATTTTAATAAATAAAAAATATTAGAATTATATCTTCAATTATTAAAATAAAATATTTTTCTTGTAAATAAATCTATTTTGATCATGATTATATTTATATGGTGGAAAACATGGTATTTTAAAATGTGTCGAATGGGGTATCAACAATAATTGAAAAATGTATTTTTTTTCGGATCTCTAAAAAAATATGTGTTTTGAATTAGAGAAAAACTATAGGTCTTTTAAACATAATTGTATAAATCAACAAGTGAAGTAAGTTATAAATAGGATTTTAATGGTTATAAGATCCTAGTAGTTATAAAAGTGTTGTATTAAAAATATATGTATTTTTTTTAAAGAAAATAATAGTTATATTAAATAGTATCATTTGTTTGCTTAAACTAAAATGGGATTTTGGATTTAAAAACTATGAGTTAAAAGTACTTATTATGTTTTATACAAATTCCAAATTATAATGTACCGGTTATATAAATGTATATTGCAAAGTAGTATATTTTTAACGTTTATTAAAACTGTTTTTTTTAAATATGTAACCCAGGCCATCCCGATCCCGCATGGATCTTCTCCCCTGCGATTTCTCCTTGACCGTACGATCTCACCTAGGAAGATCCTGGCCGTTGATGTGTTTTAAAATGCTCATTTCTTCTCGGCCTTCTGATCTCTCTCGGTCGGATCTCGGCCGTCGTTTTTTTTCTCTCATTCTCCAAACACGTCTTCTCCTACCTCACGACGGGGACCCGCGAACCAGACAAGGTTTGCAGAGACGCCTTCCCCCACTGCTCACGTTGACCTCGCGCAACCACCTACCTAGGACGCCATAGGCTCGGCCTAACCTTCCCCGGATCATCATCCTTTAAGAACTGAGAAACCCTGGTGAAAACAGGACCTCCGGAGCCAACCCGTGCCACCGCGACACCAGAGCTTCTCCTGGTTCACCGGCCACCCAGCAAACCTCCGGCGAGCTCCTCTCTTGAGCTATAAGGGTGCCACGTTTTTATGTTTTTTTTCCACCCATGGTTCTCGGTACAAGTTTTTCTATACATGGGTATATATATATATATACGCCTAATAGTTAAAGTTGTATATATAACTCTATATATATATATATATATTCCATGCAAACCATACAAAATTATGTTTCTAAGACTTCCTTATAATTCAATATTTTATGATAAGAATTATGCCTTTGAAAGGGGTTATTTTAAAGCAAGTCCTAACGTGTACAATTTTTATGTAAGCCTTATATATATATAATTATATAATTTTATTAGTTATGTATTTAAATGCAAATCAGTTTTTTATTCTTACTTTGTCTATGAATGATATTGGATGCGAACCGGGTCTTTGTGTTAAGTGCAAACATGTAATAGTTATAGTTGAGGTTTTATATATTTACAGTTTCTTGAACACTTAAAACCCATAAGGTTTTGTTTTTTTTAAACTGAATAAATGATAGATTGTTAGAGGTTTCAGATTTCAAGTGAACCATGTTTAATTTATGAGAAACCCTATTTGTATATATACTGTGTATATATATATATCCCTATGTATGTAAGAGTTTTTAAGATTAATATCTGAAAACCCTAGTTTCAAGAAATGGTTATGCATGTAGAATTTTAGTACTTGTCTATGCTGTTTTATATTTCTGTGACTAAGGGTACTCCAATGAACTTGATTAAAGTCGCCCTTGAAATTATTTGTGTTTTTTTTCAAAAGGATATGCCCTTGACTGTTTTAAACTTGCATTAAAAGGATATGGATTTAAGGGTTATGTTAATGTGTAGAAATCCTCTATTATTTTTATACCAAACTCGTTGCAATGATTTTTAGTGGGCAGAGTGTAACATCAAATTCTATGACCAGAGAAGAATAATAAATAATGAAAGATAATATTTTTAAAGTGGTTTATTTCCAAGTGTCGGAATTTTAAAGATTGCAAGTGTTTAATATTTTTATACCAAGCATGCCACAGTAATTCTTAGCGGATGGAGATTTGTTGCAAGTACTATGACCTGTGAAGTACAATATTTAATGCCAAGTAGTTCTTTTCCATGCACTGGAATTTTAGAAACTCATAATTTAATAACCCTTGGGAGCAAGTCTCTCACATTCATCATTTTATGTGATTAAATAATTGTTCTACACACATAGTATGCTTGCTTAACCATGCCTTCTTTTATTCCATATTTTCATGTTTATCTGTCATATCATGTATTTGTAAACCAGTTATGTAATTGTTACCTTATTAATATTATTCATGAATATGACTCAACATGAAGAGGAACTAACACTACTACAAAAACGGGCAATAACAACTCTAAAATCGGGCTTTAACAGCGCTAGAAAAGCGCTGTAAAGCTCAGCGCTGATAAAGGGGGGGGGGTCCTTTAACAACGCTTTTTTAGCGCTGTTAAATGTCACCTTTAATGGAGCTAAAAAAGCGCTGTTAAAGGATACCTTTAACAACGCTAAAAGCGCTGTTAAAAGAAACCTTTAACAACGCTAAAAAGTGCTGTTATATGTTGCCTTTAACAGCGCTTTTTTAGCGCTGTTAAATGTCGCCTTTAACAGCGCTAAAAAAGCACTGTTAAATCCCTGCCTGCTGCTAATAAAAAACCTGCACTAGTACAGCCAGCCGAGCAGACTTGCACAAAAACCAGTATATCAACCACAGACCTGCACAAAAACCAGTATATCAACCACAAGAATGTCATCAACCGATCACAACCCAACCAAACAGTGTTCTTACCATGAGTTAGATACCATCTACCCAGAAACCAAAACTACCTCATTACATAGTATCACAAAATATTCCTACACAACTCAGAAGATAAATACTAGAACATTCCACTATGCATTGTTTCTCCTTGGATTTCCACTTGGTTTTGACAAATCGTGCAGAGCCCGTGCTCCTTGAATCATTCTGCAATACATAAAAAGGATATCCTAACTCTCCCAACCATCACCCTTAGTAATTATGTATATTAATACAAAAAAGGTAACATATCATAAATTGGGGGACTGTAATGAGACATCAAGATTAACATTCTATATATAGGATCGATGTCTGGTAGGATTGGTTGCGTTGATACATGACTCTACCTGGACCTCAAAAATAGATATATGATCTCACTCCAGGACTTTTAGAGAGACTCCAACTTTGTCTAGGACGTCCTGCTGAAGCGATCGTACTATCGTAAGTCGGAAAAGATACCAAAACCATCCTAGGAAGGATCATGGGAGCCAACCCTAATGAAATATGTCCTTGATATAGTGTTCAAAGAGATCAATCATGGTATATAAAATTATGTGTCATTTAAAGGGTCACATGCCTTGTCGCTTTACCCTGGGTAACTCCAATGTTCAGCTGCCTGTGTGAATATACATGTCATATAAATAGGAAATTACATGGCATGTTAAAAAACATATACGTGTTACCCTTTGATCTTGTGTCCTCTTATGCACCCTTGCCCTATGTTAGTACATGACGTCGATCTCGTGTGATTCTTCCTGTGTATCTATACAAGGGATAAACTACGTAGCTGGCACATTAAAGACGTGTAGTGGGATATATTCCATGTAGGAAAGCCATGTAATCCACCCCATGTTTGTGTATCTCAAAAATTCATGCCATGTCTTGGGGGAGGGTCTACACTACATGTGAGGTGGATATCTCAGTTGTTGATTTCACTTAAAAATAAGTCCATTTTGAACAAAACAGAGGCACTTTGAGTGGTGTCGACCACACCGGGCCTCGGATTGAGTCGGGGTTGACTCATACACATCAAATTTGACCCATGGATCATTGTCCTTAAGTTTCAATAGAATCCGAATGCGTTTGTTCAGTTTCCCGTATGTCAGTTTTTGATTTCTCACTTAAAATTAAGTCCATTTTTAACAAAAACAGAGGCACTTTCAGTGGTGTCAGCCACACCGAGCCTCGGATTGAGGCGGGGTTGACTTTTACATTTCACATTTGACCCATGTATCGTTGTTCTAAAGTTTCAACAGAATCCGAATGCGTTTGGTTGGTTTGTCGTATGTTAGTTGTTGATTTCACTTAAAATTAAGTCCTTTTTTAAAAAAAACAGAGGCACTTTGAGTGGTGTCGGCCACACAGGGCCTCGGATTGAGGCGGGGTTGACTCGTACACGTCACATTTGACTCATGGATCGTTGTCCTTAAGTTTCAATAGAAACCGGATGTGTTTGGTCGGTTTGGTGTATGTATGTAAAATATTGTCCATTTTAAACAAAATACATACACTTGGAGTGATACCAGCCACACCGCATCTCGTATTGAAGCAGGTTTGACTCATAAACGTCACATATGACCCATGGATCATTTTACTAAAGTGTTAACACAATCCTAAGGCGTTTGGTCGGTTTCCCGTATGTCAGTTGTTGATTTCACTTAAAAATAAATCCATTTTGAACAAAATAGAGGCACTTTGAGTGGTGTCGGCCACACCGGGCCTCGGATTGAGTCGGGTTTGACTCTTACACGTCAAATTTGACCCATGGATCATTGCCCTTAAGTTTCAACAGAATCCAAATGCGTTTGGTCGGTTTGCCGCATGTCAGTTGTTGATTTCACTTAAAAATAAGTCCATTTTGAACAAAAGAGAGGCACTGTGAGTGGTGTCGGCCACACCGGGCCTTGGATTGATGCGGTGTTGAATCGTACACATTACACATGAGTCATTGATAGTTTTGAAAAAGTATCAATGCAATCAGAAGCCGTTAGATCAGTTTGGCGTATGTACGTAAAATATTGTCCATTTTAAACTAAATACATACACTTGGAGTGATACCGGTCACACCGCGCCTCTGATTGAGGCGGGGTTGACTCGTACACGTCACATTTGACCCATGGATCATTGTCCTTATGTTTTAATAGAATCCCAATGCGTTTGGTCGGTTTGTCGTATGTCAGTTGTTGATTTCACTTAAAATTAAGTCCATTTTTAACAAAACAGTGACACTGTGAGTGGTGTCGGCCACACCGGGCCTCAGATTGATGCGGTGTTGAATCGTACAGGTCACACATGAGTCATTGATTGTTGTGAAAAAGTATCAACACAATCATAAGCCATTAGATCGGTTTGGCGTATGTACGTAAAATATTGTCCATTTTAAACTAAATACATACACTTGGAGTGATACCGGTCACACCGCGCCTCTGATTGAGGCGGGGTTGAATCTTACACGTCAAATTTGACCCATGGATAGTTGTCCTTATGTTTCAATAGAATCCCAATGTGTTTGGTCAGTTTGTCGTATGCCAGTTGTTGATTTCACTTAAAATTAAGTCCATTTTTAACAAAACAGTGACACTGTGAGTGGTGTCGGCCACACCGGGCCTCGGATTGATGCGGTGTTGAATCGTACACGTCACACATGAGTCATTGATCATTGTGAAATAGTATCAATGCAATCAGAAGCCATTAGATCAGTTTGGCGTATGTACGTAAAATATTGTCCATTTTAAACTAAATACATACACTTGGAGTGATACCGGTCACACCGCGTCTCGGATTGAGGCGGGGTTGAGTCGTAGACGTCACATATAACCCATGAATCGTTTTCCTAATGTTTCAACACAATCCGAAGGCGTTTGGTCGGTTTCCCGTATGTCAGATGTTGATTTCTCACTTAAAAATAAGTCCATTTTGAACAAAACAGAGGCCCTTGGAGTTGTGTCAGCCACAACAGGCCTCAGATTGAGGCGGGGTTGACTCGTACACGTCAATTTGAAGGTGAGTATGCATACACGATAGTTGACCTTCTTAGAGAAGGGTTTCTGGAAGAGTATAAAAGACATGAAGCAATGAAGATCATTAGAGTGTTGGAGCAAATGTGGTTGCTACAAACAATGTGGAAATCGACTTGTGCAAAGTGACCTAAGTTACAACTTGCAGGAATTGTACTCTATTTTTTTCTGGAAGGTTTCATTTTAAATGCATTTTGGAATGATAATTTCTTGCCACTGTCTTTAAGGTTTTTTTGACAGCTGAGGGGAAAGGGTGGGGTCTGAAGACACTGTAGGATATGTCGAAGGGTGATTTTGTGTGTGAATATGTTGGAGAAATGTTAACTCCCGTAGTTCTGAAAAGAGTCACTATTTAAAAGAAAGTCACAAGTTTAGATACATCTCAAGATGGTCAGTTTAAAGACATTTTGAGGGACACTACTAAAGACATGCTCAGATATGCACACATCCCCCACTTTTAGATCATTGTCTACTACAATGATCTTCCAAACAAGATATGCATTAGAACGCTCATGATACATAGAGAAATTCACTGGCCACCTTCGAGAATGATCTGAAGCAAAAACCATGACAGCATTATGTTTTTCCTTGAAAATTCTCTTGGCGAACTGGAATGGAAACTCACTCTTGTGATTTTGCGTCTCTACTTGTCACTTCATGTGTGCAGCTACTGCCATTCCAGTTCGCCAAGAGAATTTTCAAGGAAAAACATAATGCGGTCATTGTTTGGGCTTCAGATCATTCTCAAAGTTGGGCAGTGAATTGCTCTATGTATCATGAGTGTTCTAATGGATATCTTGGTTGAAAGATCATTGTAGTAGACAACGATCTAAAAGTGGGGGATGTGTGCATATCTGAGCATGTCTTTAGTAGTGTCCCTCAAAATTTCTTTAAACTGACCATCTAGAGATGTATCTAAACTCACGACTTTCTTTTAAAAAGTGACTCTTTTCAGAACTGCGGGAGTTAACATTTCTCCAACATATTCACACACAAAATCACCCTTCGACATATCCTCCAATGTCTGCAGACCCCACCCTTTCCCCTCGGCTGTCAAAAAAACCTAAAAGACAATGGCTAGCGATGATCATTCCAAAATGAATTTAAACTGATACCTTCCAGAAACAAATAGAGTACAATACCTGCAAGTTGTAACTTAGGTCGCTTTGCACAAGCCGATTTCCACATTTTTTGTAGCAACCACATTTTCTCCAACACTCTAATGATCTTCATTGCTTCATGTCTTTTATACTCTTCCAGAAACTCTTCTCTAAGAAGGTCAACTATCATGTATGCATACTCACCATCAAATGTGACGTGTACGAGTCAACCTCGCCTCAATATGAGGCCTGTTGTGGCTGACACAACTCTAAGTGCCTCTGTTTTGTTCAAAATGGACTTATTTTTAAGTGAGAAATCAAAAACTGACATACGGGAAACCGACCAAACGCCTTCGGATTGTGTTGACATTTTAGGACAACGATTCATGGGTCATATGTGATGTGTACGAGTCAACCCCGCCTCAATCTGAGACGCGGTGTGACCGCTATCACTCCAAGTGTATGTAATTTGTTTAAAAGGGACAATATTTTACGTACACACGCCAAACCGATCTAACGGCTTATGATTGTGTTGATACTTTTACACAACGATCCATGACTCATGTGTGACGTGTACGAGTCAACCCCACATCAATCTGAGGCCCGATGTGGCCGACACCACTCACAGTGTATATGTTTTGTTAAAAATGGACTTAATTTTAAGTGAAATCAAGAACTGACATACGGCAAACCGACCAAACGCATTCGGATTCTGCTGAAACTTAAGGACAACCAAGATATGCATTAGAACGCTCATGATACATAGATTAATTCACTTCCCACCTTTGAGAATGATCTGAATCCCAAACCATGACAGCATTATGTTTTTCCTTGAAAATTCTCTTAGCGAAGTGGAATGGCAATAGCTGCACACATGAAGAGACATGTAGAGACGCAAAATCACAAGAGTGAGTTGCCATTCCAATTCTCAAAGAGAATTTTCAAGGAAAAACATAATGTTGTCATGGTTTGTGCTTCAGATCATTCTCGAAGGTGGCCAGTGAATTGCTCTATGTATCATGAGCGTTCTAATGCATATCTTGTTTGGAAGATCATTGTAGTAGACAACGATCTAAAAGTGGGGGATGTGTGCATATCTGAGAATGTCTTTAGTAGTGTCCCTAAAAATGTCTTTAAACTGACCATCTCGAGATGTATCTAAATTTGTGACTTTCTTTTAAATAGTGACTCTTTTCAGAACTGCGTGATATGAAGGTATTTTGGAGATTTTACTGGTTCATGCATGATATGAAGGTATTTTGGAGATTTTACTGGTTTTTTGTCCAAAGGCCAAAGAAATGTGGTCCATCATTCTTGCATGTTACTCGTACACGTCACCAAGGACCCGTGGATCCTTCTCCTAAAGGATGAAGGCAATCCGGATGCGTCTGGTCAGATTTACGTAGGTCAGTTGTTGTTTCCAATTAAAGTGGTGTCCATTTTAAACAAGAGAGAGACTCTTTGGGTGGTAGCGGTCACACCGTGCCTCGGATTGAGGCGGGGTTGACTCGTACACGACACCAAGGACCCGTGGATCCTTCTCCTAAAGGATGAAGGCAATACGGATGCGTCTGGTCAGATTTACATAGGTCAGTTGTTGTTTCCAATTAAAGTGGTGTCCATTTTAAACAAGAGAGCGACTCTTTGGGTGGTAACGGTCACACCGTGCCTTGGATTGAGGCAGGGTTGACTCGTACACGTCACCAAGGATCTGTGGATCGTTCTCCTAAAGAATGAAGGCAATCCGGATGCGTCCGGTCGGATTTCCGTAGGTCAGTTGTTGTTTCCAATTAAAGTGGTGTCCATTTTAAACAAGAGAGCGACCCTTTGGGTGGTAGCGGTCACACCGTGCCTCGGATTGAGGCGGAGTTGACTCGTACATGTCACCAAGGACCTGTGGATCGTTCTCCTAAATGATGAAGGCAATCCGGATGCGTCTGGTCGGATTTCCGTAGGTCAGTTGTTGTTTTCAATTAAAGTGGTGTACATTTTAAACAAGAGAGCAACCCTTTGGGTGGTAGCGGTCACACTGTGCCTCGGATTGAGGCGGAGTTGACTCGTACACGTCACCAAGGACCCGTGGATCGTTCTCCTAAAGGATGAAGGCAATCCAGATGCGTCTGGTCGGATTTCCGTAGGTCAGTTGTTGTTTTCAATTAAAGTGGTGTCCATTTTAAACAAGAGAGCGGCCATTTTAGTGGTTCAACATTCTTGCATGTTGCTGGTGCATATCATCTGTTAAAATGGAAAAATGACTCATTGGAGAAAGAATTTTTTATTTAATAACAATTACAATTTTTCTACGAACATTTACATACAACAATATTTCATCTTCTGATCCCCTTAACCCCTCTCAAAAATGACCACCAATTGTACATGTCCCCAAGTCAGATATTCATTGTATTTGTGTACAATCTGTCATCAGGTATGCGGCCCACTCGTTTCTGAACACATCTATATCATCTTGTGAGTATGAGGCTTTTTGGCAGTCATAGTAGTACTGCAAAATAAAAAAATAAAGAATTAATAAATAACTTAAACTAACTAGTAATTGTTTTTGAAAATACCTCTTTAGGGATGCTAGTTTGCTGATGAAAAACGATCTCTTTCATAAATTTACAATCATAATAACCACAATCATTATCGTTTGTTTGTTTTGGACACTGCAAAAAATTGATCATTTGGTGAATAAATAACATGTGTTGAGATGTGTTTGGATAGTGAAATTTTATTATATATACCCTGATATTTGTCCAGACGTAGTACTTGCTCGCCTCCCTATGCTTAACCCCTGTCCTCATTCCTTTTTTTAGACGATATTGACACACAGCCCTATCATAACAGAATCCTTAGTAAAAGATAATAAAAATTATATTACTTGATGTTTATACCTAAAACGTAAGATGTAGTGTCTTACAGATTCACAAACTCCATCATGTATGGTCGGTTTGATGGATATCCTAGCTTTGAATCCAGAAAATAAATCTCCGGAGTATCCATGATCACCGCAATTAGCAACCAATGTTGCCTAAAAACACAAAAAGGAATAAGTAAAAAAAAGTGAAAATATAATTGATATGCTTTAATCGTAGAGTATTACCCCTGCATGGTTGGTATTAGGAAAAGTCTGTCATCTGTAATCTTGCGTTCAAATGTTTTCAGCAAGTCGTTCACTATTGCATCCCTTTTTGATGACTCTATTTTTGTTTGGTGTGTTGATGTGATATGAGGACTAACTAGTCCAAATCTTGGCTCATGGGAAAATCCCTTCAACTGTTTTTCATAAATGCGTCTGTCAACAATATAAAATGCATTTAGCCATAATTTGCACATTAGATCATCTTTTAGAAAATCAATTCATGGAAACATACCTCATATATACATTTACAACAGTGACGCCTAACCAACCGTTTTCAAGGATTTCATTTACATTTTCAGCAGCAACGAAATCTTGACTTTCCTCTCCGTATATATTATCTTCGAAAATCACTATATGACTATTACCATCTTTTAGCTTCGTATCCACATGAGTCTTCAATGCTAGTAAATGTGGAAAGAGAACAGGTGGTGTTATTGTGCTTTCAGTAGCTCCTTGGGATCGATTGGTCGATCCTTTAGATGGTTTCGAGCCGATGTTAGTCACCCCCTTTCCTTTCTCCGTCTATAACAACAATCATTGATTCAGACACTCTTTTCATTAATTGTTAAGGGTTTAGCTTGAAAATAAAAGGAAATAAATACATATTTGTCTGCATGTACTCTAACAAGTTGTGTCGGCCATGCAATGAATGTCCCAATAGCCTTTTCGACCGTATGAATATCATCGTCATCAAGTGGAATAGGTAGCATTGCATTTGGATCATGAGATACAGTAATCATCACTTTCAGATGATCTTTTGAAAGTGGTCTATTATGCAGTGTGGCATCTGGGATATTGAACACTGTAGCCCTCGCTACAAGGTGATAGGTGGGTGTTGACAGATATAAATCACAATCATTATCACCCTGTAGAAGATCAGTACAGATAAATAAACAGTGTTTGTCTGATTCATATTTCATGGGAACCGTTATTAGAATATTGATTACCACGGCTAAGACATTTTTTTAGGTGAATGGCTCGTCTCAAAGCTGGTGGGGGTGGGGTAGGATGTTCATGCGGTGGTTGTTCCTGAGTTGTGTCCTCCCTTTGCTTCCCACCCATAAAAGTTGCTAGCAACTCTCCCTCCCATTGCAATTTTTCTTCAGGGGTTGCTATTTTTTCGCTCATTTGTTCCAATTTTTTGTTTGTATCATCCATTTTTTTCTTCTTCTCAAAATATACTCGGGGTGTCACCCCAAACCCTGCACCTCTGACACGACCGTATTTTTCTGGCTGCTTCAAAGCCGTTGATAATAGGTCTGTATCAGCTACAGGAGTAGCTGATTCCTGTGACTGTCAGATATAGGAAAAAAACTAATTATTTTTATATAATAGCAATTTTAAACAAATCTTTTTATCATCGTGTCATACATACACATATTTCCGACACTTTTTGTGTGTTCTCATCTATTAACTTCCCTTCTTTGTTCACACGTGCCTCCTTCCATAGCACATGACGTGGGATAGAAGTGTATTTGGTTTTAGATTCATCAATCTACATATAAACATAGAAAGATAATTATGATGTTGTTTATTGGCACCTAACAATATTACTGTAAATTTAAAATACGTACCATTTTCTTTTCTAATGAAGCGTACCCCATCCTTGCTTTACGATAGGGGTATGTTGGATTTGATGCACGTTCCTTATTTTCAGTACAGAGTTTCTGTTTCATAAATGAAATATTGACAATAAAAGTGATGAATACAGGTATCCTCAAACAACGTATTATCACTCATAATGTACCTGAAACTTCTCATCCCCACGACGGCCAATAAATGCATCCCATGCTTCTTGGGATATCAGGTGCGCATAGACAATGGGTGGGTGCGGGTTTATTTTACCTTTAGAATCTTTCAGGTGATATCTTGTTAAAATAGTACGAAAACCTCGATGAATCTTTCCTGAAAGCCTTAGTACATAATCCTTGTGTGAGTCGTCTACTATAAATGTACTCTTCAAGAGATTGAGAAGAGTAAGACACCGTTTCATCATTTTATTTGCTAGTTAATTAAAGAAATAAATTCATAATGTTACCGTAATTTCTTCCCAGATCACAGCCTTCAACCCGGACACAACATGGTGCCATGAATCTATGTCAATTGGCACGCGTTGCCAAGTGAAAACTCCAATGTAACTGCTAAACATAGCCTTGTTGGGATTCACATGTTGGCCTCGTGCATTCCATCCGACTTCAAATTTGATGCCATTGCTTTTCGCCTTAAGAATTTTGGCTAACACTGTCAAACTACGATGCACCTGTGATTTCTGCGACGTCGGTCCTTCATTCCCGATCATTTCATCGATATCAACATCATCTATATGTTCATCTACTATGATATCAACGGCATGTGCTGATTGTTGTTGGACCTCAACACTAAGAGAAGGAGCCGCAACAGCAAGAGCAGCAGCAGGAGCAGTAGGAGCACCAGGAGCCGCAGCAGTAAGAGCAGCAGTAGGAGCAGTAGGAGCACCAGGAGCCACAGCAAGAGGAGGAGTAGGAGCCACAGCAGTAGGAGCAGCAGGAGCCGCATCAGGAGCAACAGTAGCAGCAGCATGAGCTGCAGGAGCAGTAGGAGCAGCAGCAGCCGCAGCAGCAGCTGCTTGAGAGACTTGTTCAGTCTCAAGGTTAGGAGCACCAGAATGTGCAGAAGTCATTATCTGCAAAATTGGTTGAACAGTTCATTCAAATTACATAAATTCTGTAATGATAAGATAATAACATGAGATAACAAGATCTATATTACAAACAAAATATAACCTGTTTACTGAACTCTCTTTCTTTTTTTCCACGGTTGAAGAGATTTGACACCTCTATCGACAATCCAAATCCCTTCATTGTGGTCTCCTCTAACATACAAAACATCATCTGCATTGGGACCGCTCCGAATTGATTGTGACGTACCACTAAAAGGATCGTCCTCAACTGAATTTTCATCAGAACCCTCAATAGTTTTGGACGATAACAGAACAATCGACCACTTTCGGTGTGCGGGATCTAGAACATAAAAAACTTGTACCGCTTGTGATGCCATTATAAACTGTTCGTCTTTGTATCCTTCATTACTAAAATCAACTTTCACAAATCCCCATTCATCTATTTTAACACCACTATTTTTATCAATCCATTTTCATTGAAAAATCGGCAATTGAAATGTCGTATAATCCAACTCCCATATTAGTTTGATAATGCCAAAGTATGACATATTTGCATAAATTGGATTTCTATCCTTACTACCAGAAACATGCATCGCTTCAGCCACTAGTGTAACTCCACTATTTTTCATGGTACTCTCTTCATCATGTTCATCCGTATAGAATGTATAACCATTAATTACATACCAACTGTAAGATAATACATACACACTTGGTCCAGCGGCTAGCCATCGAAGTCGTTCTGAAATTGAATTCAGATTTTCATCCAACTGCTTAAAAATATGGTCCTGAAACCATCCTAGAAACTGGTGATTATGTGTATCTGCTAACCATTTTTCAGCCCTCGATGGATTCAACTGCCTAAGAATTTCTTTGTGAGTTTCAATATATGGAGGAACCTCCCAACTGTTATGCAAAACATAAATATGAGCCTGCTCCCGATCTGTAATACTGATTGTTACAACTTCTCTTCCAGAAATTCCCCCACCCTCAATGCGTCCAGTGTGACGAGATTTCGGGAGACCAATGCTTTCCACATCAGATAGGTATTCAATACAAAATTCAATGGCTTCCTCAACAATATATTGCTCCACTACACAACCCTCTGGCCGACTTCGATTTTTGACATATCCTTTCAAAATCATCATATACCGTTCAACAGGATACATCCATCTATAGTGCACAGGACCACAAAGTCGAATCTCTCTCACCAAGTGAATCATCAAATGAACCATCATATCAAAGAATGTTGGTGGTAAGAACATTTCTAATTCACATAATATGATGACAATTTCTTTTTCCATAGCTGGCAATTTCCCCGGGTCTAAAACTTTGCTACATATAGCTTTGAAAAAGAAACAAAGTTTGGTTAACGTATGACGAACATTCTTGGGTAAAATGCATTGTAAAGCTATAGGAATTAGATCTTGCATCAAAACATGGCAATCATGTGATTTCAAACCTTTTAACTTCAAATCATTCATTGACACAATGTTCTTGATATTTGATGAGTACCCCTCTGGAACCTTTACATCATTAAAGAAGTTGCAAAACTGATATCTCTCTGCACTAGAAAGAGTATAAGCAGCAGGAGGAAGAAACATTCGATTTTCCCCCTTCACGGGAGCCAACTCTTCTCGTATTCCCATGTCAACCATGTCCAACCTTGCCTTAATTCCATCTTTTGTTTTGCTAGGGGCATTTAGCAACGTTCCAATAACACTATCACATACATTTTTTTCCACATGCATCACATCAAGAAAATGTCTGACGTACAAACAATTCCAGTATGGTAATTCAAAAAACACTGATCTCTTTTTCCAACCGATTTTCTTAAGGTTTTTCAAAAATGGTTTACCAAAAACAGTGTTCATATCTTTTACTTTCTCAAACAGATGATCACCTGTTAGTGGAGATGGTGTTGTGCGTTTTTCTGAACTTCCATTGAATGATGTCGTCCAAGATCGGTACTTATGCCGACGAGGTAGAAATCTACGATGTCCTAGAAACACAGATTTTGATGAATGTTTCAACCTAATTGATTCTGTATCTTCTTCGCACACGGGACACCCTTGAGTTCCTTTAATGCTATAGCCTGACAAATTTCCATAAGCAGGGAAATCATTTATTGTCTCATACAACATCGCTCTCAATGTGAAGTATTCACTTTTATAAGCATTATACAACATTACACCTGAGTCCCACAATAACATCAAATCCTCGATCAAAGGAGTCATATAAACATCAATATCGTTACCTGGTTGTTTTGGTCCGGATATAAGCATAGATAACATGATGAATTTTCGCTTCATGCATAACCGGGGTGGCAAGTTATAATTTAGCAACATAACAGGCCATGTACTATGAGTGCTGGTTTGAAAACCAAAAGGATTCACTCCATCTGTAGATAACGCAAAACGAAGGTTTCTCGGCTCTTTTCCAAATTCAGGATACTCATGATCAATTTTCTTCCATTGAGGAGAGTCGGCCGGATGACGTAATAACCCATCTTTATTTCTTTTATCTGCATGCCACGACAATTGTCTTGCAGTTTCTTCACTTCTATATAAACGCCTAAACCTTGGAATGGTTGGAAAGTACCATACAACTTTCGAAGGATTGGATTTATCTTTCTTCTATCGTGAAGCACCACACTTTGGGCATTCTGTAAGTGATTTGTTCTCCTTTCGAAACAATATACAGTCTTTCGGGAAGGCATGTATTCATTCAGAAATCATTCCCATCGAGCGTAGAATTTGTCTAGCTTCATATGTCCGGCTTGGGAGCTCATTATCTTCCGGGAGCATGTCATTCAAGAGAGCAAGTAGTTCCATAAAACTGACATCACTCCATCCATTGCCTGCTTTCAATTTATACAACTTTAGTACAGCTGACAATGTTGTATACTTAGTGCAAGAAGCATACAATGGCGTCTTTGCACAACTCTTTAACTTCTCAAACAATTTTGGGCAATCACGGGGTTCATCTTGAATTTTCTTTGTCATTTCCTCAATACGATCTTCATCATCATTGACATCTGTAATCACATCCTCCATACGGTCTTCTTCATTATCTATATTTGTATTCATATCTGACGATCCATAAAACACAGTTTTATCCCAGCCAGTAGCTACATTCGCTTTATCTCCGTGTTTATTCCAACATTTATAACTCCGATCTATTCCGTGACATATCAAATGTTCTTCCAACTCCTCTGGAGTAAGTAGTCTAGAATAACAACAACGTAAACACGAACAAAGGATTTGAGAAGGATCCTTTGTGTGATCCTTTGCAAACATGATGAACTCTTTCACTCTGTTCTCGTACACTATTGTTAAACAATTAGAATCCATCCAATCATTATTCATCTTCATCCTATTTGAATCTCAAATATTAGTATTTATGGTTCAAGTACACAAAAGAAGACTTCCAAATACAGTAGAAGGGAACCACTTCCTTGGAAGGAGATCAAGTAGTCTAACCTACAATCAAGATTCATAAAAAAGAATATTAGATTCACTAAAAAGATGATTATCTATCACTCTATAAGGAGGATATAACAGGAGATAGAGGATTTCCAATCGATGAGAGATACCTTTATCAGAGCACCAAATAGGGGAAACTAAAGGAGACTGGTAATAGGGGATCCTCTCATTATTTTATATCTTATCTCTTGGTAAATGGTTTCTGTTTTGTGTTAGAGTACTTTTGTGGGATCATGTTGGTCAACACTCCATTGGGGGTGTGATTAGAAGGCATCTGTCTTCGTAAGGGATGATCCCTCATGGTTTGTGAGTATTGTTTCATTTTGGATTTATACATGCTTGATATGATATGTATTGAATAGATAGTGATGATGTAATTTTTGGTATTTAATCAATATCACATTGATTGTTACCGTAGATGAGTGACCGTCATGCCTCATAAGGGTAGAGCCCATGTCTTTTATGGAGAATGGGATATCTTGGTAGACCATGTAGGACCAGTTCTTCCACAACTAGGTGAGAACATAGACCAGTTTACGAATATTTTTCTTGATGATAATGGATTGAAACAAGAAATATTTCCCCCAGTAGTAGACTGGTTCTAGGATGTGTTTCATGAGAATTGATCAGGGCTACCACCTAAAAGAGACTTTGAGTTCATGATTGAGCTGATGCGTGGAGTTGAGCCATTTTATATAACGCCTTTCAGAAAGAAACAAGAATAGATTCAGGAACATAAAACTCAATGAGAGGAGTTAGATTATGAAGGGTGCATCTACTCGAGTATGTCACCTTGGGGATCTCATGTTTTATTTTCCAATAAGGATGACAGAACATTACATATGTGTTTCTATTAATAGAATATGAATCAGATGAAAATTAAGAACAGATATCCACTTCTTTGTATTTTTGATCTATTTGACCAGCTGAGGGGTTCCATATTGTTCTCTAAGATTGATCTAAGGTTTGTTTATCATCATTTGAGGTTGAGAAATTCTGATATACTATAAATTAATTTTGAAATCATGTATAGTTTTTATGAATTCTTCATAATAAAATTTGTGTTGATGAATTCCCCATGGCATTTATTCTCTTGATGAGTTGAATATTTCACTTGTACCTAGACCAGATTGTAGTTGTTTTATGGATGACATATTGGTGTAATACCAAAATAATGATGATCATTCCCAACATCTGGACATCATCATGAGTACACTTAGAGAGAATCAGCTATAAAAAATCTATCTATATGAAAACATATACATCTTGTTCATAGATTGTTACCTTAAGGCGGCGGCCGAGGGCGTTGCGGGTTGCGGAAGGCGGCCGCGGAGGGCGACCGAGGGCGGCCGAGTGAGGCGGAGGGCAGCGGAGGCGGCGGAGAGCGGCTGAGGGCAGCGGAGGGCGGCCGAGGGCGGCCGAGGGCGGCAGAGAACAGCGACCGAGGGCGTTGCGGGCAGCCGAGGGCGGCAGGCGGTGGAGGTCGGCCGAGGGTGTTGCGGGCGGCGGAGGACGGCGAGTGTACCGAGGGCGGCAAGCTCCGACGAAGTGAACACAGCAGCGGTATTCGGGAGAAGAGTAGCAGGGTTACGGTTCCGCGAGGGCTTTAGCTGCGATTAAACGAGGGCACTGTGCGACCGACTTTATAAAAAAGTCGACTAAGGTTTTATCAGTGCTAAAAAAGCACTGATAAAGCTAGATTTTATCAGCGCTATAATTTTAGCGCTGATAAAGGTAGCCTTTATCAGCGCTTTTTTAGCGCTGATAATATTATGATTTATCAGCGCTAGAAAAGCGCTTATAAAGATTCCCCGTATCAGCGCTACAATTATAGCGCTGATACATGGTCTCTTTATCAGCGCTTTTTGAGCGCTGATAAAGGATACCCTATATCAGCGCTGAAATTTGAGCGCTGGTAGAGGTGTTCTGTATCAGCGCTTTTTTAGCGCTTATATAGGAGAACCTTTATCAGCGCTTTTTGAGCGCTGATAAAGACCAACTGTATCAGCGCTTAAATTTTAGCGCTGATACAGATCATATTTTTCAATGCTTTTCTAGCGCTGATAAATATTACTATTATCAGCCCTATGAAAGCGCTGATAAACATTAGCTTTTTCAGCGCTGTAATTTTAGCGCTGATATAGGGTATCCTTTATCAGCGGTTTTTCTTAGCGCTGTTATAAGGGCGCGCTTCCCTTGCCCGTTTTTGTAGTAGTGTAAGAACTAATTACCCAAAGTGGTATCAGACACCTTGGGTAATGAGAAATGAAAATGGTATTACCCAAAGTGGTATGGGACACCTTGGGTAATATGAAATGAAAATTAAATATTCAAAGTGGTATGGGACACCTTGAATATCTGACCCTATCAACATGTGAGAAATGTATGGGACTACCCGGAATGGTGTCCGGTAAGAAGAAAACCCTCCAGGTTGGGGACTGGTTAAAGTAAGCCCTCCGGGTTGGAGACCGGTAAAAGTAAGCTCCTCGATGCATCGATAGTTCTCGAGACAGTCAGATTGGGTTTTTACCCTTAGGTCATGGCACAAGGCCTTGACACAGAGACCATGAGTCGTTCAGCATGCATTTCTTTGTTTATGACCAACCTAGTGTTTATTCCAATTAGAGGAATAACCTTGGTTATAGAACCTTACCTATGAGTATCAGATAAAAAGAGAAACACAAGACATATGATATGGAAATGTTGATGCACGACCAATTTCTTTTCCAGAACTTCATTTCAAATGTTTTATTTCAATTATCATGTCATAATGTGCATATTTTGTGTAGATGGCGCGCTTGTGCGCGACTCTGATGAAATTTTCATCTTATTGATCATACGCACTTTTCTTGTTTATGGACACTTCACTTCGTGCAACCCATGCCTTTTTATTATTATGCTTATCTTGTTTGCTAAGTGAGTTACCGCTAAGTGTTTTAGTGCATACATATGAAGTACTTTAACTCTGGTGTATCAACCTTTGTTTAGTCTTGATGTTTTTATTTTAAGAAATTTTCTTAGTATGGAAAAGTATTTCTCAACGTAGTTTTCAAAAGCTGTATTTAAATATTTTCGAAAACCCCTTACTGAGTATTTCAATGCTCACCCTATGTTTTATGTTAAATTTTTACAGGTTGATAGAGCCTTTACAAGACTTGGATGTTTGTTCTTAGCTCAGAAATAAAGAAGCAAAGCTGTTGTCTCTGATTCTCCAGGATCAAAACCAGAAAGTTCCTCCTGATGGGTTATGATGTGTGACTTATTTGTTTCATTTGTACGAAATAAATTGCACAGCATAACTGAAGCACTGGCACCGGGCTACCGGGGACGGGGCGTCATAGTTGGTATCAGAGGAATGGTTTAGGCAACCTTGGAAAATTAGGACAACACAAAAACATTAATAATGTTTTACTAAGTAGTGTTTGTTCTTAAACTTCTCAGATGGCAAGACAACGAACCATGCCTAGACTCTTGACTCTCCCTACAGAAATCATAGAGACTATTGTATCAAGATCCTGCTCAACCAGTTACCAACCTTTTGTTAACTTACGACTCACGTGCAAAACCCTCTATGAAATATCGAAAAGCTCGAATGTCCTTCGAATATTCCGAGGTTCAGAAGTTGTGTATAACCTAATGGCTAGTGCGCTGTTTGAGAATTATAAAAAGAAAGGAATGTACTATGAGGGACTTTTCCTGTGTTTCACCATGAACAATAAATGGTTGGCCTTCCCGGCATTTGGAGAAGCTTCAAAGCAGTTGGACTTCCGCGCAGTCTTTATGTACCAAATCCTGTGCTTCAGCATGCTTGGGGAGCTCTGTGATTTTGGATCTTTCCTAGAATCCTTCAATTATGAAATGGTTCAAGAGATCTTTAGGAACCAAATCCAAGAAGATGTCTCGAAGCTTGATGTCACTCGTTCCCATCTCTGGAAAACTACCTGTATCAAACGGGAGCTTGGATTCAATCACGATCCACTTTGCCAGAAATGTATTTGGGAAGAGGAGACCCACAAGCTCTATTCAGCCCTGGGGATTGAGTTGAATAGTAACTTCTTCCATGGGCCTTGGAGGTAAAGGGACACCACCAAGGGTGACAGAGAAGCTGTGTGAGTAAGTCAGTGTTTGTACGCCGATCGAATTGCGGGGACACAATTCTTTTAAGAGGGGGATAATGTAACGCCCCAGGTTTTATAAACTGGTTCAAGTAAATAATGTTGTGCTTTTCAATGACGTCTCTTGTTTTATTTTATTTTATGGTTTGTGTGTTGATAAAGAATTCGAGTAGAAATCAAACATGAAGAATACGATAAACTGTTATATATTTAAAAGATACATTACAACAAGACCCATCTAATTGAAAGTACCCTGCACAAGACCTAACATGGACACAACAAGACTACAAAGAACCACAACACGGGAAACCGGATAGTCGTCGTCTTCAGGGTCCCTCAGTGTGAAAAGTATAACCGCCAGAATCACCGTGCACGCACTCAGCACCAGAGGTATGAGGAGAGCCATCCACCAAGGGTCCGGTGTTTTGAAAAATATAAAACATCCTACCCCCTTGCTTTTATAATGGACCTCTAAAAGGAATATGACCGTTTTTTAGACCGTTGGGTTCCAAGGGACAAAGTGCACCTTTTTATAAAATTTGGTCTTTATTACGCTTTTATAATATTATGGTATTTCGATATTTTAATAAGTACAAAATATTAGAATTATATCTTCAATTATTAAAATAAAATATTATTCTTGTAAATGAATCTATTTTGATCATGATGATATTTATATGGTGGAAAACATGGTATTTTAAAATGTGTCGAATGGGGTATCAACAATAATTGAAAAATGTATTTTTTTCGGATCTCTAAAAAAAATGTGTTTTGAATTAGAGAAAAACTATAGGTCTTTTAAACATAATTGTATAAATCAACAAGTGAAG
Organism: Viscum album; assembly: GCA_963277665.1. Classification (NCBI taxonomy): domain Eukaryota; kingdom Viridiplantae; phylum Streptophyta; class Magnoliopsida; order Santalales; family Viscaceae; genus Viscum; species Viscum album. The sequence continues at coordinate 813,829,590 of OY728132.1, read as the reverse complement.
TAAGTTATAAATAGGATTTTAATGGTTATAAGATCCTAGTAGTTATAAAAGTGTTGTATTAAAAATATATGTATTTTTTTTAAAGAAAATAGTAGTTATATTAAATAGTGTCATTTGTTTGCTTAAACTAAAATGGGATTTTGGATTTGAAAACTATGAGTTAAAAGTACTTATTATGTTTTATACAAATTCCAAATTATAATGTACCGGTTATATAAATATATATTGCAAAGTAGTATATTTTTAACGTTTATTAAAACTGTTTTTTTTTAAAATATGTAACCCAGGCCATCCCGATCCCGCATGGATCTTCTCCCCCGCGATTTCTCCTTGACCGTCCGATCTCGCCTAGGAAGATCCCGACCGTTGATGTGTTTTAAAATGCTCATTTCTTCTCGGCCTTCTGATCTCTCTCGGTCGGATCTCGGCCGTCGTTTTTTTTCTCTCATTCTCCAAACACGTCTTCTCCTACCTCGCGACGGGGACCCGTGAACCAGACAAGGTTTGCCGAGACGCCTTCCCCCACTACTCACGTTGACCTCGCGCAACCACCTACCTAGGACGCCATAGGCTCGGCCTAACCTTCCCCGGATCATCTTCCTTTAAGAACTGAGAAACCCCGGTGAAAACAGGACCTTCGGAGCCAACCCGCGCCACCGCGACACCAGAGCTTCTCCTGGTTCACCGGCCACCCAGCAAACCTCCAGCGAGCTCCTCTCTTGAGCTGTAAGGGTGCCACGTTTTTATGTTTTTTTTTCACCCATGGTTCTCGGTACAATTTTTATATACATGGGTATATATATATATGCCTAATAGTTAAAGTTGTATATATAACTCTATATATATATATATATTCCATGCAAACCATACAAAATTATGTTTCTAAGACTTCCTTATAATTCAGTATTTTATGATAAGAATTATGCCTTTGAAAGGGGTTATTTTAAAGCAAGTCCTAACGTGTACAATATTTATGTAAGCCTTATATATATATAATTATATAATTTTATTAGTTATGTATTTAAATGCAAATCAGTTCTTTATTCTTACATTGTCTATGAATGATATTGGATGCGAACTGGGTCTTTGTGTTAAGTGAAAACATGTAATAGTTGTAGTTGAGGTTTTATATATTTACAGTTTCTTGAACACTTAAAACACATAAGGTTTTGTTTTTTTTTAAACTAAATAAATGATAGATTTTTAGAGGTTTCAGATTTCAAGTGAACCATGTTTAATTTATGAGAAACCCTATTTGCATATATATTGTGTATATATATATCCCTATGTATGTATGAGTTTTTAAGATTAATATCTGAAAACCCTAGTTTCAAGAAATGGTTATGCATGTAGAATTTTAGTACTTGTCTATGCTGTTTTATATTTCTGTGACTAAGGGTACTCCAATGAACTTGATTAAAGTCGCCCTTGAAATGATTTGTGTTTTTTTTCAAAAGGATATGCCCTTGACTGTTTTAAACTTGCATTAAAAGGATATGGATTTAAGGGTTATGTTAATGTGTAGAAATCCTCTATTATTTTTATACCAGGCTCGTTGCAATGATTTTTAGTGGGCAGAGTATAACATCAAATTCTATGACCAGAGAAGAATAATAATTAATGAAAGATAATATTTTTAAAGTGGTTTATTTCCAAGTGTTGGAATTTTAATGATTGCAAGTGTTTAATATTTTTATACCAAGCATGCCGCAGTAATTCTTAGCGGATGGAGATTTGTTGCAAGTACTATGACCTGTGAAGTACAATATTTAATACCAAGTAGTTCTTTTCCATGCACTGGAATTTTAGAAACTCATCATTTAATAACCCTTGGGAGCAAGTCTCTCACATTCATCATTTAATGTGCTTAAATAATTGTTCTACACACATAGTTTGCTTGCTTAACCATGCCTTCTTTTATTCCATATTTTCATGTTTATCTGTCATATCATGTATTTGTAAACCAGTTATGTAATTGTTACCTTATTAATATTATTCATGCATATGACTCAACATGAAGAGGAACTAAGAACTAATTACCCAAAGTGGTATGGGACACCTTGGGTAATGAGAAATGAAAATGGTATTACCCAAAGTGGTATGGGACACCTTTGGTAATATGAAATGAAAATTAAATATTCAAAGTGGTATGGGACACCTTGAATATCTGACCCTATCAACATGTGAGAAATGTATGGGACTACAAGGAATGGGGTCCGGTAAGAAGAAAACCCTCCAGGTTAGGGAATGGTTAAAGTAAGCCCTCCGGGTTGGAGACCGGTAAAAGTAAGCTCCTCGATGCATCGATAGTTCTCGAGACAGTCAGATTGGGTTTTTACCCTTAGGTCATGGCACAAGGCCTTGACACAGAGACCATGAGTCCTTCAGCATGCATTTCTTTGTTTACGACCAACCTAGTGTTTATTTCGATTAGAGGAATAACCTTGGTTATAGAACCTTACCTATGAGTATCAGATAAAAACAGAAACACAAGACATATGATATGGCAATGTTGATGCATGACCAATTTCTTTTCCAGAACTTCATTTCAAATGTTATATTTCAATTATCATGTCATAATGTGCATATTTTGTGTAGATGGCGTGCTTGTGCGTGACTCTGATGACATTTTCATCTTATTGATCATACACACTTTTCTTGTTTATGGACACTTCACTTCGTGCAACCCATGCCTTTTTATTATTATGCTTATCTTGTTTTCTAAGTGAGTTACCGCTTAGTGTTTTAGTGGATACATATGAAGTACTTTAACTCTGGTGTATCAACCTTTGTTTAGTCTTGATGTTTTTCTTTTAAGAAATTTTCTTAGTATGGAAAAGTATTTCTCAACGTAGTTTTCAAAAGATGTATTTAAATATTTTCAAAAACCCCTTACTGAGTATTTCAATGCTCACCCTATGTTTTATGTCAAATTTTTACAGGTTGATAGAGCCTTTCCAAGACTTGGATGTTTGTTCTTAGCTCAGAAATAAAGAATCAAAGCTGTTGTCTCTGATTCTCCAGGATCTAAACCAGAAAGTTCCTCCTGATGGGTTATGATGTGTGACTTATTTGTTTCATTTGTACGAAATAAATTGCACACCATAACCGAAGCACCGACACCGGGCTACTGGGGTCGGGGCGTCATAGTTATGGGATTTGAATTGGCCTTAAATATCTTAAAACAAGGCCTTGAATGCAATTTACGTTAATGAAAATGTCAAAGGGGTGAAACTATTGGAAGCTTGAAACATTGTACACCTATTAATGCTAAAAAAAATTTAACAAAAGGACTCACCAACACCGATAAAGCTATTAACAAAATAACTCAACGACACCAATGGAACTATTCCCAAAATGACTCACCAACATAGAGGGATCTATTCAAAAAATGACTCACCGACACCAATGGCACTGCTCAAAAAATAACTCACTAACGTTGATAGCATTGTTTAGAAAAAGAATCACCGACACTGATGAAACTGTTCAAAAAATGACTCACCGACACTGATGACACTGTTCACAAAATGAATCTCTGATGAAATTGTTCAAATATGCCTCACCTATGACTCTATTCACATGTGTCTCACCAAGTAAACTATTATCATTTGTCTCACCAATGGCACTATTCACATCTATATCACTGACACTAATGGCACTGTTCACAAAATGACTCACCAAAATCGAGGGAACTATTCACAGAATGACTCATTGACACGGGTGGAACTATTCAAGAAAGTGGAAACACTGTTCACAAAACTATAAATTTGGAAAAGTGTTGAGGATAAGTCACCTTGACCTCCCAGAACACCTAAGAAACTAGATTTTAGTAAATTAATGGACTGTAGAGATTTAGGCCATTATAGATACTATTATCCCAACTATAGTAAATATCATAAGAGGGAGGAGAATCTAGGTATGGAAGATTAAAAAAACTACCATATTAGAACAAGTTTAGTAATAAAAATCACTTTTATATCCCTTTACCATATAAATATATGAATAGAAATGAAATCATGCATGATACATAGTGATTTTTATTTACTTCACACTCATAGGGATACATTCGTGGAGAATAAAACCAAAATGTGTTGATGTATCAAATTTAATATGAAACACTTGTAAATCAACATTCTTGATAAATCACTTCTATTCCTAGGCTCACAAACTTTACAATGTCTTGGGATAGCTCAGTACCTTCATAAGGGTCACTCCATGAGTCTCCTTAAATGGATCATTAGCATTGAAAAGGATCACCTTTTTTCTCTTCCTTATATAACTTCTCTAGAAATTATTCACCCTCATTTTATGGACATGTAGTTCCCTCATTATAAATAATGAATGCATACTCAACTACAATCAGATGCTCTATTTGATTTCACTATTTCATCCACTTGATGGAAATTACGTTACCATAGATTCATTAGGAAATCCCTTCTTATCACTTTTGTGATGCTCACTTCCTTTACAAGTCTCACCTCTATTTTAAAGCTCAAATTGCCTTCCCAAAGCTCCTACCTTTCATGATAATCACTCAACCTTCATGAAGATCAACACTTTTGGTCGCCTTTTTATATCCATAATTAACGTCAATACCTTTATGATGATTAAAAATTTCAGTCATCTATTGTTCCTTTGCAAACTTCCTTTCTCCATGAACTATTTCTCAAGAAAAACTATCACGAATCTCCTTCATGAATATAGAGACTCAGAATATTAGTTAAGTATTTCTATTCTTTTATAAGATGGTGTTAGAGGACCATTTATTATAATTTACTCTAATTCCATATACTCAATCCAATTATTTGTCATTTCAAGATGCCCTCTTATCTTGTTCATGACGCTCTGTACTTTTGCAAAGTAATAGGAAAATTTCTCCATTTGCGACGCTCATCGTAGTCATATAGTCTAATTTCTTTCCGTTGCGCATCCATGATATTCCACACCACAACAAAACCCAAAATTCACAATAACTAATTCATTTTCAAATCTCTTTACCTTTAAAAACTCTATTCTTCACCAAACTCATGTTGTTTCCATCTTTTTTTGAGGGAGCCATCGAAATCCAACTTTCTTGATGATTGACCAACGTCCAAATATTTGGAAGACATAAATTTGGAAAATAATGTGGAACAATGTCACCATAGATAGAAAATTTTCTACTCCATCTCTATGGTGTCCATTCCACTTTCATATATCTTTGAAAACAAAAATTTTAAACAATTTCCCTTGAACTACACAACTATCCATGAAAAATCACTATGTCCACAATCACAGTCAACCCAAAAAATTTCAATATTGCATTGAGTGATTTTTCCTAACAGAAACTCCTTAAATATCTAGTGGATAAGAAACTTATTTGAGCTTCTGATAGATAAATTATAATATTTCACTGATTTAGTTAAAATTAATCACAAAATAAATTGATATTGTAAAATTGGTTATTTTCTCTTTAGTAACATTTAAATTATTAACACTTTGAAAAAAAAACATTTATTAAACCATTATAATTCTTCAAAAGACATTTCTTCTTGTTAAATACATCATGAGGTATTATACGCACCAAATATAAGTGAATAGGGTCATAGTAACCAAAATTTCTCAATGAGGTTTAAATTTACAATCCATCTGTTACATTGATCATAATGTTAAAGAAAAGACTAATAAATGAATTTAATATGTTTATCATTTGTAAATACAAAGAAACAATTGACATATAACATTAAATGATAAAAAAATAACACACATAATCATATAATATAAAATACAATGAAGATGTATTGTCACCCCATAAAAAGATATTGAGTGATGAAATACTTACCACACGATAAAATTTATATCAAATCCTCGATGGATGAAATAATTGAAATTAAAACATAAAATAAAATTAATAAAAATTTATTCATTACATAATAAGTATAGTGATAGTATATGCACCATATGATATAAATTAGGTAAACAACATTAAAATACGACTCAACAAAAGGGAAATTGTGAGGAAGTCTCTTAGGTCATGTTTCCCATTAGTAAAAAATGATTTAAACTCTTGAATAATGTTTTCAAAACACATTAATATTTTAATATATGACCATATTCATATCTATAATATCATATATATATACTATCTTCTTATAACATCTCATAACATGTTTTTTCATTAAATTTCATTAAAACAAATGTTTTAGGTGTTAAATTCTTTTTTTTCTCATTTGTGTCTCATTATGAAAGTTATGGTTCCTGAGAATATGATATAATCAGATAATATTATGAATGATATTAAGCTTATAAATATAATATTTACTCATTAGATACACTTTTATAATAACTCATAAATTTTGGGCATGGATAACGAGTCACATTCATTTGTAGAGATGGTAGGTTGTACATTCACATGAGCGAGGATATCAAACCCTTAATGTGTGATATTGTATTGATGTTAATGTTATAATAAATTTTTAGAGTTAATATCATGTATTATGCATCATATATAATAATTATTTTTATCATTATTTATATCCATGTGACTCACCGATGGAAGAAAAATTAAACTGGTTTGTGAGGCGGTAGTCTGTCATTCAGATGAAGGATGGATTTGTTTCAAATTTTATAGAGTGTGAGATGGATAAATATTATTCCATGAATATATTAACATATATATATATATATATGGAAAACTAAATTTGTTATTATATTGAAATATTTTATACATAATTGATTATTATAAAATAATAATTAAATAAAATAAAGATATTGGTGAAGATTATTGCCTTTACTTAGAGAACCCTCATTTGAATCTCTTATTAAAGAAACTATGATTGATTATTTTGGAAGTCCAAAAACTCTATAATGTATATAAGTTTGTTTTTTGGTATATTTTGGTAGGTTTTTGTATAGGCTTATGTTTTTATAGGTGTGAATATGTGTGGATAAGAGGTTCCATTTTATAAGTGGGGTTGGCGTCTTCTTGGAAACAACTCAGGATATTTCCAAAAATAATACAAAATTAAAGCCATTCTAATGAAAAATGACTCCAAATTACCTCATTTTTATGTTTTAGACACTATAATTGTTATATATGTCCCTAAAAATGGATTTTTACAATTATAATTAGAAAACAAACCTTTATCTGTTAGTCTAACCCCTAGTAAATTGGTTTTAACAATAACCACATTAATTAATTGTTTTACTATTTTCAATATTCATGATGAAAAAAATTTATGTTATAATTATTTCCTAATAATAATTATGATTATTTAAAATATGGAACTAATTTTACCAAATTCAATTAAAATAAGTGGAAAATGTTAATTTGAATACAATCCCGGAAATCATGATAGAAAATGATTTTTTAAGTAATGCATTTTTCATGCATAAGATGAATTTACTTTATCAATATGACTAGTAATATTCATTAGATGGAAATAGATTAATAAATATAAAAATATAATCTATAAATTTCAATTAAATCATTCATCATTATTGATTATTTTAATTAATTAAAATAGAGAAACATTATGATGTTATCTGATGTTTTTAGATAAATGTGTTTTTAATCAAAAAAATAAACTTATACCAAAATTTAGTAGAAAAATTAATAAAATTTAACTAATTATATTAAATATATGTAGTGAATACTTAATTTTATTTGAAATCAAATTAAAATCACAGTGGTACTTAAATTAATTAATTTATTAAAAAGAAATAAAAATTGTACAAAAATAGGTATGTTTCAATATTTACTGAAAAATCACTCTTTTCATAAAAAACACATATTGACATGATATGTTAATTTTTAAAATATAATTTTAAAATTGAATTTAAATTTTCATGAAATAATTTAGAAAAAGAATTAATTATTTATATTAATCTCTCACAAATAAAAATTAAAACATTTTAAATGAAAAATTAATTTGTAAAGCATGTAAAGTGTTTACTAAAAATTGAGTACATATTGACCAATATATTTTATTCATCTAAAGTATTTATACCTAATTTTTAGAATACATTATTTTTATTCATGCTACTAATTTTTGTGGTCATTTCATAGTGGACACATTTAAATAGTATCTCATGGTTCGTTTAGGCTTGGTGTTCCATGTCGTATACGATACCAAACAAAGCATTTTTTTAATATGAGGTGTCAAATTCTCCCCACCTTCGATAAATTTAATCCTCACAATTTTATCTTGCACATGAAAAAATGGTTTAAAATTAGATCATATCATTGTTGAAAACCGAAATTATAAAAAGGGTTAATAAAACATCACCTTAATGAAAAGAAATGGGAAATTCAAGGTTATATGGAACAACAAATTACTTGGTTACAATATAGTAGAACATTATTGGGATGTGAAAATAATGAAATGAAATAAAATAATGAATATTTATTCAGAATGATAGAGTTCATTAATCACAATAATGTGAATATTTAAGAGAATGTTAATGATCACGAAATCACGAGTCTATAATGTTTTAAAAGCCCATTTATTCAACAGATTTAAATGTAATAGGATAAAATTTTCATATCATGATAATTTTCTAAAGTTTATATATTCTTTTACTATCATGATTGAGATCACCCAAAAATATACTTGATATATTTTTATATCATAAGAAAACTTTCAACATTTGGTGGAGCTTCGATCAATTATAGATTCACCACTTAATCCAGAAAATTAATACCCAAGATGAAGTTTTTGTGCTTGATTCATAAAAACTATGTTTTAACTAATCATAAGATATATTAATGAGTGGAAATTACTTCCATATATCTTTATATATTTACCAAATCCAAAATCTAATGCACAAGTTGTCCAATATAATAAATTAACTGCCAAATCAAGATAGTAACACCCAAATTATATCATAAAATGTTCTCATTATAACATTTAAGTAAAAAAAATTCATACTAACAAGAACATCACATAGGCCAGTTGTACATATTTCACCCTTGTCACACTTCGGTTGTGGGTTAAATCCCCGTAGACTTACCGGATGTGGTGGTTTGTCACCTGACATTTGGGTTTTTCTTTTTTTATACAACCACATTAATATAATTCCTATAATGTATACAAAAATATGATGAACAAATTAAAAAATAAAATTAACCATCAAATCAATTTTTAAACACTAAGGTTTTATTTATGACTAATTTTTAACAAAATAAAATAATCCTGGATATCTATTATTACATGAGCATCAATGATTATATCAACCCTAAAAGTTATTAATAAAGTTAAACATATGTCCAAAAAATATAAAATAATTATTTTTCAAATTACATTCTAAAAAAAACACAGGTTAAACAGAAGGGTTACATAAACCTCAATCAGATATTAAAAATCAATAAATGTCTTCATGGTACTTCTGTAACATAATAAATCTGAAGAGGAATCCTTGAATTTAAAATTAAAATCATCTTGGGATTATTAACCCATGAAGGTGTTTAAAAATCTTAACATATCCTTATAGGATTCACAAAAGTATTGTCATTGGGAATTTCATTATTTTCAAAGATTTTAAAATATTTTAATAAATATGAATTATCTAAAAAAAATTCCCTAGGAGTGTCAAATAAATGTGAAAAAATGACAATTTTCAAACCACATACGGTGATCGAGTCAAAGACCAATGCTTCATTTTTGAGTAATTACCCCTAGGTACAATTATTCTAGATCCACATAAACTTGTATTATCTAGATTAAGATTTAAATTGATGCAAAATCAATTTATTTATACCTTAAAAATGTTTATGATGTTATCCTATATGTATAATAATTATTAATACTAGTTATAGGGTTTAGTTTCCTAATCAATTTTTTTCCTTCTAAATTTAGTTCCCATGGTTTCTTCAATACATTCCCAGTTACCATCTATAATGAATCTCACTATAGTAACTTAGAACTAGTGTAGAATTTATTATATTAGAACAAGATTCAGTTGATCGCATCCCAACGGACCAAAGCGTTTTGTAGTATTGGTAAAATTGATACATACTTGAATCTCATATTACATTAGAATTCATAAATTACAACATATTTAAAGTAAATATTTTTCACCCATGAACTCGTTTAGAGATTCTATCTCCATATCCTAAGGAATAGAGAAAATGGGGATCTCTGATCCTCAATAAGGGTTATATATAATGAAAAATAACAATAATCAATAAGGAATAATCAATACATATTAGTAAATAACTTACAACAAATTCCATTTAAACAATATCTTTTTACATGATTATATATAGAATATTAAATATGGAAAGGTAAATAACTGAAGTCACAATCCATTTAATTAATACCAAGAGAAAAAAATGCATCCACATATAATATTAATGAAATTATCACATAGAAAACTATAACTGAGATCACAACGATGGAAATTATTAATATTAGGAATCATGATCATAGACCCCATCATATCTATACTAAGATGACCTTGTCCAAAATAGTTTAAAACTATGGGTAAAGTCCCATTTAATTTGTCTGTTTGATTTGGCTCATGGGACTCATGGATGCATTAAGGGCCTATAAAATTTTGGTTCCCACCCATCAATACATTTCTAAAGTATTCCACATATATATAATGACCAATTTGATTCATAAAAAATGTGGATTATCAATAAATATCTATATTTATTAAATCGTACTAATTTTTCAATATTTACCCAGTCAATAAAATATCATTTGAAGTAAACAAAATATGTTAAAAAGGTATAAATTTTATGAAATAGTCAATATACTTAACACAAAAATATATTTATTTAAGAGAAATGAAATTTCTAAAATAAAATATTCACTAGAAAGTAATTTTATCTTGATGAAGTTAACAACCACAATATTAATCAATATATGATAGGTGGTCATTGGTTTATTGGGGATATAAGTTTTTTCATAAAATCATATCCTTAAAAATAATATTAATAATATAAGTAAAATATAAAAATAATATTTCATAAATCAATTGTATTTAAAATACTATGAAAAATGTGTAGTGAAATAAACTTTTTATAAAATGGCCATGGTGGAAGGGAAGTCTATTTTCACCATATACATTAAAAACATTCCTTTAGGCTTTTTGCAACAAATGTTAAAAAATAATTTCAATAAAATTCTATAAATATTCCTCTCAAAATATATTTAAAAGTCAAGGAAAACATATAATTTACTTAATAAATCCCTTGAGTAAACAAAGAGGATTTTGTAAATTTTTTTTGGAAAACATGTACATGGAAGAAAAATATATCCATTTTAAAGAGAAATAAATCTGTTTTAATTTTAAATAAATATTTTCATGATTCAAGTACCAAATATAGGAAAATTTGGAATAATATATTAAAACCCCTTAAATATATAGAGGATAAAGAAATTATTGGATCTTATGAAGGATGAATGATAATATTCCAACGATGAAAAAAAATAATTCCCAAAATAAAGTGAGATTGTGAAATATATAATTACATCTTTATTAAAATTTTAATTTCAACACATAGAAAAATATACCTAAATTAAAAAATTAATCAAAATGAATAATTTTTTATTATTTTTAAATACATTAAATGGGTAGTGTATTCACAAAATTAAATTGAAAATCTTTATTATAAAAAATATGTCTCAGTGTAGTATAAATTGAGAAAACATCCCTTACAATAATCTTACTATTCAAGAAAAGATTAATCAATGAATTTATCATTTTTATCATATGTAATACTAAATAATACAAGTGTAAATACCGAAAAAATAATTAAAATTCATTTCAAACATAATCTTTGAATATCAAATATAATTAAAAAGTAATAAAACACAATGAAAATAAATTGATTTATGATATTACTTACCAATTGGTAAATTTCAAGTCAAAACCCACTTAAATGAATCAATTCAAATTTAATCTTAAAATAATAAAAATTATTAATAATTAATGATATAATATGTGAAATTTTTAGTACATAATCCATATAAAATAAATTAGATTAATAGTAGTAAAATATGCCTCAGTGAAGGGAAATTGAGATGATGTCCCTTACCTCACCATTTCCTTTAGTTGGACTCTAATTAAGTTCCTGTATAATGGTTTTAAGCATCTAATTAATTTACAGTTGAACCATATTAACTTTTATAATATAATTTATGATATTTTTATAACATATTATCATCCTTTCATCAGAAATATTTCATTATTATCATTGTTTCTGGTGTTAAATGCATGGTCTTTTCATTAGTATATCATCAAAAAAGTTATGGTTCTGAAGAATAGGATATAGTTTAATAATATGAAAAATTATAATAATTTTTTAAATATCTATTATATTCAATATATACAACTTTAGAATCATTCTATGATGTTGGATAGTGAAATTGAGTTGCATCACTTCGCGGAGACAGTATGTGGTACATACAAACAAGCGACAATATCATTCCCTGAATTGGTAAACAATTATGGGAGTGGATGATATATAAAATCTAAATAATTAATATCATTCCATAATTAGCGTATATATTCATTATTTCTGTCATTATGAATTTTCATGTGTTTCAGTGATGGAAAAAAATTACATCGGTTTGTTAGGCGGTAGTCCACTATACACAATAGCGATGATTTTGTTTACCATTTGATGGAGAAGAAGATGGATAAATAATATCACATCAACAAAATTTCTTCTGAGAATATGGTGTATTTTGGAGTTATTATATTGAAATTGTTGAGACATTGGTGAAGGTGACATAAGTAGATTTCAAAAACAAAAAACATGGTGATTATTATCACTTTTGGTTAGAGAACCCTAATTTGGATCACTTATTATGGACCATCCTGAATGGTTTCAAGGGATTATATTTTTAATTATTTTTTATAATCTCCATTTTTCATATTTAGGGGGAACCCATACATGGCCCGTAGGCTTAGTGACACAGTATAAGGCGCAAAGGCCTCAGAGGAAATCATCCAGACTATAACTATTAGGAACTAACCCTCCACATCATCAATATCATGTTGTTAGCTCTCTAAAGTTTCATATATCTTAGACTAGTTGTTCTCTAAAGAGATGAACATGCATTGTACTGATGGAAATTATCATACCCTCTAATTTTTCCAAATACATTTATCTTTTATCTCGTGAATGTGGATGCTCTGAGTCCTCATTTTGAGCCTCTTCCTTGCAGAGTTTGTTTGGCTGCTTCAGCACAACATGTGGTATATAGGACATGAGTATCTCAAAGGCCTTAAGATGGACCAATATCCTTGTTGTACCAATAGTCGGGGTGGCCCAAAGTCATGAAGGACCTGAGGACCAAACTAGTGGCCCAAAGGCCAAATCAGATGAATAGTTCCAGTTGTTGTTGTAAAAAATAGAACCCACTATAGTACCAATAATAATAAATACTATAGTATTTCAATAGTAACCCAAAAATATTTCTCCACCTGTATTTGATCTTGGTTCTTTGGGATTCTATTCTGGAATCAATTCCTCTTATGTACAGGCTCATTAACACTTATTAAAGATCACATGACTAGTCTTTTTGAAGGGAAACACCTATAGAATGTTTCTAATTCTATTATAGAAATATTTTATCAGTGTCTAGGAAAGATATATATATAATTATAGGTATGAATAAGTGGGGTGATTACCTTTTATAAGTTGAGTAGGGGACCTTATTGGAAGCCACTTAGAAATTTTCTAAAAGTATACAAAATTATAATGCAATTAAAAATCCAAATACGTCCAAATGACATTATGTTTGAATATGGTATAGGGTAATGTTGTAATTTTTTCATAAAATAGGATTTTTAAATGTTTAGTTAGAATAATTATCCTTATATTTTATTTTAACCCCTAGTAAACATGTCTTAACATTTACCACATTAATTGAATTTTTTATTATTTTAACTATTAATTGTGACCAAAAAATAAGTTTAACTTATTAAATAATATTAATTATTCTATTAAAAAATTGGAATTCATTTTAATAAATTAAATTCAATTAACTGGGAAAATTTAATTTAAATATGAATCCAAAAATCATGTCAAAAAATTGTTTTCAAGAAATTCATTTTTGAAGAATATGATTATATTATATTAAATATATGACTAGTAATCATCCTTATATGGAATTAAAATAATATATATAGATATATAATATATAAATATAATTCAAGTCATTCATCATTAATTATTATTTTATTTAATTAAAATAGAGACACATTATGCACACAAAAAATGGTTTTTAAAAAAATACGTTTTAAGGCTAAAAATTAACTTATACAAAAAATTAGAATAAATAAAAAAAATGTAATTAATTATATTAAATATTACTTAATAAAACTTATTTTAATTTAATGTAAATTATATATCATAATTATTAATTTAAATAACTTAATTTATTAAAAACAAATGAATGTTTTTCTAGTAGTGGTCTTTCACTATTCACTTGAGAATCACACTTTTCTGAAAAATAACAAATTTTCACCGTATGTTAATTTTGGATTTTCAATTTTATAAATGAAGTTAATTTTGTATAAAAAAATCTTATAAAATTAACATAGATTATTTGTATTATCATATCACAAAATAAAATAAATACATTTATGATGAAATATATATTTTTGAAGCACATGAAGACTTTACTAAAAATTGAGACCTTATTTATGAATATATATTTTTTCATATAAAATATATTTTCATAATTTTAGAAAAGTTATTATTCCTATTCATATGTTCAAATTTGATATTTTTGTCAAATGGGTCATTTTTAAATAGTCTCTCAGGGTTCTTCTAGGCTCAATGTTGCTTTTTGTATATGCAATCGATCATAGTCTTCATTCTAAAAACTATGGGTGTTACAACCCAACATAACATTGATATAATTAATCAATAGGTAACATAATATAAATAATTTATAAATTCTAGAATTTATGAGTTAAAAGTTTAAATATAATTGTGAATAAAGGCTCTTTATAGTGCATAACATGAAATAGTATTGGGATGTAGTTTATACCTATGATAGTATGTTATTAGGTATTATAATAATTCAATAGTACATATCATATAAATACTTAAGGAATCTTATAAATATAAATTTCATAATTAATTTCTCTTTTTATATCATATAATATTTATGTAATTAATCATATTACATTGAATAATTTTTTCTCCACATTGATTTCAATATGTCATAAAATCAAACATGGTTAATAGGACAATAGTTAGGAACAAAAGGCAACTGATATTTCACATAGGGGATGAGTAGAAACTCACTACCAAGAAATATCCTTAAATGTAATTATCAAAACATATAAACATCCGTCAATGTTTCAAGTCTGTATTAAATAAATTTATACATAATGTGAATATATCATTATATTATACAATATTACAAAATATATATTAGG
This sequence comes from Viscum album, assembly GCA_963277665.1. Lineage (NCBI taxonomy): Eukaryota > Viridiplantae > Streptophyta > Magnoliopsida > Santalales > Viscaceae > Viscum > Viscum album. Next base: position 813,814,203 of record OY728132.1, on the reverse strand, counting down.
ATGTATTTATTTATTGAGTTTGGAATTGATATAATTGTTAGGGTTTCAATAATTATACTGAAAATTTTTTCACAACATAAGAAATTATTAAACAGGACAGTGAACATAAATTTTAAATGATGAACACAATAAAAAAATAATGTATGAAATACAATTACAAAATAGTCATAATGTTTATATCAAACTTGAATAGGGTAATTCATGTCTAGTTTAGTATCCACTATTAAAGATGATAACCCTTTCCATGGGAGGATTATTTTTTATCCATGTGATACATTTGAATACAAAAAGTAAAATGATATAAGAATAGAAGAGGAAGACTCCAGATAAAATCTTAGAAGGGAAAAATAAATAACTCTCTTGGAAAAAGAATACTAGTGGACTCTAAGAATCACTATTTCTTTCTATAATTTGGATTATGACTAAAACCCTATTCCTTACTATTTATATAATCTCTACTACAGAATAGGCATTTAATAGCGTTGGAATTTATTTGTTCAAAAAAATAGGTGATAAAGGTTCCCTTTATCAGCGCTAAAACAAACGTTGATAATCAGTACATTTATTAATTATTTTTAATATAATCGATAAAAGACACCCTTTATGAGCACGTTCTTTTTAGTACTGATAATGGGTGCCCTTTATCAATGCATTATTTTTTACAATGATAAAGGGTAAACTTTATGAGTGCATTATTTTTATCAGCCATAGTGGAATACTTTTTCCAAATTTTTTTGCACTTCTGAATAAAATGAAATAATGAAATAAATAAAAAATATTTTCTTTAAAAAAAATTATTATAAATAAATTTATAAATAAATATTTATTTATAAAAATGAATAAAATGATTATACTATATATATATTATAAATAATAATAACTATTATATATTAATTATATAGTTATATGTAAAATGAAAATTAATCAAATTGAAATTAAAAAAAATAAATTCAGAAAAATAATAATCATTTTATTAATTAAATAATTATTGATAATGTTAATAAATAGAGTATATTAAATATATAGATATATATATATATATGAATGTATATAAATATGATTTATATAATACAAAATATTTATGATTTACATTAAATAGTAATATATTCAATGAATAACTGTATTCAATTACAAATTTATATGGATTAAAAATACTGACTAATTACATCGACTAATGGACATAAATGATTGGCATTTTATTTTTCAATTTTACATAGATCAAACATATTATATTGATTTCAAATATATGCAATTAATGCATTTTTTATACAATGCACACAGACAAATATTTTTTAGAAAATTTAATCAACTTATATTATTTATTATATATACATTTATTTACTATGTTTTAATATTTTCAATATGAAATCATGATTATTTAAATATATATCCATTTTTCAGAGATTTATATTTAAATAGATAAACTTATCCATTTTTTCAATATTGTTAAAGTGTATACTCATTTTTAATTTTTCAATTTTACTCATTTATTACATGCATACACTTAAGATTAAATATTCATTAATATTGTTAAAAATATATTAATAAAAAATATTTATAGATAAATATATTAATAAATGCATATTTACTATTTTTATACATTTATAATTATATATAAATGATGAATATTTGTTTAAAAATTATTTATATAAATATATACAAATAATTATTCACATTTGAATAATTAAAGAGCATAATAAATCTATTTATATAATGAATACATTCTCTATATTTATAATAAATATATATATACATTTATTAATTATATACATGTAATTATATAAATATTTAATACTATATAAATATTATATTTTTGAATAGTATATATCTATTTATAAATAATTAATTATATTTTCAAAGTATTGTAAAATTATTAATTTATAAAAAGTATTATTACATGTGTTATAATAATATAAAATAATTATATTATTTTTTAAAAGTATTTTTAAAAAAATTATTATACATACTTTTTAGACCTTTTTTACCGTTGATAAAGATAGAGATAAACATTAAAAAAGCACTGAACAAATCAATTTTTATCAGCACTTATTAACATAACACTGATAGAAGGAATCTTTCTCGATGATTTTTTAAAAGAAATAATAAATGTTCCTCGACATATTTTAAGAACCCTAACCATCATAAGAAATTTCATGATATCCAATGCTCATTGTGAGAGAATGTTGTTTTCAATGCCCCCCACTATTGAATCGAAGCTTGAATCTAGGATAGAATCAAGGAACTTACTTTTATGGGGCTCGAATCCAAGGCTCGAGCGATTCAAGGGTCGAATGAAACCAAGGCTTGAACAAAATCCAGGGTTTTTGATATCTCTACTTTCCCTGAGTTATCCACTAGACGTTATCATCCCACATATGTGGCTCCAAAAAACACTAGTAGAAATATTGTAGAATAAAAATACCCAAAATTCATTGTTTTTTTGATATATTGATGTATCGTCTTCCCCGATAGCATGTTTCTATCCTTGGGATAACATTGGTACTTTGTAACTTGAAATATATCAAACCTGGTGCTAAATCATGTTTTTTGAGGTATAATAGGCTCCCAATATATATATTCCACGACATCTACGTCTTTTCAATCTTCATCACTTGAAAAATTCATTCATATAGAAATTGGTGTTGACATTTGTTTGGAATATTCCATTGCAAGTCACTTGGGAATAAATTTATGATATTATGACTAATAAATTAATGTGATATGATATTCTTGATTTTCCTAAAAACTAAAGAAAAATGTTTCAGAAATCATAGAAATATCGATATTGTACCACATATGATCCAAAAAAAATTCATTGTGCTTTGTCCAATACTCAAATATTATGCCTGATACATTTATGAGTACCAAAATCATTAGATCAATATATTTTATGATGTAGAGGCAATGATCAACACTAACTCGCTTAAAATAATGTTTTTTTAAGTATTGATCCAATTTTAAATACTAGGTCCTCAGTGATTTCTTTATCTTATAAATAGAAATGTTTAACTGGCACACTATTCTCTCATTTTCATCAATAATAAACCCATCCAGTTTCTGAATGTATAGTTACCCCTAAATAACTACATTGATGAATACTGATTTGACACCATTTGGTATACTTTTAACTACCTTTTAAATTAAATATAAAATATAAGTCAAATAGATTCCAATTAGGATATTGGAGTGAAATTATCATAAATATAAATTCCTTTAGTCAAGTATTTCCCCTTAGAAACTGGCTATTATTTATTTTCATCCACTTTTGCATAGTCAATGAGTTTATTCCTGAACACCCACTTGGTTCTGATAACATCTCTATCTTATAGCCTTGGAAAAATTTCCCATGTAGCATTTTTATTATCTAGATCAATCTATACATGCATAGATATGACCTAATTATCATCCTCTTCGAACTATCCAAATGACTTATTCCCAACTTGGAAGAAATTTAGGTTTTTATAGAGTCTCACTCCATTGAGTTTTCACCTAAACATTGTGATCAAAAATTATATTTATTCATTAATTTCATCCTTTATGGAATTTATTACAGATGATAACCACGACTAAATTTATCCTATATAAATGTTTTATTTTCAGTATACCTCATCCCCGAGTCCTCCAAAAACTACTAAATTAAACATTAATTTACTCGGATTTTTTATTATTTTAATTGTTAACTATCACCCCATTCAAATTAATAAAAATTATCTATCAATTTTTTTCATCATAAAAACATCTCAACCCACCCTTTTAAGTCAATATTTAATTGTCCCATTATATAATATGATCAATTTTTTCTAAAAAATAATCAATTTTCCCTTTCAAACATAATTACCATAAATGTTTACCGACCCAATTTTAAAATAATGGTTAGGCAAGTTTTTATACAGTTGTAAAAATATATCCCACTTTTAAATGATAACCCACTCATTAATAATTTTTTAAAATCACTTCATTTATTTCATCGAACATCTTATAAACAGAATATGTGTTTTTATTAATCAATCTAAAATCATATCATTCTATAAAATTTCCTTTTGGTTCCACACTTAGAAATATCTAATTATCATCTATATAATTCTCACAAATGAAAGGAATTACCCCTTTTGGAGAATATAATGGAGTACAACTGGCATCCTCGTTAGTTTCATCTCCCAAAAAAATATTATTCCAATTTACTGCATGGGACTCATCCCGCCCCCTATTTTATATTTCTAGTATTATTCTGAGTAGTAGACATCATATGGATGACTACTTCTTTGAGTATTTTAAGAAACATAGGTGCATTCCCATAAGATATGAAAGGTGAGTACCAAATAACCAAATGAAATGGGAACTATTCATAAGATAAGATGATGAGGATGAAAATTTTCTATAACATTCACCATTGGAATAATTCATTGCATAAAACATACCATAGTGATGTAATTATTTTCATAAATTAAATTACCTATTCAGTTCAAAGCATACTAAAATTATTTGAATCATTCTAATATTTAATTTCCCTTATTAAAATTATTTACAACTTCATCCTTTGTTATTGATTATCTTATGTGTATTTATTTATGGTAAAAAATGAATATTTTGTGAACCTAATAGGATATCTCTATTTTCTATTAGATGATTAAAATATTGATTTTAAGGAATATTATTTTATCCCCATCCTCATCACTAGTTTATTGATTGCTTAATGAGATATCTTTGCCTTTCTATCATCATTCTTCCATTACTGTCAACATATCCCTGTGATAAACAATCTTTTCACAGTAAAATCTTTATCCACATAATTAATGTATTGTCTTGTATTTATGTTTAATTTATTTATTTTTAGTATTAATTATATAATAAATATTTTCTTTTAAAGTTTGATTATTTTGTTTGATTTGGGGTGGTTTGATCGAATCATCTCATGGTCCTGAGTTATTGGACTCTGAGCCTATAACTATGACAACAGAAACAAGGAAATACATCATGAATACATACAACCATCATGAAAAGGGAATTTCAACTATTTATTTAATTTTTTTGTTATCATTTTATCTATTATTTCTATGATAATTTCCTTAACATTTTTATCTGATACATATTTATTATTTTAAAGATATTTTGGGAAATCATATTTTTCATTCAACTATCTCTAAAAATCCACAAAAGTGATAAGATGTTTCTTTCTACCAATGATATCTTGTTTTTCCATTTTCACTGCCTTTCTTTTCTAAACATCAAACCAAAATTATTTATTTGATGTTGTTAGTAAGAAAAAAATTCATTATTGAAATTCAGAAAAGTATAGGAATATCATGTTCCCATTGTAGTGACTTCTCATGATATAATGGGCACATGATATTTCTATTCTCTCCAGACGTTCAACAAAGAGAAAGGCTTTTAGGATAAAAACATCACATCAATATGTAGTTTTGGAAGGTCAAAATATAAATACAATGGAAACATGGAAAAATTGTTGTCTCACATTTTTTGGGACATTGGGATGCGTAGGAAAAATCCATACCTCAATCTAACAAACAGTGTTACCGATATGACTCCAAGTGCTTCATTTTATTTTAAATTGAAATAATTTTTAGCTAAAAGGACAACCGACATACTCAAAACTTATAAGAAATATTCTTATTATTCTAATAATTTATTGAAATGATCCATACGGTAGTTGGGATGTGTTGGAAGTAGTCACACCTTAATTTGACACACTATGTGACCGTTATAAATCAATGTATTTGTTATCAGTTAAAAAATGACAGTTTAGTAAAAAATGCGACTCACTAAAACTAGATCAAACACATTCAGTTTTTCTTAATAATTTAGTAATTAGATTAATAATTCATTTTTGACATGTTATAATATGACTTGTGTCAAATAAATACATGATGTGATCTATTTGATCCAAAGTGCCGGTTTCCAGTTTAAAATGATAGTTTTTATAAAATACATGTGACATACTAAAAAATGATTAAAAACATTCATATTATGTATATACTTTAAGAAAAATATCCATAATAGATTTAGGATGTGCAATAATTAGTCGTACCTCATTCCGATGCTAATTGTGACTGGTATGAATCCAAGTGTGTCTTTTTATTTAATATTGATATCAATTTTAGTAAAAATGAAAACTGACCTACTCAAAACCTAGAAAATACACTTAGATTATTTTTATAATTTACTAAAACGATCCATATGTAATTTTTTATGTGTCGAAATCCACCTCACCCCAGTCTGACCCATGGTGTGACCAGTATGACTCTAAATGCATTTTTTATTTAAAAGTGACATAAATTTTAGTAAAAAGGACAACCGACCTACTCAAAAATGAGAAAAAACATTTGGATTATTTTTCTATGATAGGGAAATGATTTATTAGTCATTTTTGATTGGTAGGAATTGGTTGCACCTCAATATGATGCACCAGGATTATAATATGAGTCAATGTGTTCGTTACCAGTTTAAAATCAACATTTCAAGTATAAAAGTGTCACTTGCTGAAAACCAAGAATACACACTTGAATTTTATTGACAAATTACGAAACTGATTCATAATTTATTTTTCCCATGTAGGAATCCATATCACGTCAAACTGACATACATTGTGACTAGTATGAGTCAATGTGCACATTCTGAGTATAAAATGACATTTTAGTAAAAAAGACAAGTGGCGTACTCAAAACTGAGAAAAACCATTCACATTGTTTTGATACTTTTGTAAAAATATCCATAATTCATGTGAGTTGTTTAGGAATTATCCGAACCTCAATCTGATGTATGGTGTGACTAGTATGACTCCAAGTGCATCTTTTCCTAATCATCTTTATCTTATACTTATTTAGTGACTTCTGTATTCATACATGATTTTTCTGATTTTTTGTATATTTGGTGATGGGCTGTGTTGTTCCATCACACTTAACTAGTGATGCAGTGTTCTATTACAACATACTATAGTATGACCCACTATCAGCATTTTTTGGAACTTATAAAAGATTAGGGATTTTAATCTTACTCTGATATTCATCGCTTCTCTAGTGTCGATAAAGTAAATTTTTAGCTGTATTAAAGACCTATTTTGTAGTAGTGAAATAAGGGAATTGAATTTCATTTAAGGAATATATTTACAAAAAATAACTATAGAGGTGCAATAAATTTCCCTCAAAGGATACATAATGGATCAATTTTCCCCTAAAATTTTATTATGTCTAAAAACACCTTTGGAGGTCAATTAATGAGCCTCAATATTAGTTAATGTAAGAAAATAAGATTCATAAATTGCATTTAATGGTAAGAATATTAATTTACTAAAATTTCTGGGCTTTTGTAAGACATTATTTCAAGTGTTGGAAACAATCCTATTTATAAATTAACAATATAAATAAATCATTATTTATAATATAATGTGATATAAATTATTTAATCAAATATTTCAAATGTGAAAAATAGAAATCTTATTCATATTTATAATAATAACAAAAATATTTACCCCTGAAATAATATCGCTAGTCCAAAAATACTAACTACGTTTATATTATGTGTGACCCCAATGAACCATTGTAAAATTAAAAATAATTATAGACATGATTTCTACTCATAAACAATGATTGGTATATTTAAACTTAATATTGATATAATTGTTTTTTTCATTGATTAGAAATTAATCATCAAATAAGAAATAATTAGAATCCATAAAACCATAGAACACCATGGATTGAAATGAAAATAATTGACATTATATGGAAAAATGTATGTGTACCTTAATTGATATATTGTTACTGTTGTTTCCATAAATCTATTTTTGATGGAGAAAAATATGAATAACAAATAAACTAATCCTTATGTGGTTCCTCCACTAATAAATATGAATCACATGATGTTCAAGAAGGATCCTCCTCATCTCTCATTGTATGCTAGTACCACTTTGTAGTAATGTGAGACAAATATAAACAGTTTCAAGAGGGATAAAATATTAGTGGATAAATTTTTTATGGTGTTCACACACTAATTCTCATAGAAATACCTCCATTAAATAGGCTTTATGTATTATCATTAAACACCTTGAAATTACTCATATGTTATAATTCAAATGAGTTAATTCCTTTCAGTAATAAATGCTTTGTAATCCCTTGACAAACCAACATTAATTAATATTTATCACGTGAAGAATATGATAAAAATGTGTTTAGAATTTTCGAACATTAATATCATAATATTGATTTATCATTATATTTAAAACAACACACTTTATCAATCATATAATATGATTAAATAAAAAATAATAATATTTATATATTTTTTATTTAACCTTATTGTAAACATGATTAGGCCATGCCGGTGGTGAAAGATCATATATTTCCATTTATGATATTCCCAATTTAATGAATATGGTATTTGTTGAACTTCATGTATGTCATACTATATGAAATATATATATATATATATATAATACCATATGATATAATCTTAATAAATCACATTTGTATAAGATCTGGGGCATATCTCTTTCAATCAGTCACTTTCACTAAATCCTTATAGACATCATGCATTTAAACTATATATAGTAACATAGAATATAACTTTTGAAATTATATCCATAAATCATTTTGGATAACTTCCAAAACACTCTTGAAAAAATATTATCAATTTTACTATAATGAACATAGATTTTAGATCCATAAAACTTTTATTATCATCAATAACTATTGTCAAATGTAACACCAATCTAATGAACAAACCATATAAAATGAAAAGTGAAATATTAAAGACACATGAAACATATATTCATTAGATTATAAAACAATAATAATCAATTATAATAGTAATATATTTTTATTTTTCTAATTAATATTTATAGAAATATTTTCTTTGAAAGAACCATTTAAAATGGAATTATATTTTACTTTAATAATTCAAAATTTATCGTATATAAAATTATATTAGAATATGTAAAATTTAAATTCATAAGATAATATAACAAATATAATTTTATTTATAAATATATATAAATTATACTAAAAGAACATGATGTTTTAAAAGGAATGTTTCTTAATAATATCAGGTTTTCATATTATATTAGAATTTCATTTATAATATAATTTATAAATTTTATGATTTTAATTAGAAAAAATACATTTTCGATATAAACATGTCACTTTTATAGTAAGATGAATGTGTGAGATATTATCAAAAAATTAATTTTTATGGGAGTTTTAAAAAATACTATTTCTACTATAAACATTTCTTTAATAACATTATTAGTATACTAGTATGGATTATATGTTTTTAAAACCTCTTTTATAAAACCAAATCTGTATTAAATATGTGATTTTATATTCTAAAATTGTTGATTTTTATTTCAAAACCAATATTTGAAAATTATAATTAATGTTATATTTTTGTAAAAAATGATTTTAATACATTTCACATTCTATAACAGCTTGGCATGAGTGCTACTATAATTGATGCTAAATATGGTTCTTTAAATTACTTTTGGTGCACCTCCCCATATGCAAGAGGATGCTGACTAGTCGTGTGATTCTATAGTGGTACAATGGCGAGAATATACCTACTTATCAGGGTAATCATCAATGTAAATGATGTCAATAGAAATAAAAACATGTATAAATGGAAAATGGAATAACAAATAGTAGGTTCCAAAAACAACTAAAGGGAAATGTGATAAAACAATGATATGTACACTCCATCTTTCAGGAAGTAATATATTTAAAACCTCTAATACTAAAACTACAAAAAAATTAGGTATTTAAACAAATATAACATACGATAATTTCAATAATCCCTATATCCATATTTAACAATTCATTTTACTATTTTCATGGGATTTGAAAATACCATGGGAATCCCTATTATAGTGTCAAATCATCAATAGACCCAATGATGCCTATGAATGGTCTCAGAGACCAATGAATTGACCAATTTACATTCCCAAAAAAATGATATGATAATACCGCCTATAATTTCAATGGAATAAACAGAGAAAGAAAACATAATGATTATGGGTAAAATACAACAGACCACCAACCTCACACTTGTAGACAACCAATCTTCTATAAAAACTAATTCTTTGAGATATAATGGCCTCATTGAACATTAAAAATATCACCTTAGATAATAGTGTTTTAGATAATTAGAAGGTGTGAAAAAAAATCATGAAGCCTCTTCTAGAAAATGGATGGAAACATAGTCAACGACTAACTTAGAGCATCCGTTCACAACCAATGACCCTCCAAAAACCTATGAAATGATAGGAGAATCATCCATAGAAAGGGGAGCTCCTGGTTCTACAATTCTCGTATAGAGGGTTTAATGGGGTAGAAAATATGGGGAGAATCCTTAAATACTAAGAGTGAAAATGGTCTTTTCCCAAATTTTCAAGAGGTGCACAACTTGGCCTTATGGTTGGACAAACAGTCGACTAATCACACATCTACCTCTATCCAAGAGAATATCGGGACACATGATTTGAAGATCCATGTGTATAGTTTGGTAAAAAAATGTGGCTCCCTTAAAAAACCCTATATCCATGGGAGGCATTACCACATGGGGGTCTAGGAAATCTCGCACAGTTGACAAACCGAGTGAAGGCCGTGTCTTTAGATCTATTTGAGACAACCCACCCTACACGATTATAGTTCACAGTTAAAATAATAATGTTCCAAACATGAAACATGTACAGACTGGTCTCATTTTCTTATATTCTGTGTCCTTAGCCCCCCAGGATATCCAATGATCTGTCAAACTATCAATAATCACTCCACTAACCCAAAATTTAATCTATAAAATCCTCATCTCAGTGTTACGATCTTACACATTTAGTATATTAAATGTTTGTTTTATAAATATTAAAAAAATTCTATGATAAAATAGATTTAAAATTTTTTAATTATTATTCCAAAATTATATAGTAATGAAAATTCATATTTTATACAATAAAGGATAAATTAATTATATAAAAACTAGCTAACATGGTAAAAGATAAAACAATATAAATGAGAAACCTTATAGGTAAAGGGACTAAAGTGGTTATAACTAATTATTTATTTATTTTTTAATGTTCTTTTATCTTATATGCTCTATTATTTTTCTATAATGAAGCCACTTTCTTCAAAAGTGACTTCCAAATATTGAAAAGTTTTGAGTATTTACAAATATTCCACTCCTTCTCACTTATAAAAGGGGCACCCCTATTTTCACTTCCCATCACAGAAAACACATTATTTTAATCCCAAAATACGATCAACCATCTACTCAACACACCTATCCACATTAATGATGTTCATGTATTTTCAAAAGTCTATACCTAAAAGTGTTAATCCCCTCGATAATGGAGATAATCCAATATTGTTGTATAAGTTCCTAACCTCTCTACCTCTTTTCTATTTATTTATGTTATTTTTTTATTTTCAAAATTTTATTTCACCAAATTAAAATGATAAAATATGTATAATTATTATAAAATTAGGTTATTATAATTTTTATATAAGAAATAATCACCCTATTTTTATAGTTTGAGAATCAAAAATGTGTGTCCCACATTGCATGGCCAATAACCTCCACGATGGAACATTATTTTCCATCACCAAATTACAAGATGATAATAACAATGAATTAATTATATATTTTGGAAATTTATGATTTATTTTACATTCTAAAATGATATAACCTTTTATTCTTTTCCCCTCTCTATGTAAAATGAAATCATCACCCATTTATATATGTTGAAAATCACCTCTATGGAATGATGAATTGTTTTCATTTAATCTTCTCCTTATATAGCTAGTAATGATTATGGTTTTAAAGGATATATTTTTTTTATGATAACATTAAGTCCAAGGTATATCAAATTTTAAAGATATTAATAGTATTGCTAATAAACCACAATAATTAGTTTGATTGTTTAAAACAAACTTACAAAGAGGAAAATCATTAAGTCAAATTATGAGTTTTTCAAAATAATTTATTATCCCTATAATTAATTTATATCTTTGATACATCACAATAATAAACAAAAAATATATAATTATACTAATGGAGAAATTATATTGTATCTACCTCCCATCACCATCAATATTCATGGTATGTTAATGTTTGGGTCGGTTGACCACCTACTTGAACAATGCTATGAAAATACACCATGGATGATTATAGAAATATAATTTTTTGAATAATAAGATATTAATATTGAAATAATTTTTTTTGGTAATTTAAATTATGAATCATTATTAGACTCTTTAATTAAGAACAAACCATTTATATGCCGAAAAAATCTGAAAAATAGATGTTGTTGAGTTCATATTATAGGATAAATACTAAAGTACTCATGATATTAAATTTAAATATAAAAATAAATATAATTAATTCATTATAATATATTCACTAAACCTATAGAAATTATATTTTTTGACTAAATAATACCAACACCTATACTAAAAACCAACTATAAATTGCCAAAACTATAAACATCTTATTTAGGAAAACAAGAGAAAACTAATGAAAATATATGTAGATAATGATTATAAATGTAAATTAATTTTATTATGTATGAATATTATTCAAAAAAATATTATATAAATATATTTATGTTTTAATATGGTATGGTAGAGTGTATTCGACTACAAAAAAATAAAGGAATAGATTTCTATATCTCTAATTTGGCTCAATTATGACATGTCTATATTATACACTATGCTTCCCTTTTAATGGTAAAAATAATAGCCATTTTCACTTTTTATTATGGTCCTATTATAATTCATGGTATTCAATATCCGATGTAATGTTATACCATTCAGATGAAATTTTAAATCCAATTATTTCTTAAGTTCGTGTTTTGTGTTGTTTTTGAATGGTTTAAGAAACCCACTATTTTAATGCGTTCTATAATATATGATTATGATTTATTTTTAGTGGAAAAAATATGTATGGATGATGAAATTTGGGTTCATATATTTTCTCCTAATGCATATGTTTATGCTTATGACTCATGAGTTAAAAAGGGTATATAGGTGGATTTATCCCAAGATAAAGGGTACATTAAAAGAATTATAACAAGACAAATGATATAGATGATGATTTAACCCAATGAAATGGTTAGAAAAGAGGATTTATCCTCATACAAAATGGTACATAGGATTATTTATCATCCCAATCTTAAGAAGGTACGTATGTTATTATCTCAAGCCTACTATGTAACGCTATGAGAAATTGTGAAATATTTTTATTCAAATGAATTAAATATTTTTTTATGTTTTTAATTACATGAAACAGTAATTTAATTTTATTCTACACCCATAACACTATTTATGTTTTGTTACATGCAACATTGTGTGTCACATGCGATACATGAGACACTAATATTATAAAAACATAAAATACAATAAAATATTATTATTTAATTTGATAGTTATCACATAGTTTTTGGAATGGAAGGTTTGAATACGATTAAAAAATTATTGTAAATATATGGTAAACACACATATATAAAATGAATTATTTAGTAAAAAATTAATTAAAAATGAAAATATAAAATATCCGTAAAAAAATGTAATATTTTTGAGGAAAACTTTTTTATGCACAAAAACATGTTTAACCTAAATAAATTAAAATAATATTTTTTGGTGAATTATTTTTATTAAATTAATATATTATATAGTAAATAATTTTTTAATATTAATCTTATGTGTTTTCTTTAAAAAAAATATATCAGTAAATCCAATTTTATTCTTAATACTATATTTTTATAAAGAGGAGTTTTATCAGGTTTTTCATAGTAAATTTAAAACTAATTTTATAAAATTATATTAAATTTAATTTTAATAATAATTTTTATTTTTTAAATTATTATATCACAATTATCTTTCATGGAATTGTTAATAAATTTCTAAAACTATTAAAAATTTCAAGAGTAATGAAAAATACTAAATTTTAATTTAAAACATATGTTTAATTAAAAATATCTATATAGTTAAATTATATTTTAAAATTTCAAATTAAAATTGTATACTTATAATAATTAAATTTTGGAAATTGGATTCCATATTTTTAATAAAAAATATTTATATAATCTAATAATTTTTAGTCAATTTTTGACAAAAACTATTAGTGAAAATAGTAAACAACAATTAGCGCCATTAAGGTAAAATGGGTTTTATCAAAGTGTTAAACTAAAATTCTAAGAGTTAAAATAACTTAAAAACATATATAAATTATAATTTATGAAGATATTTTTACCATATAATTTATAAGTGTCTATAATAAACCATTTCCATGCAACATCTCATGATAAAAATGTGGGAACAACATTTCTGTTTTGAAAAATTATTTATGTTTTACTAACCACTATTTAAAAAGGCCACCGCCTCTCCTCTCCAATTCACATCTTCAAAAACATTTGGATTAGAAAATACCTTCCTAAATAACTTCCAAAATTACATTATATCCTTCTATAAGCCTTTTTAGGCCATAAATAAAACAATGGAAGGGTTTTTGCGTAAACATATGGTGGTTAATGGGGGAAGAATTAATGTTCTTCATCAAGAATATTTATTTTATTTCTTCACCCATCTCTTTATATTATTATTAAACCTTTATGATTTGGTATTATTAGTATATTCCATATAAATAGATTTTTTTATGGTAATCACCTACAAACATCTCCAATTCCATTAAATGGGATATGAAATCACTATTCACGTGTACGGCAGACTACTGGCTTGCAAACCAATGTCATTCATTTTTTTTATTAAAAGATCTCCCAATAGGTCACAAGGATAGACTAAATGTTTATATAAATTATTTATTATATTATTTTACTTATGTAATTATTATATTAAACATACCTTCTTCCTTTCTATTCTAACAGAATATAATAATGTCGCTAATGTGAATTATGGACTATCACCTCGTAGAGTGATGTGATCCGTTCATGATTTATATGAAATGTAATAAGAAATGTATTAATAGAAATATGTGATATATATGAAATAAAAAAATTCTTTAATGTAAATATATTAATTACCTTTTTTCTCAATATTTTGAAAAAATGGATATATCTTTCATGTTAATGTATGACCTACCGTCTCTGTGAATAATGTATTTAATTTTCTACTACTAAATTTGTTGGATTAATATAAATAAATTCATAATAATTAAATATTAAATTTCTATAATAGCTATTATTCCGTATAATATGAAACTATTATCAATGTAAAAGGTGTAAAATAAAAAAAATCAAAACTTACTTGAAAAATAAAGCAAAAATTGTCTGAAACATGACATTAACATGGAATTTTCAATGAACGTGTATCATAGGGTCATAAGAAAGTCATATATGATATTATATATATTATTATGGTTCTAAAAATATTTATAATAAACTTATGTTTTCTATACATGATGTTCATATGTGTATGAAGGAATGTGACACTAAAAATAATGGATTTCTGTCTCACATATTACATCTGTGAGACACATGCCATATTCATGGTCTATTTCAATTATACGATATAATTACTACTAATGAATTTATTTTATGATCATTATAATTAAATTATGTTTATTACATATGCATTTTATGACTTCTCTTTCATGGGTATTTTTTTTAAAAAGTTACTAATACGGTTATTTTTTTCTCTTAAAATCTCATTATTTTTTAGGATTTTATAAATAAGTATCCAATGTTGAAAAATTATGATCTACCTCTCAATAATTCACATAAATTTTATTATAATATTATTTATTCTTATATTTTCATTTAATTTAACCATTTTCTCTACCTTTAGTACTTATCATAGTTTAGAAAATGTTTTTAAGAGAAATCTTATTTATTTCTGTCTTTGGTTGAAAAAAATATTTCATCAAAAAAAAATTTCAAAAGAAATAAAGGATGATTTTATAATTATTAAAATGATTTAATAAACCCATTTAAACATCTATTTTACTTTTTACATAATTTATAAAAAAATTCTTGACTTCTTCGAAACAAGTCCTATTTGGATTTTGTCAAAAATGTGAATGGAATCTTTGTTTTTAACATATGTGAAATGAATTGAATTTTCATCCATCATGACCTATATTTTAATTTAATATTATCTTATAATTTTTTCAATTTATTTTCAATAAAAAGGATTTCAAAAATATTTTTGGAATTGATAGTTTTAAAAATATATTTTCAAGGAAAAATTATCGTCCTCCTAAAACCTTCGAAGTGATTTATATTTCATAATTATTCTCCATGTAAGAAGACATAAATTGTTGTAATTTATGGTTTTATGGGGATATAAAAAAAGGATTCCATTCATATTCGAACATTAAATGTTTGATGGTGATAATATTTTTATTAAAATGATTTCTCTTCCACTGGTTATACAACTATGAAATTCTTATGAAACCCAATTCTTTCTCTATGGGATATTCAAGGATGAAATGATGAAATGATTATGGAACCTATCTCATTTCACTAGGTTGATATATGATGGAATTTTTATAAATACTATTTTATTTCATGGGATATGATATGATGAATGTTTTATAATCTCCCCTCATTCATATATATTATTTTCCTTATGAGATGGGTGGGACCTATATCTCCCTCCAATACATTGGGTTATGATTTATATATCATGATATAGAATTGAATAGAATGTTTAGTGAACCTATTTAAGTAAGGGAGTTTGTCCATTATGATGGTCTTGGGGGTTAACATAGAGTAAAATTATGGTTTGGGGAGTGAACCCACTCCACTTTGATAGCCTGGGTAGTGATCATTAACTACTATGGAAATCAATTTAAATGCTTATGTGGATGAAAAAAATCTATGTTTTATTCCAAAGTTATACTCTCATGGATCAGTTTCTTTTTTTCTCAATTAGGATTAATTTTTTATGATCATATAATTTTTAATAAATGAATCAATATTTTGATCTTAGATATGCGGGCCATTTTTTTTATTTTTTTTTCTCATGTTCTCACACCCTTATTTTCATGTTAGTCTTATGTATCTCCCATTTTTATCGTTACTGAGCATCTAATATCACCCTTTCCTATGATTCCATTCTATATGATATTAATTAATTTATTACGTATGATATTTCTTAGAAAAGATCTATTTATGATGAACATAGTGTGAGATTATGTTGTTTACCTATGACCTAGTGGTTTTTTTCAAGCATCCAAAGCTATTATACCTTTAAGATCCTCTGTTTTATTTTCATATAATGTAATAAATGCTCATAAAAACAATGTACTATGTATGTATGATATGTAAAGGTTTCTAGAGTTAGAATTAGAGGAAATTTTTAGTTATCCATTAGAAAATATGATGAGAAAACATTAATGATATCCCTATATAAATGAGTAAGGATAAGTCTAAGGATGAATAAATTTATAGGAAAATGTCATGGAATTATGGTGATGGTAAATTTGAGTGGTTTCCAAGAGGTATATTCCCTATATGGATACTATAAGTGGTTTTGGCTCTATAAAAATGTTACTTAGGGATTATTACTATGAAAAGGGTTCATTGAGATGGACAAAATTGTCATATGGTGCTTGACAATGGGCCCTACTGCACACCATGTTTGACACTCATAGTAGAAATTATTTTTAAATCTACAAACACTTTATAAAACATCATGATGTATCTAAATAATGACCATGAATAAAAAACGTTAAACATAAAGTCTCTTATATTAAAGTGAAGGTGTCAATATTTATATATAATTTGATTACTTTTTCATTATTTTTTTATTCAACACTATGATTATTATTTCTTACAAAATTATTTTAACTGTTTGTCAATAGATGCAACATAAAAGAACTGGGTTAACATTGAAGGTGATGTAAAAAATTTTGATCTGTATCCAAATGAGATGGTGACTATAGTGATGTATATTTTGATTATTCATAATTAGTTCTCTACAAACATTATTGATAACTGCAACATAACCAGCTCTTGAACTCACAAATGAATTGAAGGATAGACTATGATGAGTGTTTTGGTAGTGGATACCGTATAAAAATATTATTTAGTTTTCTATATGTATATAATGTGTAATTAATAAATGAAGGTAATTTGATTGAGAGACAGTAAGAAATTTTGGGTGTGGAATAGAAGGACAGAAAATAAGTAGCTGCAAAAGAAAAAATTGAGAATTTATTTTAACACAATGCATGATACTGATTTTCACCCTAAGGTATAATCAACTATTGCCTTTAATAAGTGGGTAAATTATAATCTTTATGAAAATATATTTCTTAAGGGGAAGTATCATTAATAGAATAAAAAATGATGTATGAGTAATGGTTATATTATTGATGATGAAGATACTACAAATGACATATTAAAGGAAATAGTGTTGAGGAATATGATAAATAATCCTAGTTATTTTTTTGAGATGTAAGTGGGGAGATTGATGCGATTAAGAATTATAATTCAAGAATAATTATATTTGAATTATTACATATATAATTATTGTTTAGTATACGTTTTTCAATAAGGATATGAAATAATATGTTTAATAGTACAAAGGACCTAGAAAAGTGATTTAATGGTACGATAATATGTTATGGAAAATGCATGATTAAGGGAATACAAACATTAATATGTTCACGAGGTTTCAAAAATGGTTTTTAGTTTGAATTAAGTGATAATTATTATGGATAATGTAAATTGGATAATATTTATAACATCATAACTAACAATTCATTTGATAAGAAATTATTTTAAATTATCATTGATATAGATTACAATATTATTCGTTATGTAGAATATGTTCAATAATATATGGTTTTATTCATGGAATTAGGATTAATAAATTTTCGTGTTGAGATTATTTAGATATTATAGTTATTACAATGATTCAATGGAATATTCGAACAAGGTATTCACCTATTTTACATGTGACCATTAATATTTTTTAAATGATATTTGGAGGATTAATGTTATGTTTTTATAAATTAGTGACCCTATTTATAAAATTTTATTTTATTTAGTGTCATAATGATAACCTTTTATGGAATGGTTAAATTTGAGCATTGGATGAGGTTTTAGAGATTAAAATTTTTAGACCCCTCATATTTTAATCATGTTTTAATGATAAAAAATCTTATTTAATCATGTATTAATGATTCCAACTCTTATTTAATCTAGATCATGTGTATTTATAACTAATGTTTTCTCATACTTTAGGTAGAGCCATGAAAGATCTTAATTTTTCTATATTCAGATTAATTACTTTATATTATCCTTAATATACTCTTAGATTACCTTCTTTGACAAATTATTAAGTCTAATACTCCCTATTATTATCATTATTTAAGTCTTCACATTGTTACTTTGGGAAGCGAGACACCGTGAAGCCAGACACCGTGAAGCCAGACACCGTGAAGCTAGACACTGTAAATCCAAACACCGTAACCCTGAGACAGCATGAACCTGAGACACCGTAACCCTGAGGCACCGTGACCCTAAGACACTGTGACCCTGATACACTGTGGGCCAGAAACTGTGAACAAGACATCGTGACCTAGAGACACTATGACACTCAGACACCGTGATCAACCTAAACACCATGTGAAAGAGACACTGTTTTCATGACTTACTGTGACATATTTTCTTAAACTATTCATTCTCTTTTCAACTTAATTTATAATAGTCATATTTGATAACTTTAATGCTTTGACATAATTAATGTTTCACTGTATACATAACATCAGACACTACGGGGCACGAGGTATAGAACTCATGCAACCTATCGGCTCAAACACGTGAATTCCAAGTTAAAAGAGAAGTGTGGCGAAGAATCAAAGAAGCACGACACAGAAAAAAAAATTAAGTCAATGAGGACAAGAATTATGAACATAATTAGAGGAAGTTTAAAAAAAGGAACACTACATAAATCTTGACACGGGTGAACAGAAAAAGCATATTTGAAGCCTAAAGAACATCTTCACTCGACTGAACCTCACAGAGAACACAAGAAGAATCAAGAAACTCTATTTTCCACACAATATCTAGAGAAGGACTCAAAGATTCAACTACTTCAATCCAAAGGAGTTCAGAACTGCATTGACTTCACATAAGACCATTCTGAACTCATCTCTATATTCTTGCTCAACTGTGATCATCCTTTGATTTACATTACGAGAAGTGTGTGCTTCTCTCTGTTTGAACACTCACTGACTCCTAAGCTAAACTAGAGGATTTATAAATCCTCACTCAATATTTTTGTTACAAACTTGTATCCCACTATGGGTTGTGGTAGAGGTCTGAGGACATGGATAGCCTGTGAGCTGTTGTTATTTTCTCTTTCCCACATGGAACTGTGGTAGAGGTATGAGGACCTGGACAGTCTGAGTACTGTTGTAAACCACAATCTAGGGTGTGGATCAATGTTTTATGTAAACTATTTGGGTGGACTAAGACTCAGCTTGAAACTGAACCTCTTGGTTAAATTTTTTGTACATCTTATTTTAGTTTATACTATTCTCTTTATTCTGCTGCTAAGTACTTTAAATATAAATATATTTTAAAGTTACTCTGATTTTTAAACATGAAAGTGTTTGTATTTATTATAAACTAGTAGGTCAGTTTCAAAAGCTAAGATAATCTTCAGATTAGATTAAGTGAGAACTAATCAATCTCTTGAGAACCTAACTGAACTTTTACTGTATTAAAAATTCACAATAGTTTAGCTAGTTATTTAAATTGGGTGATTTCAATATAAATCGTTTAAATAGAAATTTTTAATTGAAACTCAATTCTACCCCACTTGAGTATCCACTCTGACCAACATTTGGTATCATAGGATTGTTAAAAGATTTTCAAAATATTCTATTTGTGAAAATTCTCATCTGTGATTTTAGTTGTATCCTAGAGATCTAAAAATTTATGTTATTTTAAAATTTAATATCTCTAAATATATTTTCTAAAATCTTATTATGGATAGTAGACTAGAAGGTTTAGCTACCAACATGCCACCCTTCTTTAATGGTGTAAATTATCCCCAATAGAAAATACAAATGAAAATTCATTTAAAATTATGGGATTTGACATTTGGACTGCTATAAAGACTCAATATAAGATTCTAGAAACTACTATAACAACATGGGATGAACCTACTAAAGCTGCTTACAATAATAAATGTAAAGCGATGAATGCTCTATATTGTGTTTTAGGAGATGGAGAATTTAACCAAATATCTTCTTGTAAAACTGCTCTTGAAATTTGTGATACTTTAGATATTTTCCATGAGGGAACAACCAATGATAAATAAAGGATACTAAATACATATAATATTAAGTATGATAACTTTAAAATAAAATATTATGAATCTATTTCTGATATCTATCTCAGGTTTAATGAGATAGTTAATACAATGAGCTCACTAAAAAATGCTATTCGAGTAAAGGAGAAAATCATGAGTATACTAAGATTCCTTCTAGAAAGATGGAGAGGCACATCCGTCTCAATAAGAGAATCATGTGACATTGGAAGGCTACCTATCAAGGAGCTGATTGTTAAGTTGATGATGTATGAATCAGAATTTAAAGTAAACAAAGAAGATGATTATGAACTGAGGAATAAGTCTATAGATTTCAAGACCCCGACTTCAAAAATCAAGGATAAAGAAAAAATTCAAGCAAGTGATAGTTCAAGTAGTGAAGAAAGTGAATCTGACAGTGATGCTGAAATGGATTAGATAGCCAGACGATTTATGAAGTTTTATAAGAAAAATACATTTTTGAGAAAAAAAATAACAAGGAAAAATATGACAATAAAGGTCATTGGAAGAAGGAATGGAAAAGGAATTATAAAAATGATGATATAGTCTTCTACAAATGCAAGAGGAAAGGACATGTGAAAACTGACTTTCCGAAGTTAACCTAAAAGAAGAAATATGAGTACAAGGACAAAAAATACAAAAAAAACTATGAAAGAAACCAAGAGTTCTTCAGAAGATAGCTCTAGTGATTCTGATTCCACTCAGGATGAAAAATCTCAAAAATCTAATATGTGATTCATGAAAAACACATCTAAGTTAACATTGGATACTCCTGCTTTAAACTCTTATTATTATAGAGATGATTCTGATTCTGATGCTGAAAATATGTCTAGTGAAGAATTATTTGAAAACTATAACATGATAAAGGATAACTGCAATGTGCTGAAAGACAAGTATAATGCCATAAAGAAACAACATGCTTTAACTAGCACTGTCAATCTGTACTAGAAGTAGAAAAAGAAAAGAATGATCAACTAATCAAAGAGAATAATGAAATGAAATTGTCTAATGAGAAACTAATGAAATATTTAAAAACATTTACTAATATAAAGGACATTCTTACACAAATTCTAGAAAAAAAAGTTGCATAAAAATATACTACAGGTTTAGGTTATCGGTCTGGACAAAGACATATTACAAAGAATAGATTTATTCCTAAATCTAGACAGTATGATGCTAGTTCCAGTTTTGAAAATTCTTATTTCTCAACTACCTACTCACATAGCTATAGATCAAACAAAGTTTATCTTTCAAAATCTTTTAAAAATACTAATTATATGAAAGCCATTATAAAAATTTGGGTACCAAAAGTTTTTCTTGATAACCTGTATAGACCCAAGATAATCTGGGTAACAAAATCATTTTCAATCTAAAATTGTGTTGTAGGAAACCTACTTAAAAATATCTTGTAGGAAGACAAGGTATTTGGATAGTGGATGTTCAAGGCACATGACATGAAAATTTTTGTGCTTCAAAAACATAATCAAAGTTGATGGAGGATATGTCACCTTTGGTGATAATTTGTTGATGGACTAAAGTATAATATGTTAAGCATTTCTCAATTATGTGATGATGGTTTCAATGTAAAATTTGAAAATAAATCTTGCAATGTATTTGATTCTAAAAATATTTTGGTATTTACTGCACTGAGAAATGAAAATGTTAATGTTGTGGATTTGAATTCTTTAGCTAAACAAAATATTACCCCATTAAATGCCTTTTATAAAGAATCACAGATTTGGCATAGAATATTACGACACTGAAATATACATTCACTTAGAAAGATGACTAGGAAAAACATAGTTAGAGACCTACCTAAACCTGAATACCCAGATGACAAAGTTTGTAATCCCTATCAAAAGGGAAAGCAACATAATGTTTCTTTTAAATCATAGAAAGTAGTATCAAATTCTCAACCTCTCGAGTTGGTTCACACAGATTTATTTGGAACATCTAGAGTTTCTAGATTAAATGGTAAGAACTATGTCTATGTTCTAGTAGATGACTTTTCTAGATACCCTTGGGTATATTTTCTAGCTAAAAAAAGTGAAGCCTGTTCTTACTTTATTAAATATTCCAAGTCTATAGAAAGCCTTAGTGACCTTAGGACCAAGACCATGAGAAGTGATCATGGCCGTGAGTTTGATAATCCATAGATTGAATCTTATTGATCATATAATGGCTATAGTCACAACTTCTCTACTCCTATAACACCTCAACAGAATGGTGTCGTAGAAAGAAGAAAGAGGACTCTTCAAGTGATTGTTATGAAAATTCTTAATGAATATGATTTACCAATTTACTTTTGGGCTGAAGCTGTTAATACAGATTGTTAGATTATCAATAGAGTCTTGATTAGACCAGTTCTTCAAAGGACCCCTTATGAACTTTAGAACAATAGGAAGCCTAAGGCTAACTACTTTAGAGTTTTTGGTTGAAAAGTCTTTATCCTTAATATTAAAGATAATGTTGGCAAATTTTCTTCTAAAAGTGATGAAGGAATTTTACTAGGTTACTCAATATCAAGTAATGTCTATAGTGTATTCAATAAGAGAACCAAATGTGTGGAAGAATCTGTACTTTTAAAATTTGATGAAACTGATCCACATGAACATAAGAACCCTCTTGAAAATATTGAAGAAGATATGTCTGTTCTAGACCTTAATGACAAGAACAATGAACTAGTTGTTAAGACAACCAGCTCTGGAAATGTTCCACAATCAGCTTCTGTTGAACCCGAACCTATAAATTAACCTGAAATCACTAGCCCTAACTTTTCTAGACCAACTAGGACCCTTAAAAGGCATCCTTTAGATGCTATACTAGGATATTTTGATAGAGGAACACAAACTATAGCTTCTCTAAGAAACTAGGTTGAACATAAATCTTTTCATTCACATCTCGAACCTAAAAATATCAATGATGAAATCAATGATGAATTTTGGGGGATGTCTATGAAGGATGAATTAAATCAATTTGAAAGAAACAAAGTCTAGAAATTAGTAGAAAAACATAAGGACACTTTGACCATAGGCACTAAATGGTGTTTTAAGAATAAAGTTGATGAAGCTGGTAACATAGTTAGAAACAAGGATAGACTTGTTGCACAAGGCTATAGTCAAGAAGAAGGAATTGACTATGAAAATACCTTTTCAAACGTAGCCAGTCATGAAGCAATAATAATCCTTCTTTCCTATGCTGCACATCTGAATTTCAAACTATATCAAATGGATGTTAATAGTTCATTCTTAAATGGGTATATAGCTGAGGTTGTTTTTGTTGAACAACCCCTAGATTTACAAACCCTCATTTTCCAAATCATATTTTTAAACTATCCAACGGTTTATATGGTTTAAAGCAAGCTCTAATAGCTTTTTATGATAGATTAAGTACTTTTATTATTTCTAATGGATTTGCAAAAGGAATTTTTGATCCAAATATTTTTATAAAATGAATTTATAATGATGTTTTAGTTGTTCAAATTTATGCAGATGACATTATTTTTGGATCTTCAAAAAATTATTTATGTGTTCATTTTTCTAAAATTATGCAAAATTAATTGGAAATGGGTTTAATGGGAGAAGTCAAATATTTTCTTGGAATTAAAGTTATTCAAAATAAAAATGGTATTATTTTAAATCAAATTAAATATACCAAATATCTTCTAAAACATTTTGGATTGGATAGCACTAAAAGTAGTTACACTCCCATGGGCACCACTTGTAAGTTGGATCCTGATGAAGATGATTTTTTTTAATCAATCCACTTATAGATGAATGATTGGAAGATTAATTTAATTAACTTCTAGTCATCCTAAAATTGTTTTTAGTGTGTGTATGTGTGATCATTTTCAAGAAAACCCTATGGAATCTCATTTAATTGCTGAAAAGATAATTTTCAAATACCTCAAGCATACACCCAATCTAGTACTATTTTATCTTAAAGGTAAAAATTTTGAGTTAGTTAGTTATTCTGATTCTGACTTCAGTGGCTATAAGTTAGATAGAAAAAGCACCTCTGGAACATGTCACCTTTTAAGAAAGTCACTCGTATCATGGGGTAGTAAGAAACAAAATTCTATTGCATTATCTACTGCCAAAGCTGAATACAAAGCTGCTGGTAGTTTTTGTTCAAAAATTGTGTGGTTGAAACACACATTACTAGATTACAGATATCAATTCAGACATGTAACTATAAATTGTGACAACACAAGTGCTATTAACATTTCAAAGAATCTTGTTTCACATTCTAGGAAAAATAATATTGATGTAAGACATCACTTTTTGAGACATCATTATCAAAAAGGTGATATCACTTTGGAATTCATTGGTACTAAATATCAACTTGCTGATATATTCACTAAACCATTAAATTATAAGAGAATAGACCACATCATACATGAAATAGGCATGATAAATCTCCAATAGAGATCTTACATGTTACTATTTCAGGTCATACTGTGCGATATCTTACTGTGTTATACGTTACTGTTTCATGATGATAGTTTCTTAGTTACTGTCTCACCGTAAATTTTTATGTTTACGGTCTCCCCGTTAGAACTTTGTACTTACAGTCTGATGTTTACTATCACACTGTAACGCACACTGAAAAAGTCACCCACTGTCTCATCATAACGACCGCTCTCTATCCCACCGTAATGACCAGTCATGATCTCACCGCAAAAATCCTTTTTATCTTTTTGTTTACCCTTATCGTAGTAATTATTATTTCACCTATTTTATTTTACCGTGTTTTTTTTATGACGTTTGGAATTCCTAAATGATAAAACAAAGCAAGTATCCCTAAATTATTTACTCGAGTATTCTTCTACTTAATCTTTTCGTACCCTCCTTCATCCTTGAAATCTTTCTCTTGCTCAAACCGTCAGTGAATGCCAAGGATGAAGCGTCTTTCATCATTGAAAACTGCGAAGAGCTTCTCGAAGAAGAAGAAGATTGAACCTAAGATGATATCTGAAGGGCATTTAAATCCGAATCCGATAAACTGCAGTGTTGTACCCAAGAAAGAAATTTTCCCCATGTGGCCTCTGTCTAGTAAGTCGCTGGTACTGAAAGTGTTAGAACAACAAGGTTGGTTGGAATGCTTTTCAAATGAGGATAGACCCCTCTATCCTTGGTTAGTGGCTCAATTTTACTAGTACATTCATTTCTCATTTGATTCTGGTGAATGTTTTGTTGTAAAGAGCTAAGTCAATGACCAGAGATGTTCCTTTACTTCGAGGTTATGGTCTGCATGCCTTAGGATACCTCCTGAGGGAATTTGTGATGATTATCTAATAGGACCTCCACCATCAACCTATTTCTTCGATTTAGAAGATGATCTGAAAACCCTAACTGGAAATGGCACCCAGAGAAGAGCCATCGCTGCTGAATTAGATAGAGAAATAAGGCTTCTGTTTAAGTTTGTACAAAATATGGTAAGTCCAAGAAAAGGTGATTTGTCTATGTTAATGTATCAAGATGTGTTTTTGATTCAACTCATGAAAAATGGACATAAGATCAACCTGTTCAAGTATATCATACACCACATGTGTGAGTTAATCAAAGTCACGTCCAAGTCCACGTCTCTATTCTACTATCGGCTTATATCAGCCATGATTCTTGAAAAAGGTGTGGTTAGACCTAATGAGGATGTAATTATGGACAATGAATACTATCTCTCGAAATCCACCATCAAAAGAATGAAGATAAACTAGAATCCTTGTAAAAGGGAATGGGTGGAAGACAATGACAAGGTTTATAAAAAATTCAATCATGTGTATTTTTCCTCAAGGTCGAAGGACATTTCTAATCCTGGTTTGAACCAGATGATCTTGTTGAGTATTCTGAAGAAGAGGAATAAAAGGATTTAGTCCCAACTATAGAGGCTATTGTTGTTGAGGAAGATAGAACTATTATTTCTCATGATGTTATTGAAGAATAAGTTCATGCTCTTGGAAAAGCTGTTAGTTTGGAAACTCAACCCGAGGCTATAATAGAATCAGTCGCTAAAGATTCAGAAAAGCATTAATTGGAAGAGCCTACAATAGAAGAGCCTATAGTGGAAGAGTTACCTATTCGGAAAGAGGTCAATCTTGAAAAAACACATGTAGAACAATCTGTTCCAGAAATCATACCCTCTGCTGAAGAATGTATGGATGTAGCTTTTTAGCTGGCTCGATAGGAAATGAGTGAGGAACTAAGAGTTGAGTCTGTGGATTTAGACCCAGCTCTTAAGCCTCTCAGTCCTGAGAAGGAGGAACCTATTGAGGGGGAGAAAACCCCAAATCTTGAATCTGCTGAAGCCTCACATACAACTGAGTCATGTCCTGTAGACATTCAGTTCAAATTTCCTAGTTTCTATGATGTGGGTGAGTCTCAGAAGGTTACAACAACCAGGCTTGATATTTCCTCTCTATTTTAGTTAAAGTCAATCAATAAATTTGTACCTGAGATGGAACATGAACCTGAACCTACACCAGTTCCTACTCTTTAACCCTTATTTGAACAACCATCCTTGGTGAGTAAGGATGATCTAAAGGAATTTATAGATACTCTCATATCTGGAGTTGAGAAACTCATGAATACCCAACCTTTTCTTGTGATGAATTTAATAGAGAGAGATGCCTCACTATTATTCGAAAAGATTATTTGGAAAATAAAACCTAAGATGCTCCATGAGATTCAAGAGGTAAGAGTTGAAAATATACTGCTTAGTAATGAAGTTAAGTCCCTAAGACGTATCGTTGAAGACATGCAGAGAGAGCTGCATTCGAGATCTGAATCTGTTTCTCCTCCTGTAGAATCTGATGCTCCTCAAATCCCACAAGTTGGTGTGTCTCAGATTCAACCTTATCTTCCATCCTTGGATGAAAATATTTCTGAAAGGAACAAGAAAATTGTAAAGGAAATGAAAGAGATTGTTTCCAACCCCAATAAACTCACTAATGAGTACACAATATGTATTCAAAAGGTACTAAATAAACGAAAATCTCTGACCATATCTCTCAAAGCATCTAATCAATCCTCTTAATCTTCCTTAGAAAGCGATCTGCTCAGATCTGTAGTTAATGAAGAGATTTAGAATGTATTCAGTGGCTTTAATGTAGTTTCTTTATCTTAAGTAGTCAAAAAACGGTGATAGAGTTTTCGACTTAGTAAAATCCACTCGAAATTTTCAAATTATACTCAGCAAGATATTTCCAAGAAAGTGTATTTCTAATTCAATAGAATTTTATCTATGTCCGATATGACAAATAATTTCAAGTACCATGTAGAAAATCTATGGATTCCTCCTATCACTCAAGCTTTGAAGAAACAAGTCTAGAAACTCACAAAGTTTACTCGTTTTGGACATGTTTATGGAGAATAAGGAAGGTTTTGAGAAAGCCATGAAGTATGGTGGAGAGATCATTACAGATTTCATCAAACTGTTCTGTCCTTATATTCATATTCAGAGTACAACCATTGTTTCTCCAGCGACTACACCTCTCAGACCAAGGCTGCCTACCTTCACCTCTTCCCTAGCCTCAACCACCAAGTCTGTCGGCCAAGCACTCAGTCAGATTAGGCATGTGATTATTGATCAAAAACTACCTAGATCTTATACTAATCCTACATTATCTCCCTCAATATTTGAAGGCCTTTATTTACCCTCATTATCAAACATATATCTACCTTCTTCTACCTCAACCACTGCCCCAATGGATTCCTCTTCTGCTACTAAAAAAGGAAAAAAGAAGTCCATCCCTTGAAGAAGAACAATTTTTACTCTTTTTGATATGGATTCTATTGGTTGTGTGTTGTTTTTTTATTGATCTTGTTGTATACTATCCCTTATTTTCTATTAATGGACTGTGAACCTTTTTGCCCTTTCTTAGTTCTTCTTTTTGATAATCCCAAAAGGGCAAGAGTTTTCTATATATTATGTTAGCAATTTAACTTTATAATTGAATCCTATATACTCTTTAACTATATATGATTTGTGATCACCAAAAAGGGGGAGATTGTTGGACTCATAATGTTTTACTCCTGTTTTAATGATCACAAATATTATTTAATCATGTATTAATGATCCCAACTCTTATTCAATCTAGATCAGGTGTATTTTTATATAAAGTTTTCTCATACTTTAAGTAGAGAAATTCAAGAGCTTAATTACTCTATATTGGGTTTACTTATATTATAATATCCTTATTCTACTCTCTGATTACCTTCTTTGAAAAATACATAAGTCTAATCCTCTCTATTATTATCTTTATTTAAGTCTGCACATAGTTACTTTGGGAAGCCATACACCGTGAAGCCAGACATTGTAAATCTAGACACCATGAAGCCAAACACCGTAAATATAGACACTGTAACCCTTAGACACTGTGACCCTGAGACACCGTAACCCTATGTCACCGTGACCCTGAGACACCATGACCCAAAGACACCGTGAACCAGACACCATGAACAAGACACCGTGACCCTGAGACACGGTGGCACTTAGACACAGTGATCAACCTAAACACCGTGTTAAGGAGACACCATTTCCATGACTTACGGTGACATTATTTCTTAAAATATTTTGTCGCTTTTCAATTTATTTTCTAACGTTCATATTTGATGACATTAATGAAATGACATAATTAATGATTCATCGTAGACATATCATCAGATAGTACGAGGTATGAGGTACAGAACACATGCAACCTATTTTCTCCAACACATGCATTCCAAGTTAAAAGGGAAGTGTGACCAAGAATCAATGAAGTGCGACACAAAAACAAAAATTAAGGCAGTTAGGACAAGAACAGAGAACATGCATGGAAGAAGTTTTAGAAAAAAAGGAACACTGCATGCAACTTGACATGGCTGAACATTAAAAGAATATTTAAAGCCTAAAGAACTTCCTCACTCGACTGAACCCCACAGAGAACTCAAGCAGAATTGCAACACTTTGTTTTCGAAAAAACTCCCTAAGAAGGCCTCAATGCTTCATCTGCTTCAATCCAAAGGAGTCGAGAACTACATTTACTTAACACAAGAGCATTCTAAACTCATCTCTATATTCTTGCTCGACTATGATCATCATTTTCTTTACATTACGAGCAGTGTGGTCTTCTCTCTGTTTGAACACTCACTGACTCCTAAGCTGAACTGGAGGATTTATAAATCCTCACTCAATCTTTTCATTACACTCTTGTATCCCATTGTGGATTGTGGTATGAGTTCTGAGGACCTGGACAGCCTACGCGCTGTTATTATTTATTCTTTTCCACATAGAACTGTGGTAGAGGTCTGAGGACCTAGACAGTATGAGTACTGTTGTAAACCCCGATCTAAGGTGTGGATCAAAGTTTTATATAAACGATTTGAGCAGACTAAGTCTCA
Source organism: Viscum album (assembly GCA_963277665.1). Lineage (NCBI taxonomy): Eukaryota > Viridiplantae > Streptophyta > Magnoliopsida > Santalales > Viscaceae > Viscum > Viscum album. The sequence continues at coordinate 813,783,527 of OY728132.1, read as the reverse complement.
TCTTGAGACTAAACCTCTTGGTTAAATTTGTTTTACATCTTATTTTAGTTTATACTATTCTCTTTAATTCACTCTTATGTACTTTAATTATAAATCTATTTAAAGTTACTCTGATAGTTAAACTAGCAAGTGTTTGTATTTATTGCAAAGAAGTAGGTTAGTTTCAAAAGCTGATCTAATATTTATATTAGATTAACTAGGAAATAATAAATCTCTTGAGAACCTAACTGAACATTTTCTGTATTACAAATTCACTATAGTTTAGCTAGTTATTTAAATTGGGGGATTTTAATATAAATATTTCAAACATAAATTTTTAATTAGATCTCAATTCACCCCCCTCTTGAGTATCGACTCCATCCAAAAAAATATTACATCACCATATGATAATTTATCCACATTTGATAAACAAAGTTAACCCTTTTTTAACTAGAGATAAATGGATTGATTTATCGATCTTTTATGGATTTACATTCTACATTAAACATGAAAAAACACCATATCATTGAGTAACAGATAGTGTTGAAATTGATCACGTCACAACCAAAGTATTTACTTTTTTTTATGAAAAAATATATCACGTAAGTACATTTTCATATGTTCATGGAAAAAGGAATTCCCAAAGATACGAAAGAATCATGAATTAAAATTTTGCCTAACTATTTTCATTTTTTATGATATCAATGATCTTTTTTAAGACTATTTGGTTTACATTTTTTGGTCATTAATGTTATATTGATCACCAAATTTATTGTGATCAATGATCTCTATCACTCTATTTAATTATTTAAATTTTTTTCGATGTGTATATCATCGCTTCCTACATTTGATCTCCTATTTGGAAACCTGGTATGTGTTATTCCAAATGAATTTATATTATCTCTTTATATTTTTCAAGTGGATTCTTTATTAACCATTTTTATGATATATGTTTCTATGATGGAATTTTCAAATTTTAAAACTTTATTCATCAAGACAAATTTTGATGGTGAAATTAATTTTAAAGGGGCTAGAATGTAACACCTTGAGATCCTATGAAATATTTTTTCTAGTTTAGTTTTAAGGCTTTCGATATATTTTTTTCGAGAAATAGTAATGTTATTTTATTCTACACACACCACTATGATTAACTTTCATTACACACATCACTGTGTGTAACTTGTGATACATGATACATGGAGTTTATATAAATCTGAACATACTATTAAAATATAACTATTAAATATAATAGTTGTCACCTAGCTGTTTGAATGATTGGTATGAATATTATTAAGTAAATTAAAAACAAATTGCCAAAAAATTTATATAAAATGTATTATTTTATAAAAAAAATAATTTTAAATTAAAATACACACTATTTCAAAATAATGGAAATATTTTTCTATATTTGTTTTTGCAGAAAAACGCAGTTTCCTTAATAAATTAAATAAATAACTTTAGGAAAATTGTTTTGATTAAATTTATATATTATATATTGAATAAAATGTTTAACATTCATCCTATATTTTATCAATATAATAAATAATAATAAATCCAATTTTACGTTAAAAAACTATATTTTTCTCAGAAATAGTTTTATTGAAATGTTTTGAAGTTAATTTAATTTTTTTATATTTTTATAAAATAAAAATAAAAAAATAAATCATACTTTAAAAATAATCATTAAAAAAATATATTATGGATTTTTTAGATAATTTCATGAAAAGATTAAATTTCTAATGAGTAGTAAAAAATACTAAAGTTTAATTGAAAACTAATTTTAGATTAAATTATTTATTAAATTATTTTTAAATTAAAATTAGTTCAATGATATATCTATTAATAAAATGTAGGTAAAAATGATCATTTTTATATTGAATGTTGACATAAAAACCTAGTAAACTTTTGATCATTTTGACTTTGAAAACCCATATTATCATAGCATTACGAGATCAATGTTAAATTAGTATTTTAATGTACTTGAATATAATTTGAAAAATGGATCTCATATTTAAATAATAAGTATTTATATTTAATAATTTTTTTAAATAATTTTTTCCAAAATTGAATAGTAAAAATGGTAGAATTTATTTTCCATAATTAAGGAAAAAATTGGTAAAATTGGTTTACTGATGGGTTAAACTAAAACTAAAAGGGTTTAAATGAACTAAAAACAAATAAAATAAATTTATGTATGTATTTGGATCATAAAATTGATAATTATTTAAAATAATGTATTTTGTCGAAATTTTCCATGAGCAAAACGTGGGTACAACTTTTTATTTTCAAAAAATTTAAGGTGCGCCCCTGACCTCACTTATAAAGTACACCCCCTCTAATATCCTTTTAAAACCTCAAAACCATTTTGTTATGTCCAATACCTTCCAAAATTACTTCCCAACGTCCATCATCTCATCATAGAAGCCTTAATTTATTTATAAATGTAACATGGATAGGATTTTTGTGTAAACCTAAGAAGCTTACACAAGGAAGAAGTAACGTTTTTTATCAAGCATTTTTATTTTATTTCTTCTTCCACCTCATTAAATTATTATTCAAATGAGATACTATAAAAAAATATTTTATGCATATCTCGAATTTTTTTATTTTATGTTCATGACCATCAATCATCTCTACTACTATCAAATGGATTACGAAATCATTATTCATGTGTTTGGTGAATTACCACGTCACAAACTAATGTCATTATTTTTCTCATTAAATGCTCTCATGGACTGTTATAAGGTTGAATTTAATTAATATATATGATATTTATTATATTATTATTATTATTAAATTATTATACCACACATAAATTCATACTTTACATTCTGTGGGAATAAGATGATATTGCTCGTGTGTATAGTTGAAAACCGCCTCGTGAAGCGATGTGATTCCTTCATGATTTTCAGGAATGATAATAAGGATGGGTATAATAAATATAAGTGATGTATATAAAATAAAAATTATTATATAGTGATAATATATTACTTGACATTCATTCTGTGAATCTATTGAGAAAATGGAAACAACATATATGTTTACTTTTGGCCAATCATCTCCATGAATGATGTCTTTCTTTTTATATCACTAACCTTTATAGATTACAATAAATACATATATAATTAATTAATATGATATTTATATCATTTATATCACTATATAAATTATTTAACTATTATTAAATAAATATAGACAAACTAACAAATCAAAACATACATGAAAATGAAATCAGTTATTTCACATAACATGGCTTTAAAATGGAATTGTTAATAAACAGTTAATAGAAAGTCAAAAATTCATATACGGTGTGATATATATTATTAATTTTCATTAATAAGTTATTAATAAACTTGTATTTATTATATAGAAAGATCAAATTTGTACGAAGGATGTAAAAACATCAGGTAATGTGCTTAAGTATTACTTTATACTTCTCTGAGAGACATGCCATATTCTCCACTATTTACTTTTTTGTGGTGTATATACATCCAAGGGATATATTATGTGATTATTCTACTGAATTTAATGGGTATTTAATATCCATTTTTATCTATGTTTCATGTGTATTATGCATCAAATGTTACCATAGTTATTATGGTTTTATGTTTCAAACTCATTGTTTATCGGGATTGATTATGATTAAGTATCCAATACTGGAATATTAAAATCTATCCATTTATAATTATCGTTTATTTTATTTTTAAATGTTTATTCCTTATAATTTCATGTAATATTACCATTTTCATCTATTTAGTACTTAAAATAATTGTAAAAATGTTTATAATAAAAACTGTGTTTGTTTCTCTCTTTACCCGAAAAGACTTTTTCTCCAAAATACTTTTTTCTTAATATGTTTCCAAGAATTATTTTAAAATTGATCAAATGATTTTTAAATAATTTTTACCCCATATTTTAGTTTATAAATTTTTTTAAGGAACCATATTTTGGTTTTCCAAATAGTGGTTGTTTGGATTTTACTGTAAATGTGATAGGAATCTATGTTTTCAATGTGTACAATATGAACATAATGCTCTTCATCCTGATAGTTATTTTATTTCAGGACTAATTTAGATGTTATTTATTATATTTTCAAATAAATTTTTTTCAAAAATATTTAATGAACTTTTATTTATAAAAAAATATTTTCAAATATAATTAATTTTTGTTAGGAAACATTCTATGTGATTTATTATTCAAAATAATCATCTATATATTATGACATCATTTTATTTAATTTAATATTTTATAGGGATACAAACCAAGGATACCATTTTTATTCTATCCTTCAATGGTTTAAGATGATAATATTTTTATAAAACCCATTTATTTTCCATAGGTCATAACACACACAAAAAATATGAAACTTGCCTCATTCACCACAGGTTATATCCAAATTTAAAATTTTATTATTAAGAAATTTTATGGAAAAATTAGAAAATCATAGTGAGTAAACAAGATACCACTATTTTCTAAAAGATCTCAAAAAATGATTAAAATATAGACTATGATTACTTGAATCAGGTACTATATAAAGTTCTCATTACAACATACTAACCTGAATATATGGATCCTCTCGGATAAACTCTTCATTGTGAGTGATCATCCTATCCATTATCTGATTTAATTCCTCCTGAGTTGATTTTTATCTAGTTGAAACCCCTTCCAGGATTTAACCTTTTTTTCTATCCATTCTTCCTACTCGTTGTTGGCATCAACTTGAAACCTTATTTCATAAATCTGTTTAATCTCATGTTCCGAAACATTGGGTCAGATGAATTTATCTAGCATTTATTTTTTGGAGTGCAAGGCAAGTTTCAAGAACTCCCAATCTGCTTCTTGGTTGTCTCTTGTGTTCTATCTGGATTCATCACTTTCCCCATTCTATTGGGAATTTCATTCCTTGTTTCTACACTTATTGGCCGACCTTGTCTTCATTGATTTTGGCCACTGGGAGTAATCCATCCATGCCTTTGGTTTTTCTCCTAGACCACTATACATTTATCTGAGTCACAAATTACATTTTTTCCCATTCTTCTTTCTAGGGTATGATTATATTTCCCTTTAATTCGGTCCATGATATCCACTAAGGGTTTACTATAGAATTCATCACGTGATGTATCCTCCTCTTGAGTTAATGGGGGTTCTTCAACATCCAAACCTTCAAATCAGTTCCCTAGCTTAATCGCTGAGCCTTTTCCTACATAATTCATTAAGCCTGTCTTCTTACCCCTATTCCCAGCCTTCATATGTATGGTGGATTTAGAACCGAGGGTGTTTGGGTCTATGGTCCCCAAGACACTCACTTCATCCAGCCTCTCTTTTCCACGAAGAGATTCTGTTGTAGAGAATATGACAGACTTCCCCTACAACAAGACTAAGCCTATGGACTGCTCATATCCATGTCCCATAAACTGTGTATGCTTTTTGGAGTCCTTCTATCCTCTACCTTGAGTTCCGCCGAGACCTTGGATATAAAAAACTATCAAATTCACCACACCACCCTCGATTGTACTAGTTGTAACTAGAAGTTCCACTGTAGCCGCATCCAAGAGACCTTACTTTTTTGGTTAACCCAACTTCACAACTTCTTTTCCACCTACCTACAAGGGGTTTATACCCAAATTATTTTTTATATAGGTGAATATATCCACTACCAACAGCTCTGCCTCCATTGACTTGACACTCTTCACTATAATAGAAAGAACCAATGAAGGCCACTACAAGAGCTGATCCTCCTGGGATCCAGACTCTCACATGGACTGTCTTGTTTCTTGATGGGTTCCACCAACATTGGTACAACCCCACACACAACCTCATAATCACCCAAGACAACATTATCTCGAGCCTTCTAGTGATCTACGGGATCAACCTGCACCTCATACTCCTTAATTGGACTTTAAAATGCGACCTTGATTTTTCTATCACAGTGCCCACGAAGGCATCCAGAGACCAAATGGCCTAGCCGGTGACATACCAACCAAAACTCTAGCCACTACTCTCATAAAACTCTTTTCTTATATCTAAACACTTCTCTGACCAAGATCCTCATCAACTAATTTGGAGGATTTGATACATCGACCTCAGCACATACATGGGGGAGATTGAGTGACAAATTGAAACAATCAGAGCACAAATATCTTTCTACCAGATTCCACAATATACATATAATCGATGAGTTCTGAAAAGGGATTAGAAGATCTAGGAAACATACCCACACAGATTTCAAATGCGTATCTCGGTTCATGTTGAACTCAAAAGTCTAGAAAAGAAGGTAAAACCCACAACTGTTGACAATACAAGGGGAACTAGACCACGAAACGACCATATCTTCATCTAATGATAAAAAATAATCAAGTGGGGAAAATCTAGAAGACCCACCACCAAACGATGTTGAATACCCCATGATTCAAAAACAAATCTATCGAAAGCATCATCCAAGGGCCGACTATCCTTGAATCAGGACACAAGTGTCGACCTGTGATGATCTGAAGTTGTGTTGAATTATTTTTTTGAAATCATGAGACTGGGAGAAACATTTTTATGGTTGGGGTCCTTAGGGAAAAGGTGTATTGATGGGAATAGAAGAAGGAAGTCTGGATTGGTAAAAGGGATGAAGGCCTACGACAACATGGTGGAAGGATGGTCATTTTTCCCTCCTCTTGCTGGGGAGGAAGGGGTCGAAACCTCAAGCATCTCCACTATGGCATCACCACCAATGGCTCGAGCTTCGCAGTCTGCACCCAACACTTATACAATTATTTAATGTTGAAATGATTATGAGGCCTATAAACTCTATATATGTTATGATAAGAATTAGTTTTTATCAGGATCGTTCCATTTCATGACATAATATATATTGCATGTTTGATTATATCCATGTACCCATATGTATCATTTTAATCATGAGACTAGTGGGACCTATATCTGCCCCCAATAAGTTGGGTAATGATTTAAATATCATGAGATATGTTGGAATGGAACTGGTAATGAACCCAGATCAATAAGGGAATTTTACCTTTACGATGGTCATGGGAGGGAAACTTGACTACATTGAAGGTTTGGGTAGTGTACCCATTTCTGTATAATATCGTTTGAAGTTACCCTTGACTAAATTGAAAATGATATTCATTTCTTGTGTGTATTCCAAACATTTCTTTCTTTTGATATTGTTATACTCTCATGGATAATGTTATTTCATTCACTTATGATCCATTTCTTATGAACATCCAATATTTATACCATGACTAAATATTATTATCTTTTACTTGTAGGGTATGGTTTTCATAAGTTATGATCATGTTCTTATCCACTTATTTTCATGTTATGCTTTTTGTATTTCATGGTTACCCTTATTGACCATCTGAGCTCACCCATTCATATGTTGTTTTACAAGGTTATTAAGAAATACTATACATATGATTTTACTAATAGGGGTTTTAGTTATAAAAACATAGTAGGAGATGATGTATTTTACCTATGAGCTAGTTGTTTGTGTTTCCTTGTTTCTAAAGGAACTGTTCCTTTACAATCCTAAGGAATGTGTTTTTTTAATGTAATAAATAATCATAAAAAATTATATAATTTCCATGTAGGACTAGTCGGGTTCTCTACATATTATGTAATGAATGTATTGGTGATCATCCTTGAAATATAACTTCTTTCTTATGTTTGTTCCATATTTTAATGATGTTTCACATTTTTATTCTTATTATCAAGACCATGATTTTATCTCAAGGACCATGTTTATTATCTCACACTTTTGATTCATGTTTTATTCTATGTAAATATTTATTACATGACTTATGATCTATGATTTATTCGGTATATAATTATTATATATATTAATTATACCCATATTCTCATCATATGGTCACTTATTATCAATTATTGTTATCACTCATATTTAATCTTACCAATAATTTTATGTCACCCATTTCTTACATTTCAATTTCCCTAGGGTTTTAAGAAAATCAATACATACATTGTGTTTATAAGTGTATATTATGATAATAATTCATGGGCGATGTTAAGACATATCATGGATCAAGTAGTTTTTTATATTTTGAAAATATACCGATGAGTTTGGATACATTATGTTTTTCTTAATTCTCTAAAACTAAAAACCTATGTGGTCCGGATAATGTATTTTAATGATTTTTTTATCTGAAGTAATTAATTTAAGATTAGGGTTGGGTCTTCATAGTTGGTATTAGAGTTGGGTTTCGATTACTTTGGAGATTATGATGATACTAGTTGACGATAAAATGGGAGTTATAAATTCCTTCAATGGTTTATAAGTTATGGTTGATTATATTTTTAAATGTATAAATAAACCATTATATAATTTGAAGTATTATTATGCAGATTGTTATAAGATAACTTTAGTGAAAGCCATATGGATAAATATAAGAAAGGTGTCCAAGTATAGGAACACATCAAAAAATTTATTATAGTAGAGGTTGTTTGGTTTTCCAATATAATTAATTCGTATATGGATACTATATGGTAGATGTAAGATCTAGCATATTTGTACATTGGGGAAATACACCTGAAAAATGTGTCTTGGGTATTAACTCAATTTTGATATAGTGCATGAAAAAAGGCCAAACTGAAAACTTATCTTAACACTCATGGAATTATGATTTTGTTGATCATTTTCCCTTTACAATCCATTCATAAAAGTTTATTTCCTACATATTTTTTTAAGAATTATGAGTGAACAAAACTTGAATTAAAATGTGTATAACCAAGAGAGGTATACCATCAACCAAGTATGAAATAGTTCAAAAAAAGTCCCATTGGTTGAAATGAAGTTGTAATTTGAGAAGAAATATTTTGATTTATCCTTTATATTCACATATATTGATTCCTTTAGATATTATCATAACAATTTTGGTTTTATTATTTGGTTGAAATAAGACCAGAAGGATGAATATGAGAATGGTAGGTATCCAAAAAAACAAGTGTCTAATAACAAAATAAATGAACATACTAATGTGGTTGAGAAAATTAGAATATCCCGATTATGATAGACATGGTTATATTCGTAGTATTACCCTTATGAAGTGTGGGTTATACATTAATATGAATAAATTAATGATAATCATATCTATTTTCATTAGTGATTGATATTTATCGATGCTATTTTGGATGTCATGGTGGTCATGTGGAACATCTATGGGTTGTTCTTCAGTACATCTATGTTAATGGTTTTGAAACATATATTAAATAAAATTAATAACCATGAAAAATGATTTACGACAAGGTTATATTTTTAGGGAAACAATTGAAGAACACATGATTGAGGTATGAAAAAATATTAGGTTTTACTTATTAATAATGTTGACGTAATAAAGAATTTTTTATATTGAAAATGAATGTTAGATAGTATTGGTGTCCTTCAGATTGATAATTGATTCATGATATTTTTGGTAATGTTTTACACATTTACGAGATTCCAGTAAATAGTGTATGATTTATGAACTAGTGGTTAAATATAATAGTTAATTGTGGGGGAATGTATTATTTATTTTTGTTTTAATATCTCAGAAATTTAGATGGGTTTTAGAGAGGAATACTCCAGAGAATATATGACGAAGTTATAAATAATAAATTGTATGTGAGTAAAATAAGTATTTAGATCTATACTAAGATAGTAAGGTAGATGTCACATTTGAAGTTATATCTAGAATAATAAATATATTAATAACAATATCCCCACTTTCATCATTGAGTGATAATAAAAATTACAAGGAAGACAATTATTTATGGGGGGTAGAATCTGATAACCCAAATTTTTGTGATCCATTATATTAATACTATCATCAATAGCTTATGTTACAGAGAACACCGAACTAAAAAAATACCCAGCTAAAACGATCTACCACATATTAACTATACATTGATAATAAAATCATTATTTTATAAAAGGTTAATAAAAAGTTATATAATTATATATTATTATTCTCTTTTTTTAAAATTTTGAAAAATATTCTTTTTGAATAACCATTTAAATAATGGTATTATATATTACCTTAATAATTTAAAATTGATAATATCTAGATATTCTTCACAATAGTTAATATTTAGATTCATAAAATAATTTATTGATATTCAATTAATTATTATTATATATTAAATAAAATTAAAAACAATTGATGTTTAATTTTTAAATAAAAAAATAATTTTTCGTCATATATTTTATATTCATTTAAAAGAGAAATTAAAAATTATAAAAAATTAACTTGTATAAAAAACATTATTCTTTTTTTAATAATTTAATTAATTACTTAAAAATATATTTTTATATTTTTCTAGCTTGTTTTTAGCTGTAGGTGATTAGTGAAAAATAAGTATTTACTAATAAATTGACTTTTATTCAATTTTTAGTATATAAGTATGAATTATAAATTTAAGAAATAATTTAATAATGAAAATAAATAATTTAATAATAAAAATTAATAATTTTAAAAAAATATTTATTATATTTGAAATTTTGGTTTTAATTTATAAAAATATATTTTAGAATTTAGAATTTAAGAAAGATATTTCATAAAATTTATTTTAATAAATTATATATTTATAATTTTAAAACTAATTTTTACAAATTTAAAAAATTGAATCATATAAAATGGATTTCCAATTTAAAATTATTAGGGATAAATTATATAATAAGAAAATTCTTTATTTTAATTCCTAAAGGGAAAATTACTTATTTGAAAACTGGTTACCATAGTAAAATCTAAAATGGTAAAAATGTGCAACTTTAGATCTATGGAGACTAACATGTTTAAAAAATTAAATTGAGTTTTATAGGTTTGAATTGACCATATATTTGACCAAATTTCTCTTAAACACTACTATCCACCATAATTAAGATCATGTATTCTTAAAAGTCCCTCCCTCAATGGTTTAATCCCCTTTATAATCGAGATAATGCAAGAAGAGAGGTATAAATTCCCAACATATGATTCAATTTTATATTTATATATTTTCTTTTATAATTCATAAAATTAAATTTCACCATATTAAAATTATTACATTAGTTCCATTGTTATACTATTATTCTATTACATTAATTTTACATGGATTAATCACCCTTGTTTTTTCCATTAAAAATGGAAAATGTAAGTTGTTCCTCATGCTGACTACCACCTCCACAATGCAATATGTTTTATTTTACATCCCCAATGCTATAGGATGGTAATAATTGGAAATTTAATATATAATTTTGATATTTATTAAATATATTTCATTTTTAAATTATAATAATTATTTCTCTTATTCCCATTCTTTGGAAAATGAAATCATCATCCATGTTTATGTGTGGACTATCGCCTCCATGGAACGATTGATAGCTATTTAAAATTTAATCTAAACCTCACATGGATAGTCATGAGAATGGTTTTAATGTGTCTATAATATTTTTAAGAAAAAAATTATGTTTCTGTTATGATATATTTTTTAACCTATTAATGATCTGGTCAATAAACGATTATCATCGGTTCAATTATTTAAAAAAAGTGTAATAAGAGGAAGATAATCAATTAACATTATGTAATGATTTAATATTAAATATTTCAACATATATTTCCTTTTATATTTCTGATATATCACACTAATAAATTCTTCATGATATCCTCATACTATTATTGTAATGATATTACAACTAAATCACCCCTTGATCATTGATAATCAAGGTATGTTCTTGTTTGGGTCGTTTTGACCAACTAATTTATAAATACCATGAAATTGAATCATTTATGATTATGGAAACATAAATAATGGAATTTAAAAAATACCATTGATGGCATAGACACCCCACCTTAAAATTGGAATCAGATCCTGGCCCACCATGCACCACCAGTTTCCCTGAAGATATATTATCCCCTACCTAGGACCAACAAACATGACCAAATGAATCATTAGACTAACATGTGACCCCACAAGATATCACATGTTCTTTCCATTGGGTATTTTCTCACTCTGATTCACTGAAGGAAAATCCCAATGAGTTCACCCATCCTGATAACTACTCCATACTAAACCACTTTAATTTCCTGGTTCTAATTATATAGGGTCCCAAAAATATAGGTATATCATGATAACATGGGAAATATCATTTATCCATTTAATTTTTTTCTTTATATGGTATTAACATCACCCCACCATTAGATAACAACTTCCCCATAACCACACTTCTCTTTATTACACATTAACACTTGATTTATTATATAAAACTACACTGAATACAACCCAAAAGATCAATAAGTCTCGAGTTTTTTTTAAATTATATAAAATACAAATCAATTTGAACATGGGATGAAACATCATTATTAAAAACGTCATTAAAATGAATTATTTAAAACTTCTTTAACATACTCAATACTCTTTCGAACATAAAATTGCATGGGAAAACCCGAGGAAATATATAAGAAAAAGGTTTTCTATAAATACCAATAAGTGAATAAACATAGAATAAGTTATACATGATAAACAATCAGAATATCAATGAGGAATAAAAGGAACATGAATAATAAGGAATGATATAGTATGGTAAAAATAACATGGGAATTGGGGAAGAAACATAAATCACTACATCATCAAAAATAGGTCATGGATACACGACCATGACATTATGGTGGATAGAATCCCCAATATTAATTAGGTAAAACAATTTCCCAACAAGATTTGTCATGATACTCAATATTACCCAATGTAATAGAGTGCTATCTGGGTTCACCCATAAGAATTATTTCATTCTCATTCTTAAGTGTGTTGCATAGATCATACAACATAGATTCATTCAACATCATAATTTATTCGATGGTAATGGAATGTGGAATAAATTAATTTAAGTTAAAAATAAAAATTTATATTGTTATAATGGTGAATTACCTTAATAGAAAAATGGGAATGGTATGCACTACACAAATATTTTGGCATGGAAACATACGATGAATTTTTGGCAACATAAATGTTTTACATAAAAATTCATAAAATGGGTTGATGAGAGAGAAATGGGTATCTAATCATTTAAATATAAAATTTTATGCAATATGGAAATTCAATTACATGTATTAGTATAAGTAATTTTAAATATAATTCATAACATAATAATGAAAAATAATGAAAGGGAAGAATGTAAAGGACCATTACGAAATTTTGACATGTTAACAGATGTACATAATATATCAAATGAGGTTTAATTACATGGAAATGATATCCAATCATTTTAAAATTAAATGGATAGTATGGTGAATACGAAAGAGCATAATTTTAAATAATCTAATGTAACATAATATGCAAAACAGAAAAGATATTCTTGAATGGAAATGAGAAGAGAGAAATGCATTATGAAATTTCGACATTGTAACATATTAGATAAGGGGAAAATAAGATATTATAAATATTATCTCATTCAAAAAAATATAAATTATAAATTAATGGAGTAATAATAAATGAATGAAAATATAACCTTTTAAAATTATAAAGAAAATATTCAAATAAATCTCTTGAATTGAAATAAAGAGAGGAAGGTGAGAATCCCTTACATGAGTTTGTGTCTCCAATGGCTTGGGAGGTGCTTTTTAAAAGCACGGGTCACCTTGGGAGAACTCTATATAGTAGAGGGAAGAGTTGGGAAGTTCTCCATGGGGCTTTAGTGAAGTGAAATGTGATCTTGGGTGGATTTATATAGGGAGAGAGTGGGGAATATTTAATATTTTTATTTTGAACACTACATAATTAAATATCTTAAACCAAAAACCATCCCATGGTTTTTTTCATATGTTTCATGAAAAACAGGAGAGGTATAAATTATTCTATGGTTCCAATTACCTAAATTATTAAAATATTACACTTGGTGATGTGGAGGTGAGTCACACAGTAAAAGAAATGATTTTAAAATATTAAAATATAGTATCACTCATGTTGAATTCATAATAGATTTAAAACATAAATAAAATAATCATAAAATCAGACACTTTTAGAGGGAAAAAATATATTTGGTCTCCTATCCCATTTAAATTACTTATTACATCACATTTGGTTTATTTTGATGCATTAAAAACAAACTATATTTATAGGGTATTTATGTTTTAACCAAAAAATTCACATGTATCATAAAATTATGATAAATTAACCATTGTAATATTTTTCTATCTCGATTAAAAAATTGTATAAATTTTATCTGAATAATTTTATTATCATGGGACATTTCACTTGTAAAATAAAAATTGACATTTTTTGAAAGTAACATGTTTTATTTGACAACAACAGATTATGAACATTAACAAAACTTTCACCTAACATCATTAAAATTTTATGATCATTTATATATTGTATTATTTACTAATTTTCTTAAAATATTATTTATTTTAAATAATCCATTAATCCATAAATTCATTTATTGAATTTGAATATTACCCAGAAAATACAATATTTTTTTTATTTAGTAAAAATAAAAAACTATTATATATTAAAAATAATTGAATGAAAATATTTACTTTATTTTATAAAAAATAATTGAAAATTTTTTATGGATAGGATATTGATAGATATACCTTTAATATATCAACATACTGCCTATTATTAAAGTGCGCGATGGTGGGGATTTCATGGCACTCTTTGGTGAACATTGTTTGGGTCGCGATCTCGATGAGCTTGAACTTCTTAACTAAATGGTTTCACACATGCTTAAGCTGTTGGATCACAGTTTGTTCTAGGTTAAGGGAATATCCTCGAAATTATATCTGCCTCATAAGCTATATAAAATGGGATTTATAGGGTATGATTCTACTGATTGGGCCATCACCCCCTTCATCTGTATTAAATGAATTTGATAAAATTTTATCTTTATAATAATCACATGATCACTATTTAATGTCTATATTATCAGTAGTAATGATACATAACAGCCACATAAATCTAATTGGTTATACCATAAAAAAGAGAAAATTAATTAAATAAAAACAAGGGAATTTTATTCGTAATAGTTTGGGTCATTACAATATTTACCATTTAGAAATTTTACCCATAAAATTTTATTTTCTCGTAATAAAAAAAGATGAGGGTAAATCTGCTTCCTCACCTCCAAATTTTCCCATGTTGATTCATCAAAATTCTTGATTCTCTACAACACTTTCATATGGGGAACAGTCTTATTTTTTAGAAATGTTTCTCTATTATCTATGATCATCACCAACTAATCTTTATAGGAATGATCATTCTCTAAAGGCACCACCTATGGATTGAGTACATGTGATGGGTATGGTATGTAAATTATCAAGAGGTATACATTTAATATATCATGTTATTGAGATATGTTTGGTGTGTTTGCCAGTCGATAGGCCACTACTCCAAAGTGATTAATGATCTCGAAAGGAGTAAGATATATTGAACTAAGATCTCCCATTTTCCCAAATATCATCACATTATTCCATGGATATATGTAGAGTAATACAATGTCTCCAACATCAATCTCTAGGTACCATTGATGATTTTTAGAATAACTATTACATCGACTCTGAGCAGCCTTTATGTGAAAATGAATGGTATTAACCTTCTCCACCATTTCCTTAACTATTTCAAGACCTAGAATTTTTTATTCCTGAACATAATCCCAACTTGATGGTGTTATGAACCTATTCCCATAAAGTTATTAATTGGGATCTATTTGGATGCTCAAATGGAAACTATTGTTGTAAAATAAATCAGCCAGAGGAATATGTTGGTCATGTCCTCCTTTGAAGTGAAATGAGAATGCTCTCAACGTATCCTCGCGGGTTTGGATATTTCTCTTAGATTGGCCCTCATTTTGAGGGTGATAAACTGTAATATGTTTTAGACCAGTGTTTAAAGCATACTTGAAACTTTTCCAAAACAAGGTGGTTAATCTTGGATCTTGATCATTTAAAATCAATATTGGTACTCCATGCATCGTCACCACTTCTCATATGTATATCCATGGAAGTTGATCTAGTGGAAAATTATCTCAAATCACAATGAAGTGTGAAATACTCGAAAAATGATCCACCAAAACCCAGATAGCATTATTCACATTGGATGTATTTAGAAGTCTAGTATCAATGCCTGTGGTGCTGTTTTGCCATTTTATTTTGGTATGGGTAGCAGTTGCATCATCCCCATAGACGTCTTCCTTCTAGCCTTCACTTGCTGAAAACCAGGCACTTTGATGTATATTCCTCAAGATCACTATTCATTTTGTCCCACCAACAGTGCTCTTGGGGATCTGGATACATCTTTGTGTTTCCTGGGTGAATAGAGAAAATTGAAATATGCTGATCATCCAATAGTTCCTTCTTTAACTTTGGATTTTATGGATCAAATTTTCTAGAATGAAATCCCACAATTACTTCTTTATTAATATTGAAATATGAGGATTTTTATTTCCTTATAGTTTCCACTCTCATCTGAATTCCCACATAATATTTATGAAAATATTTTATCCTTTCTGGAATATACAGTTGAGAAATCATTTGTGAAATAATTGATGATTTTTCTTTGTTCATGATTCCCATGTCTATATTCTTCAAATATAAAAACAATGGATCCTTATCAATTATCATCAATGATATAATTGTTGGGTCCTTTATACATAGAGAATCCTCCACTATATATACTTTACCAAGATGGTAGTGGATCAGCATTCGTAATCATTGATGATCTGTAACCACATTCACCAGTGCAGATTAATATCTTTTTGGGTGAATATATATTTGGGGATCTTGGGATCAGTATATATCTCATGCTTCTCTCCATAGATATAATGACACTATATTTTCAACGTAGAGATCATATCTCCCAAATCTAGACCACACGTGCGATTCTTTTTCTCAGGAATTTTTAACAGCCTTGAGGCATGAGTAAATATTCTATCATTTTGCATCAACACAAAGAGGAGAACTTCTTCTAATCATCCCCGATGGTTAAAAAATGTTCCCCACTTATGAGTAGAATGTGAACATGGGTAGTGATAATCCTTATTTTCAACTCCATCATGGTTTCTTCACATTCATCATTCCAGGAAAACGTCACTCTGTTCTATGTTAGCTAAGTAAGTGGGTTCGACAATCATGATAAATTTCATACAAAATAGTGATAATACCCCGCTAACCCAATGATACTATGGATATATATCACATAAGTTAGCCTTGAATATCATTCAATAGTTTTTTTTTCATTTATGTATTCATAGATATCCTATTTCTTATGATGATATTCACAAATAACGAGACTTACATTAACCAAAACTAACACTTGCTGTACTTGGAATAAATATTTTCCTTTTATAATTTCTTA
Organism: Viscum album; assembly: GCA_963277665.1. Taxonomy (NCBI): domain Eukaryota; kingdom Viridiplantae; phylum Streptophyta; class Magnoliopsida; order Santalales; family Viscaceae; genus Viscum; species Viscum album. Next base: position 813,766,223 of record OY728132.1, on the reverse strand, counting down.
TGAATAGTGTTCGAATTCTCCACATGCTATTACTTTATTTTGGTGTATATTAGGATATCATCTATAAAGAGTACCAATTTGTTTTTGAGGTAATCTCTAAAATCTATAATCATCAATTCAATGAATTTTGACAAAGAATTAGTGATTCTGAATGACATCACTCTGAACTGATAGTGCTGGTACCTTGTACGAAAAGAATTCATTGAGATATTTTACTTTTTCTCCATTACAAGATAGTATCATAACTAAAAATCCACCTTTGAGAAATATTTTACCCCACATATATGATTGCACAAGTAATCAATATTAGGAATATAATACTTGTTCCTTATTAGCATCTTGTTGAGCTCATGATAATCAATGAAAAGGTGCATTTACCCATCCTTCTTCATGATGAAGAGGAATGGTTCACCTCATGGTGAATCAAATGGGCGTATAAAACCTCAATCTAGATTCTCCCATAGTTTTTTCCTTATCTCATCAAGTTCAACAACATCTATACCATATGGAGTCTTGGAAATTGGTAATTACCCAGGTATATGCTCAATTAAAAACTCAACCTCTTTGCTAGGAGGAAAACCAGACAATTCCATGGTAAACACATTATCATATTCCACCAAAATAAGAATGTACTAAATAATTTATCTTTCTCTAGACTTAATAATTTGTGAAAAATATGATTACTCATAGGGCAGTGATATCTATTCTTGATAAGATGGTGCTAAAGGAAATTCATTCTCTTTATTTCCCTTGTACAAAATTGGAGTCAAACTGTAATATGGAGAGTGATTTCCATATAATATAAATTTATATTGTCTATATATATAGGGAAATCAAATCCATGCCAGTTATTGCATCAATATCCACTAATGGGAGTATAACAAGGTTCGCCGATAATTTCATCCCACAAACATTGACAAGTGAGAAGTTATATAATTGGGATCTAATAATTTACCCATTTTACATTTTCACAAACATTCATACTTCTATGCTTTGTGGTGGTGATTGGATTGTTATACTGAACATTCGTGATATCAAATAATCCATTTAACAATGGATGATAACCCAACCTTCCACTTCATAATTATGGTTCTGCATTAATCAATATAGACATAGGTATGTGTAATTTTAAAATATTAAACACAAAAAGGGGATTCCAAGTAAATTAAATGGATAACATATAAATTTAATTTAATTACATAAAATACGAATTTCTAGGATTCAATCTATGTGATTCATGATCTATTTACAAACATGTATTCTAATGGGAATTTTTTGTTCCTATAATGATAATTCATAATGATATTATGAATTTACCAAACCATATATATTGGGAGTGTCATACTAGCTGTGAAGTAAGGCCCATTTCTGCATACCAGATTATCCCAAGTTTGGATCATAACATCTTGTCGAAGTTATTACTCTTAGGAAAATTAATGAATGAACCACATCCACATTTATTATCTTGATAGAGATGTATTTTTCTTGAAAAACTACTTATTGCATTCTAACAATCATTTAGGGGAGTTTTATTATACATAGTCACACGTCAAACACATTCAATAGAGATTTCTATTCCTAATCCCAAAAACAACTAAACTATTTCTCTGATGCCAACTATAAAAACAGTAATCTACATGACACATGAACACATGATTTGTTACACAAAATTACTATTAATAAAACTGTACAAGTTGATATGTTCAATTTAATTAGGAATTAGGTATAATAAATATAATTTTAAACATGGTAAAAAACCACAATATTAAATTCTTCCTTAACAAGATTTATTTAAAACATCGTTATCATGCTCAATTATGCCTTCGAACATAAAACAACATGGGATTACATGAGGAAATACATAAGAAAGGGGAGAGATATAAATCCCATTAAAGGAATAAACATATAATAACTGATAACTTATAAAATAAGGTACATAATAGTGTAATAAAAGGTATATGAATAATAATAAATGATATAGTATGATAATCATAACATGGGAATTTTCACCACAAATTAAAACACAACATCATCAAAATTGGTAAATCCTAAACCACCATGACATCCTGATGGAAAAATTTCCTATAAATTAATCAGGTAAACCTATATCCCAACATGATTTATTGTGATAAGAAACATTACCCAATGCATTGGAGTGCTATCTAGACTCACCCATCACAATAATTTCATTCTTATGGTTAAGTGTGCCATATAGGTCATACAACATGGATTCATTCAACATAATAATTTATTCCACAATCAAGTAATATAGAATAAGTATATGTAATTAACTAATAAATATTTATATTTTCATAATGGGGAATATATTTGATAGAAATATGGGTATGGTAATCACAACACAGATGTATTTGGCATGGAAATTAGCGGTGTAATTTCCGCAGCATAACGACATTAGTTAAAAATTCTTAAAACATTTTGATGAGAGAAATGTGTCATTAATCACTTAAAAATTATTTTTTAAGTAATATAGATATATAATGACATTTATAGACATATATAATTATCAATATAATGGGTAACATAATAATGAAACTTGAAGAAAGAGAAGAAAGGACATGGCAATTACAAAAATTTTAGCATGATAACAAGTGTACCTAAAGAATCAAAGGAGAGATAATGTGTGGGAAATGGGATATCCTAATTAATAAATAAATGGATAGTAATGTCAATATGAATTAGAATTTTCCAGAATAATAAAATAAAATATGAGAGACAAAGCATAAAAGATATTCTTGAATGAAAGTGAGAAGAGAGAAATCCCATAGGAAATTTCAAAATAGTAATGGCTTAGGTAAGTTTTAAAATGATATTGTATAAATGATACATAATTAAAAAAATATCAATTGGAATGTAATGAAGTCATAATAATTGAATGAAAATATAACCAATTGAAATTATAAAGTCAAATTTTAAAGAATGTTCTTGAATTGAATGAAGAAGGGTAATTGGAAAATCCCTTACTTGAGTGTGTGACTCAAAAGGCATGGGAGGGGATTCTTGAAAGAATTGGGGGACTCTAGGTAGTAGAGGTAATAGTGTGTATGTGATCTAATTGGCTTGATTGATGATAAATGGTACTTTGGGTGGGTTTATATAGGAAGCGAGTGGGGATTGATTAATATTTAGGTTTTGGAAACTACATAATGAAATATCCAAAACCACAAACCATACCATATTTTTTCCCATGGTTTCTACCAAATGGGAGTGTTGTACACTATTTTATAAGGGAAAGGGAATAAAATATTAAAATATTACCATTGGAGATGTGGTGGTGAGTCACACTCTTAAAGAAATTATTTTAAAATTGTAAAATAGATTATAAGTATTGGAAGATTAATAATGGCTTTAAAAAATAAATAAAATAAACATAAAATAAAATTATTTTACAGGTAAATATTTATTTGGTCATTGATTCCATTTATATTACTTATTACATCACATTTTTGTCAGTATGATGTTATAAAACAAAAATTATATTTATGGGGTATTAAATTTTTAACCTGAAAATTCAATTATCTCCTAATATTATAAAAAGTTCACCATTGGATAATTTTGACAATATAATTCAAAAAAATAATATCCATTTTATCTAAATAATTTTGTAAATAATTAAATTTTCACTTTTAAAATAATAACCGACATATATTGAAAATGATGGGTTTTTTTCACAATAACATTTTTTGAACCCCAATAAAAATATGATTTGAAATCATAAAAATAATATTATCATTTATATTCTGTATTTTTTTAATTTTATTAACGTATTATTTGTTTTAAAAATCCATTAATTCCAAAATTCATTAATTTAATTTTAATAACAACCAACAAATAATATAATTTTTTTTTCATTTCATAAAAATAAAATCATTTGTCATCTAAAAATAATAGGATGAATACATATTAAGTATTTTATAAAAAATAATGTACATATCATTATATATATGTTCTTGATTTTTATACCTTTAATACACATGCATACTCCCTAAGAGTAATGTGCATGAAGGTGGGGCATTCCTGGGGTTGTTTGGTGAACATGGTTTGGGTGGTGATCTAAATTAACTATAACTTCTCCCGTAAACGGTTTTCCTCATTCTTAATTTGTTGGATATTAGCCTAGGCATGGGAAAGGAAAAATCCAAAATATTATATCTCCCATAAAATATCTTATAAATGGTATTCAAAGGGTTTGATCTTACTGGTTGAGGTAATCACCTCTTTTTTCTATATCAAATTAATTTATTATAATACTATATTTATAATAGTCATGTGATCAGTATTAAATGGATATATTATCAATATTATTAACACATAATGGAAGTTTAAATATAATTTTATATAATAAATCAAAAGATTATAATTAATTAAATCGAAAAGTGGAATATTATTTAAAAAAATTTTGGTCGTTTTTTTCCTTGTTGTGGAACCAAAATTTCAACATAGAAAATGCCACTACACTTTTTTCTAGGTACATCCAATGATACCAATATACTAATTTGTCCCCAGTTATATATCAATAAAAAAAGGTCATTGGGTACTAGTCATATATGAACCATTAGTTTTTTTGTGGACATGTGTTCTACTGCATTGGCCCCCCAATGTACCAAAATAGGTCATTAGACTAATTACTATCCCCATAAGCCAAAACATGTTCGTTCTCGTGAAACTGTATCTCAATCACTCCCACCTAGGATAAACATCCACGAGGTCACCCATCCTAATCACCACTCCATGGAAAACCTCTTTAACTATAGATTTTTAATTTGATTAGCTCCCAAAAAGATAGACATACCATATTGAAATGGGTTGAAACATTTAGTCATTCTAACCCTTTAACATTCTGGGGTTTTAAAAGTATAATATGACAAAAATATGAAAATAATTATTTTACTTTTTTCTATAGTGGATGCATCAATATTTAACTAGATAATTAACATAACACCCTTTACTATCTATAAACCACCGAAAATTGGTTGTCTTTGATATTAATTTATTGTATAAATACTTTAGAACACATGAAATGAAATTTAATCATAAAAAATTATTATAATTAAAATATTAAAGTAACTTTAATTAACATGGAATTATTAAATTTTTATGATAAATTAACATTGGAATTTCTCATATGAAACTACTACAAATAGTCAAAATATAAACAGATATTGTGGGAAAATTGACAAAAATAAGCTAATGTACATGTAGGTAGTGATTATAAATATAAATTATGAATAATTTTAGTTATTATTATTTTTAAATAATATATTATGATTTTTTTTGTTTTTTAAAAATGTTTTCATAGAGAATTGAAATTAGGGAGAACAAATAAAAGTGGTTCTTTGGGTAAAATTTGAATTCATTGAGACATGTTTGTGTTATACACCATGATTCATTTTCAATAGTGTAAATATTTCCTGATTATAAATTTTTATTATGATCCAATTATATTTCCTTAAATTAAATTTCATATTTAAATTTATACCTTTAATGTGATTTATTATATCCTAGGATTTAATAACTTCATGTTATGTGATTTTTTCGAATGGTTTAATAAACATGTTATTTTCCCTAGTTTCATTAACATATATTAATGATTAATTATATATGAAACATAAATGTATGAATGATTGTGGGTGGGGACCTATATAACCCACTAATACAATGGTTTATATTTATGTCTCATTATCATAAAATTCCACCCAATAATATTTAACCAAGCCAATGGGAACATGAGAGAATTTATCCCATTATGGAGGGAACATGGGAGGATTTTCCCTAATAAAAAGGGTACACATGAGGATTTATCCCAACGAAAAAGGGGTACATGGGAGTATTTAACCCATTATAAATATGTTACAAGTGTTATTATCCAAATATTACTATGTGATGACTTTATTGGTGGATATCCTTGACATATGATTTTTAGGATATTGTTTATGCCATATTTTAAAAAGGATTAATAGTGTTATATTTGTTATCATGACTTCTATATTCTCTCATGGATCATGTTTATTGACTCAATATTTTGATTCATGTACAATTATATGCTATTCAATTATCAATGAATTATTATCTAAGATTTGTTAAGCATATGTTTCATATGCATCTTTATTATAGACATACTCCAATTATATGATAACTTATTATCTTTGATTGTTACCCCTTCTATTTTCCCTATTAGGAATTTAAGATCATCCCTTTAATATGATTCAATTTCCTTAGGTTATGAATATATATAATATTTAAAAAATTTCAATATGTGTATATTATGAGAAAAATGTGTGGGATATGTTGAAGAAGTTTCATGGATTAATAGGTTTCATATATAGTAGAAAAATTTCCTTGAGTTTGGTTTGTTTACGTATTTTCCCAATTCTCTAAAACTATAAACCTAAAAGGAAAAAAGGAATGTATTTTAAAATATTTTTTATTTTATTTTTTAATTAATACATGAATATGTATGGGTCATCATTTTAACTATGTATCACATTATAAAAAATACCTTTTTAATACGCATCAATGAATTAATTTGGAAAAAATATAAAACTACTTTAGAGAAGATATAAATGTTATTTAAAACTAAAACCCAATTAATTAAACCATAATGTGTGACATAGTATTACACTAAAAAATATAAAAACAATATTATTTCCAAAATTCATGAATGCATGTAAACAAAAGCCTCAATAATGTAATCTGTTCCTTTCAAGCTAAAAAGATATGGCCAGGTCTTCATCAAACTGAGAAAATTATATTAATATCCCCTAACTACATCATATGTAAGAATGTAATATAATATAAAATATTTGTAAAAGACACTAATTGGGTATGGTAAATGAAGTATTTTGACTTTGTATATTCTCTTTATATGTTATCAACCCTTTCGGTATAACTAGACAGATTAGAAAATAAATCACTTTTCATTTGTCTATACAGAGGAGAACATCACATGACCCTCATGGATGATAATATTTATTTCATATATATTGTCTACATATGAAAATTAATATTCTATTTCAATCTCAATCAAGGTCCTAGATTTCATACATGTAAAATTATATAAAAAACACCATCTTAGTTATGATTCTAATGAGGACATGATCAAAAACATACCCAACTACACAATGATTAGATAGTGCTTAATTATTTTATATTAAGGGATTCAAAGTATGAAGGTTATCATTCAAGGATTCTCACCAATTTCATGTACAAGGATTGAATAAAGAAAATTACCCCCTACCATACCAAATACATATTATATGACATAACATATGTTATACTTCTTAGGATCTCTATCACATAAATACCATTTTATAACTCATGAGAATATTATATACCTCTACAAAAGAATAAAACATATACTATCATTGAATTTTCATTTCAACCTATAATATTCCATAGCGATCATCACTTAGAAGTAAAAAAAATCATACATAGAGAGGTCAATTATAATTTTACTTCATAGGTATATGCATCGAATATGAACAAATGGAAAATTAGAGACTACCATTTTTTATAACATGGTGAATTTTATATCCTTATCTTATTTTAAATAATATTTACCAAACCATACATAAGATCCTATATCATCATATCACATATAGAGTACTTATTGATTAGCAATATTTTTTTCACATTAAGGATTTTTTCATCTCATTGCATATCAATTTAATTCCAGTAACAACTTTATGTTACCATATATGAATTTTCCCCCATTAAAAGATTTTGTGAAAAACAAAAATGAATTTTTATCATTTGAATTGTGGTGAAATTATAGAATCATATTCCTGATTTTCAACTCATTGAACATGTATTATACGTGATTTAAATTTGAAAATAAAATTTTATGTTGTCATAAACATTAATTTTCAAATTTGAAATATTTCTATGTTCATCATCATCAAAAATCTTGGATATTTTTCCATCAAATGGTTACTTTGAATATGAAATTAAATTTCTATTTTGAATCATATAATTATTTATATGATATCACAAAACTTATCTATGTTCAATCATAATCCCACTATCCTATTATACAATATATTAATTTAAGAATACATTGAAATGGCATAGAAAATTATTTGTGTTTCGAAATAAATATTATTTTCTATAATGCGAAATTTTAACAAACAAACTACTATAACCATTCATTATATGTTGTTTTATGTGTTTTGATCATTAATCTAAAATTATTACTCTTTTCATACATTTTATAAAATTAGTCCCTTCAAAACAGTGTTCATTAAACTAATCATCCAATTAAATGATAAAAAATATTATTTGAAATAGTTTCCTTAAAATATACTAAGTTATCAAGAAGGTAATAATATAATCATTATTCTGATCCTATCTAGTTGAATGTAATCATTTTCATTCATTAAATTACCTACAAAACTGTTATCACCATATGTTGATTTAATACCTTAAGCTCTTAACATTAGTCTTCTATTAGTTTTTAACTCCAGTATATTTTTAACATTAGTGAAAAATACATTTGGTACTATATACCGTCAAGAATATATGAATTTATTTTAATAACATTAAAACTTGATTTGGAATATCACTGATGTCTTTCCAACTATTCATGTATTCTATAGATTTCCTTATTTAATAACCCAATTATCAAAAATGAAATCACATTCCTTACATTTATTGCATTTGTTTATAGTGTAGTCTAGCATGTGTATGACCTTTATTATTCTATTTCTGGAAAAAACATTTACCATTTTCATATGACATCATCATCATGGAACATGATCCTAGACCTCCCATGTCATTCTTTTTAATCATCATTAAATTGAGAATAACATTTAAAATTTTATTGTATTATTTAATAATAGAGTTTACAATGAACAATGAAAACCTTTTTAGGGGTGAATATAAAATTAATTCCCTGGCCAAATCTAGTCCGAGATGTGAATCAAGTCTCTACAACTAATTCACAAACCTAATAAAATTGAATACACATGTATAGACTAATGTTCCTTTTTTCAACATACACTAAAATTTATCCTTAGTCCCCTAATAACTATCATGAATTTCTTTTAATCAATTGATCTATTTTCGGTTTCTATCATCTTGTATGCATACATGTTTTCATACTGGTTTTCCAAATTTGGTTCCACAACCACCATCATTATGATAGATACTTCATGTGAGTACATTTATATTCTTATCATATGTATATGTATATATATATCCATTTCGTTAGTGTATCCACTAGTTGGTTTCATAGGTATGTTTTTTCAATATATAGACCATTCCTTAATATTTATGAACTTTTATTATGTTATAGTACAAGTCAAGGAAATTACTTCGAATAATTTTTTTTATCCAATACCAATCTCAATGATATGATCAAATATGATGATTATTTAACTATATAAAATAAAACATTTTATAACATGAGTATCATATTTTACATTAATTTTCTAAATAATTCTATTTAATATACTTTCACTAAAATTATGAACAACTTATTAAATCATCAAATCCGTTGGGGAGACTAGAACTATATTTCCTCATTACATTCATTAACTAAATATTTAAATAATTAATGAATATATATGGTAACAAATCATGTCATTCATATAATATATTACTCTTTTTTTGTTGATTGGATAACTATTTATCATAATCAACCATAAGGATTCACTCAACAATAATATTATTATATCCTAATGGATAGGTTTTCTTGGCAAACTGTGACCTAAATAAGAGTCCAGGAATGTGGCATCCAATAGTTAGGGAAACTTCATTACCTTCCTTTCTTAGAAAATTTACCCTATAAGAACCTATCTGTTTGGTTCACTATTACTGAATGATTAAGGTCTGGAAATGTGTCTGATGTTGATGTAATCTTAGACATTATTTTTCTATAGAGGATTTAATCACATCATCATTTCTATTGTTATTCCCAACACATGTAGGCATGAATTCAGTGATTTAGTTTGGATTCATATTCCTTTCACCAAGTTAAATGTTCAAACCCTATTGATGTGTGACACTTTACAAAAATCATTGTTTTTATTACTTACCAAAATTAAAATCCAACTACATTTATTCACATCCAAATGAAACCAACGAATAAGGTACATACAATACTGTCATTTAAAGGCCATGAATTATATGAAATGAACAATCCCTACAAGATTATTCTTCTAGTGATAGATACCTAGATCCCCTTTTTTAAAAAGAGAATAAGAATCCATAATAGATATTACTCATACCTAAAGTCCCTCTACCCAAGATACATTATTCAATAAATACCACAATTGAAATGTAATTATTACCCCTAATTTATAATATAATAAATTTAAATTATAATAATACTTTAAATTTAGGCTCACAATCTCGTAAAATACAATGTCAAGGTAGAAGAAAACTAAACCAATTCTAAAATCTAACAGGAAACTCATTCTATGAATGCATTAAAATACACAAAATAAGATTAATTTTTCTTACAAAATCATACATTCATTCATAATATACAGAACTATATATTTGAATAATAAATAGAAGGGTAAACTACATAAATAAAAAATTCATATATTTTAACATGAAGTAAAAAACTATCATCATTCCACAAATAAATATATTCTAATTTTTTTAATTCATCCATATATTATATATATTCTATAAATAAGCTAATATAAACTCTTTATACTTATTTATAATATAAAATATTTCTTATTCTCTGTACAAATCATTTAATTTACATATATGAAATTATATGAATTATGAACATTTTATATTCTAATTTTATTATGAAAACAATTTAGAAGATCTAAATATAACATATTTTGTATTACTTATACCATTGAACATATTAGTTATGAAAAAAAATTTAAATGGTTTGTATAATTTCTTAAATTAGGCCACTAATTTGATTGATTAAAATTAAATGTTACGAACAATTTATGAATGAATATAAATTCTTTAATATTATTTATCCTTATATTATAATTAATCAATAAAATATAAATTACTCTTATAATTTACATACAAAACCATTAACATCTAAATTATATTTTATTCCATATAACAACCACATGTTTCTATTGTTTTTTATTTTATATTATTTAATAATATTTATGATTATTTTATATTTTGGTTATTGTAGGGAATGAAATTCAATAGTTTTGAGTTTTTCTAGTTGTTTCATGATTAAATTTTTTATTACAAGTTCCTTGTAGAAACCATATGAGGGTAACTGCTATTGTGATAGTGATGTTTTTATAGTCTCATAGGATATTTCCAACCATGTGAGGATTATCATGAATAATGTGGCCAAGTATACTATGTAAGGGTAATATCTCATAGTTGGCACATAGTTACAACCAACCTTTCAGCCAAACCATTCTCTTCACCCATTCTTGAAGAAAAATTAAATAACCCATTTACCCCCTCAATTTTAATGGGTTTTTTCACTCTCCTCTACCATTCCATTATGCTAACCCCCAAGATCTCGAGTGAGATATATTACCTTAATATTTTTTCTTGAACTATTTTCACTAGATTTAATGTGGTTTTCAAGGTAAATATATCATCTCAAGTAACTAATCACTTATCCTATCTTTTCCATTCCATGTCTCTTAGGTATCACCTTCTCTTAGAACCCAAATCTTTTTGTAATATATTATTTTTGTTCCCTGTAGTTCCATCCTAGTATTTTGGTCTCTTATAGATTATATAATAGATTCAATTTCCTATATTTTTATATTACTTTGAAGGAAACACATTTAATCTTGATTTCACTTCCTTGGGATAGGTTTTTATATGAAAATACATTATTTTTGAATAAAAATATTTTTTATGCTTTAGAAATTCATTTTTAATAATTGTATTTATCTATGTAATTTTTTCATGGTAGTTCAAATTGGTATCATAGATTTTGGGATTCTTATAATGTGATTCATTGGTCAAAATCAAATATTTATTTGAAATACATTTTTTCCCTGATATTTCCCTTTTGAAAATTCATGAATGTCTCTTTAAATTGATTTTTTAAAGAAGGGATTTAGCCTTGGTTTTTTATTCAGTGAAGGAAATATATTTCATTAATTTGTGATTTAATATTTAAATGGTTTTGGTGGTTTTATGTGATTCTGAAAGTAATATTTTAAGAATATATTTTAAATATCATGTCACACTAATGACCCATTTTGAAATTTTTTAGTTAAATGTTTTATATCACGAGGAACCCTCATTGATTACTAATGTTTATTTCACAAATTATTGGGGTTTTTTTACTTGTATGTTATGAAAGTATGATTTTAAAAATTAGGTTGTTCATTTAGAGGGTGTAGGAGAAAAAAGATTTTTTTATCTTGTTGTTGACTTAAACTTCTTTATTAACATGAATATACTTGTTTATTAATGGGAACCCAATTACTAAGTTGTAGATCTATATTTATTTTAAACTATTTAGTTCAAACTATGTTTGTATCCCCTCAAGCATTAAATTAGGATATGTAAGGAGTGTTATCTCGAGGAGGCGGGTGTTGTCTATTCATGTGGATTGTGATGGGTGGACATAACATAGGAAAATAGTTATTCCTATCTTGGGTTCAGTAAACAATGGACCATTTCACATTTGTTAATAATGTAGAGCTCATGACACACATATTTCATGATTTTTAGGGATTCCTATATTGGTCTTGATTTTATTCCCTTTGGGTGTATTTCTTTCCACACATTACTCTTGTATATTTCTATAGCATATATGTAGACTTGTGGTGTTAACCATATAATATGCTTGACCGATTGTTTTTTGGGTTGCTTCCTTTTATTGGGTTCTCAATGTAGTTTTAAAAACCATGTACTAACTAAATTTTTATCTATTGGGTTCACAGAGAGGTTTTAAAATGGATATTTATTTTGGATAAATAATTCCTAGGCCGGATGAATGTTTTTTAAGTGATTTTTTTCATTTAAAAAATAACATGGAAGCTTAATATAAATTTTCATTAACATGGTTTTTGTTTTCATGTTTTTATGATATAGAAAACCTTATTTTTAGTAATAATTTCAATGTAGAGATTTTGACATTTTATTGGAGATACATTTCGTATACTCAGTGGGTGGTGACCTAGGAAATTCTATAGTTTATGCATTTGCGTATATATTACAAGTTCGATAATTTTTTTATCATGGTCATATCTTACATGGTTATAATAGGTTGAGTTGGGCTGTGGTTAGTAATATATGGATTCCTAGAGGAGAATAGGTAATGTTTGATATTTTATTTCGTTTTGATCTTGGATATTGTACCATCACACTCAAACATGATTATATGGGATTCTACTTCCACCAAATTTTTTATGTGATTCAATTGTATTTTTTTATTTAATATCAATCATATAATTTATTTATTTTTCACCTTATATTTATATTATGTTTCATGAATGACCAATGTATGGATGATCTATGTTGGAAAATCAATAATTGGTCTATTATTAATAACTCTAGTTTGAGGTAAAAATGTTATTTCCAATGGAATGTTCTTGAATTACCTAATTCTATCTTCCATCCAATGGGGAATTGGAACCCCATTTTAGATGAGTGGAAAACAGGGTCATGTGCTGGTAAATGTGGAATCCTAAATTGGTTTATTAGAAACCTAGATTTTTCATGATAGGTGACTATGAGACAAGGGTGGTGAAATTATAACTACCTATTTCACATCGCAAGCCTCAGGATTCCAGGGGTGGTCATGTTATGAATTAAAAATCATTAATTTTTTATTGATTTAAAGATATTTTTTATTAGAATGATTATATTTTGATCATGTTGAGTATGTTAAATATATTTGGTGCTCTCTCTTTGGAATCTTGTTAATTAATAAAGAGATCCTCAACTACATTGTTAGATCAGACAGTAAGGTCAAATATGTGGAGCCTAGGTACTATAGGTCTATAAACATCAAAGAGTTTGTTTTATGGTTGGCACATGGTTTCCAAAATCATGAATTTAAACTTTTAGAAAACCATTTTTCTTTAATGGTTGTATTTATTTCTTTCTTCTCTATTTCTAATATATGTTAATGTTTTTTCACTTATTGGAAATAAAATAAATGGTGTTTTGGATTTTGATAAATAAATATTCTTGAGTTTTAGTTATGTTTGTTTTAATGAAAATAATTATTATATAAAAAGATATAGTTTTATGAAATTCAAAGTCTTAAATAATGGTTTAAATAGGTTGTTTGAAAACTATTTACCTTTTTTCAATGAATCTTTATTAATGTGGTTGTTTTCATTATGGTTTTTGGAAACTATGTAAAATGTAAAATGGGGTTTCCATGTATGTTCCGAGAAAGTAATATAAATAATTTTGAAATGATTTTATTTGATAATTAAAATTTTTAATGTTTCCATTGAGTTTTCAATTGGATTTATATGTGTTTCACTATGGTTTTATTGTTATTAAATTTATATTTGATTTTTTAATATATTTCATTCTATGGGAGAATTTTTTTTTAAAAATAATTTGTTTAGGTTTTTATTTTAAAAGGGATGGGTATTCTTATTTTATGGGGAATAATTATTTTTTTATTTGTATTCATGGATTTTTTTCCTAGGAAAATATGGTCTTCTTTGATTTTAAGCACAAGAAAATGTTTTTAATTTCTTTTGATAGTTATAATATGACTCCCATTGTGGCTGAGAGATATTGTAGATGTATTTTTGTTGAAGATTATCATGTTTTTGAATCATATTGTTTCATGGAAATAGTTCCTTCAGTTTAAATATCTATGAAGAATGTGAATACTGTGCTAGGTATGGAACCCACTCTTTTCTCAGACACTGTACAGAAATTACGGAATCCAAATCACTCATTTTTCTACGGTGATAATGGTTTGACAAAAGTGGTGGGTTTTTTTCTAGAATTAAGGGATTACTAAGTTCCCTAAAAAAGTTGTTTCTCCTTGTGTATGATCTATTATGGGGTTTTTTCAAGACATATCAATATTTTCTACAAGTATATAGTTCCTTATCGCTTGTACAAATGTATGAATTAAATGTTTAAAAAGATAATGTATATCTAAATGTTTTATCCTATGTTTGTAATGGTAGAGATATCTCTTGAGTTTGTGAGCCTTCATATGGGTTAATTCTCTATGAGGTATTATTTTATGCACTTATCATATTTTATCATTGTTTCTCTATATAACCATGCCAAAGATTCAATGAATTATCTTTCAATTGGAGGTGGTCTTCACAAAAATTTAAATTCATTTTTTCTGATATCTAGTCGAACATACAGTCATGTTGTTTGTGGGGTGGGGGAATTATTCTGGAAGTTAAAATGTCTTGGTTGTTGGTGTTGGTTGATTCCTTACTTTCATATGACGTGAATGATGATATCCCAAAATGTGTGGAGTAGATGTTATAACTAGAAATATAAGTGTAGGTTCGACTTCATAAGAAGAAGATAACTATCATATGATTTTAGATTCAGGATCTAGGTCAATATAAGACTTTCTATCTCAATGAACTAACAACCTTTATTCATTTTATAGATTTATGTCATCTATAGAAATCTTGTAAGTATGGTTATTTTAATAAATCTTGGGTTCGATCTATTTATGGATGATGGATTGTTTTCGGACCCTTTGATTAATGGGTGTAAAAAAATTAATATTTTGGGACCAAATATTATATTTGGATAATGTACTATAATTTTATTTTATGTATGTTATCTTTGGGTGCACATAATTTCATGGGAGTATTTACCTCATTTTTTTTGTGTTTTGGGATGGTTATATATGTTATGATTTTTAGGATCCTACTTGTTGGTCATGGAGAAATGAATTAGGTACATGATTTGGTATCTATGGTGGGAATCTCACTAGTTGATATTATTATTTAGATGGATTTTATCTAGATATTTTTGGGATTCAATATGATATTATGATCTTGTTTATGACCCTATGTTATCCTTGTGTGTAAGGACTATATGTTATAACTCATTTAATTATTTGTGTTTTCTTGTGGGTTTTTCTTCCTTTATCTGAATTGGATGTATTGATTAATTATATATGAGAAATATTTTAAAAATGTTTGTATTTATTTGTGGATGTTTATCTCTGTGATTTACTTTGGTTACACCATGTTATATGAATTTTAATGGTACGAATGCAATGATATGTCTTCTTTTATCCTATGTTTCTTAGATTTAGGTTTGTATTTAAAATGTTCGAGGAGACATCAAGAAAGTTTTGATAATACATTCAATCATTTAAAGTATTTTAGAGGCTCAATTTCATGGATGCATTATTATATGATTTTCTCCTTAGTTCAATCATTTCCAACTCATTCTCCAAACAACACACCTATTTCATGTATTGGGGGATTATATTGCCTTCTATTTGTGAATATGGAATTTCTTGGAGAATAAAGTTTTATTATATGTATAATTATAACAAACATGTGTTACCATAGTAATTTATTGTTTTATTTTATAATATTTTTAATTATTTTATGTTTCAATCAGTTTTATGAATGAAATTTTATGTCTTTTATTTGTCTGGGTGATACAGTGTTAAGAGTAACTATGCATCAATTGTGTGAGGGGTGTTGCTATATTTAAAGTGTAGTTTTAGAGGTTCTTCATAGGGTGTTCCAAACTATAAAAGGGATCTAAGGAATCATGTTACACACTCTTCTATGTATGGGTAAAAATGTATGCCTAGTTCATAGTTACCTCAATTCTTACTGAAATATAGTCTGTTGCAGCCAGTGATTATTTTTTTTAAATAAAATTATAAAAGTACACCCTCTAATTTAATGACCCATATCCCCTCTCCCATATCATTTTCTTTAGAAGACTCCTAAGAGTTACGAGGGATATAGGTTACATTCTTATTCAATCATGAAATAATTTCACTATATTTCAAGAGTTTATTAATTTAAATATCATATTTCATTCCTCAATTCCCATCTCATATCTTTTCCCTTATATTTATCATAGATCTCTGTTTCTCTTGTAACCCTATTTTATGGAATATTTAGTTTCATTGGCCGATGGTTGTAATCTAGGATATTTTTCTATTAAGAACGATATATGAGATTTCATTAGATATTTTCGTGTTTTTCATTACATTTTAAATGTTCTATGTTGATTTCCCTTTCACAAGGTTGGTGCTTCTATACAATTTATTTATTTTTCAATTAAAAGTATGAATGATATTTATAAATTAATTTTTAACATCAATTTGAAAATAATGATATTTACATGGAATTCCTAAATGGTTTTATTATATTTGGGGCCTAGTATAAAGGGGTTACATGATGAACATGAAATATATCATTTAAATCAATGTTTTTTCCATACCATGCCCATTATTATAATTTCATAATGGATCTGAATATTTGTTTTAACTGAATCAAATTAATCTATTATTATTTTTTGTTTCCAAAAAAGTGTATCCCTATTTTATAGTAGGTATTTAAAGGTTAAATGGTTTGTGTGGATTTAATGTATTTTCAAATGAATGTTTAATGTAATGATATCAAATGGTGTGTGTGACCTCAATGTATTATTTGGTAATTTTTAATTTAAATAGTTTATCTCACATGGCACCCTCCTTGATTTTCCCTTTTTTGATTCACCCATTGGTGGGGTTTTTACATGTATGTAATTGATGCATGATTTTAAAAATAGTGTTTTTAATATATTGGTTTTGTATGAAAGAGAGGTTTATTGTTTGTAACTTCTTTTCGGCCATGACATGTTTATCCACTACTATATAATTTTTTAGATAGGTGAACCTAACTAATAAGTGGAAGATCTTTATTTATGAAACACTACTTGGTTGCAAGATATCAGTGTTATACCTAACATGATATATGCCTTTGTGGGGAGTGTCTTCTCAATGAGGCTGGAATGAGATATTCTAGGGGTGCATGTTGGGTGGACATAACATAGTGTGATAGTTAGTCCTAATTTTAGTTTGGTAAATTATATATCATTTCACAGCATGACCTGAGTTAGATCTCATGAAACACCCATCACATGATTGATAATTAATAAATGGTATCATTATCTTATTATGGATTATATTTCATTTTGGTTTATTACATACAAAAAATTACTCTTGTATATTTCCACTATTCATCTTTTGAATTGTGGTACTGAACTTGTAGTATTATTCTCTTATTTTGTAGGTTTTTTCCTTCTAAATGGTTTTCAAAGTTGTTTTGAAAATAGTGTTTAAAATAAGTGCTATTGTTTTGGGTTTTCAGAAATGTTTTAAAAATTAACGGTGTTTTTGTTAATGAATTATGGGGTCAATGGAACATTTTAAAAATGATTTATTTCATTTAAATAAAATAAAATTGAAACTTTATAAAAATTATTATGAACTTGACATTGGTTTTCATATGTGTATGTCTAAAAAAAATTATTTTCCAACTATAATTTTCCAATTTCCATTTGAATAAAAAGAAAATTGAACTAATGTGTGGCGATCTACTAGTTATATAACAAAAGCCTATATATATTTCTTATTTTGGGGTTTGTGTTTGACATAGTAATCTCAAACATGGTTGATGGTGGGTGAGTTGGGATGTGGTAAGAAAACCAATGTTTCATGGTAGAGACAAGATGATGTGGGACCATTTATTTTGATCTGAACTTGGATACTGTATCAGTCAACTTGACTGACTATATGTTTGAACTTTCTTCCCCAAGATATTGTTTATTCAATATAGTTATATTTATTTTGGATGTTTATTTCACTAAAATTATTTGGTATATTTATTTTCCTTATTCCTATTATGTGATTTTTTATGAACATCAAATGTATGGACATTCCATGGTGGATTTTGAATAATTGGTGTGATTTAAATATTACTGATTTTTGGGAGAAATAATTCCAAAAGGAATGTAATTTCATTCTGATAAAAAAGACTCAAGCCCGTGAGGATCACGAATACCCTTCAGGATGAGTACCATACCAAGTCGAATGCTAGTTTAGGTGACAAACAAGACCAGTTCATTTCATGTAATATAATATCAATAGGTATTTAATATTAACAATTAATATTATTTATATATGAAATTTTTTATAAAAATTTATTTAATTGATTATATTTTTTAATAGATTAAACTCATAGAAGATTTAGAAATTAAATAAATATCCTAAATCACTTTTTCCAAAATTTATAATTTTTTATATGTAAGTTAATTCCATTCATAATTAAAGATTTAAATTTTTTATTCTTCATATACTAATCTATGATATTCCATATATTTCAAGAAATAACCTATAAATGATATGACCAATATATATCATAATTTATAATATATAACATGTGTAATGTAATATCAAATTTAGTCACTGCTTATAATATTTTATAATATCCATTACGTCATATTATTGACATGCTGATTTTTTTCTTAGCATTTAAATAATGCCCATCAGTTCCATCATCTAAGAAAATCCTCTATATTGTGTGTTAACAAATATTCAAAACTTATGTAAAACAATATTTCATGTATTATGACTTAAAATTTCACACTACATGATCTTATAATTAATTTCTCTATCGCATATCATATAAAAAAGTGAAAAAAATCCATATCATTTTAATTAAAGGAATTACGATATGCATTTGATAACCATTTTATTCATTTTTCAACATGATTTCAAGAATAAAAAAACATGGCATGGATATGATATAACAAATATATTTATTGAGATCGATGAAAAAATTAATCATCATAGTGGAAAAAATAAAAACCGTAAGACCCAGGAACACCATGAACTAAAATAAAAAAACATTGACATTATAAAAGAATAATGTATATATACCACAAATCAAAGATCACTACAATTATTTCCATGGATATATGATGATGAATATCACTAAGAATATCCAAAATAAATTTCTCTACATGACATATACATGGATCAATATAAATTTTTGAATTCATTGGAATGGTCCTCCCTATTTATAATAGTATTCTAGAATATATCGATAGAAAAAGAAAACCGAGATTGAGGTCATTAAGATGATAGAATATTGGCCAGGTAATTTTCAAGAAATTCCTTCACTAATTCACATAGATAGTTCTATTTTAAATTGATTTCAAGGATTGTTAGAAAAATCTCATGATTTTACATATATGTTATAAGTTTAGGTAGTAAATTAATTTTGGTTACAAATGTTTTGGAAGCCATAGATGATATAACTCCCTCGAATTTTCATCATATGAAATGTATGAAAATAAATTTGTTTCAAATATTTGAACATTAATTTATTAACCATACACTTCCATTATATCAATCATTAAACGTCATATGTTTCATAAAATATGATTCAATATATCCTAATAGTATTAATGGTTTTACAATATTTCTATATCATATATATTATTAGGCTATAAAAGTGGTGAAATTTCATATATTTCCTTTTTATTATATCTAATCCATGAAATATGATATGTTATGTATTGAATTAATTGACTGAAAATTATGATTTTTATTATCTAAACACATTTGAGGAATACGTTGGAAACCATCAAACACTTTTAGAGGGAAAAGTGGTAAATCATACAAGAATTCACGACTTACAACCATCAAAACATCATACATCAAAAGGATAAAGACCAAATAAACAACCCATTCAACACACGAAATCATTCAACTCAAGCATTAAACCTGTCAAACATTCAAAGAAAGAGTTACAATCAACAGATATAGGGCTAAGGAAACCAAAAACCAGGAAACATGAACATCAGAAAAAAATGAACAAACCTCAGAACCATCCTCCTCAAATGCCCACTGGTGCGACCATCGATAGTAGCCCAAAACCACAAACCCACCGGAAAGATCAAATAATAAAATGCCCCACCTTCCAACAATGTGAGATGGTCTCACAACAATATTTGGGAAGAACACTCCCATAGAAAGATAATTAAGAAGACAGAACCAGGAAGAACAAAACCATTCTAATGAAGCAACCTGCTCCGGTGTCATCCTTGACGCGACCTCGAGCAGTGATGACTCTGCAAAACCAACCAGAGACACCTGAAAACCATCCCCCTCCGAGCTGATCCGAGTAGACAATGAGCATTTTTCCATGATGGATCTGACCGCAAGTCGTGCCGACACCGTCCAAATTAGAAGATGAAGCCACACCACGGAGCCGTGAGCCACATCGACGCCGATCTGAGCCAGAAAGAGCTAGAAACCACACTGCGCCCTATCTTCAAGAAACACCAATGCTGGATTGTTCATGCCACGACAAAACCTGCATTAATACTCACTGATTACATTCCATGTTAGAACAAACTATGAATTCACCGATTCCAAACTGCTCTAGAAGGGGTCAGGGACCAAGACACACTAGATCGACCCGCAAGCCACGCCGACGTCGGATCTATCCAAGTTGTGATGAATCCAAACGAAAGCAACACCGATGCCGAACCGAAGACATGTCATGGACACTACGGAGCCAAGACGCCATTGAACCCAGATCCATGATGCTAACACTGAGCCACCAGATCCACATCTAAGGGGGATGGGAAACCCCGCCAAAACGTAACCCAAGGAAGGCGAGAGAGAAAAGGGGATGCCGCTCAGAGGCCCCATAGTGAATGAATTTCTTTCCATATGTTACAAATATATAAATATAAAAGTATCATAACATAAAATATTGTCTCACTGCATCACTTGCATATAATATTTTGGCTATATCTTTATCATAGCTACTCAAAATATAAATGGGTTTAGTGTGACATAGTCCACCACATGAAGATTATACAAGAACTCTTTTCCATTATTTTTTATTAAACACTTGAAAATGATATTTTCAATATCATATGGAGTATCAATTTTTATTAGTTCCCTAGTTGACTAAATATTATATACTTGCATCAAATGTATTTATTTTGGCAAGCCCATACACCTATAAAGTCATTATTCAATTGAAGAATGTGATTCCATAACCAGTCATATGGGATGCTATACTCAGTATTAGTTTATCAAATCCCTCCTCTTGATTAGTATCATATCAAATTACATTAAATTGAGAAAAAATCTCTAATTAATTTAGATTGGTATCATATTATGAAACCTCATAATTATAGAGGCTATTTGAAAACACTATGTTAAAGGATCCATCTCTATTATTCACTTATTTAACACTAAATGAACATATGTGACTATACTTTTGGAACTAATTAAGATATAAAATATAAAGACATGTTCAGAAAAGTATATCCTATTAGTTTGTTATACATATTTAAGCATGATAGAGAAAACCATATTACAGTTCTCAACAATTTATTAAAACAAAAAAAGAAGCACAATATTTACATGAGGTGCAATGAGCATTCACCAACCGAAAATTAAATGAGAGTGTAATAAAAAAATAAAAATTGAACCATAAAATGTTGTCATGATGCAATAGAAAATCTTATGAAATCTAACAGATCCCCTCACCTTTAGACACCATGGACAAGTAAAATCAATGTTTTCACTAGAAATGGCCATGATTGGGGATGGCCTGTATCCAAAAAAAACATAACGTTCCTTCACGAATTTTTTCCAAAAGACAAAAAATCTATCACCCACACCATGGAATCAGACTGAAAAAGTTATTTGTCACTAATACCTTTTTTAAATTTTTATGAAAATTCAATAATGATTTACATTGGAATTTTGAGTGCAAATAATATCCATGTATGATTCATTCACATACTGGTGTGGGTTCCCCAAAACAAGATCTATCCAATTTGAAGTCCTATGAAAGATTATTTCTCCTAATATATTATTATGTTGCATCTTCACATGTGCATTGAGGTAGACAAAATCAAACAAAAATATAGTAATAAAATAGCATGGTAACAATCAGCCCAGAAAAAAAGATAGAGGCCTACTTATATCTAATTAGTGAGTTTTTTTTCTCAATACATGATATTATACTCATACTAATAATAATATATAATAATGACCTAATATGATGATCATCAATCCCAGAAAACATCATAATACATATATTCAAAGGGTTGTTATCATATCATCTATTATGTATTATCTGACATTCATAAATGAATGATAATATATTTCAATTAATATACTATACGTGATACAAAATGTCTTTAATCCAACTACTCATGATAGAGATTACTGAATAAATATTAACACTATGAACATGTGGGTTTTCCAAATCCATACAATCACATTATCATATAATCGATTAGAATCATTTTAAAAAGGGTTAAAAAATTCATTTTCTCTTATCATATCATGTTTAATTTCATGAAACCCCACATCATCAAATTTTTTCTCATAAAGATAATTGTATTTTATTTATCTTGTATCGTTGAATATAGAAACCACTACTCATGGATATCCATATATGTTGTTTTATATTTTAGAAATTTCTTATTTAGAAAATGGTTAATTTTTTTATCGTTAATCACATCTGTTTCTTGTATTGGTGAATCCATGATTTGTTTGAAAGATAATCAAAATGATCCTTTTTTTAGAGACCCATATTTTTTACATAAAAAAATAAAATAAATTTGTATTGTAGTCAGGATTAATTGGTTTTTGAAAGATAAAATGGGAAAGGATGGATGTATAGATAGTAGTTACATGGAAAATACTTGGGAGTGTTGGTGTTATTGGTGTAGAATGTAACCCATTGGTACCACCAAGAAGCTAATGGAATTCAGACAGCTAACTGTAAGCTACATCCAAAACATCAAGAAACTAGTGGTGAGGTATTGAGTGTCCAATGTTCACTATTGGGATGATTCCCCCTTACTATATATATTATATAGGGAACACTATTTTTTAATTCTGAGGTTATAATTTCAAATACTCTATTCATTTATATTTTAAAAACTCGTACTTGGTATTTTTGAGAGGTGAACTCCCAGTAAGCAATTATTCTACATTTCTTACTCTACATCCTATCCTATGTTATTCGTAATTAGTGTATTCAATTATATATTCTTGCTGGTGGAAACCATTGATTATTTACTATAAATATAAGGTAATGATATGAGTTATTCCTTTTATTTTTTATATAATCTTCATGAAAAGTGAATAAATCCATAATATTTATTAATCTATGGGATTGATGAGTTATAGTTTGATTGGTAGTGATTCATTACTCTAATATATGTAATTAATTTTATTACTAATTTAAAATATTTTTTATTTTATTTAACATTGTTTTTAGAAATAACCTATTTTTATCTCATTTTTATTGGTATTCCAGAAGGGTCCATCAAATGATCGAAAATGTTAAATGTGATAAAATGTAGTAAGTAATAGGTACTATACAATATTTTCCAACATGCACCCACATAGAAAAATTTACCAACATTACATTGACAGTTACCTAAGGATTTTAAAATCTATATAAGGCCATTCCTTTTACAAAAACTAATAAAAAAATTGTGAAATAATTATAATATGAGTTTTGACTAGTGTAGTGGATCTTGGAGTGGCGATATTTAACTTTGGAGTATTTCCATGCCAAAACATTTAATTCACAATATATTCAATTGTAATTGGAGGAAAATCATAAAAAGTTGGAGTTAAATTAGATATAGAAAAATTCAATCATAGATATGAAGGACCATTAATGAGAATGTAGAAACATGAAAATAAAGGTGAAAAACTAGAATAGTTTCCAACATATTTCTTTTCATGTTGTATTTATTTTATTCTAGTAGAATCGATTGATGGTTAATCCATTTGATGTTGAGGTTAGGATGAAAACCTTTATAATTATTAAATATGGTTGATGAATAATAGGTTTTAATTGTTCAATAGATTTTATCAATACTAGATTAATGAATTACTATGGTGAAATTTATTAAAAGAGTTATTGATATTCTTCATGTTGAGTAATAAAATAAAAACATGTTTAATTAGAGAACTAAAAGGGATTTAGTTGGTTAAATTCTCCTTTCTATAATTAATTTTTTTCCATAATAAATAATAAAAAACATGTGTAAATTGTATAGAATAATTAGTAAAATGGAAACCAACCCCTTTGTCTTTATACATATTGACAATTTGTATTTTCATAATATGGTATGTCATGACCCAGCCACCTGGGGCCCTGAACATGGTTTTCTTACCCCATGGATGTCCTATAATGCAACAGTTCAAATCCATCACATGATATGCTATTACCCATCAGGTTGAAATATCAAAAAAATTATTATTCCCACAAGGAAACATGTTTTCATTTAGATTGTTTTGTCTTCACTCACACACACAATGCCAAACATCCTAAGAGTTCTCCCATTCTCACACTACTCCAATAAAATCTCTCACAATTATAGTATCCTAATATGGATTGATCGTGAAGATAAATTTTCACCATGTTAACATGTGGTGACATTTATTCATTTATGTATCACTATTCAAGGGTTGCAACACTATCCACCATTATATATAACAACTAAATTATTGTTTACCCCGCACCAATAACATTGGTATTTCCACTCTACTTTCAGTTGGATGTACGATATAATACAATTTTCCATGAACAATCCCCACATGACCATGAACCTGGTTATCTAACCCCATGGTCCTCTTATAATACCTAGGTTTCCTTCTCGGAAAACCATTAGACATTACCCACCATGGTCACATATTAGACCAATGATTGTCCTCATAGACTAATACATGTTATTTTAGGGTTCTTTTATCCCCACTCTCACATACCCAAGGAAACATCCTTAGAGGTCACCCATCCTTACACTACTCTAGGAAAAGCTCACATAACTATTGATATTTAATCTGGTATAATTATAAAAAAAGGTGCACCTAGTTAACATGGGTGGTGACATTAATTCTTTTATGTCTCAATTTTTTAGTTGTATTACATTTTAAAAACATTATTATAAGACCAATAGAATTATTAAATCTGGTGTATTCTAAAGACTATATATCACTAATATTCAATTATTTTTTTTTATTTGTGTCAATTTATCAATTTCTGTTTTTTAAAATTAATAACTCATAGTTTCATTACATGAATGTTAATTCAATACATACTTTCACTTTGTAAACATCATTACTAGGAGTCTAATATTGTACTCTCACAATACTACCAGAATTGAAGGGGAATTTATATAAATTTTTAAACCTCTAGTATACATTTAAAAGTTCATATAAAAGTTATAAATACCATTTTACAATAATAATAGAATAATAGTTTTTTATAGTATTTTATTACTCAACCATAGATAAAATATCTATTTTCTAAAATTAGTTTTCATTTAATTTTTTAATTTTACAATGAGTATTTCATTTATTAATTTATTAAGAATTGTTTTGAGAAGTTAATGGATAATAATGACCAATGTAAAAAATTTATCTTTTGCTGTAAAAGAATAATGAAACACTTAAATTATTTTTTTCATGTAAATTATAATAAAAATTTATTATTATTTTAAAGTAAATATTTATGGAATAATTTTTTTAGAAAAATAAAATTATTATTCAAGAGATAAAAAAATTAAATTCATATGTTTTATATAAAATGAAACAAATTCCCATAAATCTAATTTTATATAATTTGGTGATAATTTCAAAATAAAAAATGATTCATACGATAATGTTTTCCTTTAGTTTCTTCCTTTTCTTTAAGGTATAAACTAAAAAAGTTTTTCAAAATATTTTTAATAAAAATGAAGAAATTTAGTGTGATTGGATATATGATTATTTTGATGGGTTTTCTTATTTGAAGATAGTAATGTTTAATAATGAAATTATATATTTCTAATATCTTTAAAAATAATCAATATTTGGTAATTGGGAATTATTTATTCTTTTTTGGGAAAATAATCACATCATGGATTATATTTATTTTTTCAAATAAAAAATTAGATATTTTATTAGAAAAATAACATATAGTGGTGTTTTATAATTTAGTCAGAGGAAGAAAATGAATTTTGACACCATCTATGTTTATTTTTTTTCTCAATGAAATTACATTAAATAAATAACAATAGTCTGCTATAGATGACATTGAGAGAGAATTAAGAATGAATGTGGATAAATTAATTGAATTTTAGGAAAAGATTAACTCTATACAAAAAACTGATATAAAGTCTAATGATAAGATTGAAATTTTAATCTATAAATGATTAAAATGATGGTGATGTAATTAAATAATTGATATCAATAAATGAAAAAAAAAGAATTTTTTAAAAACTCTAATCAAGAGACACATTCTTATTAGAATCCATTAAGATATATTGAGTTTGATGAAAGATAGATAATTTGAAAAAATAAATTAATATGTATATTAAAGAAGTCAAAATTTGATTTAAACAAGATTAACATGTGTTTGTTTCATGAAGAGGTAATTAAATTTAAGAGAATAAAGTAACTCATCAATAAATAGGGATGAAATTTTTAATTTTCATGAAAATTATAAGATAATTGAGGGTTAATATTCCATTTTATACACATTAAATAATATCCTACATATGTTAAAATTTTAAATAATTATTTAAAAAAATAAAAAGCAAAAAAATACATTAAAAATTCATTTTAGTGAATAATAATAATAAAAATAAATAAAATCACTTCAAATTTATGGGAATAGAGAAGATTCACTACTACTTGAATAATTGGAATAGGAAATTATAAAGGTATTATATATTTTGGGTGAAAATATAAATTTAATTACATCAAAATTATATATAAATTTGGGTTGGATGATCCAAAACAAATTTGAATGGCTCTATAATTTTCACTATAATGTATCCCCACAAAATTTTTTATGAAATTATGTTAAATATTAAAATTTCATTTTTCTTGTAGATTTTATTATTATACGTATGGTATAGGACAATGATCATCCCCTTATTTTTGGATGAACATTTATAGTAACTGGATAATACATATTTAGTCTGAATATAAAAGATATGATTTCATTTTTTGTTGGTTAAAATTTAGTTGTTGAACCCTTGATCAATTTGTTTCTATTTTAATCCCTAATAAATAATGTTTTGGTGAAATATGTAACACCCTATGTTTTTATGGATGATTTTTTCTCTCGAATAAAGTAATTTCCAATAATGTCTTGAGTCGCACTATGTCAATGTCTCCTTTTATAGAGAACCAACATAGATAAATGTACATGAAACACCATGTTAATAATACACTACATGAAACATATTATTTATATTTCTTTACATGGTACACTGATGTTAGATTACATTACACACAAGACTAACTTTCCAAGATGACTTGCATGACACGCAAGACTGAGTGTTGCTAAATAATAACATATTATTAAAAATAATACTATTATAATATATAAACTATCTATTAAATTTAATATTATATAATTAAATAAATTATGAACATATATATTTGAATTCATTACGTAACTATTAATTATAAATTAATATAGAAACCCAAAGAATATTAAGGGAATGATTTTATAAAAGAATATTTTTATGTGAAAAATGACATTTATCTTAATATCATAAGTTAATTAATATTATTGTATTATATTATATAATTTATATTTTAAATATTTAGTAAAATATTTGTTATATTCATAAAATTATTTTACTATCATAAGTTGAGAAATGACCAAATATTACACAAAAACCTGATATTAAAAATTGTTTTATATTCTTTTAGTGGTTAATATACTTTAAATATATCTGTTGGAACATTTATAAATTTTATATGTAAAAATAAACATCATTTTTTAAAAAAACATAAATATTACATTATGGTGATTTTTTTGTTTTTTTGTAATGTTTCTTTTTTGCAATAAATAGTGAAAATAATGAATTTTAATTCAAAACTGTTTTTTATAATATATTTATAAAGATAGAATATATTTATATATGGTTTTAAAGAAATATATTATTATTTTTAGCATTTACTCAATTTTAGGTCATATGAACAAATTTCATACTAAAATTGTATATAAAAACCTTGCAAACATTGAAAATTTTCACATAACAACCCCATGGTATCATCCCATCAGTAGGAATAAATTTTAATTAATTTTTTCCACATATGTGAAAGGAATTTGGATAAATATATTCCATATTTTTAATCATCTTAAATTATAATTTATAATATTTTCTACTTATTTTTTACCAAAATGATTAGTGAAGGTAATTATAATTAATTAAATTGATGAAAGAAAATATAAACATAACAAACGACTAAAACACAATCTTTTGGGACCAAATTACCTATAAAATAGCCCAAAACACATTGTATGTACCTTTTTAATACATAAAAATTATATAATGTTGTTAATGTTTTGTTTCTTATGACCATTGTAAGGTAAAAACAATAATATACATAAATTATTTTCCAAAAATGCCATGTGTGTCCCACCCATCTCTATAAAAGGCCTCCAAATCCCAACTTTTTCACACCAATAAAAACATATAGGTTGGAAAATATATTCCCAATTAACTTCAAGAAAACCATATCTTCCTCTTTAATTCCTCCCTTTTGGAATTAATACATCTGAGGAAGCCCTTTAGTGGAAACCAAAGAGAGTTACTCAAAGCTAAGGTGACATCCTTCCTCGAGCTCCTTTCATTTATTTTCATTATACAGTAGCACAAATATTCCTATTTCATACTTATATAACCAAATTATTATCCTAAATAAACTAAAATGTTCTTATATTAATTTATTCGCCTACAAATACACACACTTTCCTCTAATGGGTAACGGACATACCATTCATGTGTACGAAGAACTACCGCCACACGAAATGATGTTGTTCATTTTTCCATTACATCCTTTAATGGATGGGAATTATAAAGTAAAAAATGTATATATATTATTTATAATATTATTTATTTATTTACACTAGCATAAGTATTTTCTAACACATTCCTTTATACATTCCATCATGTTTAGATAAGATATCATCGTTTGTGGACGTGTGGACTACCGCCTCCTCAATGCGATGTGATTCATTTAAACGTTACATGGAAAGTATTAAGGATTGTTCTAGAGAATATATATATATATATATATATATTATATAATAATGCATCTATAGTGATATTATATACATATAAACATACATGTAGTTTTTTTACTTTCTTTCAATATCACAACAAAATGGAAACAGTGTTCATGAGTACAAACGATATATTTTCTCCATAAGCAGTGCATTCCATTTTATCATCATATGTTGTATTGATCATTATAAATAAATATATATTGAATATATATGATATTTATATAATCTTTTACATTTTGGAAATATGTACATCATCATATATGTAAAAATACTAAGAATAATGTGACAAACCATGTACTATGAAAAAGAAGATATTACACGAAGCATAGAATTGTTATCAAGAGGGTAATATAGGGTCATAATGAAATACTAAATATTATTAGGTATAATATGGAATATTAAAATGGTTTTAAAATCATTCATGATATATAATATATGTGTATGAGTGCGCTGAGAGTCAATACAAATGGTATGCCAATTTAATCTCACTTCATATTTTCATGCAATACACGACATATACACCACACATTTGTTTTATGTGTATATATACTTATTTATTCCATGTAAAATCATTAATTAAATTTATTAATTTATATTAAATGATTTAATTTATTCTATTCCTTTATGGGGATCATGATTCAAAATTTTACCATATAGTAGCTGTTTTCTCATCGAACTTTTATTTTCAATGAGACACAAGCCATGTACCCCACCAATTTATTATATGTGGTGTGTATAAAAAATGTTGATATATATTATGATTAATATACTTATATCTATGGTTATTTACATGTCCATTTTATGTTATTACTTTCATTGGAGGTTTTTAATGTTACTAAATCTGTAATGTATTTTTTGTCTCAATTTTTAATCTTTGAGACACATTCCATGTTATGAACCTAAATATTTTCATAAGTTTTATATAATTGATTTTAAATTATTTATAACTAATATAATTATATTTTGGATATGTTATTATTCATGTAATTTTATTCTTTCCAATTTTTTGAGATTCAAATATACCCCAGTGGTAACGGTTTATAGCTACAATATTACTGGTTATCAAGATTGTTTATTATTATTTTAAAATTGATGAAATATTATTATCCATCACTCTATAAATATAATGAGTTTGTCTGCCCTTTTTTTCTACATTCTATATACAAGTAATGGTTCTATTTTCCCAATATTTGGTAGAAAATATGATCAAGAAAGTTTTCTTAAAGAAAAACTAACATTAACAATCTCTTTATTCAGAGAACATTGTTACTTCAAAACCATGTTTTAAAAAAGGTTTCCAAAAAATATTGTAATATTATTATATTGTCATAAAAAAATTTATCAATTTTTTACCTTAAAAAATGTGTTTTTAAAAGAAATATTCTTTTCATTTTTTAATATAGTAACTTTTAAAAAACAAATTATGTACAAAAGAAATGTTCAACATATACAGATTTACCCACCATCATGACTGCCATTACCTTATTGAAAATTTTATAATATTTAATGTTATATATTTTAAGTAATTTTTTCATAATAATCTAGAAATTAATTGTTCTAAAGTGGTTTTCAAGTAATAATATTTTCAAAACTTTTTATGCTTCTTTTATACATTTTCATGGAAACAATGTTATCACTATTATTTCAATAATTAATTCAATGTATTTGAAATAATGTTTATGAAAATGGTTTTCAAAAGGATTTATATTTTTTGGATCCATTTTCAAATAATAAAGGATATTTTAGTTTTGAAATGTTTTTAAAATATATTTCATAATTATTTTCAATATAATATGGCATCTGTTGATGTTACTCATTCCCTTCAGGTAATAGATCCAATGATTCTGTTCATATTATTTCATTAATGTATTATTTTTTGATGGAATGATTCTTAAGATACTCTTTTCAATACCATTGGTTATATGTTTTTGAGTCCTGCATCTTTTCATATGTTATACTTTAATGAAATGAATAAGAAACCTATCTATTTTCCATAGGTTTTGATGTGATGGAATGTTAACGATTCCCATTTCCATTAATGGGTTATGATTTATTTTTATAAAACCCATTTCATTTTATGGGTCATGATATGTTTAATGTTTTATTATATTATACTAAATGTATGAATGATTTTTTTATGAGATGGTTGAGTAATATATCTTCCACCAATACATTGGTTAATGAAAAGTTGTATATGTTATCAAAGGGTACATTGGTTGCAGCCCATTCTTGAAAGTAAGAAGTTATATGGGTTTTATCCCAGCCATGAGTATAATAAGGAACAAGGGTTTTATCCAAAGACTAAAAGTAAGAGGTAAGATGGGTCGTAGCCCAAGCCTATAATTATAAGGTATATGGGTTGTAGCCTAAGCCCAAAAACAAGATAGTACATAAGCTATAGCCAAAGCCTGAAAATATATAGTTAAATGTGTTGTATCCCAAGCCTCAAATGTTATAAATGTATTTTTGGGTATCCGTCCCTATAGATTTTCTATTCATATGTGTATTCCAAAAATTCCATGTCTTATTCAAATGTTATACATTTATGGATTTTTCTCTTTACTTCCTTAAGATTCCTGTGTTATGAACTACAACTATTTCTATCATGATTCAATTTTATGATCATTGATATGAGTTTTATGATCTTCTAATCATCATGATCCCATTCTTATACCCTTTGGTTCATGATATGCCTACAGATTTCCTTTATTTAGCCTTACTGAGCATTGGAGCTCACCCCATTATTCTGTTTCTCTTCCCTCTATTATAGAGTATTTTTTTATTTAGAATTTATAAGGTGGAAGATATATGTGAGAAACATTGAATATATTTCACCGAGTTAGAATATTTGTGTTCCATGTTTCTAAAGGAACTATAGTAATACGGTCTTTGGGAATCTCTTTTCCTAATATTTTTAGTATTATGAAAATTTAATGTAATGTTAATGTATGAAAAGTAAGGTTCATTATAATTTGTATCCAAGTGAAGGTTTAGTCGACCATTAGAAACTAAAATGAAAAAAAATTTGATATCCCTAGGAACATTTTTAAGGAATATTCTATGGATGTATATATTTATCAGATTGAGGATATGGATAATTGTAGGAAAATTTCGTAGAATTTTGGTAATGGTTAGAGAAAGTGTTTTACTAGAAATACATACTTGAATGGTACTATAAGTGGATGTGGAGTTGGGAAAGATTTACCTAGGTGTAAAAAATATAACAATTTGTGTCGAGCTTGACATGGAATAACCTGGTACATGACAATGGGTCTTACTTCACATCTGGTTTGACACTCCCGGGGGATATGCATTAGGAATTCACAAACTCTGTTGGAACCATCATTAATGATTTAAATATTATAATACTACTAATAACCTTGGATAAACCTTGGGTTTCATAGTTTAACGAAGTTGTTATAATTTAGACATCCTATGTATTGTATTTCATTATGTGGTTACTCACAATGAAAATTATCTCTTACTCAATTATTTATAGTTTTAGTCAATGGTGGGAACTAGAAATAACTCGATTAACATTGAATGTGATAAGAAATATTATGATGAGAAGTAAAATGGGATGATAAATGTAGTGAATGATTTTGGTGTCATGCCTAATTAGTTTTCAAGGAACATGATAAAAACATGAACCTTAACCAATCGCAAACTCACTAAGGAAGAGAATTAAGATGTTCACCTAGTGTTTGGGGAATGAATACCATAGAGAAAGCAAGATAAAGTTTCCCTTTGGCCAATAATCTGGAAATAATCACCCATGTGATTTTCTTATACGAACGTGAATATGATATGACTATGGGAAATAAGGATTGAATGCATGGAACTGTAAAGGGAAAATGAAAAGTTTAGTTACTCTGATGGTTGCTAATATTGGAATCCCTAAGGTATTATCAATTGATGACTGCTCTAAATATGGAAATTATGAGCATTATAAAAATAAATATCATATTTTGAAGGCTGTTGATGTGATTCGGCAATGTGGTACAAGTATTTTTTTTGTAGCTAGTGATGAAGAGACCACAAAAGACACGAGAAAGGTACGTGATGTTCTAATATTATTTTTGACAAGAATGATAAAATTGGGTTTGATAAATGTTAAGACATGATTAAAATTTCATATTCTTGGATAGAGTTATTCTGGAATAACATTATATAGCTTTAGTAATTATTTAAGAATAATGATGGATGATTGAAGGGTATATGTTATGAAATTCAAATATTATATTATACGAACCATGAAATATATAAAAAAATTCAGTATTGGTTTTTCATTTAGTATTTTAATGGAAATGTTGAATGGTTTTGGTGAGGTAGAAAATTTATTTCATGGAAATGTAATATTTTTATTAAGGTGATGTAACCCTAAATTTGTTCCCAATGTTGAG
This sequence comes from Viscum album, assembly GCA_963277665.1. Lineage (NCBI taxonomy): Eukaryota > Viridiplantae > Streptophyta > Magnoliopsida > Santalales > Viscaceae > Viscum > Viscum album. Next base: position 813,731,797 of record OY728132.1, on the reverse strand, counting down.
ATAATGATGTTTTGATACATATATATTGGATATGAATAAGTAAATTATACTATACTAATTACCTCAAAATTGATAAAGGATTTGTCCAAAAATTAATTTAAGTTATAATGGATGATATTTACAACAATATTGGATTTAAGTAATTGATCCAATATAATTTGGAATAAGGAAATATCAATTTTTTCAGTATGTATTTATAGTAATTCTGATAATTTCCATGTTTTAAAAGAATTCAAGACTAATGTATTAACATGTTTCGATTGGGACAACAAAGATCTACTTATTGATATATGGATGATCAATGTTATGACGATTTCATGAAATACTCTCTAAATTATTCAATTTTTATCTTTCGTAAGGGCTCTATGATTGACCATTTATATAATGTTTGATATAATCTTTGGATGAGGTTTGTGGGATTAATGTATTATCTCACCACATTTGGATTTAAAAATAATGGATAACATAAACTAACAACATTATGTTTAAATTAACTAATGAGATATGGGATGTCATATTATGGATCTTATGATATATTAGTGCTTCTTGAATAGAAATTAACCTTCCTTTATAGTGAAATAGGTGACAATTATTTCCGTCAAAGAACGACAATGAGTGATCATTACCTAGAATCATACATTTATATATTTTCATTAAAACTCTTCATACTTAGGAAAAAGGTCTTCAAATAAATTTATTTCCTATTATCACTATTTTTTATGATATCTATGACCTATTTCCCGATTATTCACTTTATGGTTTTAAGATTGTGAACTTTATTTGGATCACTCAGTTTCTTATGATTAGTATTCTTTATCAGTCCAAATGATTATTTACGCTTTTCATCAAGGACTAATCATCACTTACCATATATCTTCTTCTATGTAGAAACCTAGTTATGTGATGCTTTGGGTAGTCATTATGTTTCCAACATTAGTTTTTAATGGAAGTTTTAGTATTCTTTTAAATTATGTGGGATTATATAATTTTATGTTTCAAGTATTAGGCCTTTGATTACCCAGATGAATTTTGGTAGAGAAATTTATTTTAAGTGGGTATAATGTGACACATCATGTTTTTATGGAACTTTTTCCCCTAAATAAATTTATTTTCATTGATTTCATGCATCTCACAAAGTCACACATAACTTTCACATGGAAGTGAATTGGAATATGCTAAGACAACAACATATTAATATAACACTAAACAAAACATAATTTTTAGATTTATCTACAAAGAGCAAAGATGTTTTGTGATTTTAGACGCAAGACTGACTTCCCTCAATGAATTTCAGGACACATAAGACCAAGTGTTTCCAAATAGAAATATATTACTAAAAATATTAATATATTATGATATAATCTAGACAATAAATTAGATATTATAGGATTAAATTTATCATGAATATATATATATATAGTTTAATTTCATTCCTTAACTATTTATTAGAAATTAATATAGATACCAAATTAATATAAAGAGAATGATTTATTAAAGACTATTTGATTATAAAAAAGTTTAGTTATCATAATAGGTTATATTAAATAATATTAGGGAATTATATTAATTAAATTTATATGTTATATATTAAATAAAATATTTTTTTCTATTCGTACAATTGATTTTATAGTCAATAATATAATAATAGACCAACTTTTACACATAAAACATATATGTCTTAAAAGGTAGATTTACTGGATTTTAATGGAGAAATAATTTTAAATAAAAAATTATCAACGTTTAAAAATTTTATAAGTCAAAATAAACTTCATTTAAAAAATAAAATCATGAAAATTATGATAGTGTTAATTTTTGGATTTTTATTTTATGTATTTTTAATGAATAAATAAAAAAAATGAATTTAAATTCAAAAATGGTTTTTCATCTAATATAATTATAAGGGTGAATTTTATTTTTAAATGGATTGAAAGGTTAATTATATTAATTTATTATCAATTAATAAATCTGATTTAATCGGAACCAATTTCACAAAGAAATTTCATTAAAAAACATAGTAAAAATTTGATCATTTTTACTTTAAAAACATACAATATCATCCCATTTGCAAGATTACATTTAAATTAATTTCAACCACTTATGTGATTATAATTTGAAAAAATATTTATTCCATATTTTTAATAATAATAATTTCTAATTTCTAATATGGTAAAATTATTATTTTTTAAATGATTACTGATGTAATTAAAATTAATTACATTAATTAATGTAAAATTATGTTTAACAAGGGACTAAACCTTAAATATAAGGGCTCAAATGAACTATAAAAATTTACAAAGACCATCAAGTTTCCATACTTCATCCATAAACCATAAATTGTTTTGTTTTTTTGTTTTTATATTACTTTTTATAGGTAAAAACATGGTTACACATAAATTTGTCTAAAAAATATCAAGTGTATCCCCACCCTTCCCTATAAAAGGCCTCTACCTCTCCCCATACATCACACCTCTCCAGGAACATAAAATAATAAAAAAAAATCCAATTCACTTACCAACAACCCATACTTCTTATTTGAAGCCTCTCTTTGGGAAGGAATCCATCCAAGGTGGTCCATAATTGAAAAGAAAAATAAGTCACCCAAAGAAGAGGTAACATTCTTACTCAAGCTTCTTTCATTTATTTTTTTCTCCAACACCTAATTTATCATTATTTTATACATATATATTTCCAAAAGTATACAAAATATAATAATGTATTTCTAAATTAATTATTTTACCCACACATACACACACTACCATCTAATGGGTAAAAAACATATAGTTCTTCTGTCTGGTGAACTACCACCACAAGAATCAATGTTGTTTGGTTTTCCATGAACATCTTTAATAGATGGTAATTATGATGAAATTTATGATTATAATTTATGTATATAATATCTATTATGAATTTATTTTTCTGAAGTTATTTTATAAAACATTTTGGTATACTTTCCTTCTCACGTAAATAAAATAACATTTTTAGTGGATGGGTAGACTACCGCCTCCTTAAAGTGATATGATTTGTTCACAGATTATAGGGAATGTATTAAGGGTAGTTTTAGTGAAAATATAAGATATATATAAAATAATAAATGTTCATTAATGATATTATATACTTATATACCTATATTTCATTTCTTTTCTTTCTTTCAATGCGATAAAAAAAGTAAACATCATTCATGCATACGTACAGTCTATTGTCTCCATGAACTGTGTATTCTATTTCATTATTAAAATTTTTATGTATTGTTATGATTTCATATATATGGAATATATATTCTATTTATATAATTTTTTACATTATATAAATAATTATGTCATGATCTAAGTAAGATAATCATGAATAATAAGAAAAAACATGCACAAATAACAAATCAGATATTACACAATGCATAGAATTATTAATAAGAGGGTAACATAATGTCAAAATAAAATAATATATGGTATTAGGTATAAAAATATGGTTCTATAAAATATATATAACAGAATTTAATTTATTATAATATATGATTTTGTTAGTATAATGATAGTCATTAAATAAGGTAAGGAAATTTCATCTCACTTTTTATTTTCGTGAGATACACGCCTTTTACACCACTCATTTATTTTTTATATTAAATATAGTTCCTTATGAAATGTTATAAAATTTGTTTTTTTATTTAATTATTTTCAATGATTTAATTTACTCTATTATATCATGTGTATCATGATTCAATCGTTACCCATGTTGTAAGGGTTATCTCATCTCACTTTTATTTTCTGTGAGACACAAGCCATGTTCACCACCTATTTCTTATATATGGTGTGAATACAACTCCAACACTTAAAAAAACATCCATGTTATCCATATATTTTTTTTAATGTGTATATATTTACATTGACATGTTATATCATGAATATCCTTATTTTAATGATATTTTAAGCTTTATGTAAATTTTTTTCTTTCCATTGTGTTACGTTTCAATTTTTCCAAATTGGTATTGGTATATATCTATAATTTCACCATTTATGGGGATTGTGTATGATTAATCTTCCATTTAATAAATACTATGATACATTACTTAAGAACTCTCATGAGTTTTCTTACCCTCTTTTTATTTAGGTTATAACTAAGTAATTATAACAATTTCCACTCTTTTTTACATAAGATGATGATGAATTTTTTTATGAAATTCTATAATTACATATCTATTTAATCAGAAATCCATGTTTCTTAAAAACAATGTTTTATAAAAGTTTCCGAAAAAATATTATACTATTCACCTTTATCATTAAAAGACATTTTTACCCATCTTTTACTTATGAAATAATATGGTTTATGAAAAAGAATATTATTATTGTTTTTTAGTTGAGATGCTATTCTAAGAATTTTATGGTGAAAACAATGTTCAACATGTATTGATTTACCCAGCATTACAAAATTAATTAACATGGTGATCTATTAAAATACTAAAAAGATATTTATTTTAAAGATAAATTTTCCCTAAAATACTATAAATTCATTAGATTAATGTAATTTTAATAGAAAATTTTTTCAAAAATGGTTTCAAAATTCTTTTTATATGTTTTAATAGAAAAAGGTTTTCAAAAATATTTCATGAATTTTTTGTATGTATTCAATATAATTTTTATAAAAATTTTTATCCAAGGGTTTTATATATTAAAGATCCTTTGTCAAAAAGAAATGAAATTTTCCCCAAGAAATGATTTTAATATATATTTAAAAAATCCATGAAAGGTTGTATCTATTTATGTTACTCATACCGTTATGGTAAATAATCAAATGGTTCTATTCATAATTTTTCTTGAATGTCTTATGTTTTGATCGAATGATTCTTATGATACCCTTTTATATTCCATGGGTTATATGGTTTATAAGATTTCTTCTTTTGAGGGTTTATTCTTCAGTTATATTAATAATAAACCTTTATATTTTCGATGGGTTATGATGGGATGAATTGTTTATGATACCCATTATATTTTATGGGTTATGATTGAAATTTATAAAAATGAATTCTTTTTATGGGTCACGATATGATGAAAGTTGTATTATCATGTGGGAAATTGTTGAATGATTTTATATTGAGATAGATGGGTCATATATATCCCACCAATGCATTGGGTAATGAAAAGATTTATATGAGATCAATGGGTACACGGGTTGTACACCAACCATTTAATTATAAAGGTAAACGGGTTGTATCCCAAGCATGAATATAAAACGTTTTAGGGGTTTTATCCCAAGACTAAATGTCAGAGGGAACATGGGATGTATCCCAAGAAAGAAATTATGATGGTACACTAGTTATAGCTCAATCCTGAAAACAAGACGGTACATGGGTTGTAGCCTAAACCGATATATAAATAGCTACATATGTCATATCTCAAGCCTAACATGTTATAATTGTCTTGGTGGGTAGCCTTGACATAATATTTATTACATATATGTGTATTCTCCAAATTCCAAGTCTTATTACTATGTTGTTATTACATAGATCCTTCTCTTGATTCCCTTATGATTCATGTCTTTTTAACTGAAAATAAGTGTTCCATGATTGATGTTTATGGTATTTTATATCAATGATACAATTATATGATGATATTAATCTCAATCCAATACCCTTTTGTTCATGACATACTTACATGTATAATTTATTTACCCTTATTGAGCATTTGAGAACAACAATTTCTTATGTTTCACTTACCCATGTTATAAAGGATGGGTTTTAAGTAGAATTAAAATGGGAGAGATATTTGTGGAAAAATTGAAGATATTTCACTCAGTTAGAATATTTTTGTTCTAAATTTACAAAGTCACTAAACAAATACATTCTTTGGGCATCTATTTTGGAAATTTTTTATGTATTCCACAAAAGTTATATAATATTAATATATGAATAGTTCGGGTCACAATATAACCAATATTAGGAAACATGATCATTAGAAAAAATAATATTCATGATCATTTTGTATTAAACTATACATATCCCTCCTTCATTTCACATACCAAATGAAAATATATTTATGTGTGTCTATGTGTGTATTATTACTATTTACAAAAAATCATAATAATAAAGATCACTATAAAATAATTATTGCAAGAGATACTACTAGTAATCACAGCTTGGAGAGGAGATCTGAGTCACAATACTGTATCCATTCCTAGAACAATTATAACTCTTATGGATTGAATAAACAAATTGTACAAAAATCACATCATCACCTCATGTAAATCACAACTATCAATCACTAGAGAATAGAGTAAAAAATTATGGTTGAGTGATAGTCAAATGGGAAATCTTTTTACCCTTTAAAAAGGAAACAAATTAAACAATTTCAATAAATATATGTGGTAATAATAGTCAAATATTAAATAAAAAAATGTTTATAACTAACCATAACTGATAGAGAGAAATTACCAATGTTTATGAAAAAATGTTTGACATGGAATGAACATGAATTTCAATCCACAACAAGCTCAAAAGCATAAAAAATATATAAAATGTATAGGGGAAAATCTATGTATAAATGAGTGTTTTTGAATAAAAAAATCCTAAACATCCAAAATGGAGGCTCATACTGTGTAACATATCTTATGGAATACTGAATACTAACATAGTGTCAATGAATGGTATATCTAGAAAAAGTCTAAAATGATATCACTCAATATCCATGGTTTATGCATACTAGAATCCCTGACTAGGGGTTTACATTACCCAGATCATAAAATAAAGTGACTATAAACATCCCACAGGGGGCATGATAGGCTCATGTATAACAATAACCAGTAGGCAATCTTCACCCCATGCCAATCCACCTATCACACAATAGATTTCATTTTAGAAACAATAAAAAGTTAGAGGAATATAATGCTTAAAAATATATATTCTTCAATAATGAATCAAAAATGATTACGAGTAATTGTGAGTAACTTGCATCCTAGGGAGAATCCTTACAAGTGCTAACTATATTGAGACTCAGTTAGGAATCTAAGCAGACAAGTATGTTCCATACCCATGGTATAAAATTCACAAAACATATAAATAATCCACAAAATAAAATATATAATATCATATATAAATGTGTGTTAGGGGGTTCTAAAGACTCATTCCCTATAGGAAAAGAAGATCATATGTAATTGCATTAGGGATTCATTGTGGCCCTTGCCTTCAGTAATGGGGGAATTTGTATAAAAATTTACGGTATTATGAGCATGTCCCATACTGCTCACTAGATCTATAACATTTGGGACATGTTATATTTCATATACTATAACAAATAATATTTAAACATTCCCAATATATATTTAAAACTAATCAATAATCCATGTAAATCTTGAAGAAAAAACCAATAATGTAACTATAAAAAGGTTATAATAGAGTAAAAAGTGAATATTTCCACATTTAGGTCTTATAATGAATAAATTAAATAATATTCATGTTATGCAAGAATACTATAGAAATAAAATCTTGAAATTAACCGGATAACATGATAAACATGTTAGGAAATACAATCAATAACAAAAAAATATGTTAATTTAAATAAATATTTATTAATCATTTACTAGACCTAGACATATGATTTTAATTATATTCAGACATCACTAAATTATTACTAGAATAACCCTCTTTGACTGTGAGATGATTATGGTATAAAACAACCAATTTAATTATAGGGAATTATTTTATCCCCTAGGGAAGAGAATAAACACCACTAAAAATATTTTTTAGGCCAACTAAAAATGGGATAGAATTTAACTTATAACATATTCCAATGAATGGAATTCAATTTTATAAGAGAAGCCACATGGTTACCTTTGATTCAATTTGGTATGTTATCCATAAAAGATAGACTAAATGGAGTCCAAGATATTTAAAAAATTATAAAATACTATTATTATAAATACATCATATTACACCAATGATAATAAGAGTACATGAAACCATGGCCCATACATTATCAATATTTGGACTCAATTTTCAACAATAACCATTTAGATAAAGATTTGACGATCGATGGTTTGAGAGGCTATGAGAGGGAAGAGAGATCGTAAGGGTGATTTAAATTGATGTGAAATGTTAGAATGTCCCAAGTAGGGGTGTCTTAAGGTGATGAATTTGTGATTTAAAATAACCCTAATTACATCTTTTAAATTAAATTTTCCTAGGTTTCTATTGGATACCCAGTTTAATTCCACCAAGTACTATCTTACCCCATCTATTCCACCTTCACCCCACTAGGTTCCTATACCATACTATCATGTAATCAATTCATGTTACACCTCACCTCTTTCCCCTAATTCCCCTAACTATTTTCAAAGAACTAGAGTACCCACTATAAAGAAAAATTCACTAAAAATGAAATTAAATATCTAGAAATTAAAGAAAATTCTCACATATAATGGTCAATATAATTAAAACTAATAGAAAAATAAACATAGTTTTTTATTGGTTTGTATTATTAAATAGGAAAATTTTAGGAACCTTCATGGATGTTTACAGAGTCAATATGTATGTGTAACATTAAAGAAGTATGAATTTTGAAGCAATCTAATGAATTTTTGAGTATAAAGTGGATCTAGAGGTGATGAAATATAATTCACCCATTCCACTTATCATTGTGAATATCGTGGATGGTTTGAAATAAGTACATAATGAAGAACATAACATAATGTATGGTGTGATTATATTTCAAATTCCCTATAAGAAACTGGGAGGATAATTATGGGTATTTTTATTAGGGAGGTAAATTAATGGAGGCTTAGAGATGTTGGAATGGGGAAATAGTGAGGGAAACATCATGGAAGGAACTTTATTGGAAATCAAAAAATCCCTATATGAAATAAGGATACTCAATATGGGTGTTTCTTTTAACATGGAATACACATGTAATAATTACTAAAATGGTTTGTTTGAGAGCCCTTATATCATAGTAGGAGGCCTATCATGTATAAGGTTTCAAGATATAAATATGAAATTGGTAGGTTATCATTGGTTTATCCCTTTCACAACATAATTTTCCGAGTGACAGACTAGACAAGAAAATATTTTTTATTTTTAGTTTAATAAAAAACACACTCATTATAAAATTTAAATAAACAAATTCTACTATTATTTTATAAATTCATAAAATTGTGGACGTATATATAAAATTTTCATTTGTGAGATAAAATTAAATAACTCTCTGATGAAAAATATGTACCACAAAATACCACAAGTCGAGGTCCTAACCTGGATCAAAGAATTATAGAATCATGCTCAAACTACTATAATTTTATGATTCTTATCAAAAATTAGTAATATGTGATATCAAATTCTTCAAAAACATAAGGTTGAAGCAACATGAGATGAAAATGAGGATTTTAGTGTTAGACCTCATGTGTCATGGTGAGGAAAATATTCTCCATCCCCTATCACAAACAATAATATACCAGAAATCATTTTAGAATTTATAACATTCCATAAAATGTTTGGTCCAACAACATTCATGTAGTAAAAAACTATTTATGACATAAAACACTGTTACATGCTCAAAATTGTCCATACATAATGTATTTAATGTCAGGATCCTATTTTATCACCCCTTGATGATCGTGGTAACTTTTGATCCATTTATTGGGAATTATTTTCTACCAAAGGAGAAAAGGATTCTATATAAATAGAGGGAAATGGGAGTAGAGAATGGATTTTTCCATGCTAGGGACTAAGATATTGTGGTGGGTATGTGGGTTGTTTTTGGTTTTAAATTTTATTTTTAATTCTTTAAATTTCTTCTGTGATGTAAACGTAATTCATATTTTAATAAATGTGGTCAAATTTACTACTCCATTTTTCATTCTTATTAAAATCTTATATCTTCATCACTTCCTTATTTCCACTATAATATCTTACACTCACAATGATGATATAGATTCTTGAGTCATGTCCCTATGAGTGGTTTCGCAATGTTCTAAACTACTGTTCATTTAACTCATAATTTTTCTCATTCTATTTTGGTGCATGTGAAATAATTCAAAGGTATGGTGACCATACATTATGAAATTGCTTTAAAATACCTCCATTTTCTTAAATTTTTAATCTTACCCTACCTTTTATTAGGTAAACTCTTCATTTAGGGGATTTTAGATACCCAAATGGATGAAATGGAATATAGTAGAGTGAGTTATTTTAGGGTATTATATTCTTATATGAGGTGTTTATCTCATTTATCTATTGGATAATATGAGATTCAGTGTACTAAAGAGGCTTCCTAGGAATACCAAAACTTCAAACTCAATACATTAAATAAAAGTAATTCATTTTTGAAGATTAATAAAATGAATAGTGAATTTTAATTTAAACCACAAATGCATAATAAAGGATCCCCTGTAACAGAGACATATTACCAAGACCTTTTAGTATAACTTCATTCGGTCTGAATTTTAATTTATATTTTGATTTTATATTTTAGTTCTATATTTTTAGAAAATTTAGAATCTATTGATTTAATTAAATAATAAAACCAAAAAACATAGTAGCATATGTGAATTGAAATTAATGATAGATATGACTACAAAATTTATTATGTTGAATGAACCTGGACATCCATTTTTCTCTATTTGGAAAATAGATTAACTTTTATATTACCCTATGACAGGAATATAAATATAGTTTCATTTTTGGTGATCATTGTGGGGTTTCTTCCATTTTTTTAATTCACAATTTTATGAATTTTTTTTTGTTACAAAAAAAATCTGAAAAAATGTTTAACTCAATTTTTTCTATATAAATATTTCTTATTATTTTTGTTAAATTAGTGGGAAAATTATAAACAAAAAATTTATTGGAGGGTGAATTCAAATAATTTATGTAAGGCCTAAGGGAGAACATTAATGAAAAGTTTTTGATTCTATGTCAATGGATATGATTCAGTTATGTTGTTAATTTCCATGGATTTCTCGTGTGTTTGGGGCATAAGATGAGACCCCCTTTTTCATTCGAATATTTTCAATACATACAAGAGGTAGTGCACTTTCTCATTAAATTTTTAGAGAATAACCATATCAAGATAATATAACAAAATAACAATGAGGAGTGAGAGTAGATTCATGATGAGGACGTCTTGCCTCCAGAGCTATGTATGGGAGATCGAAAAGATCTAGATAATATTATGAATGGGTATGATGTGTAATATTATCTCACAATCTATTAAAAAGTAGAATAATAAGAACCACTACACCTCAATTTATCTATGTAAGATACTGTAACCACCAATGTGGTGGAATTAAAATAGAAGATGGAGGATCCTGACTACTAGCCTCCACCTATTACTAATCGAATCCAAGTGGAAATTTTCATTAAAAATGATATTAAAGACAAAAAATTTGGGATATGATCCTTTATTGAACTCTATCTGGTCTAATTATATTAAAAATAAATTTATTTTCACCACTTTATATTTTGAGTTTCCATATTCAGTCGACATATGAAGTGCCTTGGAGGGATATTATGATCAGAAAAATGAACCTGCTGAGTAACACATAGTGATCCCATGAAATATTGACCATTTATTAGAGGAATATAAAAAATATATCCTTATTATACTACCAAATGAAACTAATACATGGATTTATTACACTAAAGGGGAAGATTCCCAAATTAATTCATTAACTTTTAAAATGCTTAAATAAAATTTTCTACTATTAATAACAATGAATATTTTTTAAAACTAGAAGACATTGAGAAACTACCTGAATGTGAAGAAAAAGGATCACAAGTAAAAACCACATAGGAGAAGATTCACACTTTATACTTCCCCATCCATGCATGTTATTCTATATTTCTAGGGTTATAGATCTAGTATTCACTATACATTTATTCCTTTACAAAAAAGAATATTTTTATGTTAGGAAAATCCATAAGTGGTTGTTCAAATCCAAAAATATTCAACCTCCATTAGACATTGAAAAATAGTTGGTACTTCCCTTCAGTAGGTAGTCAAATATTGGGGCCAAAATAGGGGATTAAAATAAGAATTACCCATCTCAATTATTAATTTTTTTTCTTTTAATTTATATTAGAATTTCATTATGGAATAAATTAATATTTATTTCTACATTCCAGTATATGTTTACCTTACTTTGAGATGGTCCTTATGAATTAATGAATATTTTTATTTTTTTGTTCTTTGATGATGATGGAATCAGTCAACCGAAAACAAAATTAGTTATCTGAAGGTTTTTTTCAAGGGGAGTATGAGTTTCTATTAAAAAATTTTTATATCCACAAACATAATTTATAAACGTTAAATGAAAATATCATTCCCCACATTAAATGATTGAACTCTAGCATCAATCTAGTTGACATAACATGATTAGATGATATTCGATGTTTTAATTTTTATTATTGAACTGAATAGATGAGTGAAAAGCTAATATAAATGATTAATGTACAGAAATATTAGATGAATTTTAAAAATAATGATTCTTGGGAATATGATGTTTTTTAAATGAATTTTTTCATAGATTTGGAATCATTTAAATTTATGAAATTTATTTTGATAGGTTTATATTTTTTATAAATTTCCATGCATTGTTTTACTGAACCGTGTTTTCTCATTAATCATAAAAATTATAAACTAATAATTCAAATTTCATTATATTCTATATTTCTTGAGAGAGTTGTTCAAGTTTTCATTCGAGTTGTTTCCTAGATTCTAAACAATGAAATGAGAGAGCATAATCACTTTTATATGATTTCAACATATTTATTGCTTATTACCTTTTTACATGGACATACATTGACATCAATCCTTGTTTTTATCATAGAATCCATGATTGACCATGATAGAAATATTTCCACATTTCAGAACGATTATATCCACTCCTACAATAATTATAGAATGTTTCATGATATTTAAGAGAATAGATGTTAGGGAGAGGATTTACATTGTTTATTGGGGTGTTCTATTTTAAATAAATTTTTATATGGGGTATCATGTGATTTTGGGAGAGGATGGGTTATCATTCATTTTACTATAATACATATATCTCTTCATATAAATAAATATATTAAAAAAGATAATAATAATTATAAAAAATGGGTTGTGTCTTTAGGGAATAAAATATCATTGTTTACATTAAAAGATATTTTTATTATATTTTTTTATATGGTTGAAGTGAACGTTCATTCAGTAAAACTTTTGAAAAAGTAAATAAAATAAAAATTAATTTAATAAACTAACAAAAGAATGTAAAACAAATAAAATAATGGTTGGGTGATTAATTTATTTTTCATACTTGTATCATTTTCCTACATTGAACTTGGGGGATGGGTAGATGCCATTTTCCTAATTACTATATTATTTAATTGATCATACATTTAGATAACAAAAATTATTATGAGGACTAAAACCTTATATTAGATTTTACCTTATTAATTATACACCAATCGTAAGCCTAAAAAATTGTTGATCCTTAGTGAAAAATAATAATGATTAATTATGATTTTAGTCATTACATGTAATTGATTTTAAATACCATTCTTGAATATAGTATATTACATGTACATGAGCTGTGTGTATAATACATTAAATTAATATCCTTGAGTGAGGAGTAATAAAAGTAAAATTTGAGGTAAATTGAAATGTGTAAAGAACATTAATGATTATTTAAGAAATAAAAATTGATGTAAGGATGTTCATTATAATTTTCCAAGAAGAAAATATGATTATATGATTAATTTTGTTTTATTAAAGATTTAGAAGGTGGATATATTCTTTTGGGTAAAATTACAAAGTTTATTTTCCATTGGAATACATTTAGTTCCATTAATTTTGAAATTAAAATATTGTTACAATAAAATTCCATTGATGAATTTTGTATATCATATTCTTGAGGGAAAAAATGTTTAAAGTGTAGGGGATAGATATAAAAATATTTTTCTATATTATTTTGTTATAAAACACAATGTTTATTAATTTTAATTGATTTATTCCCTTGGAATTTAATTAATTATTTAATCATTTTGGGATATGGGAAATAATATTAAATTACCTCAAAGTTTATGATTTCATGATAAAAAATGTGTCCCGTGAAATAAAAAAAGATATGTCCCAAGATTATAGCTCAGAATTGAATAATCAATATGAAATTGGATGAAATTTCTATAAACTAATTATTAATGTTATAAATTATTCATTTATGATGTAAATTTTTTTGGGAAGGTGATGTGGAAGTATGATATGATGAAAAAAAGGATTCTGGAGAGATACAACAGGTGTCATGTCATGATAGATATATACATCACACCATAAGACAACAAAGAACCACCAAGTAGGATTATCAAAGAATAAACTAAACTATAAATTGTTTAATACAACAACATTAACATTGTAAAAAACTATGTATGATACCAAGCACTCTGACAGGACCTGAAATGGTGATGTTCGAAATATTGAATATCTAAACCCCCTTTCCCCCTTGACAAACTAACATAGCTTTTAATCCAATTATTGGTAATTTATGTGGACCATGGATGCGAGGAAGCCCTATAAAAAATTTTTAGGGGAAAATAAAAGGTAGAAAACCAAGTTATCAATAAGGTTGTTAGGATGAATATATGGCTCATTTCTTCTTGTTGGTTCTCCGTTTTATATTTTTTAAATTTATATAGTAATAAAAACCAAATTCATGTTTTTATTAAAAAGTTCACCTTTCTATATCCATGTCTCTATCTTTATCCAATATCATTTATTTATATCTTTCTACATCGCAACATAATCATTTACTGTCCCAAAGACGCGTGTATAACTAGATTATTGTCCTTATGGGATGTTTTATGGTGTTTCAAATTATTTCACTTTAAATTACTAAATGTCTTAATTATATTTTTTGGTGGATGTGAGAGAATTTTACATGTTTCATGACCATTAACCAAGGCATTACATTCAAATCCATCTATTTTCTTAAAATTACAAAATTTTACTCCCTTATCATGAGTAAATACTTCATACAGTGGAATTGATGAATTCTAAATAGATGATACAACATATGGTTGAGATATTTAATTTAGGGAATTACATTAATGGATGAATTTTTTATGTGATTTATATATTGAAGTATGTAAGATTTTTTGTACCAAAGTGGTTTCCTAGGAAGTATAAAATTCTACACTCAATAAATTAAACAAAATTAATTCTTTTAGGTGATTTCATAAAATTAATTATAAAATTTCATTGAAACAACAAATGAATAATGAAGGGACCCACATATCAAACCGTAGGACAAAGACCATTCATTGTAACTTCATTATGTCTATATATTCATTTACTTTATAAATTTATATTTTAATTACATAATTCCAAAAAACCAAAAATCCATTGCCTTTATAAAATACTGAAACTATAAAAGAAGCAGCCAATGTGAATTGACATTTTTTATTGAACGTAATGTAAATATCCTCATGTGAGAAGACCCTGGCCAATTATTGTACAACATTATGAATTCTATTTCCTTTTTAACACCCTACGAGATGTATGTTAGTAATATTATATGGTTATCTCCACATCATACCGTGTTCTATATTTACTTACACTAGACATAGAATTGGGATGATCATATCATGGATCTCAGAGCACGTAGGTGATCTGGATCCCAAACTGGTGTTTTAGATGAAGTCATTACATGGTATACTAGAACATAGATAAAATAAATGATACATCATGCATTAAAATGTGGATATAATAGGGGGATAATTGAATAATTTATTTAGGTTTAAGAGTTTTGATTTACCACACAAAAATGGTATGGGACACTTAGAATAAACATTGATATTAGAGGAACATGTGTAATCCATGATAATTATAGTAAGATATAGATGTTGAATAAATGTAAAAACCTATAAAAATTCATCCAACAAGGGAGGATAATGAATTTAAAATTATATTTTATTGGAATAATTAAAAATTAGTTTTTATAGTGACCCAACCCTCGTAAGCCTGGAATTGATGCATGCTACCATTACATTGGCATAATATAAAAGTAAAGCACATCAAGGAGGAACAAATAGTTTATTATTCTTGTTAAACAGTATATATACATGAGTATTATTATGAAAATGAATATAATAATTAAAATATATTTTTTCAACAGACAAATTTATTCCCACATAGAATATCATTATTATCTTTCTTATTAAAATTCTTGGATTTTTGGGGAAATGAAACAAAATAAAGGTATGAACAAATTATTAGTATTGGTATATTATAGAGAATCAATAATGAATCAATGAAAATAATTAATATGGAAGGTAAATTAAATGATAAAACATTACAGGTAATAAATAAATAAGTAAATTAAATTAAAATTTAATAAATGGAAATATATAATATTTAAATGACGAGATATGAAATATTTAATATGGAAAGTAAATAAACTAAAACACATGACATTTAATTAAAAGATGATAAATAAATTCATTAATATATATTTTTATAGTGAAAATATCATGGTTAATAAATAATAAATCAGAATAATGGAAATTGTTAACAATTTGACATCCAGTCCGAGGTATATGAAAACCAGTATGGTCATAAAAATTCATAAGAAGGTTTAAAAATATATGTAGAGGGTATTTTAAATTTTGAAAATAATATTTATTTTGAGAACTTTTCGATGCATCAAAGGGATATATAATGTATGAGCCCCTCCCATCACTACCTATCCAAATAATTCCTCAAAACGAGTAATTTATTTAACTAATAAACAATATGTCTTGTGAAATATTAGTTTTGAATAAGAGATAAAAATTTATAAAAAACCCCCCTTTTAATAAAATAACTGTCCATTTAAAAACCGTATGTAAAATAGATATATAGTTTAGGAAATAATCATATCCATGACAAATTATATGGATAATTTATAGAAATTAAATTTTCAATGGTCATAGGGAATTGAATATTTCAATGGGACTAAATAGAATCAATGTAGTGAATTTAAATACTACCCTTGATAAAATAAATAATATACCATACCAAGGAAGAATAATGATGGTATTAGTAAAATATATCCCATGTTGTGTAAAAATAGTTTTTTGTTGTTGTCGATGAATATAAATACTATAAAAAGAACTATTAAAAACATTCTTGGGGAAAATATAGTTTTTATTTGTTGAAAATTTTTTGAAATAAAATTTTCATTAAAAAAAATTTTTAAATACTTTTTTTTTAAAATAACTTTTTAAACATGCAAGGGACTCTTCAAGGAAACAACGGACCACAATTTTTTACATATTGTTCAAGGTAATAAGAACATTCCTTTTTCAATGTAAAATGGTTAAAAAAGTTAATATTTGAAAATAGAAAAATAGGTTCCTTTGAAAAAAATTGTAAAATGGAATAATGGAAAAATATATTTAATAAATCATTTTGTAAAGGATAATAGAATTTTTATTTTATTATAAAATAGGGGTTTAAAAGAAAACATATTCTCCAACTAAAGAAATAAATGATGTCTGGTTTTCTAAAAACAACATTAATCATTTTGATTACCAAAGAGTTAAAAATGTTTCAATTACATGAAAAAGGTTTGAATAACCATATTAGAAATAAATTAATGGGTTTTTTGAACAATGAACATATAAATTTCATTAATGTAATTTCAAGAATTAACATTCTCGAATAGAATGCGATTGTGAAATAAACCCTTAAAATGATTGTAACATTAATGTGAGAATTGGACAATGAATTGATTAGGTGTATAAAATAAAAATACACCTAATTTTTGGGTAAATAAATCAACAAATATTAAATTTAATTATACGTATAATCATATAATACTAACAACAATGAATAAGTAATATAACCCAAAGAAAAAGGAACTGTGATATGAAATTTCATTACCACTTGGTAATTTTATGTTCAAATTCCATTAGATGAAATAATTCAAAATAAAACTAAAAATAACATGAATTACTAATTATTCAAAATATTACATGTCAATAAGGATGTATGTACACCATATATGAGATATTAGGTGATCAATGATAAAGCATGCCTTAATGATTGGAAATTGAAAAGAATGCCCTTAATAATTAGAAACATATGAATCATAAGCCACATGAAAGAAAGGACATAACATTAAACACTAAATGAAAATAATATAAATTAATTAAAGATATAAAATAAAATAAGGGTAGTATTTACACCACAGGAAACAAATTATTGATGAAAATGGTTTATGCCTCACGAAAGAAAAGTGAGACAAGGATCCCTTAACATGGGTTTCCTTTTAGTTGTGTTGTTTTTAACAACTTTTATAATCTATTTAAGAATTAAAATAACTTATAAGAGAATAATTATTATTTTTATAATATCATATTTGAAATTATTATGTTATCTTATTACCTTTTTGTTATCCATCGTTCACTATTTTAACTATTTTGGGTGTTAATTGCCTTGTTTTTTAGTATGATTTGACTTGTTAATTATTGTTTCTATTACATGGATAATTATATAATAATATTAGTAAATTAAACCAGTATTTAAATATTATATCTATTCTGTATATATATATATAGTTATCCATAATATTTGGAGATAGGAAATGAAATGCATCGTTCCTGGGGATAGAAGGATGTACGCATGCAAGAACACTACTTCCATTTCTTTATCATATTAAAAAGAATAAAAATTAAAAGATATATATGTATATATAAATTATTATTATATTATCATATTTGTTATATATTAAACATAGTTTTATTATGACCATCCCTTATACATACCTTTAATAGCATAAATGAATCACATCACTTTGAGGAGGCGAAAGTCAACAAATTCATAAACAATGATATATTATTACCCTAAAATAGAAATAATTAAGGTATGAGTTACATAATAATTAAATAAGACTTAAATAATTATAAATATCATATATAAAATTTAAATAAATCATTACATCCAACCATGAAAGGTGGTAAATTGATGAATGAGCAACATTGGTTCACAAGGTGTTAGTTTGCTATACACAAACAATAAGTTCCTTAATCATTTGATGGATGTGTGTGTAGGAGAAGATATTATGCTTAATATAATAACATAAACATGTATTTCAGATAATTATTTTATTATATAATCATGGAATAATATAAAAATAAGGAGACTAGAAACAAATAAAACTAAATTGATCGTTGAATAATATTACCTCTTATTTGGGTAACTCCTTTCATTTATAACAATAGCCTTCTTTAGTTTTATTTATATCCAAAGTGTGGATTATAAAAGGTGGGTAGCTATGTTGTGAGATTATTATGTGAGAGTTTGGATGAGAAAAATGGATTGAGAGGTGTGAATAATTGGGAGGGTGACTGCCTTTTTTAATTGGAGGAGGAGTGGTATTCATGTAAATTTTTAAAAAGGGAATTCCAACCCCATTTTTCCCATGTCATGTGGCTACAATGATTGTAAATATTGTATAAAAGAGAGTATAGGGTATAATTATGAACATAAAATGGTTTTTGGGAATGTTAATTTGTCAATTTAGGCTTTATTATTAAGAAGTAGTTATTTTACAAACTAATTTTCCACTTAATCACAGTAATTAATATTAATAACATTTACTAATTATTTTTATAAAAAATAAGTTTTATTTATCATAATTTAAAAATAAATATTTATTGAAAATATTTATTTGTTTTTTTAAAATTCCATATATATAACTAGATGAAATTAAATTAAATTTAGTCCCACAGATAGGATGACAATGCAGGTTTTTAAAATTAAAATGTTCAAAAATTTGTTATGTCTTAATATACATTTTAAAAGTAAAATTTATTCCAATTGCATAAAATCGATTAATTGATGTATATTTTTATAATTTAACTTTAAAACCCATTAAAAATACATTTTAGCCTTATATATAAATTTAACGAAAAACTATTTTGAATTAAAATTCAAATTTTCCCATATTCATCATTAAATGAAATATTTTAAGAAATACCAAAACAATTCACCATAACCTAATTTTTATGTTCTTATATACAAATTAATTTTATTTTGACATATAAAATTTATAAAATTTCCTAAAATAGGGTTTAAAATAAGTTTTACATTGATAAATAGAATAAAGTGTCGACAAAAATATATATAATTTTTGTGCATTATATAATGTTTTTTCTTATATTATGGCTACAATGTTTATTGGATGAATGTAAAAATTTTTGTTAGATATATAATATATTTTCTCATAATTTATTTAATCCTATTCAGAACCTCTAATTTAATGTCTAAGTTATATCTTGTTATACTAAATAATAATATATTAATAATATATTATTTTTTGGTAATACATTGTCTAGAGTGTAGCTTAAGAGATTAAAGAATTTAATTGTTGTGTGTGACATAATATAACACAGTACTACGCGCATACTATGATATATAATATATTGAATTTATTTAAAATATTAAATATACCATAAATTCTCTATCAAATAAAATATACTCTTTTAGAATTTCCTGGGAGTTACATTCTCATCAATATAAATAAATTGTGTATTAAAAATATAAAATAAATCTTGGAAATATATTGTTTGATATTTAATATTTTTAAATACCACATCGTGAGAATATTTCATAAAACAACCTCTTGAAAATTGAAAATGAGGAGTACAAGGTCACATGGACTAAAAAATAACTAGGTTTCTAAGTATGAGAACATTATAGGAATGTGGTGATACATCCATAGAAAAAAATCATTTGTATTTATTTTGGGTGATTAAGGTCATAAATAAATAAAATTTGAATGATTAATGGAATTTTTAGGGTCTCAAAATCATGAATAGTTATGATTTAGAAGACCGTCGGTTCTACAAAAATTAAGAAAATTGGAAAACATTTTTTCAATCATTTTCCTAATGTTGAATAATTCATTTACTACCTATGAATATAAGGTAATATAGTTACTTGAAATATTTCTATACACACAATTTTCATCCTTTGTGTGTGCTTAATGGATATCTAAAAATTAACATTGATGCCTTAGGAACTAAAATACACTTTTAATGAATCGTAATTCCTCTAAAAGAGTTAAATGTATTTCTATTTATCAGTAATTATTCTCAAAAAATATATATGATTAATTCATTAATCTATAAAAAAATAAACAATATAGGCTCAACATTGATAGTTATCAATAAGATTATTTCACAGAAAACTATGAAATATTAACCAGGGCATTGCTTATGTCACTGATGGGCACTGAACCCCTAAAATCTGTCATTCATGGGTTCAATTACTATATCCTTTTAAAATATTATTGTTTTCACCCTACATATAATTTACCCTTTTCTAAATCCATATTAATATAATTTCTAAAATAAATATGGTGAAAATTATTAAATTTTAATCATTCAATAGAATTTTGACTTTGGTTTTAAATAAACCCCAATACATAAATAAATCAAAAATTTATTTCCACATAGGCCCTTCCATTGCCTAGAGTTTACCCTTTAGAATATTCCATTTAGTAAAATCAAAATCCATTCTGTGAGAATCAATTATAATATTTTAGAAACCATATAAATTTTATAGGAAGTCTAAATTTTGACAAATTAGATTCATGATAAGATAACTCAAGTTTAACCCTAGTCATTCATTCTCATTATTTATTCAAATTAATTATGATAGTTTGTAAATATAATGGGAATGAAACTAAGAATATCCCAAGTATTTTCAAAAAAAAGGTATGCGATAAAGACCATATTCATGTACTAAGTTATGCTCGAGTCAGTCCTAATGCACCTTTTAGAGTTTTACCCCTTGGTACTATATTTTAGAACCATATCCACATGTAGTATCCAGATAGGAATTTATTACCAAGAATAACCACATAATCGATACCTTACCGAAATTCTATGATGTTCTTTTATACTTATTCCCAAAATCTATCTTTGGGTTATGTTCTTTAATCTATGTTATCATAAATCTTGATTTCATGATTTCTAATAAACATTCTCGAATACCAACTATAAAGAAATGTTAATGAACAAACATTAACATATATGGATATTACATTACTTATCTAGAATTCATAATACATTAAAAAAATATACACCCAAAGACTGTATTAGTTTATTGTCTTTAGAAACATGGAACCTAATATCCTAACTTCGTTAAAGATATTTAACATCTCCCATAAAGATATTCCCCTTAATTTTTACAATCTAAAACATTTCTATATATCTTGGGAATTGAAATTATAAAAATGGTGTGATCAAATGCTCAGTAAGAGTAAACATGAAGGACATCAAACAAAACATAAACATAAGAATGTGAAAACATGAACATAAACCATGAATATCAAAATTTTGAGTCATAAAATAAATCATGGTAGTATGTAAGGAATAGATCATAACGAAATATTAGCCACGATAAAATAACATTGACATAAAAAATGAGATTGCGGAAAACAGATAAGAACATTATATGATTTTCCATAGTATCTAATCTAGTGCTTCCAATACCATCATTTTAGACAAATTCCTTTACTAAACTGGGTTTACAAGATGTTTCATCCTTGTATTATTGAACCGGGTT
Organism: Viscum album; assembly: GCA_963277665.1. Lineage (NCBI taxonomy): Eukaryota > Viridiplantae > Streptophyta > Magnoliopsida > Santalales > Viscaceae > Viscum > Viscum album. The sequence goes on along the minus strand of OY728132.1, from coordinate 813,709,229 downwards.
TACTTGCTGTTATAGCTAGGGATTACTGAACCAGATTTACATTTCATTCCAGTCATGTATTACTGATATGGATTTACTATCCATTCTAGTCATGTTTATATGAGGATATATAAATCTTTACCCAATGCATTAGAGGGTTATATAGATCCCACCTATCTCATAATGAAATCATTCTTATATGTTCCAAAAAAATGTCAATCATTCATAATATCATAACCTAAGAAATAAAATGGGTTTCTTAAACATCATTCCATCATAACATAATCCATATCAAATATCATTCCATCCTTAAAACAGTAAAATCATAGTAATAATAGGGATAGAAACATAACCCTATTTAAGAGAATTGTCCGAGATGGAATTTAATTTTGATAAAACACTTGAACTTAATTCTTGATGAAAATCTCCTTTCTAATACAATTTGTTTTCTTTTATCAAAATGGAATCAAATTTAAAAAGAACATATTTTTATGAATAATTTTTGAAACATTATAGAGGAAGCTTCATATAAATAAGGTGTCATGAAACTGTAAAAAACAATTCTTTCTATATAACATAAAAAACATTCTCCATATACTTTTTCCGGAGAAGTCAAAAATTACGTCGTATGGTAAAAAAAAGAATCATTCCTTCCATACCGTGTTTTAAAATTAAAAAATGGGTAAACATGTAATTAAAGATATATAGAATAATATTAAACATTTTATAGAATATTTTTTAGAAAACATGGAAAGGGATGATAAATATATCCCTAGTAAATACTTACGTATAAACAATCTCAGATAAAAATGAGATTGTTAAATTATCCCTTACCTTTGGTCTGATTTCTTTTGTATGTGTCTAAAACCACTATATAGTGGGTTTAAACATATTATTAAGTTTTAAAAAAACCAAAATAATATTTATGACATTATATATGATTCACTTATGACTTTATATTACCTATTAATTTTATAATTCTTTGTTAAACAAACATTTTGGGTAAAATCGTTTTTTATCGTATGGGTATTGACTTTTAATTCTTGATATTTTTAATTATATAGTGACTTAATTATTTTTAGAGTTTGAAACATGATTTATATATAATACATATTCATTATATAAATATATATAATAGATATATAAATGTAATGGAATACACTATTCATGTAGATGGAAGGTCATACGTATGCATAAACATTGTTTTCATTTTTTTATTGAATGGAACGGAAGAAAGTAAATGATATATATATATATATACATAAACCCATTAGAATTATTATTTCATATATTTTATTATTATTTATTATATATAACTTGTAAAAATTATTTAATGATTAACATTGAGAATGAATCTCATCTCGTCGTGAAGATGGTAAGTCGTACGTAGAAACAAGCAATGATATAATTCTATTGATGGTTAAATAGTATAGAATTGGATGGTATATGAATTATATAGAATAATTATTATGTTATATTCACTATTTAAATTCATTATAATCATCAATACACCATTCCAAATTATGTATTGTTGATTAACAATTACACCACAATGTGGAGACTGTAATCCCTACGTACACATGCATAGCGATAATGTTATTCATAGGATCGAAAAATAGAGAAATAAGTTTATAGAATAATTATTATAGAATCCAAGAATGTAGAAGATACTGTAGTTATTACTTTACTATGGAAACTACATAATAAGATTAATTAGAATAAGAAAATATTTTTGAAAGCAGTGATAAAACAATTACCACCTTTTCAAGCATCTTTTTTTATTTGAACACAAGGACTCACTTGGATGGATTATTCCCAATGTGAGGCCTTCAAGAATAAGGTAGGGACTTTGGGAGATTATTTGAGTTGATTTCTAATGAAAAAAGGGATTGAAAGGGGTGATTAAGTGGGTAAAGGTGGTGGATTTTTATAAGAGGGTGGAGGGGCACTTTTGGAATGTTTTGAAATATTATTTTATTATAAAATTTATTTAGCATTATAAATCTCCCAAAAAAATTTATTTAGAGATTAATTTTTGTGTGGGATAAAATAATTTCAAACAATATAATTTAGGCATGTTATGATTTTATTTTAAACCTTATCATTTTGATTTATCCTTATTTAAACTATTAAATTTTATTTGTGGTCATAATATTATTAATAATAAATGGTTATATATATTAAATTATGTTATTTCAATTTTCTATACATGGATAATTTATGAAATTTTCCACCATATGATATTTAATTTGTAATTTTTTAATATTTTTGTAATTTTGAAATAATTTAATAATATGTTTTTCTTATAATATATCAATAGCGTCAATTTTGATGGAATTAAATTATTTGAAATTAAATAAAAAAACATAGAAGATAAATTCAAAAAATATATTTAATACACTCTTAACATGTCAAAATCACAATGAAATATCGTGGAGCATATTTATTTGTTCATATGATATTTATTTTTATATTTTTAAAACCATTTATTTGATATTTTGGTCAATAAATCAATATCTATATCACGATTGTGTCATCATTAATGGTAATTATTTAATATCTAAATTTTTTAAATAAATTCAAATGATGTATATAATTTAATTATATTTATGGATACAATTTATTTTCATCGTTTTCTCATTTTTATCAGTATATTAAAATTATTATACTTATAAGATATATGAAAATGACAAGTTGTCAGCTTCTTTTGTTTTAATTAAAATTACAACACTTTTATAGAAGAACGTACATTAAAGGAATACATTCGGACCCATATGTGATATTGGTAAACTTTAATTCATACAATAAGATTTATGAAGGTGTTAGGGAAATTCTATTAACTTTATCATATTGTTAGTTACCCTAATTTACCTGATTTACTTTTAACTATGGTAAATAAAAATTACCAGAGTTACTATTCATAATATCCAAAAAATTGAAGTAACCTATTAACTTAATTTGGAAACACTGATTTAAAATATATATTCCATTTTTAATAATTCAAAACACATAATTGGTAGATAATAATTTAAAATTAATTTTCACTGTCAAAAACAAAAAAGCATGATTTTATGAAGTAAAAACATATAAAAAGATTGCCAGGAGTTTATGTCCATTTTAAATGTGAAATTACTTAAAATTACAAAAAATTTATTAAATTATAAAAACATAATCCAATTAAACATTATAACTAATTAAAAATATAATCTAAAAATATAATTAAATTATACAAAACTGTAGTTTTGAATTAAAATGCACTATTTTTCACTATTCATCAAAATCGGAATTTAATCATAAAAATAACAAATTTCCACCAAGTTAAATTTTGATGTATCACTTCCGAAAAAGACATTTATTTTGTGAAATAGGATATATAATTGTGTTAAAAACTGGATTTAAAATTGGTGCGCCATTACAAGGCGACGAAACTGTATTTTATGAAAAATACTTCTTTTATCCGAAAAATTGAATTTGTTCTCATATCATGTTTTATAAAATAAATAAGATTAATTTTAATGTTATATAAAATTAAATATTCATTTAAAATTATTAATAATGTCTAGTATATATAATATTTTATTAATATATTATTGTTTAGTGAAACTCGGTATTGCATACAACACATGTTATCGAGGAAGGTCACTTTTGCGTGTCACACAAGCCAAGTCAGTGTTTCTTGTAGTGAAATAATCCTTTGGTGTTTCATATAACAATATAAAAACACAATTCCTCTATAAATTGAAAAAAATATATACTTAGTGTTGCTTGTATCATACGCCAACTCGGTGATGCGTGTAACATCCCACAAGTCAGATTTGTGTGAAAGGAATGTTTGACCTAATATATTGCATGATATAAATGAAAAATATTAATTTATTTGAAGAAAATGTCCCATAAAAACATGAAGAGGTACATAATAACCCCTTAAAATGAATTTCTACCTTGAAATTAATTGGTGGTTATGAATGGTTTACTACTTAAAAATTTCGTTCATGAAAACCCATATCATAAAAATGAATACTAAAACTCCCTTTTAAAAAAGTAATGTTAATCATAATGGTTACCGAATGTAACTCATCACTCAGTTTCCACATATGAGAATATAAGTGGGTAGTGAAAACATGGATATGGAAGTGAAATGTTACTGTCCTTTTCTGATGGATATTGATAGAGGAAAAGGTTAGACAATGTTAAAAACCAAAAAGCCATAAATATTTGATGCTTTTATGGGACCATCAGATTCATCAGATTAGAAGGTACTATGATATAATTTTTGGTTTCAAGAACCATTCCCTAAATTTTAATGAAGTTTTCATTAGAATAATTTCATACTTGATTTTGGTACAATCTCATCTTTGTTCATGCCTCGAACAATTTCCACTTCATCTATTGTCTAAAGAAAAGAAGTTGAATTTGTCATTCTTGACGTGTTTGTAGATCATGCTATAAAATGATAGTTTATTACATCCATCTCAACATAAAGGTTATAATGGGTAATAAAATATGTATGAGTCTACCTATAGTGAGATAATACATTAATCTAAAAAAATTCAAACAGAGTATAACCATAAATGGATAACATTACAATCCTTCCAACAATGAAAATAATAAATTTAGAAAGAGGTGACCTAAATCGAAATAAAATTTATCACCCATATCTCATAAGGTAGTTCATTATTACCATATTCTGGACATGAGGATAAATTAATCATTTATTCTCTTAAAACATGGTAATAAACTTAATTACCATATAACCTTACTGAAAACATGAATTCTATCAAAACTAAATCTTTCCATGCACCAAAAATACCAAAAAATTTATATACTAAAACCATGAAATCACGTTGTAATTATATTTTACATAAGGTCATTAATAATACCAAACAAATCACTATATATTTATCCCATCATTATGAACATATCATGTATTCTCTGAAAATGGTTGATTAACTTTTAAAGGTTACTGGAATCATTTAACATATACATTCAAATACTTACGGACAAACCATAGTGTAACTATCTGTAGATGATTCTTCATTCGATAATACCATAAAATTACCTATAAATAATTATTCATTATAATCATTTAATCAACAAACTATATTCTTAAGCCATTGAATGAGATTTATCATCTTATTATTAATGACTTCTTTCATATCATATATCATTTGTAGTATATTCATCATCATTAACATAAATACTTCATAGATAACCATGCTGATTCTCTTCATGATATATTCCATTAGGGAATAAATTTTTCTAATGTCCATACATTCCACATTTAAAAACATAATTATTTTTTATGTCTTACCAATACAATTATCCTTGTCCATTGTGTTAACTGAACCTTTTCTATTACAATTAATGGCCTTGTGTCCTTCTTTTCCACACCCAATGCTTATTCTTGTTCCATTAAAAAAATTCTACCTGATTCCTCTTCCCACGTGATTTAAAGGAGGAAAATTGAACTTTATATATTATATGATCGCCATGGAGCTCCATATTTATCTTATTAATAGGGTCAGGAAATTCACCAAAGTTGACATTATTGACCATATTATGAGATTTCCCATTAGGTATAATAATTTTTTTTTCCTTTCAAGTACCATTTCACATGGTTTCTCATGAATAATATCCATCTATTTTCCATCATATTCTCCATTAAAATTAATCCTCCTATTTCCATCAATTTTATAAAACCCCAAAAGAATTTTTTGGGATAAAAAATCATACTAGGAAAACAACATAATTAAGGGGGTGTACATTCAATATCTAACATATTAGGCTTAATAATAGGATATTCATGATCGTTACCATAATTATAGGATTCTAACCTATAGTTATACTTACCTATAGGGAAATCCCTTGACATACCTTATAAATATCCCTATGTATCCCACTAATGTTTTTTTTATCCTAGTCTCACAAGGTTAACAAAACCATCACTGTAATAACAACTGCGACGACCCATGATTGACATACATGGAAATTACATTACATTTGGGGAATACTTAACACATTACACAAAAAATTCTCAAATTCCATATTAGTTTACTATCCTTGTAAACTTGGAATATAATCTTCTTACTTGGTTAAAGAACTTAAAAATCTCCCATAAATATCTTCCCCTTTAGTTTTCCTCCTTAAAAGCATTCTTTATATCCTGTGGATAAGAAAATATAAAATGGGTGAGATAAAATGCTCATTAAGAGTAAACATGAAGAACATGAAACAAAACAAAAACATTATAATTTGGAAAAATATACATTAATTTTGAATATCAAAATTGCGAGTCATGAAATAAATCCTCGAAGTACATAAGACAATGATAATAAATGAACTTAAACCAGTTTAAAATAGCATTGGCACAAAACATGTTATTGGGGAAAATAAATAAGAACATAATATGATTTCCATATTAGTCAACGCATTGCTACCAAAACTATAATAGTGGAAAAACCGAGTTTACCTTCCATTCCAAACATGTATTACTGAACTCGGTTTACATGTTATTCAAACCATGAATTACTAAACTAGAATTACATGTCATTCTAGCACTGCATTATTGAACCAAATATACTTTATTTTATAGTCTTGTTCATATCTTAAGATATAAATCATTACCAATTCATTGGATTGAGATATAGTTCCCACCTATCTCTTAATGAAATCATTCCTTCATGTTCCACAAATATATTAATCAATCATCAAAGGATAACCCAAGAAATAAAATAGGTTTCTTAAACATGATTCCATCGAAACATAATCCATATAAAATATAATTCAATCATTAACACAATCAAATCATAGTAATAATATGGATATAAAAATAACCTTATTTAATAGTATCTTCTTAGATGGAAAATAGTTTTTATAAAACAATTAAACTTAATTTTGGGGGAAAATATCATTTCCTTTTAAAAAATGTTTTATTTTATAGAAATTGCATGAAATTTTAAAAGAAAATATTTTAATTAAAAATAAAATTTAAATAGTGTAGTTGATGCATCATGTAAAAAAGGATTCATGAAACCATAAAAATTCATTCACGCTGTATAAGATAAAAATTCATTCTCTTAGAACTTTTGATAGAAAAGTTAAAAAGTACCATGTATGGTAAAAAAAAGAAAGATTCCTTCCATACCATGTAGTAAAATTAAAGAATGGGTAAAAATTAATTTAAACATACATATAATTATATTCAACATTTTATGAAAACATTTTTAGAAAACATGGGCATGGATGATAAATATATTCCTAGAAAATACTTACGTATGAACAATCTCAGATAAAAATGAGATTGCAAAATTATCCCTTACCTTAGGTTTGATTTCTTTTGTATATGTTTAAAACTCATGTATAGTTGTTTTAAACAAATTATTAACTCTAAATGATACTTAATAATATTTATGACATCCCATAAGACTCACTCAAGACTTTCTATTATTTTTCATTTATCAATTCCATGTTAAAGCAATGTTTTGGGTAGTAATCTTTTTATTTATCCTACATGTTTTTACTTTTTATTCTTGATATAATTACATAGATCATGATTTACTTAATTCCATAATGTCAAAAATGATTTATATATCATATATATTCTGTATATAAATATATATAATAGATAGATAAATGGTATGGAATACCCCGTTCATGGAGATGGTAAGTTGTACGTACACATGAATGTTGTTTCCATTTAATTATTGAATTGAATGGAAGAATGTAAATTAAGAATATATATATAAATAAATAAATCCAATAACATTATCATGTCATATATTTAATGATTATTTATTATATTTTCCTTATAATCATTCTTGAATGGTTATCGTATAGAATGAATATCATCACGTCATGGGGACGATAAGCCGTACGTACGCACAAGCGATTATATCATTCCCTTGATGGGTAAATAGTATTGAAATGGATGTTATATGAAATAAAAAAATTATTATTATGATATATTCTTTTTTTACATCCATTATACTCATAAATATACCCATACAAATTATGTATTGTTGAACAATAATTACACCACAGTGTGGAGACGATATGTCATACGTACGCACACATGGTAATATTGTTATTCGTAAGATGGATAAAATGAGGTATTAGTTTGATCTATAATCATAATAACATCTCATTATGTATAATATACATGATTTATTACTTTTCTATGGAAATAATATAATAATCGAAATTATAAAAGAAAAGAATTTTGAAATAGGTGATAAACAAATTACATCGTTTTCAAGTATCTCCTTTTGAATTGCACAAAAGGTCTCCATAGGATGGATTTCTGACCATAGTTTGGCATATAGGGGGAAGGGATGGATTTTTGGATCTTATTTGAGCAGATTGTTGATGGGACAAAGGGCTTTAATATTGTTAGTATGTTGGTATAGGTGGTAGCTGTTTATACGAGGGTGGAGGGGCACTTTAGGAATGTCTTGAAATGTTAATTTATTATAAATTAATTTCCAGTTTATAAATTTCCAAAACTTATTTATTAAGAGGTTAATATGAGTATGGTTCTCAATTCTCTTAACTAATAAAATTTATACATGTTTTGATTTTATTTTAAACCTTATAATTTTGATTTACCCATATTTAATCTTTTTGATTTGTTTTTGTGGTAATAATATTCTAAAAATTAAATTGTCATAAATAATTAATTATCAATTGTAAATTATCTAAAATTTGATAATTTATTAATTTTAGACCATATAATTTTCACATTGAAAATTTTAATAATTTTTTTAAAAATAATTTAATATTATGTTATTTTTATAAAATATCAATAGTGTCAATTTTGATATTATTCAATTATTTAACATTAAATAAAATCCATATAGAGGAAAAATTCGAACCAAAATATGTAATACACTCATAACATGTCATAGTAACCTATAAAATTCTTATATCACATTAATTATTTCATATGATATTTATCTTAATATTTTTAGAACCATTTATTTGAAAATTATATCAATAAAATAATTCCTACATTACTTTTATTCCATCATCAATGGTTAATATTTAATCTCTAAAAATTCTTAATAAATTTAGATAATGTATAAGATTTAATTATATTTCTAGAGACTATTCTTTTTTTAGGTTTTATTATTTTTATCACTATATTAATTTTATTATACATATAAAATATATGAGAGTAACATGTTGTCACATTCTTTTATTTTAAATATAATTACATCACTTTCATAGAAAAAATTAGATTAAATTAATCAATTATGACCCATAGATGATATTGGTCAAATTTAATTCATAAAATAGGATTTTTACAGGTTTTATTTTAATTATATTATCTTCATCATATTGTTAGTTACCCCAATTTACTAGATTTACATTTATCTTTTTTAAAAATTATTATCGTAGTTACAATTAATTGTAGCCCAAAAAATAAATGTAAGATATTAATATAATTTGGACCCACTAATTCCAAATAGATAATTCATTTTTAATATTTCAAAACATATAATTGGCAGAAATTAATTTAAAATTAATTCTCATTATCATACTTTAAAATGGGTTTTTATGAAATAAAAACTAATCAAAAGACTGGCATGTGATTATGTCTAATTTAAATGTGAAATTACTTCCAATAACCAAATATTTGTTAAATGATAATAACATAATCCAATAACACTTTAAAAGAATTTAAATAGGTAATCTAACTATATAAATAAATTAGATAAAAAGAAAGTTTTGAATTAATATTTAGTAATTTTCACTATTCTTCAAAATATGAATTTCAATAGAAAAATATCAAAATTTCATCCAAGTTATATTTTTATGTCATGATTAAAAAAATTATACATTTATTTTCTTAAATATAAAATATAAAAGTGCTAAAAATAATATTAGGAATTAGTGTTCCATCAAAAGGAGGAAAAACTACACTTTGAAAAATAATTCTATTATCTGATAAATTGAATTTGTTCTTATATCAAATTCTAGAAAATACATAAGATCAATTTTAATGTTATATAAAATTAAAAATTATTTTAATAATAATCATAAAATCTAATTTATATAATATTTTAATAGTATATCAGTGTTTAGTGAAACTCGATATTACGTACGTTGCAAGCTATTGATGAAGGTTATCTTGCATGTAACACAAGCCAAGTACATGTTTCATATAGTGTAATATTACTTTGGTTTTATGTATATCATAATCCAATCATAGTTCTTCTATATATTGAAAACAATCTATAGTCTGTGTTGGGTGTATCGTATGAAAACTCGATGTTTCATGTAAGATATGACAAGTTGGTTTAATCTGAAAGGAATTTTTGACTTCGCAAATTAAAAATATATAAAAGAAAATTTTAATTTAATCAAAAAAAATTGTCTATAAATACTTTGGGTGTAATAGATATGACCTCACAACACCTGGATTTGGGGCCTGATACAATTATATTGGGATAAGATACATGTAAATTTCATCTTAAAGGGTCGAATATTTTAGTAGTATTGGTAAACTAAATATATAATTTATTATTGTTTTATAAATTAATACAATAATTACAACATAATTTTTTCAGTATAAAATTATTCCCACTTAAAATATCATTGTATATCTTTCTTAGTAAATTTCAATGATTCATGGGAAACAAAAAAAATAATGGTGATCTCAAATGCTCATTATGGGTAAAGTATAGTGGAAGCAATAAAAAATTGAATAGAATAATCAATATAACAAGGGAAATAACTTAGAACACATGACATGTAATCAATAACTAAAAATTATGTGAGTAAATTATATAGAAAAGGTAATAAATTGAAAAACATTCTATTTAATCAATAAATAGAGAATTAAATTCATCCATGTAATTTTTCATAGTGGAAATCTCATGGATAAAAATACTTAATCAATATTAATGTAATTATTAATTATTTAACATCATGTATGAGTCCCCTAGAATCATATATTATAAAGACTATTAAAAAAATGGTTTAAATCGATAAATAAAAACCCATTTAATTTTCACAAATAATTTCCCTAGGAGAACCTTTTAGTGCATCATGGGGATATATAATTTCCCAGACCAACCAATCACTAACTTTCTAAAGCATTCATCATATCAAGAAATCTATTTAATTATTAAAGAATACACCTTATCAAATATCTATATTAAAAAAAAGATATATATTTAGAAAAATATCCCCAGTTAATAAAAAAAATATCAATGTAAAAACTATATGTAAAAAATGATATATGGTATATTCAATAAACAAATCTATAATAAATGTTATGGATAATTTGGAGAAATTATTTTTTCAATGATCATAGTGAATTTTATATTTTAATGGGAATAAAAGGAATAAATATACTGAATTCTAATACTAAATTTGGTCAACTAAATCAATAACCATTTAGAGGAATAATATTGATGGTATCAATAGACTATATATTGAGTTGTGTAAAAATAAATAAGTTTTATCATCAATGAACAGAAACACTATAAAATGATTAGTTTAAAATGTTATTGTTAAAAATATTTTTTTATTTTGAAAAACAATTTAAAAATTAATTTACCATTAAAATAAATTTTTTATAAAAGTTTCTTTAAAAAGTAACATTTTAAATAACAAAGGATGCATTAATTAAATTATGGTGTGTAATTCTATACATGTTTTACACGGTAAAAAAGAACATTAATTTTCTAAGCTAAAAAGGATAAAAAATTGAATTGTTTGGACCATAAAATTATTTTTTCATTAAAAAAGTTTTTAAAATATAAAAAGGATGAAAGATTAATTTATAAAACTTTTTATAATGTTAAAAATGTTTTTTGAAATCCTTTTTAGAATACAAATTTTTGAGGAGAAAAAGGATTATCTAACTAAAGAGAGAAATGATGTTTGGTTTTCATAAAAACATTTTATACAAAATTATGAGTACATAATAGTCGAAAAAGGTAATATTACATGAAAAATGTCATAAATAGTGATATAAGAAAAAAATTAATTGGTTTATTGAACAATTATCACATAAATTACATTAATGGAATTCTAATAAAAAACAATCTCGGTAAGAATGAGATAGTAAAATAATCCCTTAAAATGATCATTCCGTTGAAGTTAGAATTGGTCAATTAATTGATTATGTGTATCATATATAAATCTAAATAAAATAATTTTAAATACAAAACTAGTTTTTTAAACTCATTATTATCATAGTCATAGAATAATAACAATAACGCAGATGTGATATAACCCAATAAAAAGGAATTGAGTTATGAAAAATCATTAGAACTTTTAATTTAATGTTCAAATACCCATTGAAGAATAATTAAAATTGAAACTAAAAACACAATGAAGAATTAATTATTTACTTTATTTCATGTCAATGTTTCAGTTTGTACACAATATATGAGAATATAGGTGCGCAATGATAGTTTATGCCTCAAAAAATGGATTTTGAGGCAAAGTTCCTTACTAATTTGAAACTTTTGAATCATAATACCCATAAAAGTGATAAATTAAAATGAAACTAAATTTTCCTTGAATATAAATGTTTTAATTATATAAAATATAATATCATCAATATATACTCCACAAGAAAAAAAGAAATATGTGGTGAAAATAGTATATCCCTCAAAGAGGAAATGTGAGACATGAATCCCTTACATTTTATTTTATTTTAGGTGGGTGGTTTTATCCTCTTTTATATTTGTTTTAATAATTTTAATAACTTATAATAGAACCATCATAATTTCTATAACATGATATATTAAATTTTTATAATATATTATTACCCTTTTGTTGAAAATATTTCATTATTTACACAATTTTGTGTGTTACTTGCCCAGTTTTTTTAGTATGTTTTAACTTACTGTTTTTTACTTATTACATAGACCATGACTTATACATATAAAGAATGTAAATAATGATTTAAATTTCATATATATATTCAGAATATATTTATTTATATTAATCCATAATATTTGGAGATAGTAAATCAAATCCAACATTCTTGGAGATGGTAGGTCGTACACATGCATGAATGATACTTCCATTTCATTGTTTTATTTAATAGAATGAAATGTAAATGATAAATACATAAATTTATATGTGACTTAATTTTCTTGTATCATACTTATGTTATATATTCCACATAGTTTTGGTAAAATTATCCTTTATAAATTTCATGTATAGCATAAATGAATCAAATCACTTTGAGGAGGCTGTAGTCCACATGTCCAAAAACAATGTGATTGCATTACGATAAAATAAAAAACAATGTGGTATGAGTTATATAAGAATTATATAAGAATAATGAAATTGTAAATATCATATATCTCATATTAAAAATATAAATCAATCATTATTTCCATCCATGAATGGTGGTAAATTGAGTATGAGATACATTGGTTTGAGATGCGGTAGTTTTTCATACACGAAAGATAAGTTCGTAAACCATTTTATGGAAGGGTATGTTGGTGTAGGATTAAACATTAACAAAAAAATATTTATTTTTAGGATATTTATTTTATTATATTATTATGGAATAATAATTAACTAAGAGGTGGAGAAACAAATAACACTAATGTGATCATTAAAGAATGTTACCCATTATTTGGACTACTCTTTTTAGTTTATTCCAAAAGCCTTCAATGGGTTGTCATTCTACAAAAATAGTGCCTTATAGAGGGTGTGAATATATTTTTGGGGTTTATGTGGGTAGAGTTCTGAAATGAAAAAATTATTTCTATGTGTGAATAAGTGGTAGGGGTGAGTGCCTTTTTATAATAGAGGAGGAGTGATATTTTTGGTAATTATTAAAAAGGAAGTTCCGCCCATGTTTTTTCATGAAAAGTGGTTTAATTAATGGTAAAAATTAGATAAAAGGGATTTGTTTTTTGATATATAAAAATATAACAGTTTTTGGAGAAGTATGATGGATATTTTAGGCCTTATGTTTAAGGTTTGGTTGTTTGTTAAGTTTATTTCTCTCTTAATCATAGTAATTAATTTTAACCACATTCAGTAATATTTGTTGTAAAAATAAGATAACGTTATTATAAAATATAAAATACTTTATTTCCAAATAAGGAATAAATTTTTCAAAATTACAATCCTATAAGTGGAATAAATTATTTTAAATATAATCCCATGGATGGGACGACAAAGTGGGTTTTTAAAGTGAAAATGTTTAAAAGGTTGGTATGTTTTTATATCCAAATTCAATGATTAATTGAATAAAATTACGTAAATCAGATTAATCTATTAAAAATTCATATAATTTAACATTTAAACCAATAAAAAATAAATTTTATTATTATGAATAAATTATATCCAAATGTAGTTTTCAATTAAAATTCATTATTTTAATTGTTCATAAAAATGAAATATTTTAGAAAAATAACAAAAAAATCACCAAAACATAATTTTAATGTAATTATTTTTGACATAATTGTTTTGGAATATAAGATATATAAAAGGTCTAAAAATTTTATTTAAAATATGTTTTCCATTAAAAAGCAAGAAAAGTGTCTTTCTAAAAAAATATGTTTTTTGTGTGTAATATTGGTATATTTCTTATCTTATCACTATAAAATATAATAGATGAATGTAAATATATTTTGTTGGAAATAATATATATATGCTAATAATTTAGTTAATTATATTCATAACTACTAATTTAACAGCTAGGTTATATCTTGTTATTTTAATAATATATTCTAGTTTGGTAAAACTCAGTTTTGCATTTAACCTAATCTATCGATGAAATTCAATATTTCATACGAAAATAGATAAATAAGTATTCAGTGCATGGAAATATATATAATATATTAAATTTATTTAAAATATTTAATATACTATATCATCTCTACCAAATAAATTTAACTATATTAGAATTTTTGGGGTGTTAATGTTTTAGAAATTTGGAGAGTGAATATGAGTAATTACAATCTTAAAATGAATGGTGTGAAATGAGATAATTGAGGCCATGTAACTACAATTTCTAGGGTTTCATCACATTGGGTAAGGTTGATCACATTAATAAACTATTAACAGTGTAATTTCATTCTTATTTCAGGGAGATCAAGACAGTTTTCTTTTGAAGAAGAAGTGAGTTTTCCCTCTTAAAAAGTATCAAGAGTTCTCTATTTTTATGAGTGTTTTAAAAATAGAGGGATAGTTTTGGGCTCCAATTTGAAAAGGATATTATTTTTCTTAGTTTTAAAGTCACATAAGCACATTTTAATTACATACTCCTTAGATTAATAGTTCCAGTGAACTATGTAATGTTTCCTATAACTTTATATTAGATTATTTATCAATATATTCTTTTCATTGTTACAATTTTCTTACAAATTATAGGACATGATTATTATAAATGTCCATTTGGAGAAAATAATTATACCCAAGTCTACCCACCCCCCCCCCAAATAGGGTATTTTTCATGGGACCAATAAGTGGTATCTGAGAAAAAAATTTTGAAGAGTATTCTCTCTAAAAACTAATTGTAGATTTTTTTATTCGGTAAGAAATTATGATTTTTTATGGAGGAAATATAATATTATAGTATAGTAAGATAAAAAAATATTTTTTCATAATGGGAATGGGTTTCTATATGGATACCATACATAGAATCATAGGAAGTATTAGGGTAAAAAATTATCAAGGAAAGGCTGATGAGATATTGATGACAACACTAAAGGAATCAATGTGTTGGAAGAAGAATTATCCAATTTAATATTAAAAAATATGAGTTCATATAAATACCTACATTAAATGTTGGAAAAACAACTCAGAATTTATGAACCTAATTCCGTGATATATAATGATAAATTATTATTACTTTAAAACAATCATGAGGATTTAATGATTCACATGAATGAGTCTATCGTTGCATTATTTTATTCAGTGAACACCATTGTAGAGTGCATGCAAGAAGATAAATAAAAAATCAATGATTTTAAATTTATAAATTTCATACTAATAACATTATCATCAATTTCAATGTGATGTTCTTGGTGATTAATGAAAATGACATATGAGGGTGATTATAGATACTCTTCATATTGATCACATCATATAAGATTTATATAAAAATATAAATTTTTATTTGATAAAGTTAATTTATCAAGAATTATAATTCAAGGATACTAAGATACTTATTATAGAGGATGATCCTAATGAATATAAGACTGATTATGTAAAACCAATGATAGAGAATGTAATGATTTAAATGAAAGATTTCACTTTTTGGAGTATGATATGAAAATGTTTGGAATCCCAATACAAGAAATCTAAATTAGTTAGAGATGATCTTGGATATAAGGAACCCATAAATAAATAATCTATGTTTTTTAGGAATGTTATAGTATTTAATAAGATATTTTTTTCAAAAATAATTTTCTATTTTTCAAGAAGATTTCATTTCATAATAAATGAAGGTAGATTAATTTTTGGTCTATAAAGGCCATAGAATGTCTTTTTTGATGTCATAAATAAAAACAAATTTGAGGAAAATGATGACTAAATAAAATATTTTGGAATGAGTAAATTTTAAGACTATACAATATTATTCCATAAAAGAAATTAATATATTGAGGGTCAAAATGAAGAAATAAAATGGGGTGGTATGTGATTCCAAAATGTATATATAGTGGGTAGAGGTGAAAATGTTTAGTTAAAAGATAATATTTAAAAAATTAATTATATAATGTTATTATATTTATAAAATGAGACTAATTATAAGAACAATATTGATGAAATATCTCAAATATTTTATATTTATGACTATTATTTTAGTGATCATATTAAATTAATTGTAGACAATAAAACAGAAATCATGATGATGAAATTAATGATCTATGGTCAAGAGAGAATTATACCTCCTAGGATAAAATCAAGAAGTTAATGTGTATCCTATAATGGAAAATATTTGTAATATCAGAAGGATTCAATGGAAAAGTTGAATGAAATCCCAAAAATTTGGTGTTTTAAAGGTAAAATAAAATATGTTGAGGGGTTTTACTATGTGTAAAAATTAGTGGTGGTTTGTTAAAAACCACATGCATTGGAACCTAGAAATAAGATATATTTGGGAGAATCATAAATGTCCCATATGGTCATAATAATATTAGTGATGAAGAATAATAACAAACCTTTAATCTTTTGTTATTATTGAGGAATGATTGAACACAAAAATTATTTTTGGTTTATATAAAAAATAATTTCCAGTGTTCACGATAAAATATAATCATAATTTCCTACATAATAATGTTTTTAACATTTATTATTTTCATTGTAAATGATAACTATAAATATACTTAAATCTCACATCATGGGTATAAATTAATGTTCCAATGGGGGCACATAAAACAAAATATAGCTATTTGGAAACTAAGTTAAGTTGGATAAAAACCAATAATCGATTTTTATCATTAAAATATGAGTATGATTAAATGGATATTGAGGTGGAAGAACCATAATAACCATTAATTTAATATTGGAAGAAAACAAGAATAATGAAAGGAATGTTTGAGATTGTGAATATAATTGATGTTTCTTTGAAATAAATGGATCAAGGTAGAGTGTAGGTCTTTTATAGTAGATGTACATCACATGACATAAAAAATCATACAACATAGATAAAATTGAAAAATTATTTTGTTTTTTGGAAATTATGAAATTTTGAAGATTATTAGCCCAATTAAAAAAATCAATGTTAAATATTTGAGGAATAAAAATTTCTTGATTGTTGAAGGTTTTGGTCACAATTTTCTATGAGTAATAAAATTGAGTCACTTAAGGTATTTGTAAAATTTTAATACGATGGATTACATCCTAAAAATATGAAATATTAGAACTATGGTGTAAGGAATAAAATGATAATTTCTACCACATTGGTGGAGAAGAAGATAAGTGATTTATATCAAATGAAGTAGAGAAAAATATATTTCACTAAAGTATTGGCCATATGAGAAAAAATAATATAATTTAATTCTAGAAGAATGAATTATCTAGTCATATATCCAAATTCTTGGGTGTTATTACTCACCCTTGGGATACATGTCAAACAAAAAAAGGAAATTATTATAAATACTTACATGTTGAATGATAAGAAGAAGAAGAGATTTCTTAAGCTTGATCTTATTAATGTGTTTCAGCCAAAATCACCCAAATTTCAATATTTAAAAGGTATTGTATTCTATTTCTTAATGAATATAGTGGAAAGTAATGGATGATGATAATATATAAAAAATACAAAGTTTTAATGTCTATCAAATTCTATTATTGGTTTTTGGAATGATAATTGGCCATAAAATTTAGATTTTATGAAATGATAAATGGATAAAATTCACTGACAATCATATTGTAAAATTTCATTAGAAGAATTAGTTAAAGACCCAAGTTGTAGTGGTGTGCGGTCATCGACAAGCATTGTAATTTATTAGAGGAACCATGTAATCAATAACATGTATCATAAAATTCTCAATGAGAATGATATTCTCTATTTATATCAGAAGGATGTAGTTATTTCAATAGATTATATATTTCATATGAATTTTTTATTTATATATATTTTGAAGATAAAATATGATATGTGGTATGAGAATAAACCAAAAATAATGTACATTCCAATTTTAATTTGTAAATGCTTCATTCTCAACTAGGCGAAGAATTGAATGTCAGAATATCATGGGGTTGAAGGTATTCTCAATGGATGCAAATTCAATATCAATGTATACAAAATCATTAATAAATGAATTTGTAAAATCAATAAAATGTAAGATTTAATTATTATATGAAATTTTAATATTTAATAAATCAGTTTTAAAGAGGTAATATAGAAACATATGACTTTTAAACTTATTATTATATAATTTTAAAGATAAAAATTCATTATTTATGACCCAAAGTACTTGAGGCCAAGCGTATTTGGTATAAAAAGTTCATAATTTATCAAAATGTGACTAAAGAAAAACTATTTATTTATTTTCATTAATGTGCTCTTAAACCCATTTGAGATACTAAACTACATGGGATAACCTAAGGAATACATAGACAAACAAGGCGAGTTTAAAATCCTAATAATAGAATAAAAATAATAGGTAAGAATAACTTGTGTGTCAAAACTATAACATGGTTTCATAAAATGGTGATCTCAAGTGTAATTTAAAGGTATCACACCATAAATGAAATTCTAATATAATATCATTTCATTATAAGAAATGTGGTGGAATCATATAACATGATATAAACATGAGTGAAGGATAACTTCTTAAAAACTATCACATTATGTAAAAATTCCAATAATGAAATATTTTTATCCCCTAATCCCATACATGACATATAATTAGACCAAAATGTTACTGATTTCATTGGAGTGTTCTGTGGGTTCCCTTATTATGTAAGCTATATTGGCCTCATGGTGATATATATGGGTGAACCCATCATAAAATTTTCACCATTGATTTGTTCCATAAAAAGGAAATCTATGATAAGTCCAAATACAATAATTACCCATGGAATGGAAATGGTTTACATAATCTTCTGTTATATAATTATAAAAGTAAATTTAATAATTGAGTCATTTGGGAGATGAAAAAAAGGAATGTGTTTCCCCATAAAAGTAAGTTAGAATAAGATAGTTATATGTCTCGGATACACAAATACGTAATTTATAATAAATCTATAACATCTATAGTTGTAAAAATTGATAAAAATATATTTAAAATACTATAGGGTACACATCGTTATTAAAATACCATTTCACTATGAAATCATTTCTTCGATGTCTAAAAATTTCTAAGATATTATTCAAAGAATTACCTTAAAATGAACCATGGAAACATATAATGTATGTTTCAAATAGTTCAGTATTCATGACGACAGGAGATTCTGTATATTTCATATAAATTAAAAGAAACATTTTTCACACTATTATTAAAATGTTAAAAAAAAATTAATTCACAAAATGAAAATAAGATTCCATACAACCCATTTTTTAAATAGTCAATCATGTGTAAAAATTCCTTCAATAATTTTTTTTTAAAATATTACAAGAATACATAGATGTTGAAGAATAATAAATTTTTTACCGAAGTGATAAATGATATCAGATTTTATTTAAAACATTTAATCTATCATTTTATGTTTTAAATAGAATAAAATTTCACTATTACGTGAATATTTCATGATAAACTAGATGAGAAGAATATGAAATGGTTTTATTAGACTATTATCTAATTATTTTTGAAAAGGGATATTCAGTAATAATAAATCCCACTGAAAATGTGATCGACATATAAATCCTTACTTATTTTTTTAACTTTTGAAACATAACTCCCATAAATTAATTTGATTAATTTTAACTTTAAATATCTTTAATATCTTATATTACATTATATGTTGATTTTAAATAAAACATAAAGAATTTTTAGAATATTAGGTTTTTGTTTTTACATAGTTGTTGGATTGGTGGGTATGAGATAAAATAACTAAATTATTATTAAATATATGGTCTAAAAATTAATAAAATATATCAATTTGTTATCAAATTAATATATTTAAAGATAAATATAATTTTATATTAAAGTGTGTTTTTTATAGAAAATTGTTTTTATGCATGAAATATATTTTTATATCAATATGTTATATCATTTCATATTAGTGAATAATTTTAATGAAATTCCTATATTATTTAATTTTAAACACTTTATAACAATTAAACAGTATTTATCTAGGAAAATTATAAGAATAAATAGTTTTTATACTTATAAAAGTCTTTTTTATAAAAAGATGTTTTTATTGCATTTTACTCCGTTAATTTAAAATTTATTAATAACAATTATTAACATTAAGTTATATAAAATAAGTTGAATATTTAGAAAAAACATGTCTAAATTTGGAAATTATACCCCTTTTATTTTTGTTAAATATGAATATTAATTGTGTTATGAATTATCACCTTAGTAATGGGTAAATGTGGTTATTTTGGATTAACAATAAGTGATATGGCCAAAATATTTTATCCTAATTATTATTTTATGAATGTAATTCCACCCATAACATCATATGTCAGAAATTGAGTTTTTTAATGGAAATTTATTTTTAATAATTTCATATATATTATTTAAATTAAATAATTTTTCAAAATGTCACTATCTTTGTTTTTAATATCACTTATGAGTCCACATAGGTAAAAAATATTTTATGAAAAATAAAATTGCCTATTTTTATATGAATAAAATTATTTTCACTATATAAATGTAGTATTAATTTTTAGTACTTCTATAAGGACTTTAATTTCTTATGAAACAATGATACAATATTTCTTAAATGAAAAAAATATCATAAATGATTTTTAAAATTTTAAAAGTGAAATTTTTTTATTAATTTAATGTGGAACAAGAATTTAATATATATGGAGTATTAGTAGGATTTTAAATAATTATATTCTAATTTCACCATTTTTGTGATGTTTTTAAATTAAAAATTAATGAATTATGTCAAAATTAAAAATAATTGTTCTTTATCAAAATAATATTATATTATAATATTTAAAATCATAAATATTTTTAAATAATATAACGCAAATATAAAGTTAGATTAATGTTCATACATTATAAATTAATTTTTGAATTTTTAAATTAAAAGTTCAAAATTATAAACCTTTAATTCTAAAAAACAATTATCGGAGTAAAAAATAAAATTTTATAATTAAAGGTTCATCAAAATGATAAGGTTTAAAATCAAATCAAAAGTTGTCTAAATTTTATTGGATGATTGTATAAAAACACTATCGTACCTTAGGGTCTAATATTTGGCGGTTTTGAGGCATCTTTATTGTGAATAAATTATTATAATTTAATATCTTTAAAAATTCCAAAAGTACCCCTCATCTCAATTATTAAAGGGAACCTCTTCTATCACTTATGTACACCATATTGGACTTTATCGGTCAATAAAATTCTGCGAAGTTTAATTCTGAACGTCAATATCAATATCCTTGAGGTTTTGTTCTTCCCAAAAGTCTGTCTATAGAGTCCTTTAGTGGATAATTAAAGGAGCTGTTTCAAAGAAAATGTTATCCCTTTAGCTATTCACATTCTTTTATACTCTTCGTTAACTCTTATACATTTAGGTTATTTATCAAAAAATATTAACTAAAATATAATAAATATTATTAATAAATATTATTATTTTTATTACAATATCATTATACATCGTCTTTCCTTCCAAACAAATAGTGAAATTATCACTCGTGTGACCATATGACTTATCATCTCCACATAGCGATACAATTCAGTTTTCATGAAAATATTTTATAGATGGGTAATATTATTGGTTTAGTATATAAATATGATTTTTGAGACATTATTATAATTCTAGAATGATAATATCAATAATACCATTTTATCATCTAGTCCTTGGGAAACGATAATGTCGATCGTGCATATCTGTTGACTACTATTTACCCGATTCTTTTTATTCATTTTTTATTTGTATGTTTCATTGATTATAGTTAAGAATAATTTTATTAATATATAATATATAATATATATTAATTATTATATACAGAGTAAGTTTTTCCTTTCTTTCAATCAATCATTCAAAAATTAGAACTACTATTCATGTGTACGTATGACCTGTCATCAACATGAATAGTTCAATTTATTATTCTATATCTATTTTTAAGGAAAGAATATAAATATATATATAATGATTATATATTATTATTATAACTTTATTTTACATTTTATAAATGATCTAACCATGATTAAAGTATTACCAGTGAGAATACTGAACCAAAACATGTTTGGAAATCGAAGCAGTTATCACCCATAATAATGATTTTAATAAACAAATTATTAATAAAAGAGTGAAAATATGTCATAAATAAATCATAAATGATATGGAAAATATAAATATGGTTATGGAATACATTTATAATTTATGTATATTCTTTATAAAAGAGTTTTGAACAATAATTGGCCAATGAGAGGCTGGAGATAAGGGATTTATTTTTGAATCCTAATTTTAATCGATATTATTTATCCAGGAATTTAAATTGAGGAAATTATATGAATTTTATCAGGTGAATCCATATCATTTAATTCTCTTATAGTTATTTCTTGGTATTATATATTTTCATTTTATTTTACTCATAATAATTATTTAAGAGATTTAAATAGTTTTTCAATGAAAATCCACTTTAATTATATTTTTATCTAAATAATTTTTTATACACATGTATATTTTCTATATATTTTTCATTAATGATTTTAATGTTATAATATGATTTTTTAAATCATTTTTAACAATTTTTATTTGTTTCCAACAAAAATTACAAGAAAATTCTTTTCATTTTCTGAACGAGTTACTTTTTGACTTTTTACAATGAATGTGAAAATAATGTTTTTAATATGTATACCACATGAATGTAATTTCTTTCTTGATGAAATTCCAATTATTTGATGATCACATTAAAAGTTTACATGGTTATTTTCAATGAAAATATTTTCTTTAATAAATGTGTAGTTCTTATATTCTAAAATTTTTCTTTCTAAATTTGAAAAGTTATTTTCCTAAAAAATGTAATAATGACCTTATAATTGTTTCAGTATTTGTCAACAACAATATTCCTTGATTATATTTGTGATGTACTAGGGTTATGAACCAAAGATACCATCCTTACAGATTTTCTATAAAACTAATGATTTGGTTGAGAAAATTTTATGAAACTCATTTCCATAGGTTATAAAATAATAAAGTGCTTATGAAACCAATTTATTTTTATGGGTTTTGGTATGATGAATGTATCATTGGAGGAAGATATAGGTCCCACCCATCAATGGAAAGAATATTTAAGTGCATGACCTGTTATGGGAAAAAATTATTTTTACTTGATCAACTAGGGGAAATGGTTGTTGATACCTTATTTTATGGTCTTAGTAATATACCTTTTACAAATGAAGTAGTTTCTATAAATATGATGTTTCCATACACATTTATTTCACGAAATTATTGGTCATGATTGAGTAAGGATGAGTTTTCATTCTTATGATTTCTTACTTTTGAAATGATAATGTTTTATGCCATAACATATTTTATGATCTTTGTCAGATTGGGTATAAAAGTTTTATGTTATGTCCATGATCTCATAAAATTATTCTTATAATATGATTTAATATGATCATAAATTTATATATCTCATGTTTTCCCTTTGAGGATATTTATTATCTCTATTTTCATATGATACCTTTCATCATGTTAGAAGGAATGTTTTTAGTTGGATATACCTATGAAGAGTACGATGAGCGGAGATCATTATGAGAGATATTGATGATCCTTCATAAAATAAGAATATTTTATATCTACTCTCTAAATACTCAATTTGTTTTCCTAGAATAGATTATAATGTTATTTATTGAATATTCATTGAAATATTTATAATATTAATTTATGAAAATCTCCGGCCTCTATTGTTGGTATCAGAAAATTATTTGGACAATATTGGGAGATTATGTTTAGAAACATTTTATTAAAACACTTGGTATAAGATTATATATAGAATAAATTACTAAAGTTTGGTTAATTATCATGAATGAACTAAGTTAAACATTTGTTGTTATAGAAGAAGTATTTGTGATTTAGACTTTCTATAAATTATTTTTCACAATTATGTGGTATTATAAAAAGAATTTTGTTTTTCACACTCTAATGTTTGGTATTAGTAAATGGTTGGAAGCTAAATGAATCATCTTAATAATTAATGTGATGGAAAATTCAATTTTTTCCATAAAATTAACCAAATTTTATGGGATCTATAATACAAAATCTTACTGCTATGATCAAAACAATTCTCATGTTTTTAATCATGCATATTTTTCAAATAATATGATGGAAAGATATTCTATTGAATCATTCATGAGGAATCATCAACCACCTATTAGTGGGTCTCCTGATCTACTAGTGGCTGAGTAATGGATCAACACTACTGAGAAGATTTTATTTATTCATCAATGTGTGATGCATGATGTATTTTTCATGTTAGTTTATCATCATGAAGGTGAATAGGATCAATGGGAGAATCTTATCAAGAATATGAGGTAAAAGGAAAAATTGAATATATGGAATGTATTGAGTTTAAGGGGATATTATTTAGTATTTAATTTCATTATAATATACATACAATATGGAGAATAAATTTCTTTAGATAAGTCAAAAATATAATGAATACATTGGTATTTATGAGGAAAATATTACAGGGTTTGAATCGTATGAATCAAGTTTAATTATCTCTCATTTAAGTATTTTTTTTGATTCATTAGCGGTTAAAAATAAATTCTTAAAAAGGTATTAGCTATTACAGACTTTAAAAGTTATGATCAAATCGTTCATTGTGTATAAATATTAGAAATGAAAATTTAAGATTTCCACCATTCTCATGGTTTTAATAATAAATTAATGGTTCTGTGGCATGAAAACTTGATTAAATCAGATGGTGGTAATAAATTCCATCAATCTGTGTGCCAAATTTGTTGGAAGAAATATAATGGGAAGTGCTTGAATGGAACTAGGAGGTGTTTCAAATGTGGGAAGGTAGGTCTAAAATATCATGAATGTATAAATTTGATGAATAAGTAGGTTAATGTAATAGAGGAAAATAATATTCCAACTAATGAACCACCAATGTTAAAATTATTTAATTTAAAGGATTGTGGGAATTATACCCACCAATTCAAACATCCAAATGAATTTTATGACCAATGTTAATAACATATTAACCAAAAGGAAAAAAGGGAATCTCAAGTGAACATGATTAGTGAAGTTTGGTTATGTATATGATAAGGTGAAAAGTATAAAAATCATAAAATCTAGAATTGCTAATGTTTTATTTGATTCTAGATCCTCCCAATCTTATAATTATATATATTTTTATAAGGATATAATCATATTGCAACAACTATTAGACGTTGAATTAGAGTTGAAAACATCTAATGGAACAATGGTTGTATCTCAAGTCCATACTTTATCACTGATTGAATTTGGTGGAAAAGTGATTCTTAAAAATATTGTGATTGTCCATTTAGTTGAATTTGACTTTATTATTTTCTTGTATTGGATTTCTATATACTGGTCCCATACTAATTATAACGAAATAAAATTAAAATATAGTATTTGGAATGAACCTATGATCATTTATCAATATGAGGATGAATATAAAATTCCAATTGAAATTTCTTCCTTCTTGTGGGTCTTAATTCAATACAAGAAGGTTTTATATCTAAAATAGTGGGGGAGAAACTCAAAATTAAGCATAAACCTATTGTATAAGATTTTTTTATTCATTTCCATATAAATTGATAGGTATTACACTGATTCATGAAGTTGATATTTCAATAGAACTCATTCCTTGAACTATGTCCATTTCAAATATACCCTATAGTATATCCCCAATTGAGTTTATGTAAATGAAGAATCAACTTCATGTGTATATTGAAATATGATCCATTTATCCATGTGTATCCCCATGGGTATCGCCTATTCTCTTTGTTAAAAATAAATATGGATCAATGAGACACTCAATCGATTATCAACAACATCTCATGATCAATATCTTGTTCAAGTACCCTCTTCCCAATTCTGATGAGTTATTTGATCAAATAAAAAGAGATAAATTATTTTCTATGATTTAACTTCAATTTCAATATCATAAAATGACGGTCAATAAAGTGGGTATACCAAAGTCATAATTCCATACAAGGTATTTATACTTTGGATTTAATGTGATGTCTTCTGGTCTTAATCATTCCCCAATTAGATTAATGTATTTAATAAATAGAGTCACAATAGACTACCTCATATAGTTTTTGGCGGTTAATTAGATTATATTCTTGTACATTCAATGAGATAATAAGTTCATTTATATCCCTTTAGTATTTTACAGAAGGCCCTCAGGAATGTGAGTATTCATTAAAAAATTCCCAAGACTAAATTTTGGCTTTAGAAAGATTCATTTTTTGGTCATTAAATTTCAATTGATGGTATATCATTACGTCCATTAAAGAGAGATGTTATTGAGAAATACCCTAGAATAACCATGTTAACTAAAATCCATATTTTTCTTAGGTTTTGAAGATATTATAGATATTTTACATGAATATTATCGTTATTATATAATGATCTAACAATGTATATTAAAAAAGTTGTTATGTTCATATGGATGGTTGCATGTGAAGATAACTTCAAGGACATGAAATGAATGTTGGTCAGTGCACCTATTCTCACACTAACAGGTAGTTGAGAATGGTTTATGATATATAGTGATTCATTAAATAATGGACTTGCATGTGTTATAATGAAAAATGATATGGTGATAACTTATTCATTATTATAATTTAAGCTTCATAATTAAAATTACCCAACTCCTGAATTGGACATAGCTATGGTAATTTTGGAAATAAATATACGAAGGTATTTTCTATATGAATAGTGTTTTGATATATATATATATACATACAATGGCCATAAAAGGTTAATGTATATATTGACTCAGAAAGTGTTGAATATGTTCCAGAGAAGATGGTTCGGTATGATTAATGTTTATGATTACTCAATAAATTACCACTAAAGGAATGCAAATAAGGTGGAATATGATTTTAGTCAGAAGGACAATGCTAGACTATCTAAGATGATTATGATAGAAGATCCATTATTTTTTAATTTATAAAGGATGGATATGTGAATATTGAAGGATGGGGAGAAATCTTATCTATTTCAGGTGAATGTTCAACTGAATATCCATGTGAGGATTAAATTAGTGAAAAACAAGATTTTCAGCTACAAAAGAATGTGACAAATGTACCAAAGTTAAATATTGATTACAATGGAATCATAAGTTTCATGATCTATGTATGTGTCCAACCCATACCATATTTGAAAAAGGAGATATTGTATGAGGGTTATAGTTCATTATTATCTCTTTATCCTTGAAATAAAAATATTTTTGGAGACCTGAAAGGGTATTTCATGTGAGATGACATGAAAATAGATATTTTATAACATTCTTCTCAATTCATAGTTTATTAGAATTTTGAAAATGTGGGGTCAAATTATAAGGGGATGTTACAACAAATAATAATACCTAAGAATAATTAAAAAAACAAAATCAAATATGTCGTCAGACACCCCAAACCATCTAATGGCCATAATTTTATATGGGTTATAATTGCTTTAATTTTTAATTCATCATGCTTAATTTCAATTAGAGAGTATTTATATCTTGATATTTTTTCAATAATATATGTTATATATGTGATAAGATTTCATGGATTTCCACATTCCATCATATATAATTGGGATTTGAGGTTCAAAACAATGTTATGGAAAAGTATTCTACATGAACTAGAAACATAGTGGAGTTTCAGTATGGTGTATCATCTGTAAAGATATTTTTTGTCTTAAAGAACAATTAAACACTAGAGTATATTATTATATCATTTTTATGGATTTAAATTGTGGTTGGGATTATTACCTTCCTCTGGTAGCATTTTAATTCAATAATATCATTCACGCAATCATTTATATGGTAAAGAATGTTTGAACTATTCAGCAGCACATCAAGGTAGCTTAGAGTCGAAAAAAGAGTTATCTTGTCAACCATTGTATTGATTTTGAACATAATGTTGGTGAGAAGATGTTTCAATGAATTTATTCATATAATAATGTTATGAGATTTGGGAAGAAATGTAATTTGAGACAGTAGTATATTTTCTCCTTCTAGATTCTTTATCAAGTAGTAATTGTAGCTTATCCATTCGCACATCCACCAAACCTCTCTGATGATTATGACACGTTCCATGAATATCTTCAGAGAAAGTACAAACATGATCATTCAAATGTACTAAAATCGTAAGTTTTACAACTAAATAATTATATTTTCTATGAGTAGAAACTAGTAAAAATCATTAATCATAATGATAAATTACCACATAATAAGACTGCTTTCAAATTTAATATTCATTATAGAAACCAAAAATTCTAATAATCTTCTTGGGAACCTGAGGGTGTAATAAAATAGAGATATCCTAATTTTTTGTATCATATTGATGAATATTTATTGGAAAATTCATTTTAAGGGATTTGGAATGTAACAACCCAAATAATTATAAAATAATTATCTTCAAATGATTTTATTTCTTCTATAACTCATATTACACTTGAAAATGAGTTTAGAAAAACTGTGTCACATTATTCAAATATTATGGTCCCATTATTTCCAAACCATTGGTAGGTAATAATAGTTGTAACAAACTTATAAAAAATATATGTGGTTTACAAAATTTAAAAATTAAATTCCTTAGTTATTAAAATTATTACAATTTCAATAACTTATTTGAAAAATAATGTGATCTGTTTTATCTAATTTCTTTTTATACATGCAATGTATTTTATATTAATAAATTAAATTATTCATTATTTTAGAATGATTCAATTGAAATTTAACGATTGTTTACTTTATTAAATCTTTGAATCATTCAAACAATATTTTTCTAATTGAAGTATAACAAGAAATCTTGTTTTTTTTTCTGAAAATGTACTCTGCCCAAAAAATCGTTTTTATCGCATTTTTCACACATATGTTATAAATAATATATTCCATTTATAAGTATTAAATTTCATATAGTTAACTAAATATTTTTAATCATGAGGATTAAATTTTGAAATAAGGATCCTTTTATATTTTTTCCATATAAATACTAATCATGGTCCAATGTATCACCTTGGTTAAAGGCAAACAACGTTAATCTGGACTGAAAATATTTGACAAGTTAATAATTTTTATTATTGATTTTATTGAAAAAGTTTAATTCAAAAATCTACACATTAGGTATAAAATTTAGTTTTTGATGGACACTTTTCAATGAAATATACTTTTATAATATTTAAATCAATGAAAGTTAAAAAATGTCAATATCCTAGTTATTAATAACTTTTATGAGTCTATATAGGAAAAAAAGAAAATTATGATTGAATTTTAGTGTCTACATTAGTATTATTAAAATATTTTTCATGATATATATTTATTTTTAATTTCATGTAATAAAATAATGAACTTAATTTCTTATGCAACACCGATGAAGTATTTCTACAATTAATAAAAAATATAATAAAAGACTTTCATAATATAAAAAGTGTTATAATTTGAATTATTTAACATTAAAACTAAATTTTAAAGATATATATATTATATTATTGTGTATTTAAAACATTTTATTCTATTTCATCGTCTTAATTTATTTATTTTTAATTTAAATTAAATAAATAGTGAAAAAAATCGATTGTAATGATACATTATCAAAATAATATTTTAATAAATTATCTAAAAATAATAATAATATTTATAAAAGTCAATATGAATATAATGTGGTTTAAGGTATCAAAAATTCCATATTTATGGGGGAATTTTCTAATTATAAGTAAAATTTACAACACTTTAATATTAAATAATTTATTATTATAGTAAAAATTATAATTTGTTAACAAAGGGTTAATTTAAATAATATGTTTTAAAATGACTAAAGATAAAGTATAAATTATATTGGTTTATAGTAATAATTCCTTATAAAACCTTATCATTGAATAAATTTCTATTTGGAGTCATTTTCCTTTGGAATGAAATAATTATAATTTTGTTTTTTGAGAGATTCCAAAAGTGTCTCTTACGTCAATTATAAAAAGGCATGTACTCACAAAATTCCTTACCCCAATATTAGTCTTATTTATCAACCAAAATGAACCAATATCCATTATAAAATTCTATATAAACATACTTTATGTTTTTACTTCAAAAAAATAGCAACTCTAGAGACCCTTAGAGTATATTAAATGGTGTCAATTCAAAGAAGAGGTAATCTCCTTAGCTGATGAAATTATTTTTTATCTACATTATATCCTCTAAACTAATGGTATTTATCATAAAATAACTCTATCAATATCCTAAATACAATGAAATATTATTTTTATTATGAAATCACCATTATATATCTTCTTTCCCATCAAACGATAAGTAGATTTGTCGCTCATGAGTATGTACAGCATACTGTATCCACATAGCAATACAATTCAGTTTTCATCACTATCATTTTTGGATGGGTATTATGATAGTATATATATATATATATTATATTTTTGAAATAAGAATACTTTTTTAATAATAATATCATGTCTTCCATTTTACTATACAATCCTTTGGGAAATGATAACATATCTCGTACCTAGGTGTGCATTACCACCTCCATGAAGCGATGTGATTAATTTATCATATATATTTTAGTTAGGTGTTAGTGATGATCAATTTGATGAATATATGTGACATTAATTATATAATATGGATTCTATAAATGTGAATTATCATTTAACATTATTTCATTCCATAATATGAAAAATGGAAACTGTGTTCTTCTATATGTTTGACCTATAATCTCCATGAATGATGTAATTTATATTAATATCTCTAATTTCAAAGAATTATTATAAATATGTAGATAATTAATATAATTTACTTTTATACCATGATTAAAATTCTTTAAATGATCAAACCATGATCAATATATAAATATCGAGACTACCTAACTAAAACTTTCTTGGAAAACACAGTCGTTATCACTCAGAACATTGATGTAAATAAATAATTATTAATAAAAAGGTGATAATATATAAAAAATAACTCATAATTGTTATAATATATATTAATATGGATATATAATATATTTATAATAAATCCATATTTATTTTAAAGAAAAGTTTAATTTAAATGTGTAATGGACAGACATGAGGTCATTGATTTACTATTGAATCCAATGTTTTATTTGGATTATTTATATTTGAATTTATCTCGATGAGATTAAAATTTTTTTATCCCAATATTCCATTCAGTTTTATTTTTATATTTCTAGTTTTTTATGTTGTATTTTTTTCATGTTTTTTATTTAAGTGGTCAAAATTGTGTTTTTAAGGAAACTAAGATTTAATTCTCTCCTGGATGTAAAATATATTTTTTATACTTATTTTATAAAAAAAATTCAGGATTGATTTAATGATTATCCTATGATTTATAAAATATTTTTTCCCTTGTATTATTTTTTAGAATATGTTTTATCAGTAATGTTTTTCCATCTTCTTAACATATTACATTTGTGATGTTTTACAAAATAAGTGAAATTATTGTTTCTTTAAATTATACAACATGAATATAATTTATCACTATCATGATTCACCAATTATTTTAAAGATTCCTTAAAAAATTTACAATCTCTTTACAATGAAAATGGTTTCATTATTACATGTATAATTTATGTAATTTTAAATTTTATTTTCTAATTTGAATGAGTTTTATCCTAAAAATGGTTTTGAAAAATTATAACAGAATTTCTATTTACCAACAACCATATAATGTTATTATAAAATTTTAATCCAATGTTATCGATCCTAGTATACCATTCATATTATTTATATGGACAGATTATGGTTAAGATTATATGGGTTTATTAAACCCATTTCCATGGGATATGGTATGATAAAGTCTTTGGAAAATTTATCATTATTAATGGGCTATAATATGATGAATGTTTATGGTCATTTCACACATATATATTTAGTTTTCATTATGTTTGGGGTGGGACCTATATCTCCTCCTAATGAATTGGGTATTGTTTTATACCTCATTAGATAGTTATGGGAAACAAGATGATGTGATTGATTTATTCTATAAAATAAGTCATTGTACTTGATGTATTATGAGAAACAATATGATGTTATTGATCTACTATGAGATATAGTTTTTGATTCCGGCTTTGATGTTCATGGTAGTTAACATGGAAATATGTTGTGGTTTCTTCACTTAGGAAGGTACCACACACATTTATGACATGATCTAATGGTTCATGATTGAGTTATAATGAGTTTTCATTTTTTATGATTCATGTGTTTTCAAATGATAGTGTTTCATGAAATAACTCATGTTTATGATCTTTGATAGATTCGATATTTTCATTGTATGTTATGGTCATGATCTCATACCCTTATTCTTATATTAGGATTTTATATGATCATTGATTGATATCTAACATGTATATCCATACTGAGAATCATAGATCACTCTTTTCTTTTGCTTTATCTCCATAGGTTATGAATAATTTTTTTAGTATTTCATTTATATCAAGAGTACTATGAGGGAATATCTTTTTGGAATATGTTGAATATTTTTCATAAAATAATAATATGGTATATATAGTCTCCAAAGACTCTAAACAATTATTTTTTGGGTGTGAAAAAAAAATTTATCTATAGAATATTTATTTAATAATATGTAATATTTATGTATCAAATTAT
This sequence comes from Viscum album, assembly GCA_963277665.1. NCBI lineage: Eukaryota > Viridiplantae > Streptophyta > Magnoliopsida > Santalales > Viscaceae > Viscum > Viscum album. The sequence continues at coordinate 813,675,863 of OY728132.1, read as the reverse complement.
CAAGATGATATATCATACATAAATTTTACTCTTACAAGTAACCATGTTATATGGTTATGAAAAATTTATTATGTTACAATCTGGGAGATAGTATCTTATACGTACGCATGGGTTACATTTACATTTTTCAATTTTCATGATGAAAAAAATAAAATATTATTACATATTTATACATAATAATAATATCATAAATATAATATTATTTCTTTTAAATACACTTACATATAGAATCTATATGATTCACTAATAAAAAACATGTAAGGCAGTAGTTCATCGTACACATGAATGACATTATGATGTTAATATTGATGGTAAGGTAAAAAGGTATATAATATATTAATTTTCAAAAATGTATAATATTTCTTGAATATAACATATAAAAATTAAATTTGTCTTTATAAACAGCCATGATAGGGGATGATGGAAAATGAATTACATCAAATTTTGAGGCTGTAGTCCGCCGTACACATGTTCGACAATTTAGTTTCCCATTTGTTGGAGGATGATATAAATGAATATTACATAGTAAAATTAATAATTTATAATTATGAAGAATATGATATTGTTATTCTATTGTAATGTTTATGAGAATATAGATGGTGTAAAAAAGAATAATTTAAAAAAAGAAGAAGCACGACAAAGACAATTACCTCTGCTTAGAAGAACCTAATTTGGATCTCTTATTAAGGAAACTAAGGTTGTTATTTTGGAAATGAAATAAGGTATATAATGTGTATAATGGTGTTGGGGATGGAATGTTTTTTCATGAAAAATTTCATGATAGGTGTGACTAAGTTAGTGTAGTGGTGCCCTTCTATAATTGAGGTGGAGTGTAATTTTAGTAAATACCAAAAAAATATTCAATAATGGGATATAACTCTTAAGAAAAAATGATTCCAAGATTTAGAAATTAAATTATTGGGGTAAATATAATTACAATTAAAACATCTCTAAATAAATTAAACCTGTTATAAAAATCTAATCATATTTACATTTAATTTCACTCAAATTTTCAATATTAAATTATTACCACGGTAACAGAGTTTTTATTGTTTTTACTATTGATTATGAAAAATAAATATTTTAAAATTTTAAATAATATATACTATTATGACTCCAAATATGGATTCAACTTTACCAAACTCGCTTCAAATATTTGAAATAATATAATTTAATGTAAATCCCACAAGCGTGATGTAAAGTGGTTTTCTAAAATATGTATTTTTTATAGAAAATATGATCTTAAAGTAACTGTACGTATAAAAATAATCATTAAATTAATTTTAATTAACAATTATAGATATATAAAAAATAATTTTCATTTAAATAATTCATCATTAGGGTTTATTTTATTTCATTAAAATTGAAAAAAAAATTCCAATTTAAAACAGTTTTCAGGAAAATGTGTTCTAATCATAAAAAATAACTTATGATGAAATACTTTATAAAATATATTTATGTTTAATTAATTTTAATAAATATATCTATGTAATAATTATATTAATTTAAAATCATATGAAAATATTAAAGGTAATTTTAATTTATTTAGTTTTTTTTACACATTTTTAAAAAAATATTATATTTCTCACTATTCAAAAAGAAATAAATATTCATAGAAAAATAAAAAACTTATAAACTAAAATAATTTTTATATTATGATATTAAAAAATATATTAATATTATAAAATATAATGATTTAAATTTAGATTTATTAACAATAATATTTTCTCAGAAAATCAATATAAATCATTTTTGATGGAAAAATATTTTTTATGGAAAAACTTATAATTATTAAAGTTGAGTTGTTAATTGTTAAGTATTTATAAATAAATTTATATTTTATAGAAATTTAATATATATTTCATAAATTTTTTGTACTATTCATACCTTCCATTTTAAATCCTAGGTGATATCAACGACATTTAAATATGAATATTTTAATTTTTAAACATGGATCTATTTAACTCATCATTGAGTGTTTAATACGCTAACAGGAATAGTATTATATTAAAATTATAGGGTTTTATTCTCAACCCCACATAAAAAATTTTTTATATTCAATATGCTCATGTTCTCAGTAATAAAATGCGTTGAATACCATTATTTCTTTTTTAGAAACACACTTTTTAAAAAAGGTCATGAAAAATTCCACATTAAAGAGGGAAATGAAAATATTTAGGTCATATGTAATAACAAATGAAGACATTTCAAAATAGTAGAACACTTTTTGGAATTGAAAATATGTACATGGAAGAAATAGTAAATAATTATTGAGAGTGATAGCGATCATTTATCACAAGAATATGAATGATCAAGAGAATGTTAACAACCATAATACTATAAATACTTGATGAATTAAAATACTATTGGATTACTATATATGATAGTAATATGATTACAATTTTCTTTAAATATCCTTTTCCTAGATTTGAAGAATTATTTTTCTACAAAGATAGAGAAAACCAAAAAATATACTTACTTAACATCTTATTATTTTAAAAACATAATTTAATCCTGTTGTTTGTAATCGATCAATTTCTACATAACCTCTTACACCAATAAATTATTATACAATATAAATTTTGGTTTATCTCCAAATACATAAAATTAACTTTTATCGGATTATAAGATCCATAAGAAAGTAAAAATATATCAATCATATATTTATTAAAATTTTAATAGTTATAACAATATGATGTAATGTAAAATATAAATATGAGTATATTAATCTCCCAAATTCAATAATAATTCACTTGGTTTAACATTGATCATTCCTCAAATTAATTTTTGTATATTCCATATAACTAAAACAAACACAACATGATATCAATTGTTTACCTCAACGTTTATCTCATAGCCATAATGTTATGCCCCTAAAAAATAATATTAATCTTCCAAAATAAACCTTTATGTTAAAAAAAAGGTTATATATATTTATCTAATAAAAGTGTAATTTCCAAAAATATCATTAATTACTTCAAGATAAAAAAAATTCAGAAAATTTGATCCATTAATAATTTCACCAAAATAAACTTATTTTTTCCAAAAAAATAATTTATAAGAAAAAAATTTATATTAACCCTAAAATCACATAAGCCAGTGGTAGGCCTTTCAACCTTTTCTCCTATTGGTTGTTGGTTCAAGTCTCCTGGCCTAACTAGACATGATGATTTTTCACTCAGCATACAGTTTTTATTTTTTTTAAACAATATGAATATAAAATTCTTGTAGATTTCCTAAAAATATCACAAACATAATCAAAATAATATTTACCATCAAATAAGTTTATTAATCACTAATGTCATCTATAAAACTTATTTTATTTGAAAAAATAAAATAAAAATAATTTACTATAAGTACCTTTGAATTAATCACATATCAATTATTTTACATTCCAAAATCACATGATTCCCATAAAATTTCAAATTACCATCTAATCACATTTCTATATTATTAGTATAATTGAATATTTTCATGAAAATACTTAACAAAATACTTCTCTAGAATAATCTGTTGATGTTTCATGATTCTCATAACTAGAATACCATTAATAAAAATAATTCAACAATATGATTCTTTAATTCCAACTCTTAAACACTTTAATCATTCAACATTAATTATTTTTCATAATAAAGGACCATTAGACTTAATCATTGGATTAGGTCATTGACACGGATAATGGCCATATTCTGAATATCTATGAAGTTGAACTATTTCAAGTCACTTAGGATGATCTTTTTTCAGTATATTGTTCACCATACTCTTAAATATTATTTGGTAATTTAAAAAAACAATCCCTCTATTTTCTTACATAAAAAATGTCTAAGTTCCTATAATTTATTTTCCATGGCCCCTCTTACCACATTTTTGACTTGTTAGGAAATTTATTCATCTATTATTTTTCATCCTTAACAGAAGAACATCAACAATATTTCTTCATTCAATTATTTTATTTATTTTTAAATGAAACTATGTTTTATTAGTTATATGTAGTTTGAGATAGATCATTTAGAATGATAATATTATTTCTATATTCTATTCCTATTAGGTTAGGCATGTCATTTGTAAAATCTATACATTCCCAATCACATTAGTTTTTTAATGTTTTATCCTATGCCTTTTCATTAAATAAAAAAATATGGATATGTTAACAATATAAAAGAGAATCTTATAAAAAAAGAAGGAATAACATATATATGATAAGTATTTTTGGACTTATGATTGTTTTTTAGGTTTTATAACCTTTCTATTTGGATAATTTATTAAATATGGTTTATAAAATGATTCTTAATTTAAAAATAATATCCCCTAGGAGTGTTAAAATAGGTGTAAATCAAGGCCTATTTTCATGCACTATGGAATGATTGAGTCTAAGTCATTGTACCCTTTTCAGGATTATTACCCTTAATTATAAATATTCCAACGAAAAATCTACCTGTAGTATCCATATATGTATTTATTTTATTATAAACCAATTAAAATATACATTACAAAAAATTAGTTATGTTTTCCTATTTCTAGTCTTATCGCTATGGATTTCACTAGAGTTTTCTAATTTGGATACCCAAATATAACAATGTATTTCTCTAATACCAACTATAGTGACCCAAGACATTCACACATATTGTTATATGATTTTTATTATAACTAACCCTCAATTCCAACCCCAATATTGTGAGGCCTAGTGTATTTGGAATATTATTTTCGTAATACATCATTGTGATACTATAACAAATTTTTATTTTATTTTCCACAGTTATCCTCTAATTATTTAGATCTTCTAAACTAAATTAGAGAACCTAGGGATTACATTGATAAAAGGGAGAGATAAAAATACAAATATAGGAAAAACATGGTAAGGAATCATAACTTCTGATTCAAAAGTATAACAATATATCATAATATAGATGGTTCTTAAGTAATCACATAGGATCACAACATAATGAACTTGGAATCATAATATAATGGAACCAAATGAAATATTATAAGGATTCATCCTTAAACATTACATTAATTTGAATTAAAATAATAATTCACATTTATGATCTTTTTAGGTTTATTTTTTTGGATAATTAAACCATAACTATTACATTACATCTCAAAAACTAAAATGTAGACTCTTCTACTTAGTTTCAATTTTTTCATTAAATAAAAACTCTTGAAAAAAAGATTTTTGTCTAGTCCCATGTTTTAGACAACATGACATTTACTTGATCTCATCCATGACCCTATTCATCTTTAATTCCAGTGAAAAACATTTCAAAACATGGGATGAGAAAAAAACTCAGTAAGGGTTATAAAATAATGAAATAAAACATTAGTTCCTCAGTAAAAACATAACATAAGCTCTTTCAAATATCTCATGAAATCATACGATTTACAAAGTAATCACAAATCATAAAGTTAACTTGATGCATCCCTAACATACATACATTTTAGCTTTCATAGCTATACAGAGAGTTATATTTGGAATACTAATCACATTATATTCCTTAAATATCTTAGAATAAACATTCACTTTTACCTCGATCACATTACCCAATGCATTGGAGAGCTATATCGGGCTCACCCGCCCTAGGTTTATCATGGAACCACTCGTATACGTAACAATTCCAAAGAACCATAATATATTTATAACACATAAAAAAAATATAAAAGATCGATAAAATTTCCACATTTCAATCAAAATATATCATATAAATATATTTACATAAAAAATCCTTTATTAAAACCATTTTCAATACCAAAATATATAATGCAGTCTATGGTATTTTTTTTTTAAAAACAATACGTCTTGTTAAGGAAGCTAAAATATCAAATAATACTCATGGAAGCAAAAACGGTCATCGTACACCTCATAAATAATGATTCCATTTGAATGAAATTAAATTTCAAAGTTTTTTATACAGCGTATAAAAAAGTTGGGTATAAAACAAAATATGCCTCAGTGAGAGGAGATTGAGACGAAGTCTCTTACCTCATGTCTGACTTGACCCGTTCATTTCATAATATCTTGAATAATAAACTAAAGTTAATTTATACTTTCTTAAGAACCTTTTTCAATTTTATCATTCCTTTTCAATCACTTATTACCATGTTATAAACATTATGTAATCATTTATGTTAATAATGGTTGTTTTGTCGGTATTTGGTACTTGAGTCAAAAATGGGCTTCTTATAATTAAAAGTTGTTCATGTGATCAAATGTTCATTATATCTAGAATTATATTCATGATATTGATATCATATATATCATATATATCTAGTATATACTAGTGTTTATAATTGAACATAACATTTGGAGGTATGAAATGTAATGCACCGTTCATGTAGACGGTAAGCTGTATGTACGCATGAACGCTACTTTCATTTATATTTCATATTTAATGGAATGAAAACATAATGATACATAGGTATATTATAATTCCAATATAATATGATATATATTATCAATAAGTCCATCCTTTATACATTCCATGAATGGAATGAACGAGTCATATCACTTTGAGGGGGTGGTAGTCTGCACTTCCCCAAATGAGATTATCATATTAATCTACCGTAGAATCCATAATGGTATTCTATAAATAAAAAATACAGAAGAATAAAGAAATATAAATATAATATATAACATATATAAATACAGTTCCATAATAATAGCCACTATAAGAGGTGGTATGAGAAGATTGAACAATCACCATTTCATGAGGCGTCGGTTTTCCGTCCACAGAAACAATATGTTCTTTAACCATTAGATTGAGGTGTGTGTAAGTGTAGTTTGAATAATTCTCATAAAAATGACCTAGTATGTTGAGGATAACTTTGTTGTTATTAAATAATGGAATAATGAGAGTTTCGGGGGTTGGATAAGTAAAATAAAACAAAAGAATATAAGAGAAGATGTTACCTTTAAATTGGGTAACTCTTTTTGGTTTGAACCAAAAGTGTTTCTTCAAGTGCCTTATGCCAAAGGTAAGGCTTCTAGGAGGAATAGAGGGATGTTGATAGATTATTTGGGTAGAGTTTGGACAAGCCAAGGTGCTTGAGATGTGTGATTAATGGGTTATACATGAGGGCTTTCTATATGGGGGAGGAGGGGCTCTTTAGAAAAGTGTGAAAATATTATTTTATTGTATAATTATTTTTGGTTTCTAAATGTCCAAAACTTATTAAAGTAGAAGATAAGATGACTCATGGTAGAAATAAAATTATCCAATAAAAACTGGATTGTGTTTGGATATTATTTTAATCCTTATACTTATTTATTTAAATCATTTATTAATGAGGAAAACACTACGTCATTACTGTGCCATAAATAATTTAATTTATTAGATGACTAAAAAATATTAAAAAAATTCCATAATGTAGGAAATAATATTATATTTATAATAAAAATTTATATTCAAATATATCAAATATATAACTTGACATTAATTTTTTTTAGAAAACCCATACATGTTTATGATATTTTTATTTGTTACTTTAAATAAAAAGTTATTAATATCATTATCTTATAGAAGTGGCCTTCAATGGACAAAATTCTCACCCAAGGATTATCATGGGTGGCCATTACTCATCCAATAAGGTGAAGAAAGGTGTTATAATAATTTTATTTTATTATAATATTGTTTTTACATTGGATTAGCCAATGTACCTTTAACCGTGGTAAATAAAACTCAAAAGTAACTATTCACCAAAAAAATATTTTTATCTTATTGAACCACATTTTACTTAATAATAAAAACCATGTATGTCAGATTTTCAATATTAAATTCATAGAAGTTGTAAAATTTTATTTAAATGAAAAATTCATCTTTTTAACTACTATAGAGTGTTTTCATTATTCATAAAAAATTGATGTTTTTAGAAAAATACACAAAATTCAGCCGAAGATATAATTGATATTCCGAATTAAAAAACGTTGTATATTTTACCAAATTCAATACATATAATTTGAATTATTTAATTTAAAATTAATTCCCGTTGTCAAAACAAAAATCATGTTTTTAAGAAAAAATAACAATCAAAAGATTGGCACTTGTTTATGTCCAATTTCAAAGTGAAATTACATCCAATGACCAACATTGGACTAAATAGTAAAAATATAATAAAATTACACTTTAAAATAAATTAAAAATATTATCTAACCATATAAATAAATTCGATTAAACGGAAGTATTGAATTAAAATACAATATTTTTAACTATTCATTAATAATTAAATTTTGTCAAAAAAATACGAAAAATATACCCATAGTAAATTTTCATGTCCCAATTCTGAAGAAGAATTTTATTTTGTCAAATATAACATATAAAAGTGACCAAAACAAGATTTATTGAGGGTTCCCCATTAAAAAATGGTAAATCTACCTTTTAAAGAATACTGCTGTATTTATGCTCAAAATTATGTTAATACACGTTTTAAGCCACTAACGTTTGTTAGATTGTTATAAAAACATTTAACAAACATGTATAATCATATTGTAGTTAGTTTATTCAATCTCGACATTACAATGGATATTTGTTAACTACCATTTAAAATAATAATATTATATTATTATTTTTTCTTATGACTCAGCCTTGTGTGCAACGTAAGATTTAAAAGAAACTCATTGTTGCGTATCGGGTGAACCATCGAACATAGAAACCCATTTAAAGTAAAATTAATATTTAATTAAAAAATATTAATAATTATAAAAACTTATTATTCTTTATTTACTTCAGATGTTACATCCTTCCCCCCTTTTAAAAATTTTGTTCTCATAATTTTGATTCACTTATCAAATAAGTTGGGATTTTAACCCTCATAACATTTTCAGATTCTGACATTTCCTTTCAACAATATGGTTTTCCACAAAACCTCTACCTAGTGAATTACCTTATTCTGCAAGACTAGCTCTCTTCAGCCAAGAATCTGGACTGACTGTTCCTCATTAAAGAGATTCTTTTCTAACTAAACTATCTCTGGGCTCAAAACATGAGATGGATCTGGAATATACTTTCTCAACATTGAAACATGAAAAACATTGTGTACTTGGGATGAACATGGATGTAATACCACTCTCTATGCAATTGATCTAACATTCTCTAGGATTTCATAAGGCCCAATGAACCTCTGACTCAACTTTCCCTTCTTAATAAAATGCATCACACTCTTCCATGGAGAAACATTGAGAAAGACATGATCACCTACCTCAAAAGAAAAATCCTTACTCCAGTTATTCACATGGCTTTTCTTCTTACTCGTAGTTGCTCTCATTTTATTCTGAATCAACTGAACTTTTTCTACCATCTCTTCTACCAATTACGGTCCCATCAATAACCTTTCACATACTTCATCCAAAAAATCTGGTGTTCGACACCGCATCCCATATAATGTATCAAATGGAGCCATCTGTATACAGAAATGAAAACTGTTATTTTATGAAAATTCATCCAAAAATGATGTTTGTCCCAACCTCCCTGCTAATACAGTGACCAAGCACATAGCATATCCTATAAGGTCTGAATTGTTATTTCTGACTGCCCATCTGATTGAGGATGAAAAGCTATACTATAATTTAATTCACTATCCAACGAATTCTGAAGGCCCTTACAAAAGATAGAAGTGAACCTCATATCCAGATTAGATACAATAGAGACGGGAATGCCATGTAACTAGAATATCCCTTTAACAGACTGCCGAGAAAGTTTATCAGAGATAATGTATCTCCAATAGGATGGAAATGAGCAGATTTAGTCAAACGATCAACAATAACCCTGATTGTATTATTACCTGGAGATGTCTTTAGTAATGCAACAATGAAGTCCGTGGATATATTTTTCCATTTACACACTAGCATCGGTAAAGACTGATGATTCCCTTTCGTTAACTACCGCTCAACTTAAACCAACTGAAAAGTCAAACACCTCATAGTAAAGTCAGCAATATCTCATTTCATTCCATCCCAATAGTAATACTCCCAAAGATCTCTGTACATCTATGTACTACCATAATGAACTTAAAATAGAGAATCGTGAGCATCACATAACAACTCATTCTTTGACTATGAATCAAAAGGCATGAATAATCTCTTCCCAAATCTCAAAATACAATCACTAAAAATGTTAAAATCAGGCAACGTACCCTTTTGAACCAACTCTACCTTTTTCTGTAACTCACTATTTTCCTTCTGCGCATGCTCAAATCAATCTAATAGAGATGATCTCACTGACACCTGAAACAAAACAGAGGAATTTCCTACACTAATAACTTCTATACAAATGTTAATCAAATAAAAAACAAAAGGATCTCGTTCCAAATGTAGCATGGTTAAAGAAGCATTACTTTTTCTACTCAAAGCATCAGCCACATTATTAGATTTTACCAGATGGTAATGGATCGTGAAATCATAATCATTTTTTAATTCAAACCATCTCCTCTATCTGATGTTGCATTATTTCTAAGTGAATATATACTTAAAACTTTTTCGGTAGGTATATTTCTCAATTTACACTATTCAAATGATTCCTGCTAATTTTTAATGCCAAAACAACAATAGCTAATTCCAAGTCATGTGTAGGGTATTTTAACTTATGAGGATTCAACTTACATGAAGCAGAAGAATTAACCTGATCATTATTAATAAAAAAACAAACAATTCATTTCAATAAGAATCACGGTAGATAATAAACTCACCATTTCTTGAAGATAGTTCCAAAACTGGAGAATTCACCAATTGTTTTTTCAATTCATGAAAACTATAATCACATTATTTGGTCCATATGATCATAACAACTTTTTGTGTTAACTTTGTCATTAAACTAGATAACCGTGAAATATTCACAAGAATCCTCTAGTAATAACCTGCCAAACCATGAAACTACGGATCTCGGTTATATTTGTGGGTCCTGGCCATTCTTCAACAACTTTTGTTTTTAGAGTATCAACAGTTATGCCATTTTTTAAACAATGTGACAAAGGAATGAAATTTTTTGTAACCAAAATGCAAACATTCCAAATTTCCCATATAGTTTTTTTTCTTTTAAGGTCTGCAAGACAACAACTAAATGACTTTCATGCTACCCATTACTTTTAGAATAATAAAAAATATCTTCAATGAACACAACCACAAACGTATCCATATACTCATGGAAAATTATATTCATAAGATCCATGAATACATGAGGTTCATTGGTTAACCCAAAACGAATAACTAAAAATTCATAATGGCCATATCTAGTATGAAATGCGGTCTTTGAAAGGTATGTTTCTTTTACCATCAATTGATGGTACCTGACCTCAAATCTATCTTTGAAAAATACTGAGCTCCCTAGATCGGATAAAACAAATCATCGATATGAGGAAAATGATAATTGTTCTTAACATTGATGTTATTCAATGCTCTATAATCAATGAAAAGTCTCATTGACCCATATTTGTTTTCAAAAAATAGGATAAGAGCACCCCATTGTGATGTGCTAGGTCGAATGAAAACATTATAAAATAACTCCTCAAATTGATTATTTAATTCTAAAATTTGGATGTCATCCATTCGATAAGGGCATTTTGAAATTGGATTAGCATTAGTAACTAATTAAATTGTAAACTCAACTTCTTAATCAGGTATAGTACCAAAAAAATCATTTCGAAAAAATTCAATATACTCATTTCCCACTGGAATATCATTAATCTGAACAGTTCCATTGTTTTCAACAATACGTGAAAAGTAACATTCATTTCCATCTTTTACTAGTTTTTCATCTTCCTGATATTTTATAAAAATTAAGGCTTCATTATTGTACCCAATGTTAAATTATTTCTAAAAATAAACCTCTTTAGCTTGGTAGTCAATAATAGCATGATAAATAGAAAGCCAATCCATACCCATAATATCTTAAAACTCTACTAGTGGAAAACCAATAAGATTTCCAGGTAGATTGTTTCACACACACAAAGATAAGAAATTTCTATAATTTCTTTTTTTTCAACATTTATCCCCGTTGTTTTTACCATAAGTTCTGGATTTATATCTTGAGATGGAATTCTGAATTTATTAGAAAACTTCTCAGAAATGAATGAATGAGTGGACCCTGAATCAAACAACACATAGTCATAATCTGAACAAACCTACAGTGTACCTGACACTACTTCATTTGATGTTCCAACATCTACTGAAGTTGTTGCAAAGGACTTCACCACCCCTTTATTCTTATAGCCTAGTTGTTTTACCTTAGTTGAGTTCTTAATTGGACACTCATTTATATAATGAACCATTTCATTTCACATATAACATTTTTCTGATTGTAAATCAGATTTTTTCTTACCATTACCCAACTCCTTTTCAGTGCAATTATGAGCTTCATGTCCCATTTTACAACATCGATAGTACTAATCATAATTCAAATTACATTCCCCAACATGGTTTTTACAACAATTTTAACAATTTGTAAACTTAATTTTATTACCATCAAAATATTTTTAAGAGTTTTTCCCTTTCGTCTGCCACATCGACCTCTTATTTTGTTTTTTGTCAAAGAAGACTTGATCATCGACAAAATCAAATTCCACCTCCTACGCACATCGAACAATTTTTTAATAACTTTTGAACTCACCAGATACTAATGACATTCGATTCATTGTCGTTAATCCTGACTAAAAATTGTTTATTTTACTATCAATATCTCATTGAAAATTAGGAGCATACCTTGCCTTTCGAGTGAATTTTGCTTCATAAGAATCCACTTAGTCATCCTACTCCCTCAATTCCAAGAATATTTTTCCATAATAAGAAGAAACACCTTAGTAAAATATTTCTCAAGAAACATGCCTTTTAATTCATCCCAATTATGAGCATCAATCTCCTCACTATCGCTGATATGTTTCAATATCAATTAATACTGATCAGCTTCACCTTCAAAACAGTCAACATCGAGACAAACCTTTTGATGTTCTGAACACCCCATAACATAAAAAACCATCTCTAGTGCTTTAATCCACCCTTCAGATTGCCCAGGGTCAGATGATCCTTTGAAATATGGGGGATTTGCCTTATGAAATGCTCTACTAATGATATGTTCTTCTGTGGTTGGTCTGGCTGATCTCGTGTATGGATACGACCACCATTTATAGAATTATTCAACTATTCCATCACTACAACAAACTGTTCTATTCCGATTTCGACCATCTCAGGTTGCTGACTTGGAAGGTTGTCTACCTCCCAATGTCATCCCATCATAACTGCCATGTTTCCATTGTGGAAAACCATTCTGAACACATGAAATATCATAGGCGAAGCAACATGGTAATATATACATTCTATATCAATTCAATCTTACCATAAATTAATTTATAGACATTAATTTAATAATACCATAACATTTCAATTTATCTAAACTGACCTCTGATACCAACTATAAGGACCCAACCATAAACATTACATAATCTATAATTAAATGAATAACTCACATTGAGGATCTTTTTAGGTTTATAGTTTTAGAGAATTATGAAATAACTATTACATTAAATCTCAGAAATTACAAGATAGACACTACTACTCAGTTTCCATTTTTTTCATAAAATAAAAACTTATGAAAAAAAGATTCATGTTTAATCCCATGTTTTAGATGACATGACTTTTCCATGACCCCATCCTTGACCCTATTCATCTTTAAGTCGAGTGAAAAACATTTAAAAAAATGGAATGAACCAATAAAGCTTGGTAAGGGATATAAAACAAAGAATGATAACATTAGTTCATCAATACATACATAACATAAGCTTTTTAACATATCTCATGAAATTATAAGATTTACATTGTAATAGCAAATCATAAAGGTAACATGAGGCATCCATAACATACATACATTGTAACTTTCACAGCTACACAGGGAGTTACATTTCGAATACCGATCACAGTATATTCCTTAAATATATTAATAGAAACATTCACATTTACCATAATCACATTACCCAAGGAATTGGAGAGCTATCTCACGCTCACCCGCCATATGTTTATCACGGAACCACCCGTATATGTAACAATGCCCAAAAACCATAACATATTCATAACACATAAATCAAATTAAATGAAAGATTTCATTACCACATTTCAATCACAATATATTATTTAAATATATTGACATAAAATATCCATTATAAAAACCATTTTCAACACCAAAATACGTAATAGAGTATATGGTATTTATTTTCATATTAAAAACATTACGGCTTGTTATGGAAGCCCAAAGATCAAATAATACTCATGGAGGTGGAATAGGTCGTTGTCACCACTTACGTTAAAAGAAAAATTATATTTTGTCATTTAGTAAAACTCCTCATATAAAAAGATTTTATTTGAGTGAAATGAAATGTAAAAGGAGTTTATAGGGTGTATAAAAGAATGTCGGGAAAAAAACAAAATATGCCTCAATGAATGTAGATTGAGACGAAGTCCCTTACCTCGTGTATGACTTGACATGTTCGTTCTATAATCTCTTGATTAATAAACTAAATTAAATTTATACTTCTTTAATATCCTTTTTCAAGTTTATAATTCCTTTTAAATCACTTATTACCATGTTATAAACATTATTTAATCATTTATGTTGATAATGGTTGTTTTGTTGATATTGGGTACTTGAGTCAAAATGGACTTCTTATAATACATGTTGTTCATGTGATCAAAAGTTCATTATATCCAAAATGATATTCATGATTTAGATAATATATATATCATATATATCAAGTATATACATGTATTTATAATAGTACATTACATTTGGAGCTATGAAATGAAATGCACCGTTCAGGGAGACAGTAAGTCGTACGTACGTATGAACACTACTTTCATTTCTATTTCATATTTAATGGAATGAAAACATAATGATACATTGGTATATAATTATTATAGTATAACATCTTATATATAATCTGATTAACTCCATCAGTTATATGTTCCACGTATGGAATGAATGAGTCATATCACTTTGCGGGGGCGGTAGTCTGCACATCGTGAAATGAGAATATCGTATTTAACTACTATGGAATCCATAAGGGTATTTTACAAATAAAAAATACAGAAGCATGAAAACAATATAATTATAATATATATAATATATAAATATATTTCTGTCATATTGTCCAACATAAGAGGTGGTAGGAGAAGATTGAACAATAATCGTTTCATGAAGCATCAGTTTGTCATCCATAGAAATAGTATGTTCTGTACCCATTAGATGAAGGTGTGTGTAAATTTTGTTCTAATACTTATCAAAACAACAACATATTATATTTATGATACTATTTTTTTTATAAAATAAATAAATAAATAAAAAGAGTTTAGGGGGTTGGAGATGAAAAATTAAACAAAAGAACTTAAGAGAAGACGTTACCTTTAAATCGGGTAACTCCCTTTGGTTTAAACTAAAGGGGTTTCATGAAGTGCATTATACATAAGGTTAGGATTCTACGAGGAATAGAGAGATCATTAGAGATTATTTGGTTAGATTTTGGTCATGCCAACTGGCTTGAGAGGTGTGAGTAATGGGTTAGAGGTGAGGTCTTTTTATAATGGGGATGAGGGGATCTTTAGGAAAGTGTGAATATATTATTTTATTATATAATTATTTTCAGTTATAAATTGTCAAAAACATATTAAAGTCAAAGATAAAATGACTAATGGTCGAAATAAAATCATCCAATATGAATTGGACAGGTTGTGGATATTATTTTAATCTTTATAATCTTATTTATTTAAATCATTTAATAATGAGGTAAACACTACATCATTATCGTGTCTTAAATATTTAAATTTATTTGATGTCTAATTTTTTTAAAAAAAATACAATAATGAAGGAAATATTTTTATCTATATAATTAATAATTATATTCAAATACATCAATTATATAACACCATATTAAAATTGTTCTAGAAAAATAATACGTGTTTATGATATTTTTAATTTTATTTAAAATAAAAAGCTATTATTATCATTATCCTACCCAAGTGGAATTAAAAGGCCAAAAGTATCACCCAATGATTTTCATGGTCGTACATTACTCATCTAATAAGGTTAGGACAAGTGTTAATGTAATTTTATATTATTATAATATCATTTTTACCTTGAATTACCTTATTTATCTATAACCGCGGTAAATAAAAGTCAAAAGGTATTATTCCCCCAAAAAATATTTTCAACTTGTTGAATCACATTTTACTTAATATTAACAATCATGTATGTTAAATTTTATAAATTCAATTCACAGAAGTGGTAAAATTCTATTTAAATGAAAAAGTCAGCTTTTTAACTACTACTTAGTGTTTTCACAATTCATTAAAAATGATTTTTTCAGAAAAATACCAAAGATTCTGCCTATGATATATTTGATATATCGAATTAAAAAATGATGTATATTTTTCAAAATTCAATACATTATTTTTCTTTAATTAATTTAAATTTAATTCCTTTTTTCAAAACAAAAACTGTGTTTTTATGAAATAATAACTATCAAAAGATTAACACTTGTTTATGTCCAATTTCAATGTTAAATCACTTCCAATGACCAAAATTTGATTAAATGGTAAAAATATAATCTAATTACACTTAAAATCAATTAAAAAGATAATATAGCCATATGAATAAATTATATTAAATGGTAGTTTTGAATTTTAATATAGGATTTTCACTATTCCTTAAAAATGAATTTAATCATTAAAATATATAAAATTTACCCAAATTAAATTTTGATGTCCCAATTCAGAAAAAAAAATTATTTTCTCAAATAGACCATATTAGATTGACAAAAAATAATTTTAAATTGGGTTATTCATTAAAAGGTGGTAAATCTACCTTTTAATGATTATTAGAGTATTTGTGCTTAAAATTAGATTAATTTAAATTCTACGCCTCTAACTTTTATTGGAAAATTGTAAATATATTTAACAAACATGTATAATCATATTTTAGTTAGTTCCATTAATTCCCACCATTACAACAGCAAGGCATTAACTACCATTTAAAAAAATAATTTTATATTATTATTTTTATTATGACTCGGCCTTGAGTGCAACATAATGTTTCAAAGAAAATCATTGTTTCGTATTTGGTACGCCATAAAACATAGAAACACCTTTAAAGTAAATTTAATATTTAATTCACATATATTAATAAATATAAAAATGTATTATTCATTATTAACTTGGGATGATACAAATATACTAGCAACATATAACATGAAATTAGTATGATTTAAGAATAAATTTATAGAAAATATAAAATGGTGGAAAATGTTCCATAAAGGATAAGGTTTATTCCTTATTCCCATATACAATGGCACATGAGACTAAATCATAACCCAATGAATTAGATTGCTATTAGGGTACACTGATCATATAATCTATAATGGGATCACCTAGAACTGTCTATGTGCACCCATCATAAAATTTTCATGATTTATCTATGCAACAATCAAAATTAATAAAATTAGAATTCCCCAGGGAATGAAAATGGGTTGAATAGTATAATCTCATATCATAGTCAAAATGAATTTCACAATGAAAGAATTTGAGAGTTGATAACGGGTCATGCATTTCCACATCAAAGTAAGGGATAATAATATAGTTATATATGTGAGAGAGATATATACATACTTCATAATAAATCTATAACGTCAAATGTTGTATTTATTGATGAGAATTCCTTTCAATTATTTCATGGAATATGTTATGATAAAAATATGATTTTCATATTGAAATCATTTCTAAAAAATCCAAAAAATTAAAGAGAAAATTATAAAAACAAGTTCATTTAAAAATAACAAAGAAAACATATAAAAGAAGTTTCAAATACATGAATGTCAAATATGGTGGGTAATTACATACATATAATACAATACTAAAGAAACATTCCTTTCATAGTATTATAAAAAGGCTAAAAAGTGTATCGTTTAGAAAAGGACAAGATGATTCCTTTAAAAAAATTATGTTAAAAAATGTGTAATATTTTCATTAATTAATATTTTTTATAATGTTAAAAATAATCTTTAAAATATTATTAGAAAACATGGATATAAAAGAAAAATTGATTTTTGAAGGATGAGAGAAATGAACTAAACTTTTCATAAAAATATTTTCTCTGTCATTTTAAGTACCAAAAAGTGATAATTGGTACTATTAGTTGAGAATTTCATTGATAACCAGAGTAGAAAGAAATTAATTTTTTTATTGCATTGTTGTCATGTAATTTCCTATTATGGAAATTTAAGCATAAACAATCCCAATTGAAATGGGATTGAAACATAAACCCTTACCTCTTTGGTATATTTTGAATCATAACACCCTTTAATTAAGTAGATGGAGTATAACATAATATTTCATGATGTATTAATAATTCATGGTATAATATGTACAATGTATTCATATTAAAAATTTAAAATAACATAGCTGCATAAAAGAACAAGTGTCTCGAAGAAGGAAGCATTGAAATAAAACCCTTATCTCGTGTCTCAATTTTTTCGTGTATGTATTTTATCTCTTATATAATAAAATAATATAAATTATTTGTTTTAATAAGGATTGTTTTTGGGTTTATATGTTTATAATTAATACAGTAACTTAATTTTAATGACTTGATCATTTAAGTCCATGTCAGGTGTTTTTCAGGATGCTTAGTTCATACTTTTAAAATGGAATAGGTGTGTTGACCATGCTAAAATAGTGTATTGTCCCATATTATCAAGAATAATAATAATTATATACTTATAATATATATACTAATGTTATATGTTTTAAAATAACCATGGATCGTTGTTATGAAAAATGAATAATGTTAAAATAATGGGGATGGTAAGTCGTATGTACACATGTGTAATGGTTCCACTATTCAAAGACCATGATGGAAAGAAGTAAAGTGTTATATAATCTTTAAGTAAGTATTATAATATAATAAATATATTATTATTACATTAAATACTCTTATTTATACCATTCAAGTGGTTAGGTTACAAATAATAAATCACATCGCTTCGTGAGGCGGTAGTCTTCTGTACGCACGAATGACAATATCATTTTTAATGGATGGTAATATAAAAAGGTGTATAAAATATTAATCTTCCATAATTATTATTATTTCATTTAAATACTATATAAAAATAAAATAAATCAATATAAACATTACTGATATGTTATGATGAAAAATTATTTGCATTATTTTGTGAGGTGGTAGTCCACCGTACACACAATCAACAGTTTCATTTCCTATTTGATTGAAGAGGATACATTTATATATTATTACTTAAAAATAATAAAATCATAGTATATAATAAATAATAACATTATTATATGTTAATTTTAATATATAATTAAATTAGGAAAAAGAACAAGAAAAAATATAGCTCTTGGTGAAAATGATTACCTCTGCTTAGGAAAACCTCCTTAGGATTTCTTATTTCAGAATATAATTATTGTTGTTTTGGAAGAATGGAATCTCTATAAAGTGAAAAATGATATTATAGAGAGAATTTGGTCAGGGTTTTTAATCAAAATCTATGGATTATTTTTATAAGTGAGGGGAGGGGATTCCACTTATAAATGAGGAGTAGTGACATTTTTTAAATACCCAAAACTATTTAATAATCGGAAGTCACTCTAAAGATAAGGGAATAAAATTTTGAAGAAGGGAAAGGGGATAGAAAATAATTATCCACACCTATACCACTAATTTTAAACATGTTTTAATAATTACTTCCTCTTTACATATAAGGTTACTCACTTTTATCATATTAAGCTCTTACCACCATAAACATTTTTCTACATTTTTTAATATTAATAATAAATAAAAATTAAGTAAAATATATTATAAAATATAAATTATGATGACTAAAAGTATATAATACATTTTATCAAATTAAATTCACCTAATTTTTAAATTTTAATTTAAAATGATATGAACATGCGCTCTGTAAAACAATATTCAGAAAAATGGATTTCTCAAAGAAAATGTGATTTTATATTAACAATATTAATTGAAATAATCATTATATGAATTTAAATTAAAAAATATAGATATATTATCTATAATTTTCATTTAAATAATTCCATAATTTAGGATATTTTAATTAATTAAAATGGAGAAACATTATACACATTAAAACAGTTTTCAGAAAAATGTTTTTAAGGAAAAAAACATATAATGAAATCATGAATATATTTGATTAAAATTTAATTTATTGTATTATATATTAATAAGTAATACTTATGTTAATTTTTAAATAAATTCAAATAATAATGGTATATTTAAGTAAAATAGATTATTTAAATAAGTGATTGTTTTACAAAAATTAGTATTTCACACTATTCACTGGAAAATCAATATGTTTTGAAAAATACGAAAATTTCACACTATTTTAATATAGTTATTATTATTTAGAAAATAATATGTATTTAAAAAAATATCATTTAAAATTTTATATAAAATAATTTTATTATTTTCCCAAAAAATATATTTTTCAGGGAAACATATTTTTGGTAGAATAAAATATCATTATTAAAGTTGCGTTCTTATTTAATTATAATTTTTAAATAACATTATATATAGTAAAACAATAATATATATTTCATAATGAAGTTATTAATATCATGGTTATATCAGTAATGTTTAAATAATAATATTTTAATATTTTATCATGATTTATTTAAGCTTAGTGTTGCATATTGAATACTCTCTTGAGAATTGTGTTATTTTAAAATTTCATGGTTTTATATATAATAATATGGTGATCGTGTGGGGATATATTAAACTCATAATATAATGTAGAATATGAGGGAAAAATGTTGGTTAAACCGCTTTAAATAGGGATTGAAGATTGGTGGAAATCCATGAAGGAGATAATATTGGTAACTTGGCACCTTTAATGAAAACATAAAGAATGGAGGATATATGAAAACCAATTTTTTATATCCACTTTATCTTGATATTTCTAAATAATAAATCAATGATTTCAATTAGTATAAATTGATATAGAAGGATATTGTTAAAATCTAAATGAATTTAATAGAGAAAATTGTCATAAAGATGAAAGATTAAAATATCATCAGAACCAAATGAGTGTTCCAAAAAATTAAAAATATTGAAAAGGTAAACTGGATCAAGTCATGGCTAGTGTACATATGATATTCACATATTTAAGATATTAATGTTCATGAAACATTTTCTCTTATATTCTTTTTTGGAATGTATCCAAATTTTCGTGGAAATGTCTATGGAAATGATGTTCAATGTGTATAAAATAGATATAAAATCATTATTATTTAATAGAATCTCTGAGGATAATTTTTAAAAAGAGACACCAATTGGATTTCATGTTAATTAATACGAGATGATATCTTGGTAGTTGAAGAAGGTGTTGTATGAGATGAAGAAATCCATGGGCTAGGTATTAAAATTGAGATCAGTACGTGAGAAATAATGGATTCCAATGATGTGGAATTGATCTCAATCTATACATAATGAATTGAAATGATTACTAGATGTCAGTTCTTGTTCATATGGATAGAGTAATTTTAAGAATATCAGACAAATGCCAATGTTATATGTTTTTAGAATATATGATGTGTGAATTCAAGATATATATGATTAGGGAGATTTTTTTAATTATATGTTAATGAAGTATTTTATAATACTATTATTCTAAATCCAAATACAATAAAAAATCTCATTTGTTTTGGAAAATATGATTCTAGATTGATGAAAAAATAGTGCCTACTGAGGTGTAGTTTTAAAAATATGATGATTACAAGAAGGTCAATCTGAAAAAATATAGGTGAATTAGTGGAATTGTACTATAAATAATAATTACATGACCCTACATTATGTTTTCCCCATGGAAAAACAAATTGTTTGAATTTTGTCATAAGTAAATTCATATTCTAGTAGTAAAAATAATTCATTATTATATAAATAAATTAGTGCATTATGGTTTATTTCATCATAGAACATAACATCAATATTTTTTGGGATACACTGATGCAGATTAAATTTTTTTAGTAGGCGGTCAAAATTTCAAACTAGATGTATATTTTAATCTTATAGTTTTTTTCATTTAATGGATGTGAAATAACTAATAGTAAAATTCAGTTAGCACTATGAAATCTATATATATTTGGTCTAGTCAAACATATACTCTATTTTTATGTATAAAACAACTTAAGGATGTTTTAATTGAAGGGAAATATCTTATTTTAGTGAGATGTTATAACTAGAGTGCTGAAAATATTAAAAAATTTCTTGTCTATAATTAAAGGATAAATCATACTAAGATAAAATACCAATTCACTAATGAGAAGGTTAAACAAGGGATAGTGATGTTAGATTATTACTCAATACAAAATCAGTTAATAAATATCATGATAAAGGAACTACCCAAAGCTATTTTTGAAAGGCATCAGGTGACCCTTAGAGTACAACATCATATATCTAACAAGAAGATTTATGGAAATGATCCTCAATCACCTATTGAATTCTATGTGTATAAAAATACATGGTTTCTCTGTTGAACTTAATTTTTTGGTTTCTAACCCAATCTTATCAACTTTTAGTGAAGTTATCATTGGGTTTGTTGACTAAGGGGGTAAATTTCTCATTAGTTTCTTGGGAGATTATGTTTATTGTTAACGATAAGAATGGTTGAATTTGTTGATTCCAATTAAAAAGGAGAAATTATCCCTTTATAATTTTTTCACATGTTTGAGTGTCTTTGAATATTTCTTTATGGGGAGAATATTTTAGATGTTCCCTTAATGATAATGTTGAATAAGGATAAGTTTTCAAGAGTAAAATTTATTTAACTCTTGTTTCTCATATATATATTGAATAATGTGGGATTAAGTTTGGTGATTATTGATTCATTAATATAGTAACTAAATGTAAAAGGGGTTCCTCTACACTACTAGTTAGTTATACAATTTTCAAGAGATTTTTTTTGAATCTATATTGGAGGAGATTTCTAAAAAAACTAAATAGTGATTTTGTTAGATAAAATTCCTTTATATTATTTAGGGGTTTTTTTATAAGGAATAATGGTGTAACCATCAAGGAATAATAAAATGTCATGAGGGTGGTGTAATATAAAGGATAACAGATTTGGGATGGATATTTTTTAGAGATTAAGAAGTTCTATATGTGATAAAATTGTATGAAATCCTTTTTTATCAATTTTTTGAGTTCAATGCTTTGGTTAAAATTGTGAGATGATGATAAACACATTTTATCATATGATGTGATGGAATTTAAAAATACTTATATGAAATCGGAGGAAACATTAAAATAGTCATGGTTGATGGGTTAATGTTATAGACACCAAGAGATGTTAGACTACTTAGAAAAAGGGTTATATAGTAGAAGAAGTTGTAATGGGATTTCTAAATCTCTACCAGGAATGGGGAGACTCAGTATGGTAATTTTGGTTGATGTGTAATACAATAATATTTATAATTGGATTTTATAGATCCCCTAAGTCATGGACCAAGTAATGTTTAGTGTTGGGCTTCTAGACCTGAATATGAAACAATAATTTGAGTATAGAGTCACATGTTTCAAAGGGAATATTCCTTAGATGCATACTACATATTGGTTTTTGTCTCAACATTCCAATGTTGGTTTTTATATTTTCAAGATATAAATCAGTCAGAAGACTTGTAAATGAAGATATTATTGCTTGTAAAGCAGAGCACATTGATGAATTGGAGCCCAAAATGGGAATTTTAGATGACTCCATATTATGGTGGGTTGGAACCTAGTCAAAATAGAGGAAACATATTGAGTTTAAAATGGAGATCCTGGATTCATATTTGAAGAATTTTTTCAGGTTTAAGGGGTGTGTTTAGACTAAACTAAAATAGTGTCAGAAACTTGGTGTAATTATCAATCTTTGAGGAGCATGGTGATATCTACATCATTAGTTGTGGTAAATAGATTCTAATAGAAATATATTGCTATGTAAATTATAAAATAAAAAGGGAAGATTTGTAATCAATAATGATATAATAATAGGGTAAATTTATAAAATTGTTCAATATTTTGATATAGAGATAGAGGAATTCCAAGAATGAATGGTATAGGATGACTGGAGAGCTAGAATATCATCAATGAAAACCCATAAAATGCTTGAAATAATTAAATAATATTACTTATATGTATTTATTTTTATGTATTTGTATTCGTCAAAGTTTTACGAATGTCTTTATATAAATTATATTCTGAAAATGGAATGGTTTTGTTAAATTAAATCATTTATCCATAAATTATATAGTTTTTTTATTAATTTAATATATATAATTAATATAAATTATTTCATTTTTGTATTGATAATGTAAAATTTATCCTAGTTTTGATTTTAAATTTTTTAAAGAATGGTTTTTATGTGAATAGTGAAAGATTCCTTTTCTGAAATACATTTCTTTTATTTAAATAAAATAATTTAAACGTTCCAATATATTTTTAAATAAATTATTATAATATCCCTTTAATATATAATATTCAAATTAATTTTATAGGAATGAAAAATTATTTTTTATTTTGGCATAAATTCATTTTTATCCTTAAAAATGGATTTTCTCTAAAAACTTTTTTTCATTGTGTTTTGTGAACTTGTATTTAATTTTATTTATACCAATTATATAAATTGAATCATGAAAGATAATTTTCTATTTTTAATCAATAGTTTCAAATATTAAAATGAGGTCAATATCAATTTTTTCCATTATCAATAGTTTGATTGATAAAAAATGTTGTCGCCTTGGTAAAATGTTAAAATATGTTCTTTAATGTAAAAACAACGAGATAAGGTCCCAAAATCTTATCTTAATTATTAATAAAGGAAAATTTTTAAAATCAGGAAACATTATTTTTATATTTTGTGGTTTTACATTCCAATTGACCATGAGAGTGAAATAATATTATTTGTAGTCATTTTTGAATTATAACCATGTTACTCTATCACTTATAAAAAGGAAATATCTCTCCTATCTTATCCATACCACTTGATACTTTAAGTTAAACCAAGAGCTACCGAAAAAAATCCCTAAATCCCTACCCATTTCCTTGAGATAATATTCTCACCAAAGTACTTAACATTTATTTATTAAGAAGTATTCCAAATGTAGTTTTCGAATAATTGGTATAAATCTTAAACAAGTGTTTTAATGTTAATTTAATTTTCTACCTCGATAAAATATTCATTAACCAATATGATATAATAAAATCACTATATAAAATATATTTAAATGGTTTTAATTTTATTCTAAACACATTTTCATAAACTTTTTCATCCTATTGTAAATGAAATCATTACTCATTCATACCTACGGACTATAACCTCCCGTAAAACAATGTGTTTTGTTTTTCATCATGAGAACATATTGTTAGATAAAATAATGGATCAAATGAATATGTATGATATTTATAAAATAATTAAAATTAATTAAATGTAATATATTTCTTAAAATTTTTCCCCACCATTCGTCGGAAAAAATAATGTTTCTTATGTGCACGTGTGGAAAACCACCTCAATAAAGTGAGACGATTCATATTTTATTTTTGTCTCAAAAATAATTTCAAAAGTATAATGAATGAATATGAAATGTATAACATATTTAATATTTTTAATGTAAAATTTCATCTACTTTATTTCTTTCCCACACAATAGTTAGAATGAAAATTTCATTCAACAATACATATGGACTACCACCACAATAAAATGTCATGATTTATTTTACATGGATTCCTTATAGGCATGGTTTCTAAAATCATGTTTAAAATATAAATTAAATAACTATAATAATTTAATTATTGTTATTATAATATAACCATCACTACTTTGGTGATGATCAGTGCACCATTGGTGATTTGGGTTTATAAACTTAATAAAAGTAAAAAAGTCCAATACGAACAGAATGATCTTCTAAAAAAATAAAAAAAATAAAGTGAATAATGATAATTGAATGAACATGAAAATTCACTTAATCATGTAAATATATTTTATAATTTTATTATTCCTGACATAGTGAACATATAAATCTTGACAGGTCTTAAGGTATGAAAATTTCATTTTAAACACTTATTTGAATGTTTTCCCTCCAAATCATTTTCTTCCATGACCATGTTTTGAATTTTTTTAAATAATTTTATTATTTACTCATAAAATATTTTTAATGGATAATTTCTCATATATATGGATTTCATTAGAGTGTTAAAAATTAATATTTATGCTTTCTTGGACAAGTTATTTTTGACTTTTATAAAAGAGAAAAATATTTTTTATCATATATGGATTGACTACCTATTCTAACCATCATACCTATTATTGAATATGAATAATACTATAAAATTTATTTTTTAAAAAAATTATCATATTCCCACTCTTTTGGGAATTTTTCATTTTAAAAATTTTTAAATAAAATGAAGGTTTCTCATTTTTATTGTGAAAAAAATTGAATGTGTTTTCCTTATGGGTTGAAATAAATTTTGAGGGTTTCCTGATAAAAAAGTGTTAATGTAAAAATGTTTAGTTCATCATATGTTACATGAGAATTATAAAAAATGAATATTAATCCTAATATACTTATTGAAGATGGTTGAGAAAGTTATATATATCTACTTCATTCGGTAACGATTTAGTATTTTAAGGAGAAAATGATGAATATTAAAAGGTTGGTTAATCAAATACAATTAACTGGGATTTTGTTATTCAAGAATATGTTAAATTTGAGTAAAAATGGGTTTTGAATATGATTTACCATGATACCTATAAAATTATTAAAAATTTTTTAACAGAAATATTTTTATTTCATTCGATACGAAATGTTTTTTGAACTATTAAAGATGAAATGATTTTTAACTTCCCACACCTCACCCATTGGATTGGGAAGAGGTTGAGGTGTTAATATAATAAGGTGAAATCACCAAAAACTAGAAGATAGAATTAAATAAAAAATTCTTTATAAGAAATTGGGAGATGAATTTCCATTTGTTTATAAATGAAAATAACTACAAGAAAATAACCAAACAACCACTATATGATGTATGATTACAAAAATACCGAACTATAAAAAATCAAACCAAATGAAAATATTAATGTTCCAGGGGAAAAAAAGATAGAAAAAATCAAAAGACACCATCCAGAAACTCCCAAAGTACACCACGATCAAAATCCTCATTCCCATCCTATGGTGTCAAGATGCTTCACTAAAGAACTATGATTCCTTTCTTTTACTTGTGTCTCAATATATACAATTTGTAAACAAAAAATAGTGCCCTAGATGAGGGTGAGTATTAAAATCATTATGATTTACCCAAGTACTTCTCATATCATTCCCCTAGGTTGAACATGTTATCACACTTTCATAAAATGATTTAGAACAATTTAAATATGTTTTTAGAAAAATAGAAAACAATTTTAAAAACCAATAATGTATCTATGGAAAGTAATCAAACAAAATTGTAAAACCATTATATAATATATTTGAAATAACCATTATGCACATCCACACATAAATGAATAGGTGTTAGTTCAATACTCATAGGAGTTGTCACGAACCAACCCAGGTCGACCCTAAACCGGACACCCGGGTCACCTGAGCCGGCCCGCGACATGGCCTCAAGCGCGTCTCCCCTTACGCCAGAGGTTGCCGACTAGCAGCGAGGGTGTAAGGTAAGTCAGGGGGAGACTATACCCTCTTATCAAAGTGGAGGAAAGGGACCAAAAACACAGCAACGGAAGTAGTGTGAATAATAATAAGAAAGCAGCGGAAAACATTTTTCATTTATAAGGTTTGAAAAAAATTGGCGAACGACAGTTTATATAAGAGATGCATGCGTGACATGCTAATGATACAATGGAAGCATTAAATCACTTTACATACTCACACATCAATGTAGAAGTAAATGAACAAAAGTCTCAAGCCCCGAGGGCGATCTCCATGAGCATCCCGAGCCCCAACTCGGTCCTTTTCTCCTAACTCCAAGTACAAGAAACAACAACAACAAGGCCCTGCAACCAAATGGAATCTACTCGGGTACCACAGTGCAATGGAGGCCCGAGTAGGGTGTGAGATATAAATCTCAGTAGGCCGGAACCAACGGGGTCAAGCCCACTCTTGACCATGAAATATAATTAAACAAAGTGCTGGTATTTTCGAACAATAACGACACATTTCAAACAATAAACGCCCGTCCAGGTTCCAAAAAGGACACCTGACGACAATACCTGCTTCGGCCCATAGCTGGGATAAGAACCTGTTTAAAACAACACAAGTAAATTTGGTTCAAGCATAAAAACACTTTTTATCATTTTTCTCACTTACTCTATTTATTCACTTATCATTTCAACTCAGACTGGAAATCCACTCATTCTTACCTTTCTTTATTTGATCACAATTCACTCAAGTTTTACCCACATCTCTCATTCTTTTCATAAATCATTATTATCATTCATTCGGTGTAGATCTCCATGTCTAACACCCCGTATCACATTTGGTGTAGATCTCCATGTTTAACACCTAGATAATCTTTCAGTGTATATCTCCTTGTCTAACACCCCGTATCACATTTGGTGTAGATCACCATGTCTAACACCTAGATAATCGTTCGATGTAGATCGCCATGTCTAACACCCCGTATCACATTTGGTGTAGATATCCATGTCTAACACCCCGTATCACATTTATTTATTACTATTTATCAGTTAATTAATCAGTCTACACAATTCTCATTTCATGATTAATTCGTCACATTTAGTTATCCAAATCAGATCTCAACTTTTTATAATCAATTCTCACAATTAATTATCCTTGTTCAACATTCTGGAACTTGCATGAGCAATAGAAGGTAAACAAAAGCATATGGCATCAACATGCTTCTATGTGAGGTGATTAATGACATTAAATGATACAAGATAACAAACTTTCTCAAGCAAGACATTCAATTCAAACTATTACATTAAATTTATAACTTAAAGAACTTGGAAAAAGGGGCATTTAGGCGGGGCACACTCAAAGGTGTGTCCAAGAGGCAAGGCGAGTACCTAGGGTAGACTTTACCATAAACGAAGGCCACAATGGGCATGAGAGAACCACCAAAGCATTTCAATAATAAATAAAGAGGCATTGCCAGAAGGCTGCGACAAGGGACACAAGATGTGGCATGACATAAGCGCCGAAGTAAAGGGAAGAGGGTAAACACCCTACCCTAAAAGTTCTAATTACATGTTAAGCCATGAACATAGGAGGTGTCATGGCTCATTTATTCTTTCTCAAGAAGCAACGTCATTTGAGGTAACTAGTAAGGTACAAGTACAAGCATGTTATTTATCAAGTATAAAGTCAAGCATAAAGAGTCATAAGACTTTTAAGCAAGCAATCACAGAAAAGGAAATCTACTACTACATGTTTATTTTGAAGGCAGCTCACCTCCATTGGAAAAGTTTTATTAGAAAACATGCCATTACTTTATCAAACAATTCATTTAGTGATATTTAGCATTTACTTTAAAACTCATTCAACACTTAGCAAAGTTAAGAAGACAAACAACAAGGATAGCAATCATGAAATTCTATTGCTACATTTTTAGATTGAAGGCAGCGCACCTCAAAAGAAGGGTTTTATTATTAAATCGTTAGTTTAGTGACCAAACAACCTCTTTTATCTTATTCCTTCAATTCACACGATTTGCACAGAAGCATTTAATCGGAACTAAACTTGCATAATTAAAATGCTAAGTGCAATATTAAACTCACTATTACTTTACTTAAATTTAAAGGGCAAGGAGAGGGACCCTACCTCCAGGTGGATCCATCCATCCACTCCGGCTCAGGGTGCATTGTTACTAAAGCTGTCCCAGCTGCTCCCCCACGAGGCATATGTGATTTCACATACATATAAGGACACCTAGACTCTATGCACACGCTCCGCATGGCCATGAGCATGCGTAAGAAGATCCTTACACATATGCTTACACACATACACCTGTCTCCGCTCACCTGCACAGGCACTTTTTATTTATATAATGTGGACAACTAGCCCCGTACGTGTATATTTGCTACCATGGACAAATATACGCATGCTGGGGAAACCCACATACATATAAATACGTACCTATGCCTGCGCAGGTGAGTCGCCTAAGATCCGGCAACCCGAACCCATACCGAAACCTCCAACGCACTAAACCAAACCAACCAAGAACCTCTAAAACAACCTGATAAATTAATTTTGAGGTTGCGAAAACCAAAAACAGGTAGAAACCTTACCTCAAAAACCAACCGGCGGACCGAAAACACAGCAAACCGCCTCGCCTTCGGCGACTGTTGCCGGAACGCGCATCAAGGAGTCCCAAGGAATCATTCGCACACCCTAAAACCAAAAGAATGCCAAAAAATCGGGTTACCACAAAAACCCTAAATTCGTCCAAACCAAACGGGCACTGAAAAAAAGGGACGACTCGTCAAAGCGAGGATGAAGGACGCACCTAAAGACTTTACCGTGGCGAATCGAATCCAGAAGGTGAAGAAAACCAGACTAAATCATCTGCGGCAAGAGGAGGTCGCGTGTCGGGCCGTTGCGCGATGCAGCGGTTCGGTCCGAGCCGCTTTGCACAGCTGCTTCGGGGTCGGCCGAGGGAGGAGGAGAGGGAGAGGGGGGTTGCGCGTGGCTCGCGGGAGAGGAGGGGGTGCGCTGTGGTGGGGGGGTCTGCCGAGTGAGGGTGAGAGTTAGTTTAGGTTTTAATTTTAATTTATTTATTTTATTTTATTTTAATTTTAAACAAAAACTAAAACACACCCAACCCGCACGATTTTACTCGCACCGCCTGAAAAACTGTGTGCAGCCCGCGCGCCTGCTACCGGATACCCGGGGTACCCCGCACGGCTGACCCGCACAGTTAAACCTACTGCGCACCGTCCGATATCACCACTTAAAATGGATCCAGAACTCGGGACCTCGTTTGGAAGCTCGATTTTAAAACCGACCCACGGATAAAAGAAAAAGTTCAAAAACCTTAAAATTTTATCCGCTCAAAAAAAAATGGTTCGTTACAAACTAGCATCAAAAAAAAAACTTATCGCCCCCGAGAAGCCTTCGGAAAAAAAAGAAAACATCACCAGACTAACAAGGGTCGTGAAGTTTCATTCAACCGGTTGTATTGCATTTCCAACACCCAAAGAACCTTTAAGAATTTTCTAAGAAGACTGCACTTAAGACTTTACAACTCGAGCCAACGCTCAAGTTACAACTGAAACATCAAAGAAGAGCTTACATCTGGGTCCATTACAGGGACCTCAACCCAAGAAAATGATCGAATCACGATCGACCAACTAAAATTGGTCACACCAGATTTCCTCGAAAGACATCGCCGACCCGAAAAACACACTCGCCCTTAAACTGATGACATGATTTTAAAACTGTTCCGTTTTCAACCACACGCGCATCAAAGTCCTTACATGACCTTCGGTGATATTCTCAAGCCAAGCCATCACAAGACTATTATAAAACTATCGTGCCTCAGCACGAAGTGTAGCTCCAAGAAACCGTGCATCCCACACATAACCAGAGAGAGATTACGAAACAAACCAATAACTTTTAACTTTAGCGCGACGTATAACCGACACTATCTTAGTGTATCCAAGAAGACGTCAAGATGGGGGACATGCTCGACTCATCCAGCAGAGTACACTAATATTAAACCAAGGTCGCTGAGAAGATCAATCGGACCAAACTCCGATGCATATACCACCCGAGGCATTCGAATTCGTCCAAGATTAACCACTGAAACTCTTCCCGCACTAACGGAGTTTCTAAAGCATTGCGCACACTGCCAACCTTATCAATGTTGTGCTGCCAAGAAAGCACCGACATGAAAACCGAAACTCATGCGACACTACCCACCTTAGGAGTGTCCATGTCGTCGCAAGAACTAGCAGCTCACCGGCGCGCTATTTTTGAAACACTTTAATGCACGGGTGACGTTCCTCGAACTATGATCACCACATCATAAGCTCACACCGAAAACAAGGCAACTCAAGCACTAAGGGTACTACCTAGCACGGACTAGTCCCTTACGAAGCACACACGTCGACCCTACCTCTTGGTCATGCAAAACAATGATTACTAGGCTCAAAACCCCTTTCCAATTTATCCATTTCATTAATTCATTTCAACCTTTAATCATTTGAAAGATGATTTTAACAGACCCACAAGTACTATTTCACAACAAAGTACTTGGTTTTCAAACAACGTCCCACGGGCAAAACAGGCAAGTTGTAACAAACTTACTCTTCGACATTTAACATTTAAACTTTAGCAGCCATCCTTTAAAAAGTTTGAATACATGATTTACCCTTTTACCAATTATAAGTTGCCCATACACTTTATAATGGAAAATTGGCTCCATCTTAATCGCAACCAACAATTTTAGCCAAAGCAACCATGTGCTTACCAGCAAGCTAACAAGCCACTACATACAGCTAACACAAAGCAACAAGATGAAATCACTAAAACATGCTATAACACAGACCATGACACACAAGAAAGATAGAAAACATGACATATTTTCAAGGCACACAATCAAAATCAGCAGGCATCCTACTAATGCAACTACATGGCATGGCACATATGCATGACATGTGAATCTATAAGTGCCTAATATGATGCATGAAATGCTATTTCCTGACCATATCGGGCCAAGGAAAATTTTCAAAACCTCTTCATAAAAAAATAAGCAGTGGAAAGTACAACATTCACCCAAGGTGAAATCACATCAACTGTAACAGAAAAAAACATGAACATCAATTCCCAGCCCTGGCCACTTGGTCATTTACCGTACGGGGGGTGATCAGTCCCAGACACGACTATTACCCAAGTGCCGACACATTCCTAAACTCCTGTCTACCAATTCCGAAACAGTAAGACCGTGAAAAGAAAGAAACCTCCTCTGATACCATTTTGTCACGAACCAACCTAGGTCGACCCTAAACCGGACACCCAGGTCACCTGAGCTAGCCCGCGACATGGCCTCAAGCGCGTCTCCCCTTACGCCAGAGGTTGCCGACTAGCGGCGAGGGTGTAAGGTAAGTCAGGGGGGAGACTATACCCTCTTATCAATGTCGAGGAAAGGGACCAAAATTATAGCAACGGAAGTAGTGTGAATAATAATAATAAAGCAGCGGAAAACATTTTTCATTTATAAGGTTTGTATAAAATTGGCGAACGGCAGTTTATATAAGAGATGCATGCATGACATGCTAATGATACAATGGAATCATTAAATCACGCGATATACTCACACATCAATGTAGAAGTAAATGAACAAAAGTCTCAAGCCCCGAGGGTGATCTCCATGAGCATCCCGAGCCCCAACTCGGTCCTTTGCTCCTAACTCCAAGTACAAGAAACAGCAACAACAAGGTCCTGCAACCAAATGGAATCTACTCGGGTACCACAGTGCAATGTCGGCCCGAGTAGGGTGTGAGATATATATCTCAGTAGGCCGGAACCACCGGGGTCTAGCCCACTCTAGACCATGAAATTTAATTAAACAATGTGCTGGTATTTTCGAACAATAACGACACAATGCAAACAATAAACACCCGTCCAGGTTCCAAAAAGGACACCTGACGGCAATACCTGCTTCAGCCCATAGCCGGGATAAGAACCTGTTTAAAACAACACATGTAAATTTGGTTCAAGCATAAAAACACTTTTTATCATTTTTCTCACTTACGATATTTATTCACTTATCATTTCAACTCAGACTGGAAATCCACTCATTCTTACCTTTCTTTATTTGATCACAATTCACTCGGGTTTTACCCACATCTCTCATTCTTTTCATAAATCATTATTATCATTCGTTCGGTGTAGATCACCATGTCTAACACCCCGTATCACATTTGGTGTAGATCGCCATGTCTAACACCTAGATAATCGTTCGGTGTAGATCGCCATGTCTAACACCCCATATCACATTGGGTGTAGATCAACATGTCTAACACCTAGATAATCGTTCGGTGTAGATCACCATTTCTAACACCCCGTATCACATTTGGTGTAGATCGCCATGTCTAACACCCAATATCACATTTATTTATTACTATTTATCAGTTAATTAATCAGTCAACACAATTCTCATTTCATGATTAATTATTCACATTTAGTTATCCAAATCAGATCTTAACTTTTTATAATCAATTCTCATAATTAATTATCCTTGTTCAACATTATGGAACTTGCACGAGCAATAGAAGGTAAACAAAAGCATATGGCATCAACATGCCTCTATGATAGGTGATTAATGACATTAAATGGTACAAGCTAATAAACATGCTCAAGAAAGACATTCAATTCAAACTATTACATTAAATTTATAACTTAAAGAACAAGGAAAAAGGGTCATTTAGGTGGGGAACACTCAAAGGGGTGGCCAAGAGGCAAGGCGAGTACCTAGGGTGGACTTTACCATAAACGAAGGCCACAATGGGCATGAGCGAACCACCCAAGCATTTCAATAATAAATAAAGAGGCATTGCCAGAAGGTTGCGACATGCGACACAAGTCGTGGCATGACATAAGCGCCGAAGTAAAGGGAAGAGGGTAAACACCCTACCCTAAAAGTTCTAATTACATGTTAAGCCATGAACTTAGGAGGTGTCATGGCTCGTTTATTCTTTCTCAAGAAGCAACGTCATTTGAGGTAACCAGTAAAGTACAACTACAAGCATGTCATTTATCAAGTATAAAGTCAAGAATAAAGAGTCATAAGACTTTTATGAAAGCAATCACAAAAAAGGAAATCTACTACTACACGTTTATTTTGAAGGTAGCTCACCTCCATTGGAGGAGTTTTATTAGAAAACATGCCATTACTTTATCAAACAATTCATTTGGTGATATTTAGAATTTACTTTAAAACTAATTCAACACTTAGCAAAGTTAAGAAGCCAAACAACAAGGAAGGAAATCATGAAATTCTATTGCTACATTTTTAGATTGAAGGCAACACACCTCGAAAGAGGGGTTTTATTATTAAATCGTTAGTTTAGTGACCAAACAACCTCTTTTATCTTATTCTTGCAATTCACACAATTTGCACAGAAGCATTTAATCGGAACTAAACTTGCATAATTAAAATGCTAAGTGAAATATTAAACTCACTATTACTTTACTTAAATTTAAAGGGCAAGGAGAGGGACCCTACCTCCAGGTGGATCCATCCGTCCACTCCGGCTCTTGGTGCTTTCTAACTAAAGCTATCGCAGCTGCTCCCCCATGAGGCATATGTGATTTCACATACGTATAAGGACACCTAGCCTCTATGCACACGCTCCTCATGGCCATGAGCTTGCGCAAGAGGATCCTTACACATATTCTTACACACATACACCTATCTCCGCTCACCTGCACAGGCACTTTTTATATATGTAATGGGGACAACTAGCCCCGTACGTGTATATTTGCTGCCATGGACAAATATATGCACGCCGAGGGAACCCACGTACATATAAATACGTACATATGCCTTCGCAGGTGAGTCTCCTAAGCTCCGGCAACCCGAACCCATACCGAAACCTCCAACGCACTAAACCAATCCAACCAAGAACCTCTAGAACAACCTGATAAATTAATTTAGAGGCTGCGAAAACCAAAAAAGGGTAGAAACCTTAACTCGAAAACCAACCGGCGGAACGAAAACACCGCAAATCGCCTCGCCTTCGGTGGCGGTTGCCGGAACGCACATCATGGAGTCCCAAGGAATCATTCGCACACCCTAAAACCAAAACAAAGCCAAAAATTCGGGTTACAACAAAAACCCTAAATTCGGCCAAACCAAACGGGCACCAAAAAAAGGGACGAATCGTCAAAGAAAGGATGAAGGACGCACCTAAAGACTTTACCGTGGCGAATTGAATCTGGAAGGTGAAGAAAACCGGACGAAATCATCCGCGGAAAGAGGAGGTCGCGTGTCGGGCTATTGGGCGCTGCAGCGGTTCGGTCCGAGCTGCTTTGCATGGCTGCTTCGGGGTCGGCCGAGGGAGGAGGAGAGGGAGAGGGGGCCGTCGCATTGGTGGTCCGGCTGCTACAAGGTCGGCCGAGGGAGGAGGAGAGGGAGAGGGGGGTCGCGCGCGGCTCGCGGGAGAGGAGGGGGTGCGCCGTGGGGGAGGGGGGTCTTCCGAGTGAGGGTGAGAGTTAGTTTAGGTTTTAATTTTAATTTATTTATTTTCTTTTATTTTAATTTTAAACAAAAACTAAAACACACCCAACACGCACGGTTTTACCCGCACCGCCTGAAAAACCGTGTGCAGCCCGCGCGCCTGCTACAGGATACCCGGGGTACCCCGCACGGCTGACCCGCATGGTTAAACCTACCGCGCGCAGTCCGATATCACCGCTTAAAACGACTCAAGAACTCGGGACCTCGTTCCGAAGCTCGGTTTTAAAACCGACCCGCTGATAAAAGAAAAAGTTCAAAAAAATTCGCATTTTATCCGCTAAAAAAACGATTCGTTACAGGAGTTATATTTTCAATAACTAGTGTTTTCCTAATGTAACCAATACAAGGTGACCCAATGGCACACACCTCTTCTATAGGGTCACAATTAATTAAATTGAACTCATGCCTAATAAATATTACAAATACGATGCTAATATATTTTAATAAATCATTTATTTTATAATAAAATATATACACATTTTCCTTTCTTCAAAATCAAACAATAATTTTAAACCATCCTTTTAAAATCATGACCCAAATTCATTTTCCACAAACCAAACCAAATTCAAGAACTTCCAAATAAATATCAATAATGTGGTTTCTATAAAATATCTCAAGAATTACCAAATAAAATTCAAGATTTTAAATAAATTTGGAAACCAATATTTTATGTTCTAATAAATTGGAGTTAAGAGGGAATCAACCTATGTCTCAAACAAAATAAAAAATGATAAATGGCACAACTATTTCAAAAAACTAGCCTAAAAATTGTAAAATTGTCCTTATATCCCATTCACAGCCATAAAAAACATATATCTTCAATATTAAAATCATATATAATGGATCTATCCATAATAAAATAGATCCATGATTCGAAGAGAGGTAATAATAAGATATTAAATGAAAATAAGGAATAAAAATTACTTACCAAAAATTTAGTCCTCCAATGCACTTTGATTCACCAAGGAATTACTACAAAATCAAAAATAATAATGTCTCTAGCCATAAGATAAAATTTATTTCGTGTTATAGATGGATTAGAGAAACAAAAAGTAGTTATGGGTCAAAGATGAGTTTGATCCACAGTTTTCCCATTTATTTTTTCATGATGTACGGTAATGGAGAACAATTCAGAAAATTTTGTACTAACCATCCATGAGATACTATATCAAAGAGAACCTCTCATGGTTGAATCACACAATTAGACAAATTTTTTCCAACTTTACACTGTTTTCTGTATAAAATGATATTAGTCGTGTATAGTTTCTCATAGGCTTCTTTCATAGTTTGGCCAAACTATGTTCCAACTATATGCTTACCCATTAAACTATGTTTTCCATTTCCTAGTTTTCTGAAGGCATTGAATGGTTTCTACTAACCCTTATCAAGACTTGAACCTCTATAAAATCCTCCAAATAGGTCCAAAACCCCTCATATGTTTGAAAACATAACATAAACATTATATATAATTAAAATACATAAATAAATGTTTATGTACCTGAAACCAGGGGTTCTGAATGCCCCCCACAATTCAAATTTCATTCTCAATATTGTAAAAAAATTACATTTCCTTGGATGATATCTGGCCATTACTCCAACATTTCATTTTCATTCTCCCATATTTCTATCAAAATTTGATAATGTTTCAATAAAACCCACACTATAGTAATAATTTTATCGCACAAGACTTTCCCATACCTATCCAAAATCCATAGCTAGAAATGAATTAAAGTAGAATCCATCTCAAGGACAACATTTTCACAGAAAATAATTTTTTCACGGTTAGTTTGATGCTTCTCCGGTTCATATACAAGAAACACAATATGAAGTAAACTTAAACTTGGTGGAGAATCCATCCAATATGTCACCTCAACAACTAGTTCAAGTATCTATGAAGGGACTATTTATCAAAGATATAACATTATATGCTTATGAAAATGATTATGTCCATGACATGGAGGGAATTTAAAGAACACATGATCACTCACCTCAAAAAACAATTTCCATCAGAAATAATACACATATGATTTCTAAAAACTCTATGTCGTATCCATTTTATTTATGTACAACTAATTATTTTATGTTTCCTCTTGTATAAGGCTTTCTCTATCCAGGGATGTCTCACATATTTTCACACAAAAATGGAAAATGATAGGGAAATCCATAAAATACTTCAAAAGGATCAATATTTATTGATTATTTATAACTGTTTTCATATGATAACTCCTCTAATGGTGTTTTCTGATCCCATGATCCACCAAAATATATTATATAACACTTAATCATGTCTTCCAACATTTTTATCTTACTTTTGGATTTTCAATAAATTTGAGGATGACATGTCATACTCATACTAAAATGAATCCAATGGTATGGCTATAATAATTTCTAAAAATGGGACATAAACCACCGATGTCGATCTGATAATATCAAAAATAAAACTCCATATCTTCTTAACACATATAAAAAATAATATTTTTACAAATAATACAATTTATTGGACTCATGAATATGTATTAAGTGGGATTAATTTTTGATAAAATTCACTATCACCCAAATAAAACCATGTTTACAAATTTTGATGGAAAAACCTATAGAAAATCCATTATTTTATAATCCCAATTACGCATAAGAATCCCTAATTACAATTTTATTATTTTTGGCCAATAATGATATCCATTATACTCATGAAAGGTGAGGTATCACAAAAAAAACTCATCCACTTTTCTTTTCACGTCTTCCCATCAAAAAGTTTCTTACAGTGTAGTATACATCATTTGTATTCTAGTATGAACAGATCTTCTCAAATGGTGGTAAGCATGAAAAATGATTTCCTAAAACCATAAGTTTGACCATATAGTCTCAAAAACACAAAACTGGTCTTTTGTGAAGCTTCCAACTGTCAATATAATCCCTCTAATGAGTTTTGACCTCAATGAAACTCATTCAAAAACTAACGTCTAGGCATATTTAACTTTCCCAACCAAATAATCAACTAGAGAAACTTAAAAGAAAACTATAGAACTATGATAGTATGGTTTTAAGTCATGTTAACTTAAATCAATATTTTCCTCAATTTGAATTCTATATAGTGGTGACCATAGGGTAATCTCTCGAAGAGGTTGTACTTTGAGTTTCCATACTGTCACTATTGTTTGAGTTATTTTTCAAAGAAATAAAAATGGTGGATTCGATGACTAGTTTGAAAACTAAATGAATCTAAACGTAAATAAATTTAATGTGATAGATAGAAGAATTTATTAAAAATAAGGTTTTTTTAAAATTATATTTAAAATAGCTGCCACAGATAAGCTTCCACCTCTTAGACACTCCCCTATTCATCATTTAAAAAGACTTCACAATTGAATTTCTAAATGTAGAACAAGGATCCGCAGGTGAAAACTCAAATATATATATATATATATATATATATATCATATTAAGATTTTAATATGATTATTTTCTATCATATTGAGGTGATTTTAATAATTGAACATCTCTAAGAAACAAAACCAAATCAGAACCCCCATGCTCAATGAAAATATCTTGCTAAAGATGTTTAAATATTGAATTCGAATAATTTAATTCATTGATGGGATAACCATCCAAAAAAATTTGTTGAAATAATATTTTAAGAAATTAAGCTATCACATTTATTCAAGAAATATTAGTTCAAGATAATTTAAAATAGAAGTTACACATTAAGATCAAAACATAGAAGAGAGTGTTTTTTGGGTGTCATTATCCGCAACCACATAGGGATTAGTCGATCATCATCGAAGAAGACTCCATGTTAATCATTATTTCATTGATGGACGACCTCTTGATCAATATCACAATCTCCCCCATGGAAAAAAGAGATGGTGGTGGATCTTATGGTGGTTAGGTGCTGTACAGGCTGGTTTGGAATTCCCCAAAATATGGGCCAAGGGGTGCCTTTTATAGGAACTCTTGTCAAAACAATGAGTCGTGTCACCATTATTATTATTTTTTATATGCTTCGAAAGGTACACGACATGTACTGGGGGTTTACGACGTGTACCCTCCTCCGCATCTTCTAGATCTGCAAAACTTTCTCACGTAAATATCGTATACAGGTTTGACTAGTTGACTGACTACACGACAAGTACTAAGAGTACATGATGTGTGAATGCTCTTCACAGGGTGTTTTGAAGTCATGACATGTCCTACGTGGTAAATTATTTTTGAAAAGGTCGCAACATGTACTTGGGGTACACGATGTGTAGGCATTCTGATTCAGTTTTACAACTCCTTTTCACCATAATTCATTGACGCACTACTTCACTTCACTTGTGGTGTGAATATTCATTTAGCTACAATACTATAATACATAAGACAATTAAAAATAGTTAAGAATATAGAATTAACAAATTTTCAAAATTATGATCAAAACATTTCATTAGTCAAAAAATGATGCAATTTCACATGAAATGAAGAATTTGTCGGGTTAAAGATATTTAATTATAGGATAAAATATTTGAGAATCTTATCTTCATCACACTACCTCATTTTTCGAAATTTTAGTTCAGGTAATTAATATCCAAAATTAGCTTCCATTGGTCTAAAGATTATTTCCCTAACTTACTATATGGATTTCTACTTTATTCATCTGCCACAATGTTCTATTTTACTTACTTACACATTAATTCAAATTCAAATTTTGAAGATACTCCATTCTTAGTAATTATATAATATTTAAATCTCTTTGTGAGAAATTTTGTTTCAAGATCTTATGATTCTTAAAAACCCTAAATTTCTCAACAAATATGTAATGATTGCATTTATTAAAATCATGGTCCACAATAGATAAATCTAAATATTTTTTTGGTTAGTTCATATCATGTAATATTAATGGATTTAAGCTATAAGAAATTACATGATCTCCCCGCATGAGAACACACGCAAAACTAGATCCTGAAGCATAAAAATACACCATATATCCTTGTTTGGATTCTGGATGTACCAAGATCAATGGATATGAAAAGTGAAATTTAATCTCTTAAAAATAATTATGAAATTTGTCATTCTATTGGAATGTAAAAATTTCCCTTGTAAAAGTATCAATTGGCGATGCTAGCCCTGAAAAGTCACTATAAAAAATAGGTAATAAATAGCTAGAATGAGGAAGCAGTGTATCATGGTGAATTTGTTTGGAAATTTTCAAGAGACTATAGCATCTATATTCTCTAGATCTATAAAAATACCATTTTAGATATAAAATTTCCCATGCAAATTAACTATCTTAGGAGAAAATCAATCATTGAATGTTTTTCATATATATGATGATCCTGTAATATATCCCCCACTATTACCAAGAGTTTATCATACTCTGCCTTTTTCTAATACACTACTATATCATCCACAATCACCAATATAAAATAATATAGATAACGTTTAAATAATCGTTTATTAAATTCCATAAAGACATATGTTTCCTTCATAAGACCGAATGGCATGACCAGAAACTCTTAGTGGACATATATATTTTTGATAGCTCTCATCGAAATATCCTCCATCCAGACTTATAGTTGGTGATATTATGAATGCACATTAATTTTAGAGAACCATTTTCCCCCTCAATTGATCAAACATGTCATCAATTAGTGGAGGAGGATACTGATTATTTATCATAACATGATTAGGATTATGATAATCTGGAAATGACTAATAGTCTCATC
This sequence comes from Viscum album, assembly GCA_963277665.1. Taxonomy (NCBI): domain Eukaryota; kingdom Viridiplantae; phylum Streptophyta; class Magnoliopsida; order Santalales; family Viscaceae; genus Viscum; species Viscum album. The sequence goes on along the minus strand of OY728132.1, from coordinate 813,633,937 downwards.
CACTATTTCACAAACAAAACTGGTGCTACCCAAGAAATTTTACTAGGCCGAATTAACCCTTAAATTTCCAACCCTTCCCATCGGACTTTAAATTCCCTTATATTTTGGTCCATCTGATAATATGGAAGTGAGATAAGACTGATCCCTGGTATGATATCAGACATAATCCCCACCTCTCTTGTGGGTGGAAACCCTATGAAATTATTAGAAAAAACATTATGAAGATAATAAAAAATTATTGGAAAAACTATATTCTCAATCTTATCCACAACTTCCAAATTCAATTATACCAACTATTTTGAAATAGTTCCAAACTATGCTTCCAAATATCATTCTACAAAGAAATTTACATTTCAATATCCTCTTAAAATATGCTCAACACAGTTTTTTGTTATGAAACCAACCCATTGGGTATAATAATCAATGTGAACTTGGATCAGTTCTAACCAATTCATACCCTGGATTAATTCATAGACATTTATTTCAATAATAATGAAATTATAGAGAAATTCAACCCCATCGATAGTTATAAAACAATTTTTTCACATAAAGGCTTCACATTCTCTTTTTCCATGATGAGTTTTATGTGTCAAAATAGATGATGTCATCTCAACAGGCGAACCCATAATATTAACAACACAAGAAGTAATAAATCAATGGGACTTTCCTATATCAATCAAATAATTCATAAAGTTATAATTCAAAAGAATCACACCTTTCACTATCGAAGGTCCATATTAATCATCCACAATAATATTATCATCTTCATAAAATTTATTAATCACCACATGTTTCTCTTTATTACCCTTATGTGATTAAAATGGTTGAGGATTTATGATATATATGAATCAAAATGGTTTTCACGGTTTTATTGATCAGAAAAAATATGTTTCACTCATCTCGTCAACACATATGATGCCTATGAAGCATGAGATGTGTCCTTATCACCCCACCTTGGAGAACTATAACAATAACAATGAAGATTTACCATATGGTTGCATTTTTAAAACACTCTAAGTGGTGTCAGACAATCTCTCCTCTTAGGCTCAATAGAATGACACATAAAACCATCAGGTTTACTCGTTGGTATTGGAGGATGATTCAATGAGAATTCAGTCTAATTTTGTGCCATACCACCACCAAGGAAATAGGTGTCCCTCATAATATTATTCTTATAATTAGAGTTCTCACCATTTTTCATCAGTATCAACATGCTTCCTCCACCAGTATTTCCTTATATGATACATTATTCCACTCTCTCTATATTTAACATCACATTATAATTCATTATAGAAATGATAGAAATCGTTGAGATTTTTTGGTTTTAACCCCAATTTGAAAATGTGTGCCATCAAAGATCCACTTTCGGTATCTTTTGGTTAAAAGAAAAATAAATTCATATATTTATACACATAATATATTACTAAGATATTATAATACTTAAAACTAAGTAATTCCATTTTCCACTAATTTTAAATGTGTGTGGATATAATTTTTTGTTGAACAATTCATCAAAATCCTCTCATGTAATGCTTTGGTCAAATTTATCCAAAACTAATAAATCCCACCAATTACATGGAATATCATCCAACATGTACATTATTAACTTCTCCACTAACTAATATCATATTCTATGGATATTGAAGATTTGATTCATCCTATTTTTTCACACTTCTTATTTTTCATGTTCGGAAACACCATAAATGATTGGTGGATTCTAATTTTTCAATTGATCTGAATGAAAAACTTACCTTGATTCATTATTTATGTTCCATCTATCAAAAAATTAAAATTATTGGAAAATAATTTTAACCAAATGACGGTTCACCTAAGCCTCATGTGAAAATCCACAAACCCAGACCAATGTATCAAGAAGAATCAACATAGAATTGGGATACCATACCTTTACCTATGTCTTGATTTATAACATCTGAAAAATCACTGTGTTCCTATTATAGGGGGTAAGTATAAAACACTATAATATTTTCAAAATGTTTTCCCTACTCACACAACTATGATAGACCATTTTATCACATTTATATAAAATATTTTAAAAACACTATAATTATTTATTATAGAAGTTCCCAAAAAAATTCCAAACACAAATATTATCCAATGAGATCAAACAAAAAATCATTAAAAAATTTCTCAAATAAATTTGGTACACCCATTACAAAGAACCAAATAGAAATTCCCAAGTGATAGTTGCATACCCATGAGTGTTGTAATATCAATATTCTAATTCAACACAATGTTACCATTATCGGGTTCCATAATGGAATATACCCCTTCAATATGGTCATGTTTAATGAAAATGAACTCACACAAACCAAATATAAAAAAAACCATGAATATAATTCTCAATAATTCATTTAATTTTTTGATTAGAACTCTATAAAAATTTTCTATGCAACAAAACCAAACCATAATTCTAAACAATCATTTTAAAATCATGATCCAAATGCACTTTCAACAAAACAAATAAATTTCCTCACTTTTCAAAAGAACATCACTATAGAGTTCTCAATCAAATAAAGAAAGGGATATCACAATAATTTCATGAAATATAATGAATTTAAATCCATTACATAAAGTTATAATCTATATTAATTGATATATATTCCACCTACCTATTATACATTACTTAAAATGAAGTATAGAACAATAACATCAATAACTGATCTTAAATATCCTAAAACAGTCCTTAGATCTGACTAAAATCCATGAAAACATATATAAACCTCAAATATTTAAATATAATTGAATGGGTATATCCATAAAAAAGTATATACCTGTTTAAAAGAGAGTAAATAGGAAGATATCTTTGGAAAATGGTGAATATTGATAACTTACTACTGAATCTGGGCCTCCCACACAATTTTATTCTCCTTGGAATTTCCCCGAGATTAAAAGGAATAGTCTCATCGTCCTTATGATAAAAAAAGAAGTAATTTCAAGGATACATAAGGAGAAAAATAGTTAAGATGATAAATTGAGTTTGGTACACAATTTTTGTATCTAATTTTTTATGTAGCATGGTTGGGGTGCATAGTTAGGAAAATCAAGCACTAATCTTGCATGTGATTTTGTCTCGATGAGAACCTCAAGTAGTTTTCTACTAGAGTTATAAAAACCATTTCAAACCATGTATTATCCTCTATCTTTAATGGTAGTAGGATTATGGGGTTTCTCTTAGGCATCCGCATTGTTTTTCCATATTGTGGGCCTACCTGGTGACCTATGTTTTCCTTTACATGGTTTCAAGTAGGACCATTCTAGTTTCAAATAACAGTAATCAAGCCATAAACCTCTTGAAAAGACTAAAAAAATTTCCAAAACCCCTCAAAACTTCATAAAACTTCACCCCAACATTATATTTAACTAAATTACATAATAAAGGGTCAAGTACAAGAAACTAGGGTTGCATTAGATTTGAAATGTTTTCACGAGTTCCCTAGTTCCTCAATATATCATCATATTTTTAATATTTTTTACAATGTGTAATCAAATATTTTATATTTTAATTGTTTTTTTTACATGTGGGAATTTTTTATTTATGTTATAATTTTTAATAAGATTTATGAAAATTCATGGGATTTAATGTTTTTATTTGACTAATTAGTTAATTTTAATTTTATCACCCATACTAAGATTTTTTATCTTATCCCACATTTTCAAATATTCATCATAGGTTTTAAGTATGAGTATGAGATATAGATAATTCAAATGTTCCACTTTTTGATTTACGTAAAAGAGGTAATAGTGTCTTGATCGAAACAAGCGTATAAACTTAAAGCCCCATTTTTTTTGGAAAAATCTACACTATATGGATTTTTTCACATTGTTATGTAATTTTTTCCGAATTATGTTAAAATATTGACCCAACAGATTATGATGATATAAAAACTGAGATATCCTTTTAAATAAAATCAATTTTTTTTGGTTTTTTAAATAATGAGTTGCGATTGATGTCTTTTGATCATAGTCTTCACATCTTTTTTGCGTATGAGAATGCTAAATAAAACTCTTAATAAATTCATATTTATGATTTTATTATCATGATAATGAATTTGAATATTTTAATTTGGTTTCATCTTATTCAGGCCTACTTAGTATTTTATTCCATAGGGGAATTAATTAATCTTATTTAGAAATAAATCTAGGGGATAATTACATTCCTCATTAAAAACCTATAATGGATAGAATTGATAATCTTGTATCAGTGTTAAATCTATTAAACCAAGATATTAATGGTGGCACCTATGAAAGATAGCCATCAAAATTTCCACTAAGGAACATTTCTATAGTGGAGCATTTTAGGAAATATTCCCCATGTGATTTAATTTTATTTTCAGACATGGTGAATGGTGTAGGTTGGATAAATGTGTTAGAGATGATATTCAGTTTATTTTAATGTATATATCATTAAATTTCAATTGTTATAACTTATCATTTTTATGATAAACTTGTCGATGTTGGTATCTAATTATGAATGAAATGGAAAAGAATAATATTGAATCCATAGAGTGGAATGTTATTGAAATATATTTAATGTATATGTTTTTTCCTAAATATCAATGACTTATAATTAAATGGAAATATCTAGAGATGAATAAAAAAGAAGAAGACTCTGGTAATTTGTGAATAAAATTTTACCAGACTTGGAAAGTATACATTGAATTTTTTGTGGACTAAATGATTAAATTTTATAGATTTTACAATGTTATGAAACCATTTTTAAAAATATAACTAGCCACTCATTGATTTAAAATTTATTAATAGTTTTTCGATTATTCCAAGAGTGTTGATATGGAGTTTACTAATAAATATGTACATCATCACAGAAAGTTTTTGAAATGATCAATGTGGAAACTAATGTACAATATTTCTACCCATAAAAATGGAGGTTAACCCCTTAAATGTTCCATATGTGGTAAAATACATTTTAGAGAAAGTTTGATAGGATCTTGTATGTTTCATTATTTTGGAAAACTCATTCATTAGGCATGTGACTGCAAGAAAAATAGTTCTTTTTGAAAAGTAATGGGAAAATAGATAACAAAACAGTATTAAAAATATTTAATTGTAATGACATTGTTCATTATTAATATACATTTCCAATAAATGATATGAAGTATAGTGATCCTACAGACTACAAGTATGAAGTTGTGGAAATGTCAATATCTATTACTGGACAACCAAATGAAGTAGTGATAGTAACATTTCTTCTTTACATAATGTATTAAAATTTATTGTTTGATTCAGAATATAAATAATCTTTGATATTTGGGAAATTTGAAATTAAAACCAAAACACTGTCTTAACAAATAAATTTATAACTTTTGGTAAAAACTTCTGGGGTTGTAAAAGGGAAACATCAAATTATAAAAATATTCCAATTAAAAGTTATCAAATGGTTTTCCTAAAATTATTTTTTTCTATTCCCATTATATAGTTTAATGTTATTATAGGAATGAAGTGGCCTTCATTTTGCCATTTTAATATAAATTGAAGGGCTAAATAAGTTTTTTTATTCTAAAAGACATATATTTTGTATACAAGAATAAATTTAAAAATTTAAAACATATTATGAAGTTGAGAACTAGATTAAATATGAGAGTGAAATTTATCTTCCCTATATTATTTTAATGATTTAAATTTTATATATTTAGGATTTTCTCGTAGTCAATGAATTTCTGGATGTATTTCTGGATGATTTTCATGATGTTTTTTTAAAATAGAGAGGATAAATTTACTATTGATTTTTTTTCATGATTCGAAGATAATTATAAAATCCTATTATCAAATGAGTTAGGTATAATTATTTGAATTGAAACAACATTTATAATATTTTCTTTATAAGGATTTCATCCAAACTATAAATTCACATTGAGGTGTTCTGGTTTATTTATTAAAAATAAAGAATGATTGGTATTACTTTTCATTGATTATCAAGAACTCAATAAAATTAGTTTCACGGTAAAGAATTTGTTTCTACAAATTGATGAATTATGTTATTTTCTCTAGGATGTATACTATTTTCAATGATTGATCTCTAGTATATGTATCACAATTTGTATTTAATGAAGGAATACACTCTGTGGATGATGTCTCATAGTAGGTATAGGAATTAACATTTCTTGTTTATGTCTTTTAGGTTAACGAATATGCATGTTATACTTACGAATCTTATGAATATTTTTTTCTATATGTAGTTGGATATATTTGATGTGGTTTTAATTGATCCAATTATTTTTTATTCTAAAATTTATGGGGAACATGAGAAACACATAATGATTTTTTAGGCTTCAAAATAAAATATATTGTATAAAAAATTCATTAAATGTGAATTTTTTTTACAACATGTTCAAATACTTGGGAATATTTTTTAGTAAGATTGCCTAACTATTAATCCTTTAAAAAAATTAATTTCACAACTTTCCAATGAAAACAAACATTTAGATTTTATGTTGTTTTGGAATATTGGGTTATTTTCAATGGTCTTTTTTGAGATATTTTATCATTTATCTTAACCACTTATTAATTTTCCTCACCAAGTTAAATTCATCTTGAAAAATTATTGTGATAATTTTTTTTTCAGAATTTAAAATAATATTGGTTAATTCTATGGTGTTATCCTTTAAAATAACATATAGTAATTTTTTTGTTTACAATGATTCATAATTAATTAGAAAAATATGTGTCTTGATAGCAGATGATAATGTATTTTTATGTGTTTCACATCAATTAATACTCTATAAACATAATTACCCTACACATTATCTTTTTCTCATAGTGGTGGGGTTTTCATAAAACAATTTGAAGAATATTTTATATGGGGTAAAATGTGAAATATATATTGACCATAAATGTTTAAAAATATATTTAAGAAATAATATCTTAGAATGATGTAGAGAATATGGTTTGGAAAAATAGAATATTTTCATTTCATGATTCATTATCATCATGGTAATGTAAGTGAGGAATACTATTCCTTTAGTCAAACATTTAATGTATCATTGACCATGATACATTGGTAACAAGATAATTTAGTTAATAATTTCATGAATATATCCCCATATATTGTGTATATAGGAACACCCTCTCATTTTTATCAATGTGTTAGTTCATATATATTAGTAAGATAGTATTAATAATTATCATAAAAAATCATAGTCTGCATGAAATAGTTGAGTTTGTAATGTATGGAAATTATTTTGTATTTAATATTGAAAAAGAAGGTTCTAATATATTTGGTAAGAGGTTTTGTGTGATAAGAAATTCCCAGTTGAAGAATAAACTATTGAGTGAAGCTCATAGCCTTCTATTTTCTATTAATCCTAGTAGCACACTGATTTATATATACTTATGGGAATATTATTGGTGGGAATGAATGAAAAAGGATATTATTATTTTTACTATGAAATGATTGACAAGTAAACATGTTAAAAATGAGAAATAACCCTCAAAGGGGAAACTTCATCCATTAATAGTTTCTTAATGAAAATCAGATAATATATCTATAGATTTTTTTGAATTATTACAAAAGACAAATCATGGAAATCAGGATATTTTGTTTATTTTTGTTTGATTGAATAATTATTATCATATTTTTCTTATAAGAGATGTTATATACTTAGATAAACATGCAAGAATTTATCATAAAGAGATAGTCATATAATGTGGTGACCCTATCACTAATGTATCTGAAAATGGCCCTAGATTTACCTAGAAGTATTATAGGGTACTTCAAAAAAAATTGTTTACTGGATTAAATTATAGTATAGATTCCCATGCTCAATTTGATGGTAATTCAGAGTGAAAAATTTCGAAATTTAAAGCAATTCATCCTTCATATTCTTTATATTATCAAGAAAGTTGGGTCCAATTTAATTTATTTTCTTAATTTCTCTATAATAAATGTTTTTTATTCCAGTGTATAGTGGGTACATTTGGATTCATTATATACGAAGTGGTGTTGAACTCCCTCATATTAGAAAAAAATTTTCAATGGAAGTGGTTGGGACCAGAGTTTGTATTAAATAATATTGGGAAGGTATATTTGATTCGACACAATATGAGGGATTCCAAAAGTATGAGGAATAATTATATAGATAACTATATGAAATATCTCTCATTTGAGGAATGCAATTGTATTTTTTATAAAGTATTTACTTGGAAAAGATTCATCAATTTTGGAAAAAATGGAATGTAATGTCATTGTTTTTTATATCATATGAAATTATAAAAAAATGGGATTTGTATCTTACTATGTAGAATTACCATTGTGTTTTTCCCAGGCACATGATACGTTTCATTTTTTGTTTCCAAGGATATATGTACTAAATAAATCTCATGTTTTGAGCCCTGAGGTGGTAAAATTAGAAGAGAACATTTTCTATAAAGAATATCTTGTTTATATATCAATTGAAGTGAGTTGGTAATGTTAAATTTTGTGATTCAACAATTCATGGTTTTATGCATGAATCTTATTGTTGGGAACGAAACATGATAATTTGAAAAATAAAATTGAGGGAAATGCGACCTCTCTTGTCTATATAATTATTAAAATTGTGAGAATGTAATTACTTATAGTGTGAAAGAATGTGACCACCTAGGTGAACCTATAAATAAATCATCATTTTGATTAAAAGGTATACATTTTTATGTATTCATATTCATTATAGTTTTTTAAATGACATTATATAATTTTTCAAAAAAAAGGATTGGTTTAATTTAGTTAAATTGTCTCCCATGTATTAAATTTTTTATATTAAAATATTTATTTCTAAATATCACAATTTATATTTGTAAAAAAGTATATTATTTTAGGATTCATCATATAAAATTTATCTATGGGGAATGTTGGTATTTTTCAAAAAAAATCAATTTTTAATTGAATTGTGAAAAATGATGATTTCTTCAAATATGTTATTTCATTTCATTAAATTATTTAATATAATTGTGTAATTTTTTGGGTGGATTAAATTAAAATAAGATATATTTGATAAAATATAATCAAATAATGTCATGGGAATCAATATTATATTTGATTTTGGCATAAGTTCATTTTTATTATTAAAAAAAGTATTTAAAAACTATTTTTTGTTTGATTTTTCGCACATGTGTTAAAATTATTTTCTAATAATTATAAATAATCATTCATGAATAATGTAATTAATATTTTTAATCATGTCAATCAATTTTAATAATGAGGAAAATTTATCATTTGATCTTTATCAATACTAACAGTCAAATAAATACTATCATTGTAGTGAATGGGGAACACCTATTGATTAATGTTATAACTAAGTGTTAAAGAAACAAAATATCGTCTTAATTATTATTAGATGATTGTATTTCGAAAAATATCCAATTATATACTAATTTTAAATTTTTAACCTCCACTTTACCAGGAATGTGACTTAATATTATTTTAAAACATTGAATAATTATGAGAGTGACCCTCCACTCACTTATGAGAGGGAATCACCACTCCTCAATGATTCACACCACTCTATCCTTTTATATAATGACCCATACCATTAATAGATGGATATTGCGTATTATTAGATTATTATTAATTAAATAAACTTATGATATATCCCAAAATTATTATGTTTTACTGCCTTTGGAAACATAGACACATAAACAACTATTTCGTAAGATTCTCCCATCATGTTGTTCATAACAAGAACACTTCTTAGACATATCATTTATAAAACCATTCATAACATCATTAGGAAATAAAACATCAGACATGGTGAGGCTAGATTCCCATTAATTCTAATCATTGAATATATCAATGATGACATTAGCATAATAAAAGAACAAGTGTAAGAGAACATGGGATTCACAATTGAAATCCATACCCTACATATCATAGATCCTAATCTTGAGTCATGTCATAAATATTTTTAGTTCATACAACATTAATCATAATATATTCAAATAACATTATCTAGGAGACCATAAAATTATCATAATACATGGAATCATTGAATACATATATAAATAAAAAATCATTTCCATAGTAATCAAGGAACATTTTGAAGACTATCATTGTGGAATGGGGTCACTCAAAGAAAACATCACTATAATCATGTATCACTCCTAAGGATATCACAGTTGATGGAGTTCCTTACTGAACTGGATTAACACCCTTTTCAGTCTTGTTTATATCATGAGATATTTGTAATGGCCCAGACCTCTCTGGTCCATTACATTGCAAAATCTGGTGTATGAGGAGAATTGGTAGGTCAATGTGACTATCCCCAACACATTGCCAATTTTCCAGTTCGGTGAATAGTTCCAACGGTAGAAATTTGTGAAGAGATCAATGGTGAACTTATGTGAATAGTTCTATTGGTAACCTCTAATGGTAACCTCTCTTTCCATTGCCTAATTTCCAATTCTATGAATAGATCTATTAGTGAATAGTTCTATCAGTAACCTCTAATGGTAACCTCTCTTTCCTCTGCCAAATTTCGAATTCTATGAACTGTCCCATCAGTGAACAGTTCTATCGATGACCACTAACAGTAACCTCTCTTTCCTTTCCTAAATTTCCATTTCTATGAACAGTTCCATTGGTGAATAGTTTTATCAGTAACCTCTAACAATAACCTCTCTTTCCTTTTCCAAATTTCCAATTCTATGAACAACTCCATCAGTGAAAGGTTCTATCGGTAACCTCTCTCAGTAACCTCTATTTCCATTTTCAGAATTTGATTTCATGAACAGAGTTTCTAGAACAATGAGGTATATCGGTAACGTCTATCAGTAGCCTCTATCACTAACCTTTATTTCCTTTGTAAAATTTTGAGTTCGTGAACAGTGTTTCCAGAATGGTGAGGTCTATTGGTAACCTCTATTTCCTTTGCCATATTTTGAGTTCCTAAATAGTGTTTCCAAAACGGTGAGTTCTATCGGTAACCACTGTCAGTAACCTCTATTAGTGACATCTATTTCCTTTTCCAAATTTTGAGTTAGTGAATAGTGTTTCCACCTTTCTACAGTTCGCCCCTTTAACGTTTCTGTTGATGTAAAATGCATTTAAAGCCTTATATGGAGGAATCTAATGTTGAGTCAAAGGCCATAACTCCTATATTAATTTATCTTAAGGTTATGGATGTTTTTACTTGGTCAAACCATGTTGTTTAATGCGATCCTCTTTAAATAGAAAGCCTAGCATTTCTTAAACCACCACTCCATTAAATATTCAAAAGGGACGGAACATCTTCCTCCCTTTTCCTTCCTCATTGTTCTCATCTATGAGATGCTAGAACATTTCATTCTATTCCGTAGGGGTTGTGAAACCAAAAATTCCTCCTAGGATTGGTCCCGCTCTATTTTTATGCAACCAAGAAGTATCAATAAATCTTTGGTATAAGGTATGATATATCACCATTCTTTTGGGTTAGTCTCCTACTGTTTCTCCTTGCCCTATTATGGTATGTGATCTCAAAAATTCTAGTGCAGTTTTCTTGTGTTTTCATTGGTGCGGTCATACCGCAACATCATTGGGATGATACAGTTGTCATAGGAGGAGGCGATCATGATTCTTTATATAGATCATTCTTGTATATGGAACTACATGATCTATTTGAGGTAGGGGAATCATTGATTCTATTTTATTTTATGTGCTACTGTATAGTTAGCATGTTTTTTCCAATTAGATAACAATGGAATTGACTCAATAAATATTTGAACTGGATAAAAAATTTAAATTGATCATATGTTATTACATATTATTTAGCTAGATAGTGTGATATCTATAAATTCTTCATATAGTTGTTTGTTGTTGTTGGAAATTATTAATGATCGTAAATCGGAAATAATTAATAATTTTTTGGCTAAACATAAAGAGGCATATAAATGAATCTGGTTCTTCTTGTGTTAATTGGATGTTAATAAAAATGGTACAGTAATCTTGTTTAATTATTTATGATACCTTACTATTTAGGTTTCCAAAAGTTGGAACCGATGAATAATAAATCGGTTAATCCAAGATGGATTAAAGAACTGGTGGTTTGATAAAAGATAATTCCTTATAGGGTTCTGAGTTACCCTCTTGATTGTGGAAGGGCCAAGATCCAATTGATGTGATGCATGTTTTCTTATTGCTTGTGTTATGATGTGATCCTGGATGGTTGTTGTGATATGTGGGGGCTGAGAGGCCTACTGGTTGTGGTATTAATTGACACCTAGAGTGGCGAGATGCATTGATTTAGGCATGTGGGTTTTAGGGAGGACACACGGGATGATAGGACGAGTTGGATGTGATTGTTTGGATGCTTACTGATCTTCGTGATTGTTTATCTGTTCTACATTCCCCACTACTCAATCCAGATGGTTTTTCTTTCCCTCCTTCTAAAAGGGGTGAAGGCACACGAGGTATGTCTTGTCCTTTCTATGTTTAGCATCTCAAGGGAGGATGGGTCTACACTCTTACTATAGGCGGAAAAGACTCTTTGGGTAGTCCATCTTCTCATCGTGTTGATCCCCATTGTTTTTAGTAGCATAGAATGTATTTCTATAATTACTTAGAATATGAGAAATTAATACTATAAATAAATAATTGAACAAATGACTTTAACCCATGGGGTTGGAGCTTCCTGGGATGAAATTCTAAGGACACTAGACTTTGGGTGTAATGCTAATGAAATTTAATGTGGAATTGTTACTAGTTAATTAATGTTTAAGGAATTAATTAACATAAAGTGAAACTGATAAAAAGGGAATTAAATAATGTATTAAATCTCTTTCAATGGTTGTGTGCTTATAGGATACCTAATCTTAGAAGTAGCAGCCCGGAGTCCGAGAGACATTAGCTGTAGTTGAATCTATGAATAGGTTATTCCCAAAGTGTTGTTGTGAGATATATTATATTCTGTACATTTTTTGTTTCTATATGATAATCCACCCCATCAGTAAGGGCAACTAACACCCCGGGGATTCTGAGCCTTTGGGGTGTTTTCCCTAACATTCCGGTGGGAGAATGAATGGATGACTACCCCCTTTAGCCCCGCTCTCTTCTCTTGGTAGTTACTTGTGCTGGTTGGAACATTGGTATGTTTTCCCCTTATATGAGTGTAGAGGGTTGTAATGGATTTTGGTCATTCACACACTTATATTCTGGATATAGATTCACATGGACTACTATCGGTGTAACATGTATAGGCTTTGATTTCTTAGGGATCCTTACTCCATGTATGGGTTGTAATGGCTTGAGGTATAATTCCTGATGTATGATACATGTCATGTGAGCTGTGGTGGCTACAAGAAACTACATAGTTACTTTAATTACATGGATTTTGTGGTTTTGTTGCACGAGGTGCTTTTTGTGGTGCTTCGACCAGGTGTTTTCAGGAAAGCCTTTTGGAGCGATATACTCTGGACATGCAATGTTGGGGCAAAGTGGAAAACCAGTGGAGAAGTAGTTGTAGTTTACCCTTGATATTATTTATTATATGATATATTATTGTATGTGTTACATGGTAAGAGAAGCCATGGTGAGGCTAAGAACTTATTATACATGTTTAGGTGACGAGTCAGTTTCACTAATTGTTTACTATTCTTTAGCATGATTTATTTAATTTTTCATGAGAGGCTTTGGGGATGATCTTACTGAGTATATTGTTATACTCACCCTATATATATATATAAACTGATTTGCAGGTCACATGGTGAAGGTTGGAGATCAAGCTGGATATTATTAGCTTGCGGTTGCTGGAACTATTCGGGCTAGAGGTTTCTACCATTTTACTTTGTTTTTGGTACTTTCAGTTTAACCCTTTCATTTTTAGTAGTTTTTAATGAAATTTCATATGTGTACTTGGGATTTCATTCATCTTACTGGTTGAGTTGGAGTTGGTTGGTTTTTATCTTATCTCTCAACCGCATGTGTTCTTTTAGTGGGAAATGCCTCCCATTTGTGGGTTTACTATACCCTCAGTGTTAGTCGCCAACCTAGGGCCTACTGGATGTGGGGCTCGGGGGTCATTATCTCCCTTATCACATTGCTGTCCCAGGAGGGTTACACTTTGTGGTGAGGGGGTCGTGATAGAGGGGTATCAGATGGAGTTTGATAGATAGGATGGATTTTGGAGTTATGCACAGGTGAGCTTGCATGGGTTGGTAGGGAAATTGTGTCATTCATGTTTATCAAGTGATATAAACACTAGAGACCGGCTGAGACATAGGCGTTTAGGTCCCCCTATGATCTGATGTACGGACCATTAAGTTTACAATGGATACTAAACTAGGTGATACTAGTAGCAGAGTAGAGACCTAGGAAAGGATCATGCATCATTATTCTTTGTCCGTATGTTTGAATGGGGAGTCCTTAGAATAGGTTAATATAAAATGAATAAAAGAGAAAAAAATAATTAATGTTGAGTCTTCCATATTCCAGGTTCAATAGCCCTAACTGTTTCTTATTTTATAGTTATGGCTCTAGGTCGACGTCCTCTTCAGGATCACATAGAGGATGTCTAGAAGGATATTCCAGCATATCGCGGCAGGGTAGAGGTTGACAACGATGACACATGTAGGAGGACACTATGATATTTTTTGTGCCAGTGTCTGCAGAAGCATGAGGGCTCCGTTTGAGATGTAGTCACAGAAGATTGGTTAGAGGAGGTCGAGATCAGCTTCAGTTTGATTCGTGCTCGAAAGGAGCATTGGGTGTCATTGTTTATTAAGATGCTGCGTGGAGTAGGGAGAAAGTGGTGGTTTATATTCCTCGTGGGTCGCGAGGAGTCAGGGATCTCATGAAAGGAGTTCAATGAAAAGATTAGGGTCATGTTTATTTCTACAAACACGAAGGAATCCAGTCTCCAGGAGCTTCTTACCCTTCGACAGGGGACCTCCAGTGTGTGAGAGTTTGGAATCCATTTCAAGATCCTTTTACAATATTCTTTGGACCTATTTATAGATGATGAGGCCTGGGAGAGGCGTTATGTGGAGGATTTGCATCCAGAGATCCAATGCTAGGTCACCCAATTTATGTTGAAGAAATATCTTGAGGTGCTGGCAAGGGAAGAGGTCGTCGAGAGGACATTGGCCAGAACCCGATCAACCTGAGAGTGAAGTCATCATCAATCCTCACGAAGAAAATTTATGGTCTAAGGTTCCTGGTTTTCTGGGCAGAAGATTTTTCGTTTGGCCAGGGGTAGGTCCCAGCCCTCCGCATCTCATTTCTGCAGGGGAGGAGCTCTCAGACCAATTCCAAAGGATCATGAACTTGTTTTTCTTATGGTGGTCTAGGTCATCAGTAGTGAGAGTGCCCGAACTTTCAAGGAATTCATCGTGAACAAGTTTTTCCACTCCAGGTTACTCCGTTGAAGCAGTTCTATGAGAGGCAGCAACAGCAGGTTGCACTAGCTATAGATCAGCAGAGGGTAGATGGGGTAGGTATTGGATAGCCCTGTGATGCTCCCCGTCCTCGTAGAGTAGAGCACAACTTTGGTGGTGGTCATCATCCGGGTCAGAGAGGATGTGGAAGTGGTTGTGGTCAGCTTCATGCTTCAGCGTTGCTAGCGCCAGGTGAGCCTGACATTGTTCAAGGTACCCTTTTCTTGTTTTCTACCTTGGTGTATGCCTTGTTTGATTCAAGAGTGACACAATCCTTCATATCACCTACCATTTTCCATGCTTTGGGACATGGGGTAGAGAGGCTTCTAATGCCATTGGCATTGACTACACCAGTTGGAGGTTGAGTTGACTTGTTTGATGTATGTAGAGATTGCGAGCTAGTGTTGGGGAAACACCACTCTTGGGGAGATTTTCTATGTTTACAAATACAAACATATGATGTCATCCTTGTCCTAGATTTGTTTTATTCAATTCTTTCTATTGTGGATTGTTGTAGGAAGCATGTCGTTTTATTCGATGCGGATGGAGAGTCGATGGTGTTTGTTGGTGAGCGAGACACTTATATTGGTTAGAGGCGTGTTACATCCTTATCATCCATGATGGATGATATGATGTGGAGTTCTTCATAGGTTCAGTAGTTGGCGTTTTCTAGGGTAACAGAATAATACCATAATGTCTCTCTAGAAGAGGTTGTAGCATTACCCCCTCAATGAGAGATTAAGTTTCAGATCGATCTACAACCAGGAGCATATCTTATCTCTAGGTCTCCTTATAGGACATACCCATCTTAGTTACGAGAGATACATATATAGTTGGATGGTATGTTATAGTGTAGTTTTGTTCAGCTGAGTGTGTCACTGTGGGGTTCACTAGGTTTGTTCGTAAAGAAGGATGACGACAGTTTGTGGTTGTGTGTTGATTATTATCGCTTAAACAAAGTGACAATAAATAATTTCTCTCTTAATCAATGGATTAAGGATTTATTCGATAAAATAAATGGTGCAAGTTGGTTCTCAACAATCAACTTGTGGTCTTGATATCATCATATGGGTGTGAAGGATGAGGATATCCCGAAGAATGCTTTCTGTTATCGTCATGGGCATTACGAGTTCGTTGTAATGCTGTTCGGTGTGAAAAATGCTCCAGCTGTGTACATGGGATTGATGAACGCTATGTTCCGTGTGTTCTTGGAAAAGTTTTTGGTGGTTTTCATCGACGGCATACATATGTACTCCATGTTTGAAGAAGAGAATGTAGTGCATCTACGTGCTGTTTTGGGAATTCTTCCTCAAAAACATCTGTTTGGGAAGATATCGATGTGTGAGTTTTGGGATAGAGAAGTCTATTTCATGAGACATGTTGTGTCCCAGTAGTGAGTATTTGTGGATCCATCATATATAGAAGCAGTTATGTCTTGGGTAACCTCCAAGATAGTGTCAGAGGTGCGAAGTTTCCATGGACTCATAGGCTACTACAGGAGGTTCGTAGCTGATTTTTCTTGAGTTGAAACTCCTCTTACAGAATTGACCAGGAAGGATCATGCTTTCCTTTGGACTTATCAGTGTTAGGTATCTTTTGATAATCTAAACAAGAAGTTAGTAAGTGCTCCAGTTCTTTGTCTTCTAGCTGAGGGAGTTTAGTTGGACATTTTCTATGATGCTTCGCATCAGGGGTTAGGTTGTCCCCTGATATAGAAAAGATCAGATATTTCTTATGGGTCTCGACAGTTACGTCCCCATGAACGTAACTATGCCAACCATGTTCTTGAGTTGGCATCTGGGGTGTTCTCCCTGAATTTGTGGAGACATTACCTCATTGGTGAGCGCATTGTGGTTTTCACTGATCAAAAGAGTTTGAGGTATGTTTTATCCCAATGTGACTTGAACTTATGACAATGTTGGTGGATGGAGTTATTAAATAAATACAACTTTGAACTACCGTATACACATGGAAAGGTGAATTTTGTTGCTGATGTGCTGATTCTAAAGTCACGTAGTGATTTAGTGAGTGAATATGGTGACTTTTGGAGAGTAATGTAAGAACTCTCAGCATTACATATTGATATGGGAGATGTGGGGGATAGAGGTTGTCTTTTTTCGATGATGGTTCAGTCGTCTCTCATGAAGAAAGTAGAAGATTCCTAGTTGGGAAATAGTGAGGTGGAGGTGTGGAGAGATAAAGTTATTTGTCAAAATTCCCTTGATGGGTGCTCTGCAGATGAACATCACTGAGTGTTGTATCATGGATGAATATTTGTTCCTTTGGAAATGCATGAGATAGTTCTGAGAGAGTTCTATAGTTCACCATTAGCGGTGCATCCTAGCATGAAAAAGGTGTATTGAGCCTTGAGGAGCCAGTTTTGGTGTCCTGGGCTAAAGCATGTAGTTGTGGAGTTTGTGTCTCGATGTTTGGTCTACCAGAAGGCGAAGGCTAAACACTGTGTTCCTGGTGGTCTGCTGCAGCCATTAGATATTCCTCAGTGAAAGTGGGAGGACATCTCAATGAACTTTGTTTCTGGTTTACCTCTGGTTCAGGGAGGACATGATTCTATTTTGGCGGTAGTGTATTGTTTAACAAAATCATCCCACTTTATAGCAATCAAGGAGTCGAGCTCAGTGGATGTTTTGTCGAGGCAGTATCTGGAGTAGGTGATGAGACTTCATGGAGTCCCAAGGATGGTCATTTCTGATCGAGATCCTCACATTACTTATAGGGTGTGAAGAGGTCTCCAGCATGCTTTTCGTTTTCAGCTATGCCTTATCATTCTTTTCTATCCTCTAATAGATGGTCAGACAAAGTGAACCATCCAAACTCTTGAAGTCATGTTATGCTCTAGTGTCCTGGATTTTGGAGGTTTGTGGATGAGGCACATACCCTTGGTGGAGTTTTCTTACAACAGTAGTTTTCACTCTACCCTCGGTATGGATCCTTTTGAAGCCCTGTAGGGTAGACCATGCCATTATCCATTGTGTTGGAATGGGATCAGAGATTCAGCAATTCTCAGACCAAAACTGGTGCAAAATACAACAGAGATGCTTCAGGTGATTCGTGAGAGGATAGAGATAGCACAATATTGTCAGAAATAATATGTTGATCAAAGGAGGAGGCCCTTAGAGTTTGATGTTAGGGATCACATGTTTCTGAATGTAACTCCCCATCATGGGCAGTGAAGCTTTGGTCCTGGGAGTTAGCTTTCTACCCGATTTTTTGGGCCTATCGAGGTGTTATCTTGGGTTGGAGTTGTGGCATATCCAGTTGCACTTCCCCCACAGATGAGTCAGATACATGATGGTTTCCATGTATCTCAACTCTAGAGTTATCTTCAGGATGACTCTCATATCATCTATTGGGGATAGATCGATGTTGATGATGGTGCGACCATCGAGGAGCGACCTGTGGAGATCCAAGACCACAAAGAGAAGGTGTTGCGTGGGCGTTCTATCCCCTTGGTTCTTGTCTTGTGGTGACACGGTGGCATGGAGGAGAGAACCTAGGAAGGTGAGTCCCTGATACATGCTCAGTACCTATAGTTTTTTGATGCTTATCTCTGTTCATGTATCGATGTATCCTTTGTGGTTATGGACCTTTCATGTTTATAATATGGATTTCCTTTTTGGATTTTTGTGGAATTCTCTCTTTTGAAAGGTATCACGATGTGTGGTTGTTCATACCCCATTTCATTTTCCGTTTATGTGGGTTTTGCATTCTTGAGGATGAGAATGTTTTGAGACGTATCCAATGTAATGGACCCTACAAATCTGGTCCATTTCTGTGCAAAAATCTAGTCTATGAGATGGTTTGGGAGATCAAGGTGACTTATCCCCAACACTTTTCCAATTTTCTTGTTCGATGAACAGTTCAAATGGTAGATAGTTTTGAATAGTGAAACTATGACCTTATGTGATCTATTCTATCACTAACTTATATTGGTAACCCTTCTTTCCTTTGCCAAATTTATAATTTTATGAACAGTTCCATCTGTGAATAGTTCTATTGGTAACCACTAATGGTAACCTCTCTTTTATTTGCAAAATTTCCAATTCTATGATCAGTTCCATTAGTGAACAGTTCTATCAGTAATCTTTAATGGTTACCTCTCTTTCCTTTGACAAATTTCTATTTCCATGAGCAGTTCCATTGGTAAATAGTTTTATCGGTAACCTCCATCGGAACCTCCATTTCCTTTACCAGATTTTGAGTTCGTGAATAGTGTTTCCGGAACGGTGAGGTCTATCAGTAACCTCTATCAGTAACCTCTATCCGTAACCTCTATTTCCTTTTCCAAAATTTGAGTTCGTGAATAGTGTTTCCCGAATGGTGAGGTCTATCGGTAGCCTCTATTGGAAATAACTATTTCCTTTTCCAAATTTTGAGTTCGTGAATAGTGTTTCCAGAATGGTGAGGTTTATTGGTAACCTCTATTAGTAACCACTATCAGTAACCACTATTTGAATTTCCAAATTTTCTATTCTTGAATAGTGTTTCCAGCTTCCACTAGTTTGCCCCTTTAATGATTCCTTGGACATACAAAGCATTTAAAGCCTTATTTTAAGGATTTTGATGCCAATTCAAATGCTAACTCCTATATTAATTTATCTTAAGGCACCGAATGTTTTTACTTGGTCAAACCAAGTGGTTTAATGTGATCTTATTTTAATGGAAAATCTAACATATCTTAAACCACCGCTCCATTAAATCCTCAAAAGGGATTGAACATCTTCCTTCTAAGTTCTTCCTCCTTGTTCTCAGCACTGAGATGCTAGAACCTTTCATTCTATTCCATAGGTGTTATGAAATAAAAAATTCCTCCTAGGGTTGGTTCCACTCTATTTTGATGCAACCTTGATGTATCAATCAATCTTCGGTATAAGGTATGACATATCGCCATTCTTTGGGTTCTTCTCCATATATTTCTCCTTGCCCTGTTATGGTGTGTGATCCCTATAATTCTAATTGAGTTTTCTTGGGTTTTTGTTGGTACGGTCGTACCACAACATCCTTGGGTGGATACAGTTGTCATGGGGGGAGGAGAACATGATTCTTTGTGTGGATTATTCTTTTATAAATAACGAAAAGAACCTTTTGAGGTAGGGGATTCCTTGATTCTATTTTATTTTATGTGAAACTGTACAGTGAGCATGTTTTATCCTAGTGGATCACAATTGAATTGACATAATAAATATTTGAATCGGATAAATAAATTGATATCGATAGTATGTTACTACCTCTTGTTTTTCTAGATAGTGTGATTTCTATTATTTATTTGAATAACTATTTGTTCTTGATGTAAATTGGTAAATAACATAAACAAGAATTAAATTATTATTGTTTGGCTAAAGATAAAGAGGTATGTAAATGAATCTATGTTTTCTTATTGTAATTTGATGTTAATCAAAATGGTACAGTAAGCATGTTTAATTATTTTGGGTAGCTTACTATTTAGGTTTCCCAAAGTTGGAACCTCTGAATGATAAATTGGTTAATCAAAGATGAATTAAACTACTGGTGGTTTGGTAAAAGATAATTCCTTGTAGGGTTCTGAGTTACCCTCTTGATTGTTTAAGGGCCAAGAGGCAATTGATGTGATGTTTGTTTTTCTGCTTCTTGTGTTGTGATGTGAGCTTGGATGGCTATTGTGATATGTGTGGGCTGGGAGGCCAACGAGTTTTGGTAGTAGTTGATGCCTAGAGGGGCGAGATGCATCATATTATTCATATTTGTTTTATGGAGGACATAAGGAATGATGGAATGGGTTGGATGTGATTGTTTGGATTCTGGATGATCTTGCTGAATGTTTATCTATTTTACTATCCCCACTGCTCAAGGAAGATGGTTGTGCTTTCCCTCCTTCCAAAAGGGGTGAAGACACATGGGGGTTTACCATGTGATTTCCATGTTTAGCCTCTCAGTAGAGGATGGGTCTATGCTCTTTCTATAGGTTAAATAACTCGATGGGTAGTCCATCAACTCACGGTGTTGAGACCCCTTATGTTTAGTAGCATTTAATGTGTTTATAGAATGTCTGGGAATATGGTGAAGTAATGATGAAAATAAATAATTGAATTAATGATGTTAATCCATGGGGTTGAAGCTTACTCGGATGAAATGATGATGACATCAGACTTTGGGTGTTATGGTAATGAAATTTAATGTGGAATTTTTACTGGTTAATTTATGTTTAATGAATTAATAAATGTAAAGTAAAAATGATAAAAAGAGAATGAAATATTGCATTAAAACTCTTTAAATGGTTGTGTGCTTATAGGATACCTAGTCTTAGAAGTAGCATCTGGGAGTCTGAGAGACATTAGTTACAATTGAGTCTATGACTAGGTTAGGCCCACAGTGTAGTTGTTAGATATGCTATATTCTGTACTTTTTTTTGTTTCTATACGTTACTCCACCCATTCAGTAAGGGGAACTTACGCCCAGTGGATTTTGATACCTGGGGGGTGTTTTTCCAAACATTCTAGTGGGAGGATGAATGACTAACTACCCCCTTTGTCCCCACTCTCTTCTCAGGGTAGTTTCTTGTGCTGGTAGGCATAGTGGTTAGTCTTCCCCATATATGTGTGTAGAGGGTTGTAATGGATTATGGTTATTCACACACAATTATTAGGGATATAGTTTCCTATAGACTACTATAGGTGTGACATGTTTAGGTTGTGATGGCTTCAGGATCCTTACTTGGTGTATGGGATGTAATGTATTGAGGTATAATTCCAGATGTATGATACATGTTATGCCAGCTGTGGTGGCTCCAAGAAACTACCAGGTAACTTTTCATACGTGTAAGTGGTGGTTTTGTTGCACGAGGTGTTTGTTGTGGTGCTTCACCCAAGTATCTGTGGGCAAGCCTTTTGGAGAGTGATGCTCAGGACATGCAACGTTGTAGAAAAGTAGAAAACTAGTGGATAAGTAGTACTGGGGTACCATTGATATTAATTATAATATGATATATTCTTGTATGCATGAATTGGTGAGAGTATCCATAGTGAGGCTGGGAACTTAGTATACATATTTAGGTGACGAGTCAGTTTCACTTGTTGTTCAATGTGTTTTAGCATGCATTCATTAATTTTTCATTAGAGGATTCGGGAAGGATCCTACTGAGTATACTGTTATACTCACCCTATGTATATATAAACTACTTTTCAGGTCACTTGGAGTAGGTTTGAGATCAAACTAGTTACTACTAGATTGCGGTTGTAGGAACTATTCGGGCTTGTGGTTACTGTTGTTTTACTTTCTTTTGGTTACTTTCAGTTTTCCCCTTTCAGTTGTAGTAGTTTTTCTTGACATTTCATATGTGTACATGGAATTTATTTCATTTTATAGGTTGATTTGGAGTTGGTTGTTGTCTATTTTATCACTCTTCGGAATGTGTTCGCTTAGAGGGTAATGCCTCCAATTTGTGTGTTTACTATACCCATAGTGCTAGTCGCCAACTCGGGGTATACTGGAGGCAGAACTCAGGTGTCATTATCTCCCTTCTCACATTGCCGACTAGGAGGGGTACACTTTGTGGGGAGGGGGTCATGACAATATTAATCAATACCGAGTGCATTAGAGGGATGTATAATGTCGTTCCCACCCATCCTTGGTAATAATTGAACCATTATCATTGGTTATAACATAACCATTGTCCTTGGTAATAATGTAACAACCATCCTTTTATATAACATAACCACCCATACATATGTATGTGATAAAACCATAAAACAATCATCATATCATCACATCATAAATCATGCAATGAAAATCGGTTATATAAATACATCATCCATTCATCAACGCATAACCCACAGAAAATAAAATGGTTTTATAAACATATTAACAACATAAACATTAACCGTCCATATAAATACTATGTATGATATAATTAGAAAATATCCACATTAAATCATAATGATCATAAATTTTATTATAAAATAATAAAATTACTTTAAAATATCACCAAATTAATTCATGAGGAAAATAACCTTTCCATTTATAGAATAAATTTTCAAATAAAAATATTCCAGAGGTATTATAGAAAAATTCTCCATTGAAAAAAAAATGTAGAAAATGTTAATGTAAGCATTAAAAAATTGGTTGGTCATGATGTTTTAAAATTATGTTCAAGTCGTATATGTTAAAAGTAAACATTACTTTCACATTTTTGGTAAAGACACCAAAAGGGCCTTATTTTGAAAATGACAATAAGATTCCTTTTAAAATATTTTGTAATAATTAAAAAATGTATAAAAACGAAATTTATAAATCATAAGATAATTTAATAATTATTCTTGAAAAAAATTAGAAATACATTAATATGGAAGAAAAAGTTTCATAACAGAATTGTAAAAAAAAGATTTATTTATTTAAAATGTTAATTTGGTCTCATGAGTATTTAGACAGAGGAAAATAGATGGAAATCTATTACACTTACGAAATCACCAATGGAGAGTAAAAATAAATTGGATTAACTAGATAAGGATAATATAATTTCCTCCAATGAAAATTCAACCATAAACATTAATGATTCAATGAATATTGAAACATAAATCAATTAATAATTTGATAAATTTTAAATCATAATCCCCTTAATATAAATAACAATAGATATAAATCTATAACATAGTTATTTTAACCATACTAATTATAAAACTCATTCATGGTCAGTATATACAACACATAAAAGAAACCATACATGAATATGACATGTATCTCATAGAATCAAAGGTGAAAAAAATACTTTACCTTACGTCTGAATTTCTTCGTCCACATTATACCACATGTATAATAATTATAGATTTTTTAAAAATATATTATAGAACCATAATTATATATATCATAATATATATTATTTTATTAAAACCTCTTATCACCAATTTTTGAATAATTCTCTATTAAATTCACATTTCATAGTGACTCAACTTCATTTTTCCAGTATGTTTTTGTTTTATAGTTTCTTTCCTCCTAATTTTATAAGGGTTACATCATATAAATAATCAAAATAGTTAATTAAATATTATATATATTAAATGTAAAAATATTTTGAGTATTTAATTAAATTTAGAGACTAAAAATGAATTGAACAATTCATCGAGACCGTAGGTCTTACATATTCATGAACGTTGTTTTCATTTTTCAGAAAATTGAAAATATAACATTAATTAATTTCTCAAAATTCTATAAAAATTATTATAAAATATATATTAATAAATTAATCCTTATTACCATCCATGTTAAATGGAAATGACAAAGGGTTCACATTGCTTCATAGAGGTGGCAGTCCATACGTACACAAGAGTGGCATTTTCATTTTCCAATGGTTTAAAATGTAGCAAGGTAGAAATAAAATTATAATTTAAGAAGTATAATTATATAAAAAGTATCATTTGTAAACATTAAACCCATCAATATAAAATTAAATAATATATGGTCATGAAAAATGAATTGTATCACTATGTGGCAACAGGGAGTCAAAAATATGCACAGGTGTTATGTTATATTACCATTTGATGGAAGAGGGTGGAAAAATGTGGTTTAATAATAATCATATGTTTTATTTATATTTGAAATATTGAAATTATTATTTTATGAAGTGTATAATAGATTTATGGGTGGAAAAAGAATAATTAAACGGAATGTGATTTGTTTGGTAGATTACCTCTAATTTGAATGAACTCATTTAAATCACCTCTTAAGGATCATGGGGTTAGACATTTTAGAATACAGGTCCAACATGAATGTTTATATGGGATTTTATAATATAAATTGGTAGATTTCAGTTGATCTATAAGGCTCAAAGTGTTTCAAATAAGAGAAAGGTGGGGTTCCAATTCATAGTTGAGGGGCAGGACACTCTTGGAATTTTATAAAAGATAACAAAAATTAAATAAATTCGTAGAAAATGGTTCAAAATTACCAATAAATGGGAATTTTATGATATTTTCTTCCATATATTTTCTTCCTTTTCTTATTTTAATAATTTTTGTATTTTTAATAAATTTAATATAAATTATTATCATAAAATATGATTATTTAAAATTAGAATGTATTCATGTAATTCGACATAAATATCATAAAGAAAAATTTGGAATTATAATATAATCCTTTAAAATATGGATAATATGTCATGTTTATCAAAAAATTCCATAACTCTATAAATCACTCAAAATATATTAGTTTTAATATTTTTAATTCATTTATTTTATTATTATCATGATTAAATAAATACTACCTTCTTTATTTTATAAGAACATAGGATAAATTTAAAATTTATAATAATTATAAATATAATTACATCTTGAGAATAATTTAATTAGTCTCATAATGTTAATTTATATTCATTCATTACTTTCTTTCATCTCTAGGTGGAAATATAATAGATATTTAAACTCAGTGTGTGGTATTTTGTAATTCATTTCATTAAATAGCATATATTTTATATTCATGGAATGTGCCCATTAAATATTTACATTTCGAGACTAAGGTGATAACGGTCGAATATACTTCATCCATTAATAATTATGATGAAAAATCATGGCCTTTTCATTTATTTTTAAATTATGTTAACATGATTTTTCCCTTAATAAGCTGATGAATTTTATCACAATTACCAGTCATATAGAAAACGATAAAAGGATCCTATATAAAAAAAATTAGCCACATGATTAAAAATCTAAAATCACTTTTTCTCATTGTCAATTTCTATATGTAGCATACATTAATTTTAATATAACATGCAACATGCAAAAAAAAGAAATTTTTAGACAAATACATTTTTAAGCAAAAAATACCATTTATTCTTATCCCATGACTAGGATGATATTAAATGTATTTTAAGTCATTTTATTGGATATAAATAATATTTATTCCATTAAAATAATTCTCCAATAGTGATAAATTTTATTTATTAAGAAAAAACCACACTGTACGGAGTAATGCTTTTTCTCATAAAATAAATTTGTATGTATAAAAAATGTTTTTATACCAAATTCAAAATCAAATTTTATTTTGATAAACAAATTTGGATTATTTAAGATATTATAGAACTATATTTACTTTTAACCCATTTTGAATCAAAATGTATCTTTTCAAATTCTTCAAACAAAATACAGTTTTCAATCAATATTTTGAATATTCACTATAAAATTAATCCTTTCAATAAAATAAAATAAATATACACTATGATAAATTTGGATTTATTTTTTCTAAAATGTAGTTAATATTATGATATATTATTTCTAAATTTGTTAAAAATTAAATAAAATATTTTTCTAAAAAAACAATTAGAACATCTAATATTGAGAACATGTTTGTTTGAAAAAATTCCCTTAACCAAAATTGAGTGCTTATTTCATATGAAATAATAAATACATTTATATTAAGAAGGAAGTGTATATTTTTTTCATTTATTAAATCGTATTAATAATTTCAAATATAATGTCAAGGTTATATCAATCAAATTTAAATAATAATACATCATGCTTTTTTTAGGATTTTTATTTTGTATCTTGTACACTATTTAAAATATTGTTATTTTATAATCTAGGGGTGTTACATTCTTTAAAAACACCATAATAAATTTTGTCCTTGGAATTTAATATTACGATTGGTAATCATGGGTTTTATATTTTGAAATTTCTTTATTGATAACCCACAACCTAAAAAAGGTTAATAGTGTTTTTTCATTAAAAGAGGGAAAATGAAATATGAATGTCACAAATAACTAGGTTTGAAAATAATATAACATCAGTGGGAAGTGAAAATACGGATTTGAATTAGAAAAATGTTTCTCATGAACTAATTTTGAGTGATTAAAGCATGGCCATGATAAAGTTTACATCCACCAAACCATGAATTTGTGAGGGGTAGAAGACCATAAATTCATCATAATTGATGGTAATAGAGTAATTTTTTTATTAAGATAGTGTTATAAGTGTTTAAAAACTAATTTACATAAAAAATATGAAAAATGAGGAAATATACTTACTTCACAATTATAATTTCATCCTTTACACAATTTCCACTATAGCCTAATCTGTTTCACCAAAAAATGAGTATTTGAGATGATTTTTTTCTTTTCTAAAGCTATAAAATAACCTTCTAATGAATCAAAATAGCATGTATTGTTATTCGTCTTGTATCTAGACATTAATGAAAAAATATTCAACAAAAGGTAATATTGCTCCAAAAATTAATAATCCATGAAAGAATATATCTATCGCCAAAAATTTATAGAATAAAATCAGTGTTTCCACATTGATCAGTCTATAAATAATCCTACATCCCAAATAACATTAATAACCTCAAAATTAAATATTTTTAGCATCAATGTTAATTTCACAAAATTCAAGTCACATCTCTAATATTTTATGTTTATTCATCCAAATTATCTTTTCATGGTATATCACATGTTAAACCTAAAGGTTATAGAACCTCAACCCAATGAAACATCTTTGAAATACCATTAATCACAAAAAAATAACAATATAATATTATTATATAGTAAAATTCATGAAAATATCATGAACCAAATTTAGATACTAACATAAAAGGATATACATGACTTTACCATAAATATATCTGAAGGTGTCACCTTGTCAATGAATCACTTTTCAATCATCTAGATTATTTACATCACACTATCTAGTAATCCATAATTTTCATAACATCAATTCATATTCCAAGACTAAAGGGTTATTTAAACCTTAGTATATTATTCTTCCATTTACCTAGTAAATGATTCAAATCAATTCAAAATACAATCACTTAAAAAATTATAAATGTTTTGACGACTTTGAACTTATGATCAATATTAAATATATAAACCCATTATAATATCAATAAATATTAAGATAACATCACTTGAAAACATATATTGTTACAATAAATAACACAATCTTTATTCATCATGTAAGATAAAAAACTATTGAATTTATTCCATATATCCATAAATTTAAAAACATCACAACATTATCATCCACTAATCAATTTCAAGGTCACCATTACTGTCCTAACAATGTCAATGGCCTCTTTATAACAACTAAACACATGTTTTCAAATACTAATGTGGAACAATACTTAGATGTTTTATGATCTTTATACCCAAAATATCATCTATATAATACTTCCCCAACATGATTCATGAATAATAGTACATAGACACTTCAATTCATTCAATTCATAGGCATTTCATTGATCTAAGAACTCTTTAATTAAGGCATTGGCTCAGATAATTCAAATATTCTCTACACATAAGACATTGAACTATAAATGCTAACATATTATAGACTTCATTTTCCTCCATTTAAGTATTCATTTTCTTAAATAATTACTTACACTATGCCATTCTATGTGTAATCAAAATTATTGTTCCTATAAGAAATTCACATGAGTTCTTCTTCCCACATTCTATAAATTTTGGGAGCTGAATCTTCTATCCTTCATACTCTCTAACACCCAAGATCTCCATGAATTATATAATTCATATCTTGGGTGCGTATAATATTTTGTTAAAATTTATGTTTTTAATTATATATTATGAGAAATTAATAGTCATAACATTATTTTTTTTCATTTTAGATCATGTTTAATTGGTTTCTCATGAGAACAATAAACCCATTAAAAATCAGCTTTATCTTGAATCTACATGGTTATAGCCATTATAAAATTCCAGAAATCTGAGAATGGGAAATTTTATTCTATATATGGAATCCTTAAAATCCATTTATGTTAGGTATAAATAATTACACCTCCATTTAAATCAATTAAAACATAGTTTTAACCTTGTTTATCAGTGATCATTACCCAAGTCTTATCCCAAATTGTTTCTCATCGTGGTTTCTAAATTTTATCCAATCCTTACTCTAATGAAAACTATAAGGACCCACACATTTCATAAATATAAATTAAATATTATTATATGAATATTCATACATAACAGTAAAATACATTAAAAAATTAAATAACTCCTATGACTTTGGAATGATGGAACCATAAACAATTGATTCGCAAGATTCCCCCATTATGTTATACTTTACTAGAACCCTTCATAGATATATCATTCCTAAAATAAGTGTTCATAACTTGGGGAAAAGAAATATAATAAATGATGAGATCATATTCTTATTAAGGGTAAACACGGGAGATATCAATTACTAAATAAGAACAAAATGACCATATGTTTATAAATATGTGATCTTATAGTACAAAAATTTGTCTTTGAGGTAGTTTATTAGCTATGGTTCAAATAATCACTATAAAATAAATTTTATTAAAAATAATTTTAAAATATAAGTGATATAAAATAACCACCTCTCTATTTAATTTTTATTTCGGATTTATCGTTGGTCCTATTTAAATGACCGCTAAATATTTTGAAAAATATAATTTTACTCACACCCCTCCCAAATCTCATTGTCCCTACCACTCCCCCTCTTACTCTAGAATGATACCACCAAACTCAACCCCCTACTCCATAAATTTACCCTTATGACCCTGATCCCCCTACTTCTAATGGTCCTCATTACTCCCAACAACCCCTGATGATCCCCATGACCCCTACCCCATAGTCTTCACAACAGTCATCCCCCCACTCAAATCCCCTTGAACCCGCCCCCCTACTCCTAATGTGGACCTTGCTGTGACCCATCACTCTTCAATAGAGACCCCTAAAGGCCTCTCTTACCCTTTTTCTTTTTTGTGACCTATATAATCATCACATTTGTGATGAATCAAATATTTATGATTATTTTTATTAAATTGTATAAATATTTCTTGTAATTGAGTGTTGTTTTGGGATATTTTCCCAGTATGGTGTTGTGGTTATGTTATAGACCTTCCATCAAAATATGGTCATAGTTCTGGAGAGTAGATGAACCTAAATTTAATTTTAGGTGATTATTCCTATTTTAATAGATTTGATGAATTATTTATAAATTTTTATCAGCAATTATTTATTTCATGTGGAATTATATATGTTCCTAGGGTTTTTTTAAGTAAGTGGTGTAAAACATTAATCATTAAAATTTTCATAATAAGGTAGGTGAATGTTTTTCTTTTTTGTAGAATCCTTATTTAATATTAATTTTAGTGTTTTTAAAAGATATATTCTTATTGGGATCTAACATAAAGGCCAACATGGGTTGACATGGGTAGAATAGTGGGTTTAGATGGTTTTTATTGGGTTTTAATTTGAAAAAACAGATCATTTAGCCTATGGTTTAAGAATATAAGTCACATATAATTTACTTCTATTTTTCTTCTGTGATCTCATGAAGCTAATATATTAAATAAAAAATAATCATAATCATGATTACTCTGAGTAATTTTTACTAAAAGATATGTATCTCAATCTTGTATAACATTTTCTATATGTGACACTCTCTTCATGTTGGGTACTATTTTTCAAATTTATTTTTATACTATTGTAAAACAAATAATTCCTTGCCATTATATGATGCATATAAAAACACATTCACTATATATCATAGTGAAAAGATAATGTTTTGAGATACGAAATATTTTGATTTCCAAAATTATCAAAGAATAATATAACTGTATGGACAATAAATATTCTATAAAAATAATAATTGTTAATATATAAAGGAAAATAGATTGATATATTTTAATAGGAAAATTATGTTCTTGTATTATTCTGGAATAACAAAAGTGTTCTAAATTTCATGGTAACCTATTTCATTGTCTTAGTAAACTTATTTCATGACATCCGACTGCAACACTATAAGGGGTAATATTTAGACATTTATGTTGTTTATGATTTCAAGGTCATATTTATTAATTTGCTTTGAATTCTGTTATGTCTAATAAATACCCTAACTTGGTCAATAATGATGTTTGGGGTTTTTTAATTACGGTTAAACTTATTTGATTAAACATTTATATCGTTATATCTGGATTTATAGGGAGAAGAGTGACAATCCAATACCTATAGAAAAAAAGTTAGATTAATTAACCTCCAAACACACCTCAATATTTCAAGGGATTGGATGACTATTTAGATTATGAAAATAAAAAATGATTAGTGGATGGTAGAATAAAATTTATGTGTCCTCGTTGTAAATTCAAGAGATGGTTGAATAGAAATAATGAATATGATAATTTTATATTGAAGAATTTTCATTTTGGATATGTATGTTGACTTTATCATGGTGAATCAAATCCTATAAAAAGTCACCAAATGACAATCCTATCATGAAACACAAAGTGAAACACCAAATGAGAATCGAGTTTTATTATTTTTTAATAGAAAATTTTGTATTTTTAGGATACAATGTCCAATATTTAAATACACACATAACATTTAATTGATATAGAGAAAGATCATCATTCTTTATAATTTAGTGAAAAAAAATGTTTTTTATGGAATTATTGAAGATGGACAACATGAACTATATGAAAAGTGTGACAAGTATTTTAGATTTCCTCTTATATATATGTTGAATCATATAAGATGTCTTCATGGAATTTCTAAAAATGAAATCACTATGATTTTATAGTTTCATCGTGAAACATTTAGTGATGCTATATTCCCTACATCATTCTATGAGGTGAAAAAGCTATAAAAAAACATGGACATTATTATTAAAAAATACATACATTCCCTAATAATTGGATGATTTACTAGAGATAATATAACGATGAAGTATAATGAATTTAATTTTAAAAAGTTATAACGAAGTTAATGAAAAATTATGAGTGTATAAATAAATGCAATCCCAGGAAGAAACTGAATAAGAAAACTCGAGTAAAGGTATTGTGATACATTGCTCTGAAACCAGACATTCAAAAACTTGTCATGTAATCTAAGATTTCATGCGATATGAAGTTAATTACTTAGGATAGTAATGATTTCATGGTGAGTCATCCAAAGTATTCAACATCCTGGAAGGTGTTTTATAATTATATCTATACTTTCCTTAGGATAATGGGAATTTATTCTTGGGATATGATTTTGATGATTTAATCATTTTTGGTACTTCAAGTACTAATGATAGAATTTAGAAATTTGTTTTGATCTCATATAATATTTATCATAGGATTTGAAAGAAAAATACTTATTTCATTATTTGGATTATTATTCATCAAATGAAAATTCAAGAAAATTACATTGAGTATAACATCAAACTCTAATAAAATATTTGATAGAATTATGGGATGACTGTATGAAAATAGATGATGAATCAATGAGAAACATATTCAAAATTAATTCTTCTTTAATGTGTAATGTTTGTAAATTTCTTGAACTATGAAGCTCATCTGGTTAGAACACTCATAAATGTTTTCGTGTTTAACTTGAATTTTTTATTTTTAACCTCAATAACTACGTCATAGTATAAAATGGTGTTTTATGTGTCATAATTGATTACATGATGTTTCTCATAAATTATGTTTTATATAAAAATTTCAATAGGGATATTGAATTGAGAAACCTATTAAAGGTGTTATGTAGTTCAGAAATGTTTGGACAATTAATTAATGACATATTCTGATTTTGAAAATGTAATCAAATTAATTTAAAGGGTAAAATGGTATGTGGTATATTATATAAAACAACTAGAACACAAAAATGGATTAAAATGAATATATAATTCCAAAATCGTTATTGGTAATATAAATTGACACATAATTGTCACGACTTATTGAATATTTGGAAGAATGTTGGTGACAACATAATTTTTATAATTCTTAATGAGATGGTCAAATCAAAGGATCACCTTAATGATTTTAAGGTTTATAAATTAAGGATTTTAAATCTTTGTATGTTTAAAAATATTAATTAATAGTATCTTTAGTTAATTATTACAATGAAGAATATAGAGAATGATGTATTCCATGGATCATTATTGAATGTAAAATTCACATCTAGATATTCAGGTAATATATCAATGTTCATTGATTTAAAACATTGAAATATGTAGGGATTGAGAAGTCATGAATAACATATTCTAAAGGAAATTTTATTGATAATAAAATATAATAATATGTTACCTTAAAATCTTACTATGGTTCTAGTATTTTTTCAGAGAGGGATTTTCAAAAAACCATTAAATCAGACTAATCATGATATACCTTAAGAATTAATTGTCTTGGAACTTTTTCATCTTGAGATGTTATTTCCCATTGATTATTGACATTCAAAATTCATTTTAATATTCATTTATTTGAATAATCAATATATGGTGGACCATTAAATTATCGATGGATGTTTCCAATTTGTAATTTTATTTGTATTATTCTTAATTTCATTGGAAAATTAAATTTTATCAAATGATTGTATAAACCACTCTAAATTGTTTCTTATTTTTTTCACCTCTTACATAGGTCATTTAAATCACATTTGAGGAATAAATTCCAACTATAATGATCAATTGTTGAAGGTTACATAGCTGAAGAGTTGATTACCTTATGTTCTAGGTATTTGGAAGGGATTGATACTAGATTCAATCATGTTGGACAAGTTAATGACATCTCAACTAATTATCATTCTATAAACTAGTAATTCGTAATTACAACTATTAGACAACCAATAGTAAGGGGTAAATTCTTACACTAACTAAATTAGAGTTTCTATAAGAACACACACACACACACACACATATATATATATATTCTAATCAATAGTATTATTGACACTCCATTTATTAAATAATTTTTATTTCACACAAATAATCGGATAAGGGGTCAAGCTCGAAATGAGGTGGAATTAAGAAATTATTCTAGAATGGAGATTGTCGATTGGTTATCCCATTATCTATGTATATACTTGTATTCATGTTATTGAAGTCTTCTAATTTTTTCAATGTTAAAATAAACACAATATATTATCTTATGAAGATAATGAATGTTGAGAATCGATCTGAAATATTGTAAATTTTTTTTGTTTTTTTGGATTAAGGTCCTTAATGTCATGCTAAGAGATTTGATACCTAAAATATTCATGGATTAATGTTATATATAATTTATCAGGAAAAAAATTTAAAACTCAAAATAATTGTGTATTTATAGTTTAATAGGTGTGATAATTTTGAAATATCAATTATATAATTGAATTAAACTGTCATGTCCATTTTTAAGTTTTCATACTCAAATACAAGTGGGTCAAAAATTGATAGGGTTATAATGAATGAATTGATTCATTTTAATTCTATCAACTTTAATCTCTTTATCCATATCAGTTATCAATCATTTATTGATTCGTTTATCATGGATTTACAATAGAATATGGTTTATAGTGTGGATGATGAAATTCAAAAGGGTTAGAGAGTTGTTATGAACATTACTAAAGAGATGTATGTGATATGAGTGATGAAAATCAATTTGTATTTTGTGACAGTGAACCTCATCAACCAAAAAAATGGAACTGTTTTTTCCTGACACTATTGAAATAATAAAACATAGAAAGGAGGGTAAAAATGAACCACTCATCACAATAGAGGCTGATAACAATTAAGATAATGAATTTGAAGATAATTGAATGTATAAATTAGTAATGAAACTATATTACCATTTCTAAGTTATATTTGTTTTTTACATATATACATTGTTAAATTTTATATATTATTAGAAGTCTTTTAGGTTTTAATTTTTTATACATTTAATATATCTGAATTATTTTAATTACTGAAATATCAAGAAGAAAACTATTCAAATATCTTAGCTGATCAGAATCATTTATTACAAGACCACTACTATCAGCTTTAGTGGATTTGTGTAATTCCATTTCACCGGATACCCCAGATGTTATTAGTATACCACTATTTAATTCACCTTTGATGATGGAGTAATTGGACAACCCTCCATCTAAGAGATATTGAGGAGTTACCATTACTCAAAGGTATGTCACTATTGAAAATATATATATATTTTACTGGTTTTTTTAATTCAGCTATAGAATAGATCAATATAACAATAGATGTGATATTAATATGAACCTAAAATATGTTTGTGACTGAAGGGACTTCAACATTACAATTAATTTTGATGAGTTTTGGGTGCCTACCAGTGATGTTGGGGGAATCTATTGATAGTTTGTTGGGAAGCTTTCTTCTGAGATGTGGATCATTCTAATTAATTATGTTAATTAATGGAATATTACAACATATTTGAAAAATGAGGTATATGGTAATCATGTAAAGGTAATATTAATTTAATATTCATTGATAACTACTTTAAAATACATTTTTAATTTTTAATATACTTTTAATGTGTTATGTTTCATATATCTATATATTTTTTCATCATTTGGATGTCCCCGAAGATGTTTCACTCCTATGAAATCTATAATATTAGGATAAGAAATGAAGATATTTGAAATGGAAATTATGTAAGGAATTTAATGACACTTCTTTGTGCTCATTATAGATCTATGAGAAAGTGCATGGTGGATTTTCCTTTGAAAAATGGAATCTGTTTATCGATATTAACATAGATACATCTCATAAGGTAATTTCATATTTTAAGTCAAAATAATAACATAAAAATAATAAAATTTTAATTTTAATTAATAATTCATTTTTGTAGTAATTATCAAAAATGATAATTTAAACCCTGAGAAATAGGTTCTTAATTCATATTGAAAGGTCTTAGAATTTTTTGAGAATATTTTTTTTTTCATTTTTTCATTTATTATTCATATACTTTTATTATACGTCAAGGTTTTTTGTAAACTGATTATATCTATTTATAAAGGTAATAAATGAATTCACTTTATTATATGAACATATATTTGGTTTAATGTTCCTTGTAAACCTAATGGTTGTTTGGTGAATTCGCATACCAAAGACATTAGAGTATGAACTTTTCATTGACATTCCATGTTATTTCCATTATATACAGACATAAGAATTAATAATATGTTATAAAAATTGATCCTTAAAACAAAATTAATTATTCCAGTTACATAAATAAAACTATGCCAGTTTGCAATAATTTGATCCATATAGTCATCCCCAATTAATTAGTTTTAAGACATGTTTGTTGTTATAGTTTATTATTCATTTTTTTGTTTTTATAGTAGTTAAATAGAAAATACATAGTAATGAAATATTTTATATTTTTATAATACTGTGAAGTTTATATAATTTTAAAAAATCATTTTTAATATTCACATATTAACATGGTAAAATTAACGGTGTCTAGGAGGTGAACCATTCATAATTATCATCAGTTTTCCAGAACGATGGAGTTGAAATAATTTAAAGGAAGAAGCATCCAAGATGTGTATGGGATATGGGTTCAGTACCCACTCCATCAGTAATATTTTGTAGGGAATCATCATCAGTTATGGATAAACCCACTGGGGTTTTGAGTAGCTTCTTTGATCAAAAATCCAAAGATAGATCACAAGGTTGAAAGAAAATATGAAAAAATAAGATTGTTTTAAGCGAGAATATGAATAGTGGTTATTGGAAATGGAAAAATTTTTTTTTGTATTTTAGAAGACGTTTGACAAGATCTATGAGAACATTTATTACTGTATGAATCATCCTTCTATGTAAAATTATAAATTCTATAAATGAGTAACATATTTCTAAAAATCACTTTCCACCTCAATAAATAAATCTAAAATGAAACTATTATATTGAAAGCACATGGTTCAAGTCATTCCTATAACATCATATGCCTTATTAACTTGTTTTTGAATATTATACATCATAAATAAACGATGGACAATTATCTTAAATTTTGAAATCAATATGAGGTCATTTTCATGATTTTTACCTAGTAAGCATTTTTTAAAGGTTACAAACCCTTTAAAATCATGTGTCCAGGGGTAAAAGCATATAAAAAGATTTTTTATTACCATGAAATCAAAGTAAAATTATTTTATATTTATTTTTAAAATTTTTAAACCTTTGGTAATTTATAATGAGTTATATTTCTACAATAATGACAATAAACATGTTTTTACGGTTTTAAAACACAAAAACGTGAAAAAATTGTAAAAATCATATAAAATGACCTAATATTGATGTGAAATAATGTGAAAATAATATTCGAGTTATTTTAATATTTAATTATAAACAACACATCAATCAAGCATGTAGTGTGGTTGGAATGAATTTTTATACAAATTTTAATGGTTCTAAAGAATTTAAAAAATGTGTGTTGAGGGGTATAAAATTGGAAAATTACATTTGATTACCACGAAACCCGTGAAAAATGGATATATATTTATTTTTAAAATCTTTGAACTAATGAATACACATTCTGAGTTCCTATTTTTTTAATATAAGTGTAAAATATTTTTTTAAAACACTAACACATGGGTGTAATGGCCAAAACCGTAGTTAACAGCCTCATCTTGATGAGAAATATGGGAGAAAATTGGTTTCTTATTTTTTATATACACTCATAGAAAAAAATAAATCAAATGTGTGGTGTTGTAGGAGTGACTCAGAAAACAATTTTTAAAGATACCAAACCCTTTAAAAACCTGTGTTGGGGGGTCAAAACTAGACAAAAAATGATTGATTTAAATGAAATAATAGTAGATCAATGATAGATTTATTTTTTATTTGTAGGAACTCAATTCACCTAATGATTTTTCAAGATTCCTTTATACACATTTTAGTGTCTCAAAACACAAAAATGTGTGAATGATAGAAAAAAATAAGGAAAACAATATTAGATTGATGTGATATTAGAGGAAATCACTTTTAAGTTATTTTTATGTTCATTCATTGTAGAAAATCAAATCATATATTTTTGTTGGTATGACTAACTTGATAAACTATTTTAATGGTACTAAAGCTTTTAAAATCATGTTTCAGGGGGTCAAAAATAGAAAAAGAAAATTAGATTTCATTAAAATATAATGGAAATGGATATAGATTGAGTTGTGAAATTTTGTATCTGAAGGAATTTCATTCTGAGTTATATTTCTACTGGGATTCTTGTAAATTACATTTTCACGTTTTAAGGAACAGAAAAATTATGTCATCGGAACCATATAAAACTAACTCAGATTGATGTGCATCATTAAAAACCCACCATTTATTTATTTATGATTTGTAAGTATAGAGAATATGTAAATCAAATGTGCAATGTGGTCAAAATGAATCGGTAACTAATTAATAATGTTAAAAAATTAATTTTTTTAAGGGGGTGAAAGAATGAAAAAAATGTCGTATTTCGAAAAAATTAGATGAAAATGATCATATATTGATTTTTGAAATATAATAATTGGTGATACATCGTTACAAGATATGATTTTCCTAGGATGTCTATAAATGAATTTTTAGTGTTTTAAAATAGTAGAACATGGGTGTATTGTATAAAACCATACAAAACAACTTCATATTCATATAAAATCTTGGAAAACCATCCATTCAGTTAATTTTGATTTGTATACACAAAAAACACATCAATATGATTTGTAGTCTGGTCGAAATTACTCGGTAAACTATTTTTAGAGGTAGTAAGAACATTAAGAGCATGTGTTCGAGGTCAAAATTAAGAAAATGATATCATATTTCCCTGAAATCACAGTAAAATAACCTTTTTGATTTTTTAGATGTTGTAAGTCACATCACATTATTCTGATTAATAGTTTTCACGATATGCCCGTTAACACATTTTAAGTGTCTTAAAACCATAAAATATGCGTGTAATAGTTTAATCCATAAATAAACCCTAGATAAACATGAAGTCATGGTAAAACAACTTTATAGTTATTTTTTACATGTACGTATAGAGAACATGTCAAAATGACATGTTGTATGGTCGGAATGACTCGCTAAACATTTTATAAAGGTACAAAAGACTTTAAAAGCTTGTATCACTGGTTCAAAACTACGAAAAAATACATAATATTTCCATGAAATCATAGAAAAATGACAATAGATTTATTTTTTCAAAAGTGGGAACTAATGAAAAATCATTCTATCTTACAGCTTGATCTAGATACTCGTAAACACATTTTTTAGTGTTTTAGAACACTAAAACATGCATGGAATTGTAAAAATGATAGAAAAAACATCATATTGATGTGAAATCATGGGGGAAACCGTTTTTATATGTTACATGTGTGTATGTCGTTAAAATATCAATTTTATGTGTGGTGTGGTCCGAATAACTAAGTAAATAGTTTTTAAAGGTAGAAAACCCTTTAAAAATGTTTGTATGTGGGGTTAAAACTAGAAAAAAGTGGTTCGAATGCTCTAAAAATAGGGTAAAAAGATTTAGATTTATTTTTAAAATGTAAAAACTCATGGAATTTCATTCTGAGTTATGGTTTTCACATGATGCTTGTAAACATATTTCTAGTGTTTTAAAATATTAAAACGTGCATGTAATAGTAAAAACTATATAATACAACCTCATATTAATGTGAAATCATGGGATGGCCACTATCAAGCCATATTTAAAATATTGTACATGATTCCATATCAAATAATTTATATTTTCCTATCAAGTACCTTCCAAGAACAACACACGTCAGTTTCAAAATTAATTATATTGTTTATAATTATCTCTTTTAAGTTTAAAGTGTTGAATCATATCTTAATAAGGTAATTTTATGTTTATATAGTGTTTTTAAAGATTGGGTTTTTGTTATATATTAAAATTTATCATATTTTATTAAAAAATAACCAATTTTATGAGAATTATTCTAAGAAAATTCTATGTCTTTTCACATTCACATTTCATTTCAAAATTGTTTTAGTTTTTATTATAGGTGACATATGCAAGAAGAATACATGAGGTGGACCATTCTAATCCAAAATATTATTTAAAAGGAATTTTTTATGGTTATTAGTTTCTATGGTATGTTTAAATTTTTTCAATCATTCTACAATAATTATAACATAATATGTTTTTCTAAGATTGTTTGTCTTCTTTTTTGTTATAGTTGATATGAAGATGTTGTCATCACAAGTTGATGAGATGATCTGGAGGTATATGGATTCATCAGAGGTCACGGGATGGATGTATATTTTCCATGGGTTCTTGTTGGACATATTATACATACATACATGCATATATATATATATATATATATATATATATATATATATATTGACGATTGAGGAATGGGATGACTGATGTTTTGAGTTGACTGAGGTTGTTGTAACTGAGGTTATGGTGACTTAGGCTATATGTATAAATGATTGTGGATATATAATGCATGTATTATGGGTTTACTCTACCTTTAGGTCTTATTTTTTTTCATGTCATAGTTTATATTTTTATT
Organism: Viscum album; assembly: GCA_963277665.1. Taxonomy (NCBI): domain Eukaryota; kingdom Viridiplantae; phylum Streptophyta; class Magnoliopsida; order Santalales; family Viscaceae; genus Viscum; species Viscum album. Next base: position 813,593,349 of record OY728132.1, on the reverse strand, counting down.
TTTTATGAAATATTTCATTAATAAAATTATATTTTAAGAAAAATATTTAGCGTCTGTTTATAAAAAGTGGTGAAAAATAAATTTCATTAAATTTGAATTTGTTTTAGTTTATATAACCCAACACTAAAAATAACAATCACTAATATAAATCATTATTTTTTGGTTCATTTTATCTATTTTACTTTTGGGTTAATTTTTTTTAAATAAAATTCCATTAAATAATACTACAATCTCTTCTAAATGATCCAAAAATGACACATAAAATAAACACCACTATGAAATTATAAATTCGATTAAATTATTTATGAATATAATATATGTGGTGTATTTAATAATAAAAATAATAGTTATTATTTGTCTAAACTACCCCCTATTGGAAAAAAATCAATAATACCTTCTTTTTGCAGGTTTAACATTTGAAATCCATATCCTACATATAATAGATAATTATATTGAATCAGGAAATAATTATTGGTTTTTCATAAAACATGAATCATAAATTAATCAATGAAAAGGTTCCATGGAGCATAATATAGTCACAAAACAAGGAATCAAGAAATACATTATAATATAAAATAATATCCATAGTTTTCTAGGTTCATTTCTTTGACTATCATAGTAGAATTCTTTCACTCCGAGTACAATCATAATCATCACGGTTCACTCCCATGACTATAATAGTGGATAGAGTCCCTTGAGAAGTTGGTCTCACTCCCATTTTAGTCCTATTTATCTCATGAGATATCGATCATTATGCATTACATTAGTGTGATGTATAATTCTGGTCTCACACATAATTGGTTATAAGATAACCACCATCCTGGGTTATAACATAACCACCATCTTTGGTTATAATGTAAACATAATAATTGTTTATAAAATTAAAACATTTATATAATAAAAAATAGAAATATTTTCCATAATATCATAAAATATTCATCATATCATCACATCATAACACATGCAATGAAAATGGTTTTCAAAAACATTCAATCTGTTAATCTTATCATAACCCATGTAATATAAATGTGATTCATAAAAATCTCATAAACATAAAAAATTAACCATCCATAGATTGATTATTAATGGTATCATTTGATCATTACCCTAGTAAATCATAATTAACATCAATGAATGTTATCATATATCAAAAAAAAATTAGAAGTTCCCTAAAAAATTCCATGCGGAAAATAAAATTTACATTTTTAAAATAAATTATAAAATTAACATATTTCCAAAATATTATTCAAAATAGTTTATTTTAATAAACCATTTGATAATATTAATTTAATATTCCAAAAATTGATCAGTCATGAATGTAGGATATTCTGCTCATGCCGTATAAGGTAAAAGAGAACATTTTTGGCACTTTTTTGATAAATATCCAAAATGTTCTTCATTGATAAAGTGAATAGAATATTCCCTATAATTTTTTTTCAAAGTTAATCATGGTAAAAAATTACTTTAAAAATTTATATTCAAATTTTAAAATCATTCGTGAATACATTTTGGAAAAAAATTGATATGGAAAAAAATGTTTTTGACCGAGTAGTAAAACATTGTCAGTTTTTTCATAGAAATGTTTGTTTGATTTCATGAGTATTTAAAGTGTGAGAAATTAAATTAATTTTTTTTTCTAGGAATATATTTTGAGGACCAAAAAAATGAAATATATAAATAAAATAATTATAATGTAATTTTTTATAATTTAAATTAAACCATAATAAATCTCAATTAAAATAGGATTGGAACACAAATAAATGTTCACTTTGGTAACATCTGAATCCTAATATTGATTAAAGACATAACATAATATGGATTTTTAAAAATCAATAATTCTAATAGGATGAATCATAAGATACATTCATGATTATTATATAAACCACATAAAATAAACTTGTGGTGAATATTGAACGAGCCTTATATAAATAATGTTGAGATGAATATCCCTTACCATAGGTCCGACATTCATGTTTTTCTTTTGAACATCCTGTATAATAAAAATTATTTATTATAGATATATTATAGAACCATAATCAAATATATAATACCATATACTATTTTCTAATAACCTTTAATCACCCTTTTGTTAATTTTTATTTTTTAAAATCACTGTTCTAAGGGATAACTGCTTCATTTTTCCTTTTTGTTAGGTCTTGACAGTTCTAGTTCTTGTACATTGTGGATCCAACATCTATAGAATCATAATAATGATTTAAATATCATATATATTAATTATATAATTATTTATAGTGATCTATTATATTTATAGATATAAAAATGAATTACACCAATTATTTAGACAATATGTTGTATGTGGGAATGAAACTATATTTGGTATATATTCATTAAATTAAGCTATTTTACTATATATGTATAATGAAACTGAAAATGGGTAACATTACTTCATGGATGTGGTAGTCCAAACATATGGATGAGGTACACTATTGTTGTCCAAATGATTGGAAGGATATAAGGTAGATATGATATTATGATTCCATAATTATATTTTATATAAAAAAATTATATACACACATAAAAACACTAAAAATATCCATTTCTAAAATATGGTGATGATAAATGAATTTTATCTCTATGTAGAGATGGTAAGTCCTTCTTACACACAAGCTATACTTTCACTTCCCATTTTGTGGAATGGAGATGGGTAAAGATGATTTCATAATCACAATAGAATTTTGCTATTTTTTTTAAAGTAGAAATTATTATTTTATGGAGGGTAATAAATATTTATATAAGGTAAAATAAAATTAAAAAGAAATTGATCAGCTAAGTGGATTTCCACTCCTTTTAAAGATCTCCTTTATATCCTCTTAATGATAATGGGGTTGAAATTTTAAAATTCCATCACCTTTATAAATTATCTAAGGCTGGATAAGAGAACTTGGAATGCTTATGGTTGGTGTATAATAGAACATCATATATTTTGGTTGATAAAAAGGGCTTAAATTTTATTAAAGAAGAGAAATTAGGGGTCCCTTTATAATCAAGGGGAGGGGAACTCTTCTAATTTCTTAAAATATTAAATATATTAATATCATTATCATGTAAAATGGTTAAAATGACCTATAAATGGATAAAGAATGAAATTGTAACCTGTATATTATCTTTATTGTCATATATTAATGATTTTAGTATTTTTATGTAATTTAATAAAATATTATTTCCATAAAATATCATTATTTCCATTTAAGAAACTATACATTTAATTTGACTTAAATGATATAATAATTATGTTTTAATTTGAAATTAATACATCAATATTACACTATTATGTTGTATTCATCAAGAATATTTTCAAAACACATTAACTCACTCAAATTACATTAATTTTAAATTTTTTTAAATATTTTTTTTGAATAATTGATTATGTAACACCCCAAGCTTCCAGGGTACGCTTCTCTTTGAAAAATACAATAGCTTGTCTTGTATGCAACTTCGAGTTCTAACACACCACAACCAATCAAACTAGCCGTTATGAATAGTAATACCCACTTTTTGAAATTTTATAAATTTTACCATTCAAAATGGACTTTATTTTTGGATTTCGAATATCGAAATTATCCTAAGGTGAATTTTTGGTATTTTTCTGAAAACATTCAATTTTTGATGAATAGTGAAAACACTAAGTTATAGTTTAAAACTGAATTTTTATTTAAATAATTATTTGTTTTATTTAAATTAATTTTATGTGAAAATAGATACATAATACCTATATAATTTCAATGTAATATATTAGAATCAGTTTATAATAATTTCGGATATATAAAAATTTTATTGAACATTTTATCGTCTTTTATCCACCTCTTAGGAGTATTTTCAAATTTACATAAAACATAATTTTACTACTTCTGTGAGTTGAATTTCAATAATCTGAGAGACACAGTTGATATCAGTAGTTATAATGTTGTTCAATAATATGGAAATAATTTTTTGTGAATTGTAACTGTTTACTTTTATTTACCACTGTTAAATGTAAATTGGTAATTAAGGGAAAAATTGATAATATTATTACCCTAACACACGTCCTAATTATATTGACTAAGAATAATTAGAACAAAAAAACCTTATTAATAAAATATGATCCTATAGGTCCACTTGGATTTGATTAGGACATTTATTATTATTTAATTCAAAGAAGAGTTTAAAGTGTTAAATTCAATGTTTAATAATTCAAACATTTTTAATATAGGGTTAAAAATAAGATAAATTAGACTATAAATATTCATTAGAAATCTAAGACTATTTCATACATAATGGTATTTTATTTATGTTTCTTAAAAATTAAATAATTTAATTTATTTATGACATATTGATTATGCAATAATTGCCTAATTAATGAAATATTAAAATAATTGATATTATAAATATACAAATAAATTTAATTTGAGACTTTTTATTAATTAAACTAATATTATAGGTTAATATGACATTTTATGGTGGGTTAGATGATTATTTTTGAATTAATAATTCTGTAATGAATTTATAAAAAACAAAATACAAAATAGGGTCAAAATTGACATAAAGTGTTTTTAAAACAAATATTATATTATTAATTGTTATTATGATACTAATAATCTAAGGATCAGCCCAAAAAATTATATAATTATGTTTGAATCATTAATGAACTAATTTGGGTTCTCTTGGAAGTATATAGTATGTTTTTTAACCATATAATATAAAAATTCAAAGAGACATGATAAATGTTAAAATATTTAACTAAGAGAAAAATATAAAAGATAAAGTTAATATAGTGACTCAAACCTATCTAAAAAATATTGGATAGGTGGTTTTCGACCCATCCCCACCTTACCCTTTAAATAATTCATTTATGAGCCATTAGGAACTGAAAATGATTTTATTATAAAATAATAATTCTTTATTTTCCTAAGGTTCCCCTCACCACTCTTATAAAAGAAAACTCCCCATTCCATCAAATTCACACCTTCAAAGCCTTTTGGATCAGCAAAACCCTACACAAATACCCTATTAACTATCATCCCTTCATCTTAGAGGCCTTACTTTAGTCAAAAACCCAACCTAATGAGCTCTTTTGATCAAATCAAAAGGAATAACCTGAAGAAGAGGTAAATATTTCATCACCTCTTTCAAGTTCCTTTCTTCATCCAATTCCAATTTCTTTGTTGTTTCCATTCTAAAAAAATAAATCTAAATCTTATATATATATTGATGTTATTTTATGTATAGTACAACCATATTCATTATTCTATCCATCCTTTGAATAAAATTTCACCATACATGCGTATATACGGCTAACAGTCTCCATGTCGTGGTGTAATTGTTATTCAATACATTATTATTTGGATGGGTGTAATAATGATGTATAATTGATATAAATAATAAATATAAAATTATGATATACCATCCAATTATATATTATTTTAAAATCAAAATAATTATATTGTCGCTCGTGCGTACGTACGGATTACCGTCTCCACAAACGCGATGAGATTCATTCCTCATCGTATCACATCAGGACGAATTTTCATTAGATGATTAAAAATATTGTTTAGAGACTTAATATCATTATGAATATGAATAAGATACATCCTATCCATTAGAAAACATTAATTACGTAACAAATAATATAAAGGAAAACAAATCATTTAACACCCAAAACGACGATAATACAAATATATTATTAACAAAGAAATATTAAAAGATCATATATGATATCATATTAATGTATATGATTATTGTATAATTTAATAGACAATTATTTAACCATTATACAATAGGTTAACCTACCCTTGACCAAGGAAAAGTACAAGGTAAGGGTTAACTCTACAACCTCTTCATTATCCCAGGTTGTTTATACATAATTATCTAGTGAGACCTCTTTATCATCCTCATCCATGTTTCTTAAAAATGTATTTAAAAAAAATTCTTACTATTTTATAGATTATGGGTTAAAGTCATTTATTCCCTTGTTTTACTTTTAAATGATGTTTATAAAGTAATATTTCCATCGTTTTCCAAACAAGGTCCTATATAACAATTTCTCCAAAATTAAGGTAAGAATGTCTTTTTTTGACTTATACGGCGGGTGCAGCAATTTTCCACCATTATAACATCGTATAAGAATCCCTTAAAATCTTATAATAATATTTTAAAAATCAATGTTTTCTTAAATTATTTCAAAATAGAAAGTGATATTTCTCTAAAAAAGGTTTTGATTTCATCTATGTCAACATCCATTGACGAATTTTAGGCTTATTTGAAGTTGATTTATTATGATAAAAATCATCCATCTTGTATTGAATGTTTTGTGATATTTTTCATCATGGAAGTGTATTTTTTACACGATTCATGGTTTAAAGATAATGTATTGACATTTTTTATGCTATTTTAAATACGAATGTTTATGTTATGTTTAAACCTTTTCATACGAGGAATGCATTGGACTTAGTAAGTGATGGGTGGAGCCCGCTATATCTCCTCAATGAATTAGTTGGTCTAATGAGACAAACTAGAGTCTTGGCATAAGGCCCTGACAAAATCTTATTTTTAGTCTTGGCACAAGGCCTTGACTATGTGGTTATGAAAGTATAGCCTTTTGCATTCCATCATTATGAAATTGGAAATTGATATTGCATTTGATTATTCGACTAGTAGAATATCCATGTGAGTAAGTAAATGGAATTATTTTGATTTTTTTATGCTGATGTTCAAGTTTAAAAGGCTTTTGTTTTAGTGTTATAAATTTCCTTAAATGTTTATGCTTATTTATGAAAGATTCTGCTATATTGTTATCCTTACTCATCATCTGAGCACACACCTTTCTATGTTTTATTTTTCCAAGGATGCAAAAAAGTATATTATGACTTACTTGCAGGGATATTCTATGGGATCTCAGTGTTTTATATGGAAATAATGTTGTTGTAGTTTTCATTTTATGAGGTAATGTAATCCTTATGAATGTATCTAGTACATCCAAGGATATAAAAATAATCGGTCATTCGAGACTTGATCTTTTGTGACCTTTCCAATGATACATAATAATCTACCGACTATGGGCTTTTGCGTTCGGGGAGTTACAGTTGGTATCAGAGGAATTTTAGTACAAGCCTTGGAATTAGATTTAGAAATACTCTGATTAAGGCACATTACCCTAAGATAGAATTTGAGGATTATTATATAAGAACTTCTTAAAATTTTGGTATTTTAAATATTTTGTGAGTTTTCCAAGAAATAAATCCCTTTCTGGATATGAGCAGGTAGAGGAGGCTCTGGCACAGATGTACCTCTATGTAAATCCCGAAAACACAGTTTTGAGCTAGACTCGAACGGGGACTGGTGCACAACAACGGGCCTTTCTGCACTCTTGGTTACGACACTCCCAGGGGATATGATTAGGATAATTCTTATTTTCTTTACAAAACATTATTAAGGGTTAATGAGTCTATACTTCTCAAAGGAAACATTTTTATGATTATGGATTATATCCATAAACTATTCAATTTATGTTATGTGTTTTACATGTTTAGATTTATGTATTGTGATTCATAAAATAATCTAGTTTATTCCATATTTTATAAATGGTGCCTAGTGGAAGGAATATAAACCATATCAACGCACATAATCCATGTAGATGTTTCCCTCCAACTCAAGATAATTATACTGAAGCTGGTGATGAAACTAGCGCTGATCAGCTAATCACAATACTGGGACAACTCACACGGGTTATGAATAATAACCTTACCCGTATGGAGCACCCTTATCCACATTGTGGAGGATAAATGTTAGATCTCATCATGAGGAAAAAAACCAACAATAAATGAGAGTAAAAATCTATTATTGGCTGAGAAATGGATAAATTCCTTAGGGAAAATATTCCACGCCTTGGGGAGTAGCGAAAAAGAAAAAATTTGTTATGGCAGTTTACCGCCTCACTGAAGATGCTGATCAATGATGGTCATTGATTCAAAACATAAAGGAAGATGAGGAAGTATCAAATATGAAATAAAGGTAGTTTATAAAAAAAATCTTAGAAATATACTTTCTTCATGACCATCAAGAGAATATAGAAAGACAATTTCGGAGTCTGAGGCAAAAGGAGGATGAGAATGTCGCAAAGTATGAAGCTTACATTTCATGGTTATAGAGGCATGCTAGGGATTATATATGTAACCCATGAAGTAAGATTTATCATTTTTTGATGGGTTAAAACCATTTCTCCATCGAGCATTAGTCTCACAATACTTCTCGGTGTATGATGATATTGTCACATGTGTTATCAAGACAGAAAAAGAATTCTCTAATTCTTACGAATTTAAAGCAAAGAAAGAGAAGAAGAAATCTCCAAAACATTATGAAAATAGAAATAAGGGGAAGAAGGGAAAGGTTCAATATCCATCTACAGTAAATGTTGGAAAAAACACCCTTGTACTTGCCTTGAAGGGAATGGGTGTATATTACAAGTGTGGTGAAAAAGGCCATCAAGCTCGTGATTGCAAGAGGGAAAAAATAGGTTGTCAATGTTGAATGTAACGACCCAAAGTTTTTCAATAGAAAATTCCCTTCTTTTATCTATGTCATAAAAACACAAAATAATGAACTACTAAGTAATAAGTGACCTTTAAACATAATTTTGTCAACCCTATGTTTGGAATTTTAAAAATCCGGCATACACGGTTGTTCTCAAGATAGTTTTTGGAGTCTAATGAAACAAAAATAATTTTTGGTGAATAGTAACCTACCCTTATGAATAGTAACCTACCCTTATGAATAGTAATATAAACCTTATGAATAGTAAAAAAGAGTAACATTACCTATGAATAATAAAATAAAATTTAGACATCATAAAAGGTGATAATTTGACCTTAGTAAACGTTTTTTTGGTATTTTATAAGTCATAAATAATTAATTATAATTAATTCATTAATTTAAAAGAATATTTATTTTCCTGAAATATATTCATAAATTATTGAATCAATGTCTAGTAGTTTTTAGATAATTTTATAAGACCCTACGTAATTTTTGAAAGAACTATAAAATCAGTTCTAATCTTAAAAATTGTTTATTCTAAGTAAATTATGATTTTATTTAAATATTAAATTAATAATACTTAGAAAATTATTTTTGAAAAATGGACTTCATTTTTGGATTCTACACATCGAAAAATGGTTGGGGTAAAATTTTGGGATTTTTCTAAGATACTTGAATTTTTGATGAATAGTGGAATCCGATAATTCACAATAAAAGCTAAATAATGCATTAATTGAGTCATTGCTGATGTTCTGCTGATGTAAGCCCACTTGGTTCGGGATTACATTATAAAATTACTATTATTGGTCATCTGAGACTCACTATTCCTTGTCCTTGGTGGAATTAATAAACTAATCAATTTAATATTAAGAAAACCCCTCTCCCCTCCACTATAAAAGCCACCCTTCACTCCCTCTTTTCCTCACACCTCTCAAGCTCCAAGCCTTCTTTAAATTCTGCCCAAACACCTTCCCTAACTCATCCCCCACGTCCAAAATCTGCTGGTCTCATCAAAAGACCAAGCCTAGCTTCCTTAAAGAGGAACTCAAGAGGAGGATTCTAAAGGTAATTTCTCTCCCTCTTCTCCTTTAATTTCCTTTCAAGTCCAAGTTCCTTTCTTGATCTCCCTCTATCTATCTTCATCCAAATTGTTCTGTAAATCCAGTATTATATATATACTGTAATATTATGATTCTAATGTTATATTATATCACCCCTCACCCTTTACCCCTTCCTTTTATTTTATTAAAGAGAACGTTGTTCATGTGGTGATAATGTATCACCTTCAAAAACAACATGCTCTCTTCTTCCATTTATACCTTCAATCTGGTCATGAAACCATTTTTATGGTTGAACCAGAATGTTTTATATGTATTATGTTCTATTTTAAGTTCTTGAAATAACCTATGGCCATACTACTAAGTGAAAAGTTAAAATGACTTGGTTGTGATCAAAAAACCGCTCAAATTAGCCCAAATAATCTTCATTTAATTCTTATCTAATAATTCGGCAACATGGATCTAATATAACTCATTCTAAAATCATCCAAGCTTCTGTAATATCATTAATTACATGTAATATCAGTTCTGTATGTTTAACCATAATCTACCCAAACATAAAATTAAGAATACAAGTGGACCGCTCAAGAAAACCATGAAAAAGAACATCCCCGATCAATGTTTTTAAATTCTATAAGTCATCCAAGGGAACATAATATGAAATAATAAAACCAGAATGAACCCTATTAATGTATAAAAGGTTCTGGAATTTCTAATTAATGAATATAATGTCATTATACAGGACATTAAAGAGAAGGAGGCATTCGAGTACAAGGTAAGGGGAAATCTCGAACCCAATTTTCTTCCTTCGGGTTCTCCCTCTTTAATTCCATTTTGATATGGTTACTCCTCAAAGGTCTTTTGTTCATAATTTCCTTTACTTTTCTGGGATATACATGTTTGTCACTGATTTTTATGTCCATCAAAATGTTTTCCAAAAGAACTCTTCTTTTAAGATCTCACATTTTGCCTCTCATTCAAGGTTGATGGTTCTTATATCAAGTATGTTGTTCCCTCTTTCTTTTGGGAACCCAAAGCTTATGAATGTGTTATTATGAGATGAAACCCATTCCTTTCCATGGGTTATTTATGTTTGATATGTGTTCTATGTGGCAAGCATGATAATGATAATGTTATGATGTGACGGGTGCGCCCGGAATTATATAGCGCTCCAATGCATTGGGTAAAGTAATGAATATCATGATTAAATGTGGAATTATGCGTGAACATGATGCTATCTTTGTTCACAATTATGTGTGGTAGTTAACCACTAAGACATGATGTTTCATTTTTATGCTTTGCCACATTTCATGTTTATTGTTTATGCTCCTCTCATGTTCAAGATCTTCTTCCTATGTCATGATTATGTTCACCCCATGCTATATTGTTCTTATCTATCCTCTTACTGGGCTTTTAGCTCACCCCTTTTGATGTATATCCTCAGGTGGATACATGTACTAAGGAGAGGACAAGTGCTACTAAGAAGCTATACAAGAAGAAAATAAATGAATTTTTATGCTTGATGTTGTACTTGTTATGTGTAGTCCTAGTTTACCCAAGACACTAATCCAATGTATCCTCCATATGTAATACTATTATGTTTTTTTATCTCTGAAATGATGTAATAGTAATGTAAGAAAAGTCCGGGTCACTATAGTTGGTATCAAAGGAAAGGTTTAGATAATTTGGGAATTAGGATTAGTGAACCCTAAAGAAAACCTCTAGCATGATACTAAGTACAAATATGCACACAAGGATATTTACCTAGGGATCCCATATGTTATGTTTTTGGTATAATTGTTTAAAAGGATAAGTTATTCATGACTTGTTTACTTATGTTTTGTTCTAACCTTTTCTATTTTAGAAAATGGTGGGAACCAGGAGAAATCAGGCCAACAACTCTTGCGAAGGCCAATGCAACGATTGCCCGAACAACATCCCCAATGATTTTGGAGGTCGAGTTCAAAACTTCATGGCGATTCTTACCCAATTATCCCGGGTTATGAATAATAACCATAATAATGGGGAGAGTCCTCCTTCACCAAAGAGGGAGCAGCTAGCTATCGAAAGTTTTATGCAGCAACGACCACCGACGTTTTGTGGATCTTCCGATCCACTAGTTGCGGAACAGTGGGTCAACTCCATGGAGAAGATCTTTTCTGTTCTTCACTGTTCCGAGACAGAGAAGGTGACTCTAGCCGTTTATCGTCTAGATGGAGAAGCTGATCAATGGTGGGCTTTGATTAAGAACACCAAGCCAAGGGATGAAATTGAAGAGATGGAATAGGAAGACTTTAAGATAATTTTTCTTAATAAGTACTTCCCACGAACTCTTCGCACGAAGATGGAGAGAGAATTCATAGAGCTCAAGCAAAAAGAAGGAGAATCTGTCCCAACCTATGAAGTAAATTTCATAAGGCTCGCAAGGTATGCTTCGGGTTTTGTTATCAACAATGATAGAAAAATTGATAGATTCTTTAGTGGATCAAAACCACATCTTCGAAAAGCTCTTGCAATTCGAGACTTTGGGAGTTATGAAGAAGTTGTTCGGTGTGCTCTCAAAGTGGAGATGGAGTTTGGAGAATGGTCCCATGGCTATGGTGATAAGAAAAGAAAGATGGAGTTTCAAGCTGGTGGATCTAGTGATAAATATGGGAAGAAAACACAACGACCCACTTGCAAAAAATGTGGGAAGTTGCACAATGGGAACTGCCTCAAAGGGACGGAGAAATGCTTCAAGTGTGGGAAAGAAGGACACCTAGCTCACGAGTGTCGAAGAGACATGAAAAGGAAGGACAATGTAGCCGATGAAAGGAGAGAACCACTGGTGGTTCAATGCTACAACTGTAAGGAGCTAGGGCACTATTCAAACTAGTGCACTAAACCTCGAGCTTTTGAGGGTAATCTGCGCCAACAACCACCAAAGCCAAAGGAACAAGGGAAGACTTATGCCATCACTACTGCGGAGGTGGAACATGATAATGAAGTCGTACAAGGTACACTTCCTATTCACTCAAGAATGGAAAAAGTCTTATTTGATTCTGGTTCTACGCATTCCTTTATATCTTGCAAGTTTGCTAGAACTATAGAATTGAAGCCCCGAAACCTTGAAGTAGAGATATCTGTAAAAACACCAAGTGGTGCAATCATTGCAACCCAAGTGTTTGATTCTTCTCCTATTGACGTATGTGGGAAGATTCTTCCGGAAAATCTCGTAATACTTCCCTTGGTGGAATTCGACGCTATAATGGGAATGGATTGGCTCTCGTTATATAGAGCACATATCAACTGTCGGGAAAAGGAAATATATTTTCGTATTCCGAACCATCCCATGCTCCTCTACAAATGCAAGGAAGATCATGAATCTCCTTTGAGAAATCCTTCAATGGTGTGGGTGATGATTCCCTATGAAGAAGCATACCTCTCCCAAATGATTGAGTCAAAGGAAAGTTCCAACCTTGAGGAAATGCCCATCGTAAGGGAATACGACGATGTATTTCCCGAAGAGTTACCCGGAATTCCCCCGGATCGTGAGGTAGAGTTCTCAATTGAACTCATACCCGGAGCTACTCCTATCTCGAAGTGCCCCTATAGGATGGCTCCTATCGAACTGGAGGAGTTAAAGAAGCAGCTGCAAGAGCATCTGGACAAAGGGTTCATACGCCCTAGTGCATCACCTTGGGGTGCGCCCGTGCTCTTTGTGAAGAAGAAGGATGAAACCTTGCGGCTGTGTATCGATTATCGAGAACTCAACAAGATCACCATAAAGAACAAGTATCCTCTCCCAAGGATTGATGACTTGTTCGATCAGTTAAGAGGAGCTCAATACTTCTCAAAGGTGGATCTTCGTTCTAGATATCATCAAGTAAAGGTGAAGAAGGAAGATATTCAGAAGACTGCCTTCCGTACAAGGTATGGGCACTATGAGTTTTTGGTGATGCCCTTCGGACTTACTAATTCCCCTGCAATCTTCATGGATTTGATGAATAGATTCTTTAGACATTACCTAGACAAATTTGTGGTAGTTTTTATTGATGATATTCTCATTTACTCCAAGAGTAAGGAGGAACATGAAGAACATCTAAGACTTGTGTTGGCGACATTGAGAAAGGAGAAGTTGTACGCCAAGTTCAGCAAGTGTGACTTTTGGATAAATCAAGTAACGTTCTTGGGACATGTGATCACAAGCAAGGGAATTTCTGTGGACCCTTCAAAGACAAAGGCGATTGAAGAATGGCCCAGGCCCTCTAGTGTCACAGAAATCCGTAGTTTTCTTGGATTAGCTGGGTACTACCGACGTTTTGTGAGAAACTTCTCATGATTGTCAAGCCCACTAACTAAGTTAACAAGGAAAGGGGTAAAGTATGTATGGACGAAAGAATGTGAGGGAAGCTTCAAGGAGCTAAAGAGAATGCTGATCACTGCACCTGTACTCACACTACCAAAAAGTGGAGAAAGTTTTGTGATATACAGTGATGCTTCAAAGAAAGGCTTGGGTTGTGTACTCATGCAAAATGATAATGTGATAGCCTACGCCTCACGACAGTTAAAGATCCATGAGCAGAACTACCCGACGCATGATCTAGAGCTGGCAGCCGTGATTTTTGCCTTGAAAATCTGGCGGCACTACCTTTATGGTGAGAAGTGTGACATATACACTGACCACAAGAGCCTAAAGTATATATTCACACAAAAGGAGCTCAACATGCGTCAAAGGAGATGGTTAGAGCTAATCAAGGATTACGATTTCTCTATTCACTATCATCCTGGAAAGGCGAACAAGGTAGCTGATGCTCTAAGCAGGAAAGAACCTGCTACTCTATCCATGTTGAGGATTGAGAAAGACCCTATCTTCTTGGATATATAAAGGATGGATTTGGGAATCGTAAGGGCAGGGGATACATCCTACCTTGCCCAAATGATTGCGCAACCATCCATCCAACAGAAGATCAAGGAAGCACAAAGGGATGATGTGGAGATACAAAAGAGGGTGAATGCAGTAAAAGAAGGAAAGCTGCAAGAGTTCCATATCGACGATGATGGTGTGATTCGGTTTGGAACGCGGCTTTGTGTGCCTTCATCACCTAGAATAAAAAAGGAGCTATTGGATAATGCACATAGATCAACTTTCTCTATTCATCCTGGAAGTACCAAGATGTATCGTGATCTCCGAGAACACTTCTAGTGGGATAACATGAAGAAAGAGATTGCAGAATATATATCAAGGTGCTTGGTGTGTCAGCAAGTTAAAGCTGAGCGGCAAAAGTCCAAAGGTATGATGCAGCCATTGCCTATACCCATGTGGAAATGGGAAAATGTCACTATGGACTTTGTCATGGGCCTCCCGAAGACGTCAAGAGGAAATAATGCGATATGGGTTGTGGTTGACCGACTCACCAAGACTGCCCATTTTATCGCTATTCGGGAGGACCTCTCACTTGAACAACTTGCAAGGATATATGTGAAGGAGGTAGTGAGGTTGCACGGTGTTCCACTCTCGATTGTCTCTGACCGTGATCCAAGGTTCACTTCTAAATTTTGGAGGAGCCTTCAACATGCTTTGAGTACTGAATTAAACTTCAGCACGGCCTATCACCCCCAAACTGATGGCCAGTCTGAAAGGACTATTCAGACACTTCAAGATATGCTAAGATCCTGTTCTCTTGAATTCAAAGGTGGATGGGATCAACACCTTCCATTGGTGGAGTTCTCATACAACAATAGCTTCCACTCAAGTATTCAGATGGCTCCGTATGAAGCTCTTTATGGGAAGCGATGTAGAACTCCAACCTATTGGGATGAAGTTGGAGAACGAAAACTAATTGGTCCCGATCTTGTTCAAGAGATGACAGAGAAGGTTCAAGTCATCCAGAAACATATCAAAGCTGCTCAAAGTCGGCAAAAGAGCTATGCTGACAATCGTCGAAGGGACTTGGAGTTCGACGTTGGAGGTAAAGTCTTCCTTCGAATATCTCCATGGAAGAGAGTCATGCGATTCGGGAAGAAAGGGAAGCTAAGCCCAAGGTACATTGGCCCCTTTGAGATCCTTGATCGTATAGGAGCCGTGGCCTATCGTCTGGCACTTCCACCGAATATGGCTCAAGTTCATGACATGTTTCACGTATCACTACTGAGGAAGTACATTCCAGACCCCTCACATGTACTAAACTCAGAGGTGGTATAGTTGGAAGATGATCTCTCATATGAGGAGCAGCCGGTAAAAATTCTGGACCGAAGTGATAAGGTTCTACGCAACAAGACAACCCGCCTTGTGAAAGTGTTGTGGAGGAACCAAAAGTTTGAGGAAGCAACTTGGGAACCGGAAGAGGCAATGAAGGAGAAGTACCCTCACCTGTTTGTGTAAAGTGAAATTTCGGGGGCGAAAATTCTTAAGGGGGGAAGAATGTAACGACCCAAAGTTTTTCAATAGAAAATTCCCTTCTTTTATCTATGTCATAAAAACACAAAATAATGAACTACTAAGTAATAAGTGACCTTTAAACATAATTTTGTCAACCCTATGTTTGGAATTTTAAAAATCTAGCATACACGGTTGTTCTCAAGATAGTTTTTGGAGTCTAATGAAACAAAAATAATTTTTGGTGAATAGTAAGCTACCCTTATGAATAGTAACCTACCCTTATGAATAGTAATATGAACCTTATGAATAGTAAATAAGAGTAACATTACCTATGAATAATAAAATAAAATTTAGACATCATAGAAGGTGATAATTTGACCTTAGTAAACGTTTTTTTGGTATTTTATAAGTCATAAATAATTAATTATAATTAATTCATTAATTTAAAAGAATATTTATTTTCCTGAAATATATTCATAAATTATTGAATCAATGTCTAGTAGTTTTTAGATAATTTTATAAGACCCTACGTAATTTTTGAAAGAACTATAAAATCAGTTCTAATCTTAAAAATTGTTTATTCTAAGTAAATTATGATTTTATTTAAATATTAAATTAATAATACTTAGAAAATTATTTTTGAAAAATGGACTTCATTTTTGGATTCTACACGTCAAAAAATGGTTGGGGTAAAATTTTGGGATTTTTCTAAGATACTTGAATTTTTGATGAATAGTGGAATTCGATAATTCACAATAAAAGCTAAATAATGCATTAATTGAGTCATTTCTGATGTTATGCTGATGTAAGCCCACTTGGTTCGGGATTACATTATAAAATTACTATTATTGGTCATCCAAGACTCACTATTCCTTGTCCTTGGTGGAATTAATAAACTAATCAATTTAATATTAAGAAAACCCCTCTCCCCTCCACTATAAAAGCCACCCTTCACTCCCTCTTTTCCTCACACCTCTCAAGCTCCAAGCCTTCTCTAAATTCTGCCCAAACACCTTCCCTAACTCATCCCCCACGTCCAAAATCTGCTGGTCTCATCAAAAGACCAAGCCTAGCTTCCTTAAAGAGGAACTCAAGAGGAGGATTCTAAAGGTAATTTCTCTCCCTCTTCTCCTTTAATTTCCTTTCAAGTCCAAGTTCCTTTCTTGATCTCCCTCTATCTATATTCATCCAAATTGTTCTGTAAATCCAGTATTATATATATACTGTAATATTATGATTCTAATGTTATATTATATCACCCCTCACCCTTTCCCCCTTCCTTTTATTTTATTAAAGAGAACATTGTTCATGTGGTGATAATTTATCACCTTCAAAAACAACATGCTCTCTTCTTCCATTTATACCTTCAATCTGGTCATGAAACCTTTTTTATGGTTGAACCAGAATGTTTTATATGTATTATGTTCTATTTTAAGTTCTGGAAATAACCTATGACCATACTACTAAGTGAAAAGCTAAAATGACATGGTTGTGATCAAAAAACCGATCAAATTAGCCCAAATAATATTCATTTAATTCTTATCTAATAATTCAGCCACATGGATCTAATATAACTCATTCTAAAATCATCCAAGATTCTGTAATATCATTAATTACATGTAATATCAGTTCTGGATGTTTAACCATAATCTACCCAAACATAAAATTAAGAATACAAGTGGACCGCTCAAGAAAACCATGAAAAAGAACATCCCCGATCAATGTTTTTAAACTCTATAAGTCATCCAAAGGAACATAATATGAAATAATAAAACCAGAATGAACCCTATTAATGTATAAAAGGTTCTGGAATTTCTAATTAATGAATATAATGTCATTATACAGGACATTAAAGAGAAGGAGGCATTCGAGTACAAGGTAAGGGGAAATCTCGAACCCAATTTTCTTCCTTCGGGTTCTCCCTCTTTCATTCCATTTTGATATGGTTAATCCTCAAAGGTCTTTTGTTCATAATTTCCTTTACTTTTCTGGGATATACATGTTTGTCACTGATTTTTATGTCCATCAAAATGTTTTCCAAAAGAACTCTTCTTTCAAGATCTCACATTTTGCCTCTCATTCAAGGTTGATGGTTCTTATATCAAGTATGTTGTTCCCTCTTTCTTTTGAGAACCCAAAGCTTATGAATGTGTTATTATGAGATGAAACCCATTCCTTTCCATGGGTTATTTATGTTTGATATGTGTTCTATGTGGAAAGCATGATAATGATAATGTTATGATGTGACGGGTGCGCCCGGAATTATATAGCGCAATATGAATGTTTAAATGTGACGGGTGTGCCCGGAATTATATAGCGATCCAATGCATTGGGTAAAGTGATGAATCTCATGTGTAAATGTGGAATTATGCGTGAACATTATGCTAGATTTGTTCAAAATTATGTGTGGTAGTTAACCACTAAGACATGATGTTTCATTTTTATGCTTTGCCACATTTCAGGTTTATTGTTTATGCTCCTCTAATGTTCAAGATCTTCTTCCTATGTCATGATTATGTTCACCCCATGCTATATTGTTCTTATCTATCCTCTTACTAGGCTTTTAGCTCACCCCTTTTGATGTATATCCTCAGGTGGCTACATGTACTAAGGAGAGGAATAGTGCTACTAAGAAGCTATACAAGAAGAAATTAAATGAATTTTTATGCTTGATGTTGTACTTGTTATGTGTAGTCCTAGTTTTCCCAAGACACTAAACCTATGTATCCTCCATATGTAATACTATTATGTTTTTTTATCTCTGAAATGATGTAATAGTAATTTAATAAAAGGCCGGGTCGCTATATTGAATGATACAATTGTAGAGAAAGTGGGAATTATTTGAATGAATTTACTAAGTATTAGGGGAACTTACCTCACAAAAGGCCAAGGGATCAAGGACAAGCTTATGTTATCACACTAGTGAGGATGAAGCTCCAAACGATGTAGTGACATGTAATTTAATGTTTTCCTCAAGTTTGTAAAATTCTTTATTTGATTCTAGATCATCACATAGTTTCATATCTTCCTAGTTTTCTAGGAAAATTTGATATTTCCAATTTGATTAAATAAGGGAGTTGTCAGTCGAAACTCCTAAGGGAAGTATCATGGCAACAAAGTTTTGTGGATAAGTCCCCATTAGGGCATATAAATGTTCTATATCTACTGATCTCATCGCCTTACCCGTGATTTAATTTTATATAATCCTTGGTATGGATTGGTTTTCAGACTATGATGTGACAATTTATTATAATAAGAAGGAGTTTAAAATTTTTGATGATGACAAAGAGTGCCTTATCTTTAGATCAGAAATGTCACCACCTAATTTTTATTTGGATCCACCCCCAGTAGCTCAACTAAATTCAATTATTGGGGAGGAATAGATTGAAGTAACTGTGGGCAAGGAATGGAATATTCAAATAGAGGATGTAATTATTGTGAAATAATATTTTTATGTGTTTCTAGAAGATTTACCTGGACATCCTCCAGAACAAGAAATTGAGTTTTCCATTGATTTAATTCCTGGATCAAGGCCTATATCAAAGACCCCTTATAGAATGGCCATTGTGGAATTAGTGTATCTAAAGAAACAGATAGAGGAATTGAGTAATAAAAGATTTATTTTCCCTATTGTTTCTCCTTGGAGAGCCCATGTCCATTTTGTTAAGAAGAAATATGGATCTATGAGGTTGTGCATTGACTACAGTGAGATCAATGTTATAACAATAAAGAACAAGTATCTCTTACCTCACATTGATGATTTTATTGACCAACTTCATGGATATCAATACATTTCAAAGATTACATTCGAACTGGATATCATCATTTGTGTGTGAAGAAGGAAGACATTCCAAAAACAACATTTCGAACCAGCTACGGGCATTACGAGTTTACAGTAATTCATTTTGGATTGACTAATGCACCCTATATCTTCATGGATCTATTGAATATAGTTTTCATGGAATCTCTTGATGACATTGTAGTGGTATTTATTGTTGATATCTTGGTATACTCCAAAAGCTATTAAGATCATGAAAATAACTTTCTCATTATCTTGAAGACTCTTAGAAGTCATGATTTATATTGGATGTTTAGAAAGAGTGAAATCTGGCTTCAAGAGATATCTTTTCTGGGACATATTTTCCCTAAGTATGTAATCTCCATTGATCCTTCTAAGACTAAAGAAATCCATGAATGGCTAGGACCAATGAGTATAACCGAGGTATGCAGTGTTATTGGTTTAGTGGGTTATTATCAGTGTTTCGTCCAGAATTTTTCCTGATTGGCTAAACCATTAACCAAGATCACACATAAAGGGGGTAAATTTGTTTGGACAAAAGAGTGTGAAGAATTTTTTGAATAACTGAAGAGGAGATTAGTAAATGCTCCTATATTTACTCTACCATCTGGGAATGATGGGTTTGTTATTTATAGTGAAGAATGAATGAAAGGACCTGGTTGTGTCTTTATGTAGGATGAAAGGGTTATTGTCTAAACATCACGACATCTAAAAAATCATGATCCAAACAACACTACTCATGATCTTGAGTTAGCATCAGTCATCTTTTCATTGATGATATGGATACATTATCTCTATGGTGTAAAATGTGAGATATATACCGATCAAAAGAGTTTTAAGTATATTTTCTAACAGAAAGAACTCAACATGAGGCAGAAGAGATGTCTTGGACTACTAAAGGATTATGATGGCATGATACACTACCACCCGGGGAGGGAAAATAAGGTGGTAGATACTCCGAGCATAAAAGATCATGGAGTTTTGATCAAGATGAGAGTTGAAAGGGATCCTATTTTCATGGATCTACTAAATATAGATATGGGAATAACCATGGAAGGTTAAACATCAATGTTTTTCAAATAGATTCCAAACCATATTTACTAGAAACGATAAAAATTTATCAGGATAATGATGAGGAATTTCAAAAGAAGATTAATTCTGTGAATGATGGGAGATTGATTGACTTTGTATGTGAAGATGGGATTTTGAAATTTGGGAAGAGAATTTGTGTCCCTAATATAGCTGATCTAAAAAGGGAATTATTAGATGATGCTCATAACTCCAATTTCTCTATACAACCAGGTAGAACCAAAATGTATAGATATTTGATGGAACATTTTTGGTGGGACAATATGAATAGGGAGATTGATGATTTTGTGTCAAAATGTATGGTTTGTCAACAAGTGAAAGTTGGAAGGCAACAACCAGGAGGATTCATGAAACCTCTTCCCATACCTGAGTGGAAATGGGATAATATTATGATGGAATTTGTTATGAGACTACCAATGAATCCTAGAAGGAATGATGAAATATGGGTCATCGCAGATCTTCTTAACAAGTCAACACATTTTCATGCCATAAGAGAATATTTACCACTTCAACTATTAACAATACTCTTTATTAATGAAGTTGTAAGACTTCATGGAGTACCGATATTGATTGTTTCTGATCGTGATCCCCATTTTACATCAAGATTATGGAAAAGTCTTCTAAAATAACTGGATATTTAATTTCATTTGAGCACTGCTAACCACACTAAAACTGATGGAAATTCAGAACAGACTATTCAAACCTTAGAAAACATGTTGAGATCTTTCTCACATGACTTTCAAGGTATATGAGATCTACAATTACCTTTGGAAGAATTTTCTTATAAAAATAGCTTCCATTTATGTATTCAGATGGCACCATATGAAGCTTTATATAGAAAGAGATGTCGCACACCAACTTGATGGGAGTATGTTGGTGAAAGAAAACACATAGACCCAAAACATTTTGAGGAAACGATGGAAAAGGTGAATCTAATCTAAACCCACATCAAATCAGCTCATAGTATACAGAAGTGTTATAATAATAACCGAAGGAAGGATTTGGAATTTTAGGTAGGAGATCATGTTTTCTTGAAGGTATCTCCATGGTAGGGTGTTATACATTTTGGTAAGATGGGTAAATTGAGTCCCATGTACATCGGACCTTTTGAAATTATAGAACAATTTAGAGTTTTAGCTTACCGTTTGGCAATGCAGCTAAGTATCTCCAAAGTTCATAATGTATTCTATGTATCACTATTGAGAAAATACATGCCGGACCCAACGCATATACTCACCTATGATTAATTATAATAGGAACCTGATTTGTCTTATTATGAAGAGCCTTTCAAGGTTCTTGATATAAGAGAACAGGTGCTGAGAAACCAGACGACTCATATGGTAAATGTTCTATAGAGAAACCGTAAGATAGATGCGACAACGTGGGAACCCAAATAACTTATGATGAATATCCACCAGAGTCTTTTTATGCAGTAATATTCTAGAAATTTTGAGGAAAAAATTATTTGAATGAGGGGAGAATGTAACACCCCAAACTTCTAGGGTACACTTCTCTTTGAATAATACAATAGCGTGTGTTGTACGCAACATCGAGTTCTAACACACCACACCCAATCAAACTAACTGTTGTGAATAGTAATACCCACTTTTTGAAATATTATTAATTTTATCTTTCAAAATGGATTTCATTTAGGTGTTTGGAATATCGAAATTAGACTAGGGTGAATTTTGGATATTTTTCTGAAAACATTAGATTTTTGATAAATAGTGAAAAACACCGAGTTATAGTTTAAAACTGAATTTTTATTTAAATAATTATTTATTTTATTTAAATTTATTTTAGGTCAAAATAGATACATAATACCTATATATGTTCAATTTAATTCATTGGATTCTGTTTATAATAATTTTAGATATATAAAAATTGTATTGAACTTTTTATCGTCTTTTACCCACCTCCAAGGAGTATTTTAAAAAATTGACATAAAAATTAATTTTACTACTGTTGTGAGTTGAATATAAAAAATCCAAGAGACATAGTTGATATAAGTAAGTAAAATTTGGTTCAATAAGATGAAAATAATTTTTGGTGAATCGTAACTTTTTACTTTTATTTATCATGGTTAAAAGTTAATAGGGTATTTAAAGGTAACAATAATATTATTATTCTCCTAAAACATGTAATAATTCTATAGGCTAAGTATATTTCAACCAAAAATAACCTTAGGAATAAAACATGATCCTTTAGGTCCACTTGGATTATATTAGGACATTTATTATTATTTAATTAAAACAAGAGTTAAAGGTGTTAAATTCAATGTTTAATAACTAAACCATTTTTAATATAAGGTTACACATAAGATAAATTCAACTATAAGTATTAATTAGTAATATTAAAAGATTTCATACACAATCATATTTTATTTCTATTTTTTAGACATTAAATAATTTAATTTATTTATGACACAATGATGACTTAGTAATTACATAATTAATGAAATATTTAAATAATTGATATTATAAATATCCAAATAAATAAAATATGAGAATTTTTAGGAATTACACTAATTTTATAGATTAATATGACATTTTAGGGTTGGTTAGATTAATTTTTATCGAAGTAATAATGCTCTTAGGAATTTAGAAAAAAATATCAAATAGTGAAAAAATTGACATAAAATAGTTTTTAAAACAAATATTCTAATATTAATTGATATTATATTCCTAAAAATATATGGTTCGGAAAAAAGACTTATATAATGATAGGTGTATCATTAATGAACCACTTGGGGTTCGATTGTAATTATATAGTATGTTTGTTAACCATAAAATATAAAAATACAATGAGGCATGGTAAATGTCAAACTATATAACAAAGAGTTAAATCTAAAAGATAATGTTTATATATTGACCCAAACCTATCTGAAACGTATTAATTGGGTATTTTTTGACCCATCCCCACCATATCTTATGAATAATTCATTTTGGAGCAATTAGAAATCGAAAATTATTTTATTATAAAATAATATTTCTAGATTTTCCTAAGGTTCCCTTTACTCCTCTTATAAAAGGGCACTCCACCTTCCCTTAAATTCCCACCTTCAAAGCATTTTGCATGACCAAAACTCACCCAAAAACCCTATCAAATTTCCTCCATTCATCCTAGAGTCCTTTCTTTAGACATAAACGCAACCTATGGAGCCCTTTTGATCATATCAAAAGAAATATTTTTGAAGAAGAGGTAAATATTTTATCACCTCTTTGAAGTTCCTTTCTTCTTCCACTTCCTCTTTCATTGTTGATTCCATTCTAAAATACTAACTTCAGTATCTTCTATATAATGTGATGATATTAAAAATATGGTACTACTATATTCATTATTCTATCCATCCTTTGAATGACATGTCACCATACGTGTGTACGTACGGCTTACCGTCTCCACGTCGTGGTGTAATTGTTATTCAATACATTATTATTTGGATGGGTATAAAAATGATGTGTAATTTATTTAAATAATAAATATAACATGATGATATAACATCCAATTATATATTATTTTAATATCAAAAGAATGATATTGTTGCATGTGCGTACATACGGATTACCGTCTCAACGAACCCAATGAGATTCATTCCTCATCGTATCCATTCAAGACTAATTTTCATTAGATGATTAAAAATAAGGTTTGAAGACATAATATCATTCGGAATATGAATAAGATACATACTATCCATAAAAATAATTACATACATAACAAATCATATAATGGAAAATTGAATCAGTTAACACCCGAAATGATGATAATACTAAGATATTATTAACAAAACAGTGTTAAAAGATCATAGATGATATCATATTAATGTATATGATTCATCTATAACGTAATAAACAATTATTTCACTATTATACTAGATTTTAACCTACCCCTGACCAATGAAAAGTACAATGTATGGGTTAATTATACAATCTCTTCATTATCCGAGATTGTTTATACGTAATTATCTACTGGGACCTCTTAGTCATTAACATCAAAGATTCTTAAAAATGTATTTCAAAAAATTATTACTATTTTATAGACTATGGGTTAATGTCATTTATATCTTTTTTTGAAATTTTAATGATTTTTATAAAGGAATCATTCTGTTTATTTCCCAACGAGGTCCTTTATAACCTTTTCAAGAAAATGAAGGTAAGAATGTCTTTTTTGACTTATACGGCAGGTGCAACTATTTTCCACCGTTATAGCATCGTCAAAACTTCGATTACAAAATTATAAGAATTTTTCCCAAATAAATGTCTTCATAAATTATTTGAAAATAGAAAGAGATATTTCTCTGAAAAAGGTTTTGATTTCATCTATGCCAACATCCTTTGATGTATTTTAAGCTTATTTGGTTTTGATTTATTATGATACAAAACATCCATATTGTATTGAATGTTTTGTGATATGTTTGACTGTGGATGTGTTATTTTCACTCCATTTATGGTTTATGGATAAAGTATTGACATTTCGTATGCTAGTTTTAATACAAATGTTTATGTTTTTTTAATCCTTTTCATATGAGGAATGCATTGGACTTAGTAAGTGACGAGTGGATCCCGCTATAGCTCCATGATGCATCGGTAGGTCTCATGAGACAAACTAGTGTCTTGTCACAAGGCCTTGAGAAAAATTTATTTGTAGTCTTGGCAAAAGGACATGACTATGTGGCTATGAAAGTATGGTATTATTCATTCCATCATTATGAAAGTGGCTATTGATATTTCATGTGATTATTCTACTAGTAGAATATCCATGTGAATAAGTATATAGAATTATTTTGATTTTATCTTTTCCATATTATACTAAAGTTCAAGATTAAAAGTCTTTTTTTAGTTTTATACAATGCTTTAAATTGATATTCTTATTTATGAAATATTTCTCTATATTTTTATCCTTACTAAGAATTACAACTCACCTCTTTCTATGTTCTATTTTTTCCAGGATGTGAAGAAGTATATTATGACTAACCTACAAGGATAGTCTATAGATTCTCAATATTGTCTATGGAAATAATGTTGTTGTAGTTTTCCATATGATGACATAATATAAACCTTATGAATGTATCTAGTACATTCTAGGATACTAAACTAATCGATCATTCAAGACTTGATCTTTTTTGATCATGCCAATGATACATAATAATGCACCGACTCTGTGATTTTGGGGTTGGCGCATTGCAGAATAAATGTTGTGCTAGTGTTGTATATGAATTTAAGGTAATTATATAATTTGATAAATTTTTGATAAAAATTTTTACCAATAAAATAACTTCATTAATCTCAAAATCGAAATTTATATTTACTAATAAATTTCTGTTGTTTGAATTTCTACAGAGAAGAGATATTTAAAACAAAGAGTGATACATTTTCAATCATTGCTTTTTATAAATATTATATAGGTTGTTTTCAAGGAACCATTTCCTATAAAACTAAAAAATTCATCCAAAAGTGATAAGGGTATAATTTTATTCATCAAAAATTTTTTGTTTGAAAATTATGGCCTTATCACTTATTTTTAAGATTGATTAACCTCATTTAACCCTTATTGAGGTGATAAAGATTACCTCGGTTAACCATAATATTAAGAAAATTTTAAAGGGACCTATTTACCAAATCTGAACATCCTAATTTAAAATTTGGTATTAAATTTATTAAATTCAATTACTATAAGTTAATGATTTTTTTTTTAAAAAAACATGAAAAACATAACAAAACTACTTTTTAGAAAAATACATTTTAAGAATAAAAAATAGTTTATTAATACATCATGCTTAGGATAATGTTAAATGAATGTTAAAAAATTATTTAACATATCATATATTTATTTCTTTAAAATGATTACCCAAGAGTTATAATATTAATTTATTATGATAAAAATGCATTGTGCGCATAAAAATATTTTTAGAAAAAATGAGTTCTTGCCCATAAAAATTATTTTATAAAAAATCCATACATTAACATGATTACAATGAATATAATTGGATTATTTAAAATATAATATAACTATATTTATATGGTACCATTTTTAAAAAATGGACCTTTGTATATGTTTGAAACAATATAAAATTTTCAATCAATATTTTTAATAATTCATTGGAAAATGAATCTTTTAGAACAAATCCCAGAAATTAAACACATTTTTGAAAAATAAAACATGTTTTTTAAAAGAATAAAATGGATTTAACAAAAATTATTTTTGTTTACCCTAAAAATTATTTAATATATTTATATTGAGTAAGATATTAATATATATTTCAAAAATCAGTTATTATTATTCATACCAACAAATTTAATATCTTGGATGTAATGTATATATTTAAAAATATATATTTCTTGGTTCGTTTAAGCTTGGTTTTCTGTATCTTGTGCGCTATCAAACATTGTATTATTTTAGAATCTCAGTTTGTTGAATTTTGAATAAATAAACCATGAAAATATACCATAAAATCATATATCACCAATTACTAGAGATTTTGGTTTCACCCAATGACCAAACCAAGAAGGCATAAGTTTTAATCCATGAGAGGGTTTCAATAAAGAAATATGGATCTTAAGAGAGTGTTTTCTTGTCTATTTATTCTTCTACCTCCATTAAATAGTTTATTACCAAGGTGACATAATAACATCAGTATCTTGAATATAATTTTTTTTATTATGTTTATATTCCAACATTTTTTCATCTCCTTTTCTATCATATATAAAATGAGAACATTTCTCATGAATACATGTGGACTCACTTCTACACGAAGTGATGTGTTTTTTTCATTATCTGATCATATCATTGTCAAAAATATTTAATTAAAATAATGTATATGATATTTATAACATAATTAATATTCTATATATATATAATATATTACTTACCTTCTTACCATTCATTCCATTTTAAAATGATAATGTGTCTCCTGCATACATGGGATCTACCACCTCCACAAAGCGATGTGATTCATTATTCAATATAGACTCACATGACTAGTTATAATTGTTGAATGAATAGATAAATTTTGAATTTATAACATTTTTATTATTAGGGAAAATTAAAATAATATATAGATTAAGTATTTTCCAACATTGTAAAATAAAAATTCCCTTTATAGTTATGTACATACTACTATCTTAATGAAGCAATAGGATTCATTTTTCAAGACCACATTTCATGGTTGGTTTTAAAAATTAATTTAATTTATAAATATGATAATTATAATATTTCTATTATCTTTAGTTAATGGAACTATAACTACTTTTACCATGGTCAAAACCATGATTCTATTATGAGGTTATAAAAAAAATTCAACAAAACTTCCAATATAAATATAACCATATTAGTAACTAAAAAAACCTTGTAATAAATTAAATAATGGGAATAATGATAATTTAATGAACATGATTTTTTGTGAAAATGTAAACAACTAATATAGTTTTATTATGTTTGAGTTAGAGAACACAAAAAACATGATGGAACTTAATATAAGGGGATTTCAAAAAAAATCATGTTTTAATTTTATTTCATTGAACTATTTTGCATCAATATCCATGTTATTTAAAAGTTTTTGATAAATATTTTATTTATAATTCACTATTTTTTGAGGCTCATTATATACTATAATTTACATCATTTAATTTTCTTTTATAAAGAAATCATTTAATTTTTTATGTATGCGTTATTTAAGAAATTTTACTAATGTGAAAAAAGTGATTTGTAATACATATAGATTGATTAAAGTTTTCCTTCATCACATATGTAATTAAATATCTAGATTTATATAAGTGTTAACATTGTTTTTAATATTATATGTTATTTCTTCTATTTTTAGAATTTTTAATTTTTATGTGTTTACTAAGAAATCAAATATTTCTATTTAGGATGATGAGAAAAATGAATGTGGTTTTCATAAAATCTCAAATGCTTTTTTCAAGGATTTTATGGTGAAAAATAGAAATATTTAAAAAATATGATATAGTATCTGAGTATTATATATGATGAAACTAGAGCATGATATATCTCATGATGATTAGTGAGCTTGATATAGCTCGCCAATTTATAGGGAAATTATTTTTTCTTTGAAGGAAAATATGATGGTGACAATGGATTTGGTTACTACTATTGAATTAAATGAGCATCAGTTATTTGAAAATGGTTTAAATATGGATGAACATTGGTAATAAATTTTATTCTCCAAGATACCTATATTATTCATTAAAAAAGGTCTCTTATGGAAATATTTTAACTTCATTAGGAAAGGAAGGTGTATGAAATTTTAAAGGTAAATGGTTTGAAATGTATTTATGGATTCACACATGTATTAATATGAAAACATTGCTTACCTATTTATAGAAATCGATTCTGGAATTTTTATGTTGAGTAAGGAATGATATTCATATATTAAAATGTGTTATTTACTTTTTCGAACTTTAATTGGGAAAAAATAAATTTTTTCATGGGGTTTCATGTTTTATATGGACTATAATAAGTCATCAATTTTTTATGTCCCTTACTGGTATCTTTATGCACTAAACACATTATAAAATTATTTTTATAGGCTCTACGTATGATTTGGAACTATTTAAAGGTCAAAATATTTTCTTTGGTATTATATTAAAATTGGAAGAAGTTTCATGAATAAAACAAGAGTGTAAACTTAAAGCCCTATTCTTATTGGAAAAAATGGACTTATGTGGATGTTTCTTGTTTCGTATGCGATGTCTTTATTAATTCTATAAAACTCTAAACAGAAAAGATCATGGGAATGAAAAAACATTACATTTTATATATTAAACTCATATTTATGGGTATTTATGTAACATGTTATTATACCATACCATTGAATTATATAGGGGTTCATCTTTTTGGTGAAGATATATTAGGATGATAAATCGTTGATGGTGAAATTTAATTCTTATTTCATATAGATTGAGAAACATTTTATTGGAGATGAAATGATAATTAAATGTGAGTGATAGTTGTGAGTACTCTATTTTTTTTGGGTTGTAATGATAGAGGGTTAGTGCATTTTATCTATATTGTAAATGTTAAATAGTCTTCTTATTGTTTTTAGTTCATTAGAAAATGTTGTTACTTTCTCTTTATATTAAACAATTTAGGGTGAAATAATAAATTTTATATGTTCCCCTCTTCTGATTTCTTTATTACAAAATATTTTTATAAGGTGGATTGTAATCTAACTAATAGTGGAGAAAGATCACTCGTGGGGGTAAATTGGGTAATATTGGCATACTATAATCTACTCCACCCACTATAAGGTGAATTTAAATTTATTAGGACCTTAAATAACCCCCCCCCCCCCCCCCCCGCATCAGCACTATTCCTATTCGTGAAAATCCTCACGTATCTTATTATGGAAAAAATATATACTTTTCACCATCATCTCATCCTTCCTCCCCCAATTTTTATCATAGATCTTCTCATACTGATATTTAACACAAATAAGTGGGATAACATTTCCCTATAATACTTTTATAATTTGATCAATAATACATATTGGATAATATATATAGGATACATTAATCATTATCATAACATAATCATACTATATCAGTGTGTAGGGTCATTAATTTATTTTGTTAGTTTGGAAATATAGAAAGTCTAATGAATGGAACTAAATTTTTAACAGAGATAAATATAGCAAGATAATTTTCCAACAAAACTTATTTGTTCAAAATACTTGTTATATCGATGATATATATTTCCATATATAACCATCCCTTTATAACACATCATCGGTGATGTAAGAAGAAATATATGATCCCGCACTTTAAATATCATAGGTAACCAATGATATTTGACATAAGGCATTTCCATAATCGAGTGGTTATGACCTTATTTAAAATCCACTTAACCTATTATATTATCTCCTTGGTAATTCATCTCCCAATCATATAAAATTCACCTATATCAATCTAATAGAGGTTATAAGGTCCTGGTCTTCCATTTAAAGCATATTATTGATTCAACTAAATTAATTTGTGTTAGCTGTTGTTATAAGTGAATTATAATAAGGAGAATCGACCCTCCCATTATACAACAAATTCATGGATACTTTCCCACAAAATATCCTCCAGAATATGAATGGTCCACCTAAACTAGCCATCATTTTGAGGGTTAAACGTAAAAATATTCTTGAATTGAGAATCAAAAACCCATTGTATCCCTTAAGAAAAATAAGATGTGTACCTCGATTCCCTTTAAGAGATGATGCTAGATTTTACACTGTGATCATCACAACCACTATATATTTGATTTTCCAAGCTCATTGACCAAATAAATTTATTTTACATGTAAAGTTTTTGATGTCATCATTAAATTATCCACTGTTACAAAAATAATTTATTTATCTCAATATAATCCTAGTAAAATGGTCATAAACTCCATCACGATCTCATCCCAATTAGAAACTAAAAATGAAGTGGCGAAGGAGTTCATGTAGGTTTCTTGGGCTCTACCTTTATATGTGACTAGGATGGGAATCTAGAAACAAACCTTGTAATATCTTCATTTATTCTAGGCCATCATAATTGGTGATAAAAATAAAAATACATATTTTAAAATATATGAATCATATCTGATCAAGAATCGTGGTATAATTACATCACACATCCTTATATACAAGTTGGGAGGAACAACCAACCATTTTACGAGGAATGGTCTTGAAACAAGCATTCAAGGATATCCCCAGAATCGAGTTTCTCTCAAATTATAAAAAACGATATTAGATATATAAGAGTTTTATAACAACATCAAAATATGTGAAAAAAATAATGAAATAATATAATTTAATTCTAATATGATATTTAATTACATCCTAATAGAGTTTAACTATAAATATCATCAATCATTATTCAATATTTCTTTATTTCGCACTTTCAGTATGAATTTTACTTCTAAGAGCATTAGAAACAAAATTTCCATTACAATTACTATATTGGATATAAGAATAAAAATTTTAATGGTATTACGCCCTTCAATATTTCCACATATTCAACGAACATTGAGAAGAGATATTTTGTAGGTTTTTTTTCTCTATGAACACTAAAAAAATGTTATTTAAATTGTAATTTAAAAAAACATTATATATTTAAAAATAGTAGGGATGTACAAATCATTTTTATGTTAGTTTCTTTATTGATTTTGACACTATTTTTAATTGAAATCCAGCACTTGATGATGTTTTATAAGGAGAAATTTGAGATAAATTGAAGAAACCTTATAACAAATCTCAAATCCCTAACTTAAGTGACCTGGAATGAGAACTAGAGAATTTATAAAATTATCCTTAATATTTTTGAAAGATAATTAACATAATTATGTAAAAAATAATTCCATTATTTTTTAAGAAGTTATAATTTTAGAAATTTTGGAAACATCCTGAATAGAGTGGAAGTAATACTTGGTAACATTAAGAAAACTTGTGATCTAGAAGTCATTTTTTGGGACATTATTATAATTCTTTTACTCCACCTTATTATAATAAATTGAAATTATAGATTTATATATTTCATGACTAAGGAACATTAAATCATTGATTCAAATGATATATTTTAATGACTTGGTTTGAAGAACCATGTTTTTTATCAGTTATGTATCCTTTTAAAATCAGTCTAATTCTTTATCCCTGACCTAATATAGATTCACATTGAGGATATACTGATTTTTGGGGTGAACAAGGATTTTTTGTGTCGCAAAACATTAACTAGTGAGAAAATAAATTGGCACATGGTTAGGATAAATAGCAAGGGGAAGGCCACAAGGTTATCCCTAACAATGTAGGGCTTTATAGTGAAAGAAGAAGGCTGCATGGTTTCAGGAAACTAAGCAGATTGGGATGCACAACCATGTATAGGGTCTATAGTTTTAATGAGATCTATTTCACATGATTTAAGAATAATTTCAAAAACCATGCGGCATAACTATGTGCGTACCCTCTTGAGGTAGTGAGCCATGCACAGTTGGTGAACGGTTTGGCCAAACAGGTGGCCAAACTATGTGCCACTATTTTTTTAAAATGACCATATTTTTGTTATTGACATTATTTCTAAAAACTTTCTCTTATTTTTCTCATTCTAGTGGGTAAATCCCTCTATTATTCAA
Organism: Viscum album; assembly: GCA_963277665.1. Lineage (NCBI taxonomy): Eukaryota > Viridiplantae > Streptophyta > Magnoliopsida > Santalales > Viscaceae > Viscum > Viscum album. Next base: position 813,560,408 of record OY728132.1, on the reverse strand, counting down.
ATTTTTTGCTCTTAAGTGCCTCCTTTATAGTTTTTTCTCCCTTTCCTTCATCAAAAGATTGATTTGATCCTAATTTATCACATTATTTGTCCATCACTAAGTACTTGTTTCATCATGAGAAGTTATTAATTATTCATTCCATCGATGATTCTATTTAGATACAATATCATATGCACTATTTTTAGGGAATTGACTCATTCTTTAAATTTAAACTGATATTGGTCAAACTAATGTGTGAAACAGGACGAGGAGGGTTATAGGAGTATACATTAAGTTTTCTATGACTCATATATCGTTTCTCACAGTATTATAAAACTGCATCCTTATATGCACACTAACTTCATCATGCGTCTTTTATTTAATTTACATTTTTTTAGAGTTGTTAGAATCATTTTCTAGAACCCTTGTTTTATATTTTTTTCATAAATTCAAGCTACTTCCTCGGTGCTGACCACCCCATGTAGGGTGTTTTCCTTAATGATTCCTTTAGTGATTTATTATGGTCATCTACGCCATCAGTTAGGTGTGATATGGCTTGGACATGTTAATGTAGAACCTCCTTAATAAAATGATTTATCAATTTTAATAGTTATCCCTTTTATATAATAATTTCACTTGACCCTTCTATGGAATGTGTCTAAATATAATTAATGACTATTAATTATAAATGGAAAGTGTTCATTGTATATGACATGACCTAAATGAATGTAACTAAATATATTGGTAGAATGTCCATAGTATAAAATTCCATGACAAATGGAAGGAAATATAGTGAACATAATGAATTCATTATGAAACATATGACCAATAAATGGTTGCATGTCCTAAAACCCTTACCACACTAATGAAAGGCAATTACATTAACCAAATGACTTGTTAAATTTCTTGACTATTACATGACCTTAAATAATTATTTAATCAATTATAAGGTTAATATTATTTATAGACCATGACATATTTAAAGTAGTGTTCAAACCTGAGACATCCTTTGATTCCTGGTGGAATTCCTTGAGTACTCGTGGACACCATTCCAATTCCAGGATGCTGGTTTCCAAGGGTGAAACCCACCAATTAACCCGATCATTGTGTACTAGTGGATTCTTAGTATGAAACCAATGGATCCCTTCATTAACATTATATCATTACTTAGATACACTCCCTTGATCTTGTTTTTAAATATATGAACATGTTGAGCTGAAGATACACCAATTGGTAACATTCATTGCATACCTTATTTTACCATGGACACATTCTGTAGACTCAGTTAGAATATTATTACAGTGGAATGACTTGGGTGATGCCCCATGGATTACAAATAAACCCTTCTAGTATGGCTATATGTTATTACTAAGGTGTATCAGCCATTGGGGTCATGGATTCCTTTTTTATTACATACCATCGACTTTCATTATTGTGATCATCATTGGATACCTTGTTAAACCTTGGATCCTTAAATATTGTTATGTTATAATGATATCATGGGTTTTTGTACTTCACATGACATATTATATAAAAAATAAATGAATTTCATAAATGATATCATGTTCAAAGACATTACTATCTATGGGTGAAGCAGTTATCATAGAATTTACTTTACTTTACTTATTTATATTTTTATCTCCAAATGTGCATACTATTTCATTTTATGTTACATGAACAAGATGATTTTGATGAAATTGGTGGTGCCCTATTGATATGTATATAATAAACTATCCAGGGTTCCATTGGTACAAAGAAGATTAAATATGAATGTTTTGAAAAATAGATGTGGACCACATTAGACATCTAATGTTTCTTTCTTGTGTTAGGATGGATCTTGGTGGAAGATGAATGAGTAGGAGCTCGAGATGTGTGGATATTTTTTGGATTAATTTGTATTATTTTTCGTAGTATGTATTTTCTAATTCCATGAAGTCATTTATTCATGATTTATAGATAATGTACATGCATTATCATCATTTTTTACATGATTCATTTACTAGTTATTAGTTGATTACTATTTCATAGATGTTTATATCATACTTCCATAACATAAGATTATTGGTCCATTGTTTAAACTGCTTTTTCAGTTGTTAAATATATTGCAATACTTCTCCCACTATTTACCTTTAATTATATTGAAAATATTTTCATTACTCTGTTAATGAGGGAATAGTCTCCTCACGGTCACAGCCTATCACCTCACAACTAGTCGACAACCTCTACCATTTGGGGAGATGCACTTAAGGCCATGTGGTTGACCAGCTACAGGACACCTATGACTAGACCCAGGGCTGGGATGTCAAAAAGTGGTAGTAAAGTGGTTCATTTCTTGATTTCCTTTTTTGAGACAATATATAAAAGATAATGAATTCTTTAGAACATGGATATAATTCGTTCTTGGGTGTGAGTAACCCACAATTTAGGTGAATTTTGAGTAACCTGAATAAGAATTATTTGTCTAATTTCACTTAGTATTGTTGATGAACATTCATCATTGGTGACACACATGTTGTGTTATAATGATTATTATTATCATGATTGTGGTTTTTATTTTATTCATTCATCGATGAGATGTTGGAGAGTAGCATCAATCATGAATCATTATAGGCACAAAACATTTACCATTCATGCATATGTCATTGGGAATGTACACCCATTTCAAAGGAACCTTTGTACATATATATAAATATATGAAAATATAAAAATGAAAAAAATGACTTATAATGGTTTTCTGTTTCTTGTAAATGAATTGGAAATGTATTATTGAACCACAACTTATTATAACCCCTTAAATTAAAATATTAGAAGATACGAAAACCTATTAAATTCTGTGGGTAGGTGGGGTGTTACATATTGGTATGTGAACCCTACTTTTTACATTCTATTTTTTCTAGTGCTCCTATATTTTCTAAATATTAATATGAGGTCTATGAATAGAATTTTTATATCTATTCCATAATAATGTTCTCATGTCATGTTCTTGAAAGGTGGTAAAAATCAGACTCCAATGGTGGTGGGAACTGAGCCACTAATGATCTCTCCTATAGTGTCACCCAATGTAGCACCTTCTATACATGAAATGGGAACTAACACTCAACATCGTAAGGTTATTCTATATCTAATGAAGTTCATATAGGTAGATCTATGACCAAAACCCACAATGGATGATCTGAACCATGTGTTACAATAGTTGGATCCTTTGACATTTTTAGAGAATGTCAGTCCTCTAGGTTCAGTGTCTTGGATAGAAGTCATCTTCTCTATCCTTAACCATTGGGAGATGCCACTATAGTGGGGGGTCTTCAGGCTGTAGATTATTGGGTTTCTTTATACTCGAATTGAGGGTTATAGACTAAGATTAGGGAGTTTGGAAGCTTATTTTTTTAGGTTTTGTATGAGTTAATAGTCTTGAGATGTTTTATGAAGTGAGGGGGTGAGTTCCTTTTTTTAGTAGAGGAATGGCATTTTTGTAAATATAAATATGGAAACACTATTGTGTGGCCTTCCATATAGCATGTGCCTCCAATAATGGTCCGTTTTTGAGTGAAAATGATATGGACAAAATATTTCTATAAAATATATTTTGGATAAGTTTCTTAGTCATTTGTACATTTATGTTTAAGGTTTAACAATTTAGTAAACTCATTTCCTTAATCACAATAATTAATTTTAATTTATTTCAATAAAAGATTGTCTAAAAAAAGTTAAAATTATTAAAAATTATATATAATGATGATTCCAAATATGGAATCCATTTTTCAACATTCTAACAGAAAAGTGGAGGAAATTAATTTAAAATTAATACTACATAGGGGATGAGGTGATATGGTTTTAATGTGAAAAAGCTCAAAATATTGAAATGTGCTTATATGCAATTTCAATGATAATTGGTTACAAAAAACTAAATTGGATTAATGTATTTATAATTTATCTAATTATCCTTTTAAAAAATTGAAATATAATTCAAATATATAATCAAATTAAATGAAAAAACCGTTTTAAATTATAATTCATTATCTTTCGTTAATAATCCAAAATAGATTTTTTTTAGAAAATTTCAAGTTATTCACTGAAAGTGAAATTCTATATTTTTTTTTCAAAAAATAATTTTATTTCATCCAAAAAATAAAAAGCATAAAAATTATTTTTGAAACAATTATGCCATTAAAAGGTGGTAGAAATGCCTTTTTGAATAATACAGATTGTTTTTCCTAAATCTGCTCTTGTTATTATCTTATGCCTATTAAAATTATTAGATGAATGACAATAAAATTAGGTTGAATTTATACTATATATATTTGTAATATATTTCATCAATAATGACTAATTTAATTTATTAATATAAAATATGTTTATGGGCATAAAAATAGTTTTTTCATAAAAACAAATCCTTTATATTTAATTGGTTTTTATTGTTACTTTTTATTAATTGATAGCCAATGAAATCATTTTATACCATGTTTAAAAAATAACATCACAATTATTTTAATTGTTTCATATATTCCATTAAAATGGATTGTTTATAAATATAATAATATTAATTGTGTAATGTAGTTTGGTAAGACTCGGTCTTGCATATAAAGTTATATATTTGTAACATCATAGCTTTCATCCAAGGTACATACCCTTTTTATTCAGCTTAAATAAATTTTTGGACTTGATAATGTTACTCAATGTATTGATTTGGGATTCGATGTTGCATGGGTCTTGTTTAGAGACCGAAACCATGGAAATTTGGAAATTTGATAGGGTCTCGTGGTTAGAAGAAACTATTCTACCCATCCCACATCATCTCTACTATCCATGTGGGGTAAGGAAGAGGAGACCTAGGGTCCACACAGTTTATATAATATTTTGTAACAAAATGAACATGATGGTGCGATCCTTCTGTAGTTTTTTACAAATAATATTTTCACGGTTGGCATATTGTTAGAGAGACTATGTTCCATAACCAAGTGGGGTTCCCGTTAGTGAAAAAAATGGTGCACTATTGGCACACAGTTTGGAAGAATGTGTAGCCAAACCATGTTCCCTTTCCTGAGTGTGAAATTATGAATTTTCTACGCTTTAATAGTTTTACATAACCATATTTCTTCATATTTTTCCTCTAGAGGACCATCTCCGCCTCCTTCTTCATTGAGAGCCCTTCTCCCCCATCATAGGGATCACGCTATCTCATTCATTCATCAAACACATTTCTCACCATAATAATAAATGAAAAGATAGAGGTAATATCTTAAATCATATCCTTCTTAATTAATGTTCCTCTTCTCCTATGTTGAGATATCATGAAGTAATATCATTCTACCCATTCCCATGGCATTTTACATTTTCTAAAATATATTACGTTCTACCTTGAATCAAATGCTGAAACTGGAAGAGGGAAGAACTACAAGGCTAAGGCATGTGGTCAAGGATCTTTCACTTCATTCCTTTTTTACATTATAATATGTGTAGTTGTGTCACGAGCCAAAATCCTCCGATGTTTCCACTAATGTGACACTTGGGATACCTTTCTCGGGTCACCTTGGATGGACTCTCAAGTCATTAGACCAATATCGAGCCCTGAGTGAAATGATTGGAGTTCATGTAGATTTGTCATTGAATGGATCGAGGTGAATCATAATATTTTATAAATTGATTAAATGGTATTAAAAATTAACAAAATATTTCAAATTGAAATGATCTGTGGATTTGAAATCACAGGGTTGCGTCCTTCAATCCCATTCATGATCCTTTGGATAGTTCATCTTTTTATACATTATAGTCCTCACTTTACCTTTTCATGTTTTCATTATCATCCTCAACATCTTAAAATGAAGCAGGTAGAATTGGAATGGTGTATTATTGGATCCCTGTATAGTTATTTATTTATTTTTTCTGTGTTTATTTATGTATTATGAAAAGAGTTTCATTTTATATTGTCCGATATGGATTAATTTGACATCGTTGGTGGTTGACTATAGAGATTTTATCTCACAACCTACACAGGCCATGATTGGTACCGGAGTAGAGTTTTTGGTTACATGAATAGATAAAATGATGTAGACAAATTCCATTTCTTGAATTCATATTATGTGATGGAATATGGGGGTAGGGGACTAATCCTGTGCTCGGGATTCCAGCTATAGAAGTTTTTATCCTTTTTGTATGTTTTTTTAGAATTTGGTATATTACTATATCCACTAACTCCCATGAATATTTTAGTGTATCTACATTACCATGATCATTATATTGTATCTTCTAATTATTTTTCATCCGTTAAATTATTTATTGACCTTTATTTATTATGTATTTCATTACCATTTCTTCCTATTTTTTGTGTTTGACTTTATTATTTCTCATTACTTATATATTACAAAACATCACTATTATATTTGAAGGAATAGTCTCCCCACCGACAAACCCTTGTCTTTCCCTACTAGTCAGAATACAATGGTATTATGGGTGGCGCACGAAAGGTCTTGTGCCCTGCATCTTGGGAACCTATGAGGTAGCTATGAAGAAGGTTGTTACAAAGTGGGATCATATCCAATTTTAAGTTTTATTCTTTCTATTTTTTCTTTGACATTAGACTGTAATATTTTGATTTGGTAATGAGATTCTTCCTTGGAGTTTCTACCCCATATATAGAGGAAACCCAATTTTCCTAGGATGGGTAACTGTTGTTTTTTCTTGTGCATGATACAATTTTGCAAATTTCCACCATCAAGGGATGCACTTGATTTTTGTAGTTTCTGTTGTTGATATTGTTTCTTTTCTAGGATATCAACCTTATGTTGATTATTTTAGATCAACTAAACTAATTCATTGTATTAGGAATCCTATAATTAAATTTCCATGCATTATGCCATTCCATATATATATTCAGAATGTATTTTCGGTATTGCATGTGATTATTTCAATTACATAATAGTTATAACTCTTAGTGTGATAGTGTTATATATGATGACATAATTAGATAAATTAACTAATAATTCAACGTTATTTGGTTTTACTTGTGATTTAAAACTTCAACACATCCAATCAATACACTACTTGTGGCTTGTACACCTTGTTTTATAGTGTAAATATTATGATACTATTATATGACACACCAATTTAAATTTATTAACAGTATGGGAATTTATAAATTGGAATTGGTGATTAAAATATGTCTATCATGATAATAATAAAAAATAAATTATAATTAATTGGAATAAATTGATTCCTTAAAATAAATAAGTTACTACTAGATGATGATTCCAAATGAAATGTAAAGGGTGTTTTCCTCTATACATTCCATTCAAAACACCATATACTAGATTCTGTGTTGTGTGGTGTGAGACCTAGAACCTGACATGTCCATAGAATTAGGTAGTAGGCCCTATCTATTTTGATATTCTGTGACATTTTATTAACTCCATGGTCTTGATTAGGGAGTAGGCAGAGTGATGTGTTTCATTCTTAAAGGGTTGTTGTATCTATCCTTTCATTATTTCCTTCCTTATCAATTATAAATTATACCAAATGACTGTTCTCAGAAACATTATAGTTATTCCACAATTATAACCGCATGATGTATTCCATGATAGTGGTGATGAACATACTCTTTTGGTGGTGGTCAATAACCCACTTTTGATACTCCTAGTACTTCCATGTGAGGCACCTCCTACAGATCCTTTACTAGGCGTCGATGCTCAATTTTGTGATATTTGCATTCCGTTCATGTAGTATGTATATTACGCCCCCAACCTGACCATACTATGGTATATTTGACCAGGGAGGTCTAGTATCATCATCCTCTAACATTATTAGGGGATAGATGTCCTCATGTTTTTGAATCATGGATAGAGTCCATGTTTTCTATCTTCAAGTACATAGAGACACCTCCAAAGAAGAGGGTGAAGATTGCGACTCACATTCTATGTAACTCTACCAAACAATGTTGGGGCACTCTTCAATCTGGTCATCATCTTGGTATGGTCTGGGAGGGATTCCAGATAGTGTCCTTCGACTACTTATTTCTTTAGGCCTTGTGAAAATATCATGCTCGGGATTTCATTCGCCTTCGGCATGGTGACATATAACTGATGGAATAATTAGCTCACTTCACTAAATTATAGTTTTTGTCACCAATATTAACCGGTCATGAGCTTTATACTATAATCATATTCAAGTATTAGATTTTATATGACATCCACTCATAGGTGAATTTCTTTTGGAAGACCACCATTTAATAGATAATGAACCATACACTCATTAATGGGGAGAATATGAGGGAATTTGTTGATGTAAAACATGGCAGTTCAGCTTCCAGGTAGAGTAGTGGTGTATGTATCACTAGGAAGACATGTTTTGAGGTCACATATAAGAGATGTACCATCCATGTGGCACACACCGACAGTTATATGGTGTGTCACAAGTGTAGAAACTAATCGATAAAAGCCCCTCATTATTGGGAACCCCATCGAGTGTCGGGCTTATTGAAGGATCATTCCCCTCCAAAATTTCTTCCAATAATTTCCATCATTTTCAAGTGTGTGAAGATCCATTCTATCACCAATTTCAATTACATGATTGGGGACATAATTCTAGGATGTATGTTTTCCTTATACATGCCATTCAGGTAGAGCATGTGGTCCTGGGAGAGTCAATTGGGGATTAGAGTCTTAGTGTCAGCAAAGTAGAACATCTCATGCTACTCAGGTAACATCTAAGGGTTATAGTTCAAGAAATATCTATGATATATGTAAAATTATTGAGAAGTAGGGTCTAGGGACTTATATTGATAGATGAACTATTCAGGTAGCATCTTATTTAGTATCTTCTATGCTTGATATATGTTCATTGCACTATTTAATATTTTTTGCAACTATGTGAAGTCGGGCTTAGGGATAGAGCACTTTAGTGATGTTATGACTCTTTACATGACATAAGGAGATTAAGAAGAGGGTATAATGCATTGAATGAAGTACCCCTTGACATAGGAGGGAACCATTTTATATGGATCATCTTCTTCCTTGAGATGAACACATTTGACATCATTCTCGATATAGATTACCTTCTACCTAATCGAGACCAGGTGGATTCCTATCACCAACAAGAATCATTAACATCACCCTAGTGCATCGAAAATATCATTAAGGCCCAATGGTACATCCAACCGTGTCGAGATCGACCCAAGTATACTGGGATTGGTGGTGTGACAACCTAGATTTCCAATCTCTTTATGAGCAATTCAGGAATGAATCTTGTGAAATTTTTCTTCGTTCCTGGACCATTTTAGTGACATCATCACTGAATATTTCTCTAGAATTCCTCCTATTAAGTAAGTAATTTTCATCATCAATCTCATTCCAGGTTTGACACATGTGTCCATTCATCCGTATAGGATGTCACCTCAGAGCTATGAGAACTCAAGAAGCTACAAGAAGATCTAGAGGATAAGAGTTCATCCAACCTATCACATCACCTTAGGATGCAAAGGTACATTAATCCAAGAAAGAGGATAATACCCTCATATTGTGTGAGTTTACCTCCAACTGATTGAGATTACAGTGAAAAAATAGTATCTAGTTCCATGAATTGGTGACCCCTTCAACCTGCTCTAAGAAGGGACCACTATAAAAAAGATTTATTTGAGTATGGTCTACCACCAAGTGTGAGTGAGATAATCAAGAATATCGCAAATAGTGTTCTTTACTAGATATGACTTGTACAAGTATCTGGTCATGTTGTTATGTATGATAAACAAAATAAATGCCTTCATGGATTTGATAACTGAATTATTCCAACCATACCTTACATCATTTTTTGGGGATTTCATAGATTGAATTTTAGTTTAATCATTCAATAGAGATGACCACTACAATCATCATGATATCTTGCAGTTTATATAAAGAGATAACCAGTTATATGTGAATCTTATAAAATGTCAATTTTGAACCAGCAATGTCCACTTCATGGGTCATATCATAGAATAGGAAGGCATGTCTGTTTAGCCATATATGGTGAGAACCATGGTTTCCTAGGATCAGCCCAATAATGTATATGATATATGCATATTCATAGGGATAGATGGCTATTACATGTGTTACATCTAGGACTTCTCCCACCTGAAAGCGCTATGTATAGGCTTAACCAACAAATGTGTGAAATTTGACTATAATGAGGGTTATAAGAGTGATTTTTAAAAGATAATAGTAAGACTAACATCCCCCCCAATCTGGATTCTTCTTAAGTCGGTTTGAATTTATATTGTTTACATTATTGTTTTAGGAATTTTCTTTGGGGATGTTGGGTTATAAGGTCATCGCGTTGTAGGATACCAGTCTCTCTAGCTGGGACCTCATGAGAATAACTATCAAACGCACAAAATCATGCTAGATGACATGGTTCACACTCTATTCTATTAGAGAAACTACATGTTGAGATAGAGATTAATTGTTTACCCATTTCATATATATATCAAATAAATCTCTTTTTAGTGTTAATTCAATATGAGGTAGTGCAGGATGGTAGAATTTATTCAATCATTCGACTATGAGAATTATTACACACCTAAAAATGGAAATTTCATTATCGACACCTTGAGTCAGAAGATTCAAACACAATCCAACAAGGAGGCCAGCAGCGTGGAAGTTAATTGATATATTCTCTAAAAAGTGTATTTATGTTCTGGAATAGCATGGGAAACCAGTTTTAGTAGCTTTGGTGGTGACATACACTCTTCCAAATTGGTTCATGCAGTGGAATTTACCAGATACTAAGGTCCTCGTTTTGAGGGAGTGTGTCAAATCAGATAACACACCTCCTAGTTGGGTTGTTGATGGAGGTGAAATACTAATCTTCTATGGAGGTTTATGGGTTCTATTTGATATATGGAAAGATTTGATGAGTGAATATCATGCCTTTATATGGGATTTCCATCCATGTCATACCAAAAAGTATAGAGATATATTCCATCAGTATTGGTGGATAGGTATCATGAGGTAGAAATCATGTTTCATCACATGGTGCTCCACATGTCTGCAAGTGAATTTTGAGAACTAGTTAATTCTAGACTTCTTATAGCCTCTATCTCGTAGATAGTGGTGATGGAACAACACGAACATTTATTTTGTGATATGACTTCTAAAATCCCATAGAGGTAGCAATGCAGTATTGTTGATCATCAATAGGTTAACCATTTTTTCACATTTAACACTGATCTAATAGACATTTGTTATTGATGATCCAGGAAGGATTTACATTCAGGATATAATGTTTCTTCATGGTGTTAACCATTTGAATGTTTGGGCCAAGACATCAGTTTTACTTTGTTATTATGGAATGGTTTGAAAAAACCATTGGGAATATATGTTCCCTTGATCACAACATATCTCTCTTAGACATACAGGTAGTTTGAGAAGATGATACGAGTGTTAGAGGATATGCTTCAAGTATGCTTCCTTGATTTTAGAGTTTCATGAGAAATGAATATACCTCTAGTTAAAATTTCCTCCAAAAATAAATTTCAATCAACTATTCATATGGCTTTGTTTGAGTCACATTACTGTAGTTCATTTCATTCAACTTTGTTCTAGAATGAGGCAAGTGAGGCCACTGTACCTAGTCCTTATCTCATTCATGATACTTTAGATAATGTATTGTTGATTCTGAGTTATATGAACACATATCTATCAAGGCATAAGTCATGTGATGATCGCAGTCATCACCCTAATGAGTTTTAAGTGGGTTATTGGGTCTTTTAGTGTGTATCACCTATATTAGTCCTTAGATGAATCAAGAGGCATGGAAAGTTATCTTCTGTTTATGTTAGGTATTTTTAGATAGTGGAGAGATTCGAGCTAGTACCCTATCAATTGAAGCTGCATTAGAGGTTTCATTACATGAATGGTGTCTTCCACATATCCCATATTCGATAGTATTACATTAAGCATTGCATTTTTTTTACCAAGAGTATATTTATCGAGAGACGGATTCATCCTTCGAGGATCATCTATTCTGTATTGTTCATCGGAGCTTGAAGGCTCATTAAAGAAGGTGAGTACCTCTAGTCATGGTGGAGTGGATGAAAAAAAGGGTACAGAGGGAGACCTGGTAGCATGAGGACAATGTACATGAACAATGTGCTGAACCTTTCTCAGAATATGTTTTAAAACCCCTAGAATCACATCTCAGGGATAAGTTGTCTAAATGGGGGGAGTTAGTCACATCCATACTTTCTAAAAATTACAAACCATTTTTTCATTTAACATATTTTTTTGGACGTAGAAATGTTACTAAATAGAGCCACATGGGTAATGAAGGTGTTAATGTTTTGTTAAGTTCCCAAAAACCCTGATATTTTGAAATTTAACTAGGTTTCATGGTTAGTATACACCATAAAGCACATCCCGCACTATCTCTACTAACTATTAGGGATGAGGCAGAGGAGACTTGGGGTCGCATGGGTGGTTTAAAACTATACAACCCAAGGTGCATGACTGTAAGAGACATCTTTTATTTCTGACAAATCCTTTTTTCATAGTTGAGAAATATTTAAGGAAACTATCTGCCTTAACCATGCGGTGTGCCCCATGGAGAAAAACCTAGCACAGATATGGAATATGGTTTGGCATGTCGTTTGACCAAACCATGTTCCATTTTGTATATGTGTGAAATTACAATTTCCCCCTATTTAATGATTTAACTAATCACTCTTTCTTCTTATTTTTCCATCCATCACACCAGACCCCCCCCCCCTCCATCATGCAAAAGCTCCCTTCTCCTCCCTATTAGAGATCAATATGTCTCTTTCCTTCCTGAAACAAATTTTTTTCCATAAAAAGAAACAAAAATATAGAGGTAGTATCTTCAATCCCCCCTTCTATTTCAAGATCCTTTGGACCACTATTATGCTATCTTAGTTTATTCTCATTATCCCCATTTTCAGAGGATTAAACAAGTTCTCTATTATATTTATTTCTAACTTGAATAAAAGTCTAACCCTAGACAAGGGAAGAACTATGAGGAAATGGTAAGTGGTATATGTTCATTCCTTTAATTTGTTCCACTTTATAATATGTTTCATTGTTACACAAGGAATATCCATGTGGTTCCTCATCAAATTCGTTAATTTGATTAAAAAGAAACACTTACCTAGCCAAATATGATCCATGATAGTGGTGAATCAACCCCTTGGGTTGATCACCTTGATTTATGCCACCCCAATGAGTCTTATCCACCAAAAAGGCTTGGTTTCTATTGTCATAAAGTAGATAATAACCACTTGAGGTTTTTCAATTCATATTAATACATTTAGGTAATGATTTAAGTTTAATTAATAAAATTGGGAATGAGATTAGGACATCAACCATATTCCTTATGACATAAATGGATTTCCCAATGGAAATTCATATCCAAAAATATCTTTTATGATATTAATGCTTGAACTCAATGAAATGGACCCTTTTATCTAGAAATGAAATATATTCGTTACTCGATTAAATTCGTTCAGTGTAATGTCAAGGGTGGTACAAGATGTACTGACATAATGACTACATGGGAGGAATCTTCTTCCCTTATTGTTAGAATTTATTAATGGGTTGTAAACACATCCTGGGTGACTCTATCTATTCCTTGGATGGGAATTCCATTAGTTGTCTATTTTCCCTCAATATGAGTGAAATTGGTTCCCTTGGGGGGTACCTCGTGGATATGATCGAAGGAGCAATTATTTTACCATTACATGATAGAGGCTCGGACCCTAATGTACGATTCCAAATATTTACACAGAGGCTAGTTCATGATGTTAGCACACCATTCTTGGAAAAACACTTGGGACATTATTATTAGGTCACCAAAGATATAATCCACAAAAATTAGAATTATATAGAACCCCTAGTGAAATACTTGGAGTTCTTTTGTAATTGTCTTGGATGGGATTAGATTAAATCTTAATATTTTAAAATGTGATTAAATATAATTAAAAATTAGGAGAATGATTTAAAATTGGAATGATCCTTTGGATTTGGATAGATAAGGGCATGCATACCAAGACCAATCACCATCTTGGGGATATTCCATATTATTATACATTATATCCCTCATATTAATTTTATAGGTTTTCTTGAACTATACTAACCTACTTAAGATAAATATAGTAGAATTGGATGGTTTTCCTATTGGAACCTAGTCAGGTTATTTATTTATTTGTTATATCTTGAATTTATTTATTATAGTACATTGTTCATTTTATATTACATGAAATGGATTGATCAAGAAACTATTGGTGATTTCATTTTGAATTTCATCTCACATCATACCCATGCTAGAATTGGTACCCGAATAGAATTTATTGTTGTAAGAATAGATAAAGGGAAGAATCCATCTTCTGATTCATGATTTTCCATTTTAGGATATAGTATAGTGGTAGCAAACCGAGCCTATGCTCGAGATGCTAGATAAAGCAATTTTTTTGAGTTTTCATATATATTTTAAAATGTATTATATTTTTATATCATTTTACTCATGTGCATACATTAAAATAGCTAAATTATCGTGATTAACATTTTTTTTCTTCCTTTAATTAATATAGTTTTATTTATTGATTATTTATTTTATTTTTGCTACTGTAAATTATTTTTGGTTTATTGTACTATTTCTTATTCCTTGTATAATATTATGATTCACTATGACCTTTGATGTAACTTTATCCCCATATAAAAAGATGACACCTTCGCTAATAGTTGGTAGCCATTGGAATTCAAGGATGCACAATAGAGGGCTTCTGTCTCTCCATCACAAGGGACTGTGAATTAACATCCATAGTGGTATGCTACACTAGTGAATGATCTCAACATTATGTATAATAAAATTCATACATAGTTTTTTTCAAAAAATTAATCTAAGTGCTTCATGTAGTGAAATATTATAATGAAGTTGCGTTAAATAGAAGACTAACCTTGTGATTTTATATAACACAATCTATATTCACTTCCGCATTAAATGAAAAATATTGGAAAGGATAAATTAAATGAAAAAATCAACAATTATCATTTTGTTATATTTTACCCCCCTTATAATGAATTTCACCCTTGGAAAAAATATAGGATATAAATTTCTTAATACCTCACAGTTTCTTTCATAGAAACCCACATAGTAAAAATGAATTATAAAATTTCCATTCTACATGGGAATATTGGTAACACCACTTTTACCAAAGTAACATGTAACTAGGTTTCCATATAGGGGGGCATAGTTGGATAGTGAAAGCATTAACATGGAAGATAAATCTATATATCATGTTCTAATGGATAGTGATAGTGAACATTGATCAATAGATGTGGGTGATCTGAAAAAAGGTAACATTCTTAAAATTGTAAATCTGAATGATATAAGGGACATTTGATTTATTTTAAATGAAGGCACTAGGATAAATTTTTTAATCCAATATCCTTTTCTATGATTTGAATAATTTTCACAAGCAAATATACTAATTTGGGTTTATCCCATTTAATATGCACAATCAATCCCTTTGTTTATGTGCGGACCAATTCTCACTTCATCTCTTACTCAAAAAATGAAGTTAAATTTTTTATGTCTAAAGCACTAAAAAATCACAAGATCAATATATAGAACAATAATTAATTCCATATATGTTTTTTATGATCACTTGAAAAAGGATAACACATGTTATCAATTATTCATAGATCCCCATACATAGAGATAATAATTTAATCTCTAAAATCTCATATGAAGTTTATCATAAACCATTCCATAAATGGTCAACCTTACAACCAATTGGAAAGATGAAAATCGAAAAGTTTCCAAAAAATATCAATAATTGATCTTAAAAATGATCCCCATATATCATAAGGCCACTCATGGTTGTCACTTCCCAAACATGTGAATACCTTTATCGAGTTTTCTTTTCAATCATCGTAATAAACTGAATTACCTCAAAAACTTATTTAAAACAAGCATACTTTCTGATTCCAATGATTATAGGATATATTCCTTTATTTTAATTTTTTTTAAATTTCATCCATGATAACATATGCCACATTATCAAAAATTAAAAAATCTGTTCTGTGGTAATCAATACTATACAATTTACCTTTTCCATATCCATCATCTCTTTATCCAAATTAACATGATTTTCTCAACATCAGGAACAAATTAAGGGTTACCTACCCTTAATAAAAATAACACTATTCAATTGAATAAATTTTCTAGGCCATCAACACCATTCAATATATATATTTTTCAAATAATTAATGTAAAACATATAAATAATGATTCAAATTACATAAATATTTAATTAAAATACATATACACTTTAATCATCAAAATGTTTTCTTAAACCATTACATAGGATTCATCATATTACTCTTTAATAACACTTTACTTGAATATTATATATTTATCATATCTTATGGTTCCCCAAATTTATTTTAACAGTTCTTTTTTACCTTTAATTTAAACAATACAGTTAGATCATAACACATATTACTTATGTCATTTGTGGTGTATTTATCTTCAGTGGTATTACTAATACATATACCACCTTCCTGATTATTTTCATTAGATTTTCACTTAGGAAATATATTTTCATACTACCCATAATTTCTAAATCAGAATCATTCAATGTTAAACATGATTCTTTTAGTTCATATCATTGAATAAAATAAGAAAGAAAAGTGTGATAAACGTATATCATAATAGAAAACTAGCTAATCAGGAAAATAACTTGTAGGATGTCTAAATCATGAGTCATAATTCATTAATGTATATTACCTTTGGTTTATCTTATGTTATCTATAGTCATTATTTTAAATCCTTCATGATGGTTTATAAATATTTTTAAAATTTATAGAGCGTATACCCTATGATTTTCAAACCAGGTGTGTAGTAATACCATTGTCACACACCAGTTCCTAACCAGTTATGGATTAATTTTATGTTTTTGGGTTTTTAGCCCCATTTATATCTGTTCCAGATCCATATAAACTTTTAATTTCTAGAAATGGATATATTTATAAAAAACCAGTCACAAGATCTTTACCAAAATCCCTTGAAATTGATTAATACATAAATACATCCTCAGACTTATCCTTATTGGAATCCATTTACATGCCCTTAGAAATTTCCCAAGGGATCTCAATAATGTTTTATCATCCTAGTTTCCAATGGATGACTAAACCTTTCCATTTATAACAACTATAGGGAACTATTCTTACCATACATGGATATTATATCATTTTATATGAATATTTAGTGCATTGAAAAAGTAGATTCCCAAAACCCATAATAATTAGTGTCTTTAGAAACATGGAAACATAATCATCTATATTGGCGAAAGATCTTCAACAACTCTCTTAAAAATATTCCCCCTTAGTTCTCATACTTTAATCATTACTAATAACTTCTTGAAAGGAAACATAATGAATCAATGATCTTAGATGACCAGTAAGGGTAACAAATAGATATATGTAATCATAACATTAGAATAACGGTATGAGAACATAATCATAACATTAGAATATCACACCTTGTATATAAATGATCAAAATCATGATTCCGGGATAAAATATTTGTAGTTCACAAGACATGAATCATAAGATGATATTGATTATAAATGATGAAATAAAAACAAAGGGGTAATAAATGGAATTTTTTTCATGCAAATAATAATATAAAATAATTACCTCTTAGTCAAATATCGTTAGAAAAAACATATCTAGGCACTTCATGGGGATACACCTACTGGGCGAGAGACACCACAATCCAATGTTATAGACTATTCCTTTTAGTAGAATTATTTCACTCTAAAACAATATTAGTAGTGAAGGTTCACTCCCAAGACCATCTTAGTAGCCTAGGTTCACTCCCTTGACCATTTTAGCAGTCGAGGATCAATCCTATGACCATCTATATGAAAACAAAATTTAATGAATTGGGTTCACTCCCCATTCAAGCAATATCATGAGATTTAAATAATTACCCAATTCATTGGAGGGTTATATTGGTCATACCCATCATTTAAGATTTAATAGGCTTAATTGTTTCTATCTAGGTTACAAAATTTTATATGTTTTAATGGGCTTACCCAACACTATTTGGGCTTCCCAATTTTATAAGTTATTACGGGATTAAACATCAATATCTAGGAAACCCCATCGTATAAGATTTTTTTGTGAACTAAATCATAAGTGACAAAAAAACATTCATACAATCATAAAAACATATAAAAATAATTATTCTTTTATAAACTAATTAACCAATGGAAAAGAAATGTGTTTCATGTCAATTTCATTGAAACACGATTAAACTGTAGAAGAGAAACAAGTTTAATAAACATCATTCCATAAAATTATAAAAAATTATAATAAATAATATGAATGATATCATTGGATCATATCCATTTTAAATTATAAACTATATCAATTGTTTTCATCTTAAATGTAGAAGGAATTTGAAAGATCATTTGAAACATACTGTTCATTGAAAATCGCTTTTTTAAAAAATATTATTTTTTTAAAATAATTCTCTTTGAAAAACATTTGAAAACTTATAAAGGATAAAAATAAAATAATTTTATTTATTTCTTGAGTAAAATATCCTTTCATCTTTTAAGAACTATTTCAAATACATAAATCATTTTGAAAACGTTCTCTTTTGAAGATAACCTTGAAAACTTATAAAAGAAAATTTTGAACCCATATTAAACACCTTAAAAACAGAAAAAAGTAAATTATGTTTTCCTGGAAAACATGATTAATATATAATTTAAAACTTTTTCTAAAACTGATTTTGTAAATTCAGTTTTAAAATAAAGATGATTTCTGACCGAAGATTGAAATAAATTCAGACTTTCACAAAATAAATTCATAATTATAATAAGTAGTAATGAGTTTAAAGTGTTACCATTACTTTTGGAATTCAAGAATAACATGACTATAATAATTTTCATCATAATTATTAATATATTATAATTTTATTTCATCAATGGAAGTATAATCATAAACAAATATGATAAACAATGATATTGTGAAAATACACTTTTTCCAAATTAATAATTATGAATCCTAATCCTTATGTAAAAAATAATGTTACATGAAGCTTAAAACATCATGATATTTAACATATTTATGATATATCGTCTACAAGGTTAGTGTGTATAGTTCATAAAATAATATTTGTGCATAACATAACATATGTCTCAAAGAAAGAAAATACATAAAAAATTTCCTTACTGATTTGAATAATTTGGAAACATAATATCCATGAAAGAGTTATCATAAAATGGGCTGGTAGATACACATAAATTTATATATATTTATCATATAATACCATAATGTAATCTATATACACAATAAAAATGAAAAAAGTGCAGAATATGGAATTAGTCTTACAGAAATAAATGTGAGACTAGAAATCCCCTTACTACTAGAGTAACTTTTAAAAAATGAGTTATTTGAATGAATAACATAAATTGAAACATTCAATATAACTAAATATATTAATGTCATGATATAACATGAAATATGTGATAATATTCACCACACAACAAGAATAAGTGTTGAATATAGCATATATCTCACAGAAATTAAACTGAGATGAGAAAACCCTTTCCTTATGCATTGAATCTCATATTACTCTTTCAAACCTCATTTATAACAAATATAAGTTTATTATAAATATACCAAATAACCATATTCATTTATATAAACTAATATTTTATTTTATTCTAATATTTTATTACCTGTTATATAACAATTCCATGATAAAGTTACATTTTGAGTAATAACTGCATTTTTTTCAAATGTATTTTGATCTGTTATATTTATTTACTCATAAATATATTATTTTTTAATATAAACTATATTTTAAAACATGATATAAATATTATATATTTTCGGTAAATATTTTCTTATAATAATCTATAAAATATAGAAATAGAAAATGAAATACATCATTCATTGAGACGGTAGGCTCTATGTATGCATGTATGTTGTTTCCATTTTCTTATCATATTTAAATAAATAATAGAAGTAATTTTTATAAATATAAACATATTATAATTAAAATATAATTACAATTTCATATTTGTAAAAATATATATTAATCTCACCCCCTCATATATTCCATGTAAAGCATGAACACATCATATCGCTTTGAGAAGCCCGTCGTCCACGCATCCATAAATAAAGTTATCATATTCCCAAAAAATAAAAAACATGAAGGTATATATTATATAATAATTATTAAATTATAATGAAATAATGAATATCATATGTTTCAAAAAAAAATTAATTTCATCATTATTCCCAACATTGAAAGGTTCTAATGGATGAATGAATGACATCAGCTGGTCAGGCGGTAGTTTGTCATACACACAAATTATTATTGCATATCCCATTTGATGGAAGTGCATGTGAGTGTAGGTATAACATTTAAAATAAAAAAAATAATTATATTTACTATATTTAGATTATTATATATTTACTTAATAAGAATACATTATGGGGAGGATAAATAAATAAAATAAACATTGCTTTTGAAGAATGTTACCCCTTCTTCAAGTACATCCTTTTGGTTTTCACAAAAGAACCACCTTGAAATTATTTCTACCATATTTTTGGATTATATAATGAGTTTTAGGAAGTTTTTATCTAATTTTGGGAGGTTTTGTATCATAAAATGAGCTACATAGGTGTGATTAATTTATGGGGGAGGGTGCCCTTTTATATGGATGAGGAGTGTCATTCTTGTTAATATATAAATGCAAACACTATTATGTGGTCTCTCTTACATAATGTGCCTACATTAATGAGAAATATTTTACAAAATTAATATTATATGGTCAAAATATGCTAATAAAATGGATTTTGGAAATGTTTTTTTCTCATATGGCCTTTTAAGATAACAATTTAAAAACTAGGTAAACTCATTTTTACCATATTCACGATAATTAATTATAATTTCATTCACTAATATTTTTAGAGAAAAATATTTATAACATATTAGAAATTATATGTTTTTTATTCCAAATATGGGATATATTTTAAAAAACTATAATAATATAATTGGTGGTTTTAAATTTAAAATTAATCTCACCTACAGGATATGATTGTGGGGTTTTAATGAGAAAAAGTGGAAAAGATTGAAATGTTTTTATATACAATTTCAATGTGAAATTGGTTTCAATTAACAATATTTGATTAAATTATAAAACATTTATCTAATTATAATTCAATTATAAATTAAAATATAACTTAACTATACAATTATATTGAACAAAAAAACAGTTTCAAATTATAATTCAGTATTTTTCACTATACTGCCAAAAGTGTAACATTTTAGAAAAACTCCCAAAATTCACCCAAAAGGAATATTTATAGTAGTATTTCAAAAAATAATGTCAAATTTCAAAAAAAATTATAAAATTTGGAACATGTATTTAAGAAAAGTCTACTGTTAAAAGGAAATAAAAATATCTTTTATAATAATACAACTTTTTATGAGTAAAACTGTATTTTTTATTTCATTATACCAATCTATTTTTTAAATAAATAACTATTTTTTAAAACATATAATATATATATTTAATTAATAACTTTCACTAACAATTTTTCATTTAATATATTAATATAATAAACTTTTGTGGGCATAAAAATTGTCTTTTATAAAAACCCTTGTTTTATATTAATTTAGTTTATTTTCATTGTTAATTAATTCATATCAAATGAATTCATTTTATAAAATTGTGTAAACAAAATTTTAATAAATTAATTATTTTTATTTAAATATTCCATTGCATTGTCTATATGGTAACCACAAAAATATTTTAATATTATTATTAATAGTGTAATGTAGTTTGGTAAGACATTTTCTTTCTTGTAAATATATATGTCGAAGGAACTCGTCATTGTGTATAACATAATACAAACACAATGTTGTGTGAACCACAAGCTAATATAAATGTTTTTAGTTCACTATTAACCTGTTGTTTCATGTTACACAATCCAAAGCTAGTACCTTCATATAGCACAAGCTATATTTACTGTTTCTTGAAATGTAGAATATTGAAAATATTCAATTAATTAAAATAGAATATTTCAAAAAAATATCAGCGTGCTATTGGAATCATTAAGGAAGAAACTTCATCAATCCTATATTAATTTATTTCTTGACCATCCCTCATGTATAAAATAATTGGTGTTCTATGAAAATATGTGGACATTTAGAAGAAGGGGGATGATGTTAGGAAAGAGAAATACTTAGTGTAAAAAATTAATGAGGAAGGATTTGTATGATGTGGGGAATGATGATGTGAACTATAAAATTTTGAGTTAAAGAAATATATTCCGAATGATGCACATGGCTCAACCTTCTCTATTCACCATGGGAGAAAAAAATACCTGTCAAGATCCCTGGATGCACTATTGGTGGGACAATATGAAGAAGGAGATCGATGAATATACATCAAATTTCCTGGTATGTCAACAAGTAAAGTCTAAAAGTGAGAAGACTGAGGGAATGATGGAACAATTTACCGTAACAGTATGGAAATGTGGAAACATCACAATGTACTTTGTCACCTGTCTTTCTATGAAATCTAGATTAGTCAATGTTATATGGTTTATGGTGGATCTTCCTAAAAAGATTGTTCACATTATCAAAATTTGAGTGGACTACCCTATTGGACAAATTTTATGGATATACATCTTAGAATTAGTGAGTATGCATGGAATACCATTATAGAATATTTCTGATCATGATCCAAAATGTACCTCCATGTTCTGTAAAAGTCTCCCACATGATCAAACTATATTTTTGAACTTCAATAAAACATGTCATTTTAAAATTGATGTAGATTATGAGTTGACTATTTGAAGACTAGAAGAAATTTTGAGAACATGTTTTATGTTCTTCAAATGAGGATGGGATGACATCTTCATATTTTTGAGTTCTCTTACAATAATCATTTACACTACAAAATCCAAATGGATCCATTTGATTCAATTTATGGAAAAGATGTAGAAAACTGAAATTATTGGGTGAAGTTAGTAAATGTAAGCTAATGGAGCCTAAACTAGTCAAATAAATGTGGTAAAAGTTTAAAACTAATCTACAACACATATAAGAAACCCAATGTTGAAAAAAGAGATATTTAGAAAATAATCAATGGGACCCGGAGTTAATGTAAGAAAAATTGTATTCCTAAATATATCTACTTGGAAAAGAGACATGTGATTTGGGAAGAAAGTAAGGTTATGTTCAAAGTACATTGGCCGCATTGAGATTCTTGATCATGCCAGGTTCGTGGCTTATCAACAAAAATTACACCAACCATGTCTCAAATGCATGATGTATTCCACATATCCATCTTGAGGGTGTACATAACAAATCCATCTCATGTCCTGAATCCATAGTTTGTACATCTATAAAATGATATCACTTATGAGGAGAAGTGGGTGAAGATCTTAGACCGTGGAGATAATTTTCTATGAAGTAAAACTAACCACCTTGTCATTGAACTATTTAGGAACAATAAATATTGTCAGGATACATGGGAACTAAAATAAGCGATGAATGAGAATTACCCTCACCGGTTTCAACATTAGTATATTCAATGAAATTTTGAGGTCAAAGTTTCATATGTTGGAATGAATGTAACGACCTAGAATTTTATCAATGGAAATTACATTGTTATAATTATTTCATACCTTATAAATCACAAAAATAACATAGTGAAACCAAGGAAATAATTTCCTCATAAATTATTAATGACAAATTAGTTTGAAAACCTAAAAATAATAATGAAAATTATTATAATGGGATAATAAATACAAAATAATATAATAAGAAAAGAAAAATTTAGATATGTTTGATTCACAGGAGTGACTATTTTGAAGAACAATGCTATATAAATAAAATAGTCAATAGTAAAAAAATTCTTTTTAAATATTACTTTATATATATCCTTGTAATAAAATCTATATGAATGATAAATGTATTAATAAGTACTTATATGAATAATTAAACCCTTATGTTCATTAAAAATGTGATTATTGGATTAGTAACCTGGTTGTTGGACAAGTAATGTGACTGTTAGGAATAGTCATATAGCCACTAGAGTAGTACCATCAAATATGAAACTATGAAATAATTATTCGTATTATAAATTAAAATATCATATATTTATATAATGAAATATGTTAAAAAGTATTAGAAATGATAAATTATGTTTTTGTATTTTTGTAAAAATTAAACGTTTATTTACAAAATTATAGTTAATATAATAATTTAAAATAAAATTTACTTTAATAAAATATAATTCATAATTTAATAATATTTTTTATTAAAATTATATGTTAATTTTAAGAGGCAGTAATTAATTTTTTAAAGTGTCATAACATCAATTATAATATTAAAATGGGTATTTTTTAATAAATGATCATTTAATTAAAGATTAATTTTACTTGATTTAGAAAATTAATTTTCTAATATAGAGTCCATTTTTTATATATTCATCTTGAAAAATAGTTCTATGTAAATTTTGGGATTTTTCTAAAATAGTTGTAATTTTGGTGAATAGTGAAATATGAAAATTTACGGTATAAGTTACAATACATGAATTTTTGAATCATGGTTGATTTATAGATGATGTAACCACCATTATATAGAAATATCCTCCATTATTTAATGTATTTAGTTATAATATTAAACAATATTATTCTTCTTAATACAAAATAATAAACTAATGAACAAAATAATCGAAAAACATGATTCTCCTCCACAATAAATACCTCCCCTGACAACATATTCTACTAACAGCTTCTAAAACCTGTAGCTTGTCTATATTCCTCACAATTACCTTCTCAAGACTCACCCCCATATCTATATTATTTTTCTCTAAACAAAATAAAATACCAATGATCCTTAAAAAGGTTTTCAAGTGGAAAATATTCAAGGGGTAAAATATTATACCTTTCTCTTTTGAATTATTTATTCCTTATACCTCATTATTTACTCCACTATACGAAGTAACATGATCACTCCAGATCCATATATATTTTGGAATTTTAATTTTTCAATGGAATAAAATCAAAAAAAAATTTCTCCCATCTTTTTTTTAGAAATTGATAACATCTTTCATGAGGTGTCAATTCACCACCTTCATGGATGATGAGTTTTCATATTCCATTAACACCATCAAGGATGGTCATAAAACCATTATTAAGGTAAAATAAAAATTACTTATTTATATTATATCCTATTACATATTTATTAACATGTTTATAAACATGCATAATTTTAAATAATAAAATAAACTAGTTCATAATGATAAAAAAACCGCCAAAATAAACTAATTATTTATCAATAATGTTCTATTTAATAAATCATCCATGTACCATATAAAAAATTATATATGGGGAAATTTAAAATATTTTAGGTGCATAATTTTAATATAATTCCACTTATGAATTTTTTTCTTCCATTTCACATGAACTCCCATAATTAATCTTAAGGGAATTGATCGTAAAATCATGAAATGAATGCTCCTTGAAAGAAAAATTAACCATTTAAACTCATCTATATTATAGTAAATGATCTTTAAAAATTTATAATAAATAAAACATATGTATAATAGGTTATTAATTAATTAATTAATTAATAGATCTAATTTTATTATTCACGATATTAAGTGAAAGTTTAGAGAATAACCCAATATAAGGTATGAGATCTCTCCGAACTTCCATTTTCAATCAGGTTAGGAATTCTCTCTCTTTATCCCAATGTATTTATTAAATATTATTTTTTAATTATTTTAAAAAAATATTTAGATGTTCAAAAAATCATTAACTATATCAATTAATTCTTCTTTTATGGGAAAATATATATTTGTAAATGTTCTTATCTCAATTCCTTTCAATAAACAAGCCTAATTTAAGGGAACTTCTTAATTTCTAATCCATTCTCAAGAACACTTCAAAATTATATTCAAGAGATAATTATTTTTCTAAAATATCTAATTTTAACATGAAAAACTATCTTATTTCATTTCAGTATTTATAAAAATTATTATTTTGTTTCCCTCTTTAAAGCCACTTTATTATTTTCCCATAAATAGTACTATAGTGAATCATTTTAAAAGTTTCTTAAACACTATTTCTATGTGTTTTGACTTCAGCTAGAAGACATTTTTAATGACCTATGCCTATTTTGACTTATTAATGTCCATGTATGATTTAAATCCATTCTTTCATGAACACCATTAAAATACTCCCATTGGTTATGCATTATGGCATGATTACAATACCCATTTCTTTCCATCAGTAACCCTTATGTTTATTAATTATGTTTGATTTTTATGTGGAAGACATATGCAAGAAAAAGTTATCATGGGTGCTCCCAAATTATTCTCAAATGAATTGGTTAATTTTTTATCTCATTGGACGTCATATATGAGATTATGGAGTAAACATAATCCTTTATGGGACATTATACACCAAGTGATATAGTCTTGGAATTCAGTCTTGACACATGATTATTTCATGTTTTAAATTGTTTCCACATTACTATGTTTCCATTAACATATGATTCCATGTTATATGTGTTATTTATATATACAATGATTCACATTCAACAATATTTATGTCACCATTTTATTCCTTTTTAACTCACCTATTACACATTATTCAGATGTTCATTACCTCGCTGTAATTTTTATCTCATTCCATTTTTCTTTGTATCCCTAGGGTTATCATATGTAGTTATAGGATCTCAAAGGGAGTTATGATATCATTGTGGAATATTAATAAAGGGATGTTTCATTATTAATCTATGTTTTCAGTTTACTGTACACAATCTTCAAAATACACTAGAATTTATGATCCTTCATATTTATTTGATGGTTAATTATTCTTAAATTCATCTAATAATATGTGGGAATGGATAGGGTAGACATACCTGGACTACCATTGTGAAGTTATTTCTATTTTCTTATCCCACATATATCTATGGAAGAATGATTGTATAAATTATACAACCTCTATGAAATTAATTTATGAAAAACCTACTCAAGTATTTAATTTAGTTATTATTTAATACAACTCTTAGAAATGGGTTCCTTACAAGTAGAGAGGAGTATTTATAAGCTTCATATTGAACTTAATTATTTAATTCCATTTTGTGTTTTCTTGTTTTTATTTATCCAATTTTTAAAATGAATTTTTTTATGTTTTTTAAGACTGCAACTTAACAATATTTTGATACTTGACATTAAATATTTAATATATGATGTTTGATAGAATTAAATATATTTAAAATGATAATATAGCTATAATGTTTTTTACTATGTAGTTAGATAACATTTGATAATCTTTTTAAAAGATAAATTTATATACGTTTTCTTATTAATTTAACACTACTGGATTTTGTAAATTGGGGGATTTTGTTTTTAAATCATTTTTACATAAATTTTAATTAAAAATTAAATTCACCCCTATATTTTTTGTCCACACTAACCAAATATAATATTAAAAAATTAGTTAAAGTATTTTTAGAAAATAACAACATGGAAGAAAAAGTATTTTTATCCATGAGGGAAATACATTTAGGTTTCTTTAAGAATATTATATCAATCTATTGAGTACATAAAGAGTCTAAAAATAATGGTAGACTTTTAATATCCATAAATACCAATTGGATAATAAAATTCCAGAGTTTCTTAGAAGGTATATCATAAAAATTCATCATTAGATACATAATCAAGAATAATCTCACTAAAATCTATGTTATAACATAAAACCCTTACCTAAAGTTCATGTTTCATCGAAAGAATTATAATATCATGTATCATAAATTTAAATTTATAATAATTATATTATAATATAATTTTATTAATTATAATATAATATATTCTTCTCTTATAACATTTCAACACCCAAATATTAATATATCCTTTTTAAAATGGACGTCTTGGGGTATGAACTCATTAATTTTTCATGATTATTTCTTATTCACATGTAATGATCCTAATACTTTTATAAAATATACACAATATATATAATTTTAATCATGATGTAAATATCATTAATATTCATTGTATATGTATTCATTCGTAAAAGATAGATATAGAATACTAGATTAAACCATTCATGTAAATAGTCGATTGTACGTATATATGAATGCATTTTTTACTTTTTGAAGGATGAGAAAAACAAGAGGTAAAAAATAAACAACCTTAAAAATAATAATAATTACATAAATTATTTATATTTTATTAAATTTCATCATTATAACCATCCACATGAATTTTTGGTTAAAATTAATTACACCTCTATTTGTGGATGATAAGTCATACATATACATGAGAAATGTTTTCACTATCGATAAGATATAGAGAAGGCCAATGATTATTTCTCTATCAATATAATAATAATTCATTATATTTATGATATTTTTTTCTTTTTTTAATAGTAAATACATTATATTTAGAGGTGTTTGGGGAACAAATAAAATTGAAAATTGCTGGTTAAACGTTATACCTCTTTATTGAGGATCGTCATTTTTTGCACTCCTTAATCCTTGAATGAATTGACATTTGGAAGTTCCAAAATATCTAATAGGAGTTGAATTTATAAAATATGATATTATGGTAGGTTTTGGATGAGATATATGACTCAATATGTTTGAGGAATAGTGGAGAAGAGGTCCCCTTTTATATGTGAGGGGACATGCAGTCTTGGAATTAAATAAATTATTATATTAATATAAATTAATTTTTAGGTTCATGTGGATCCAAATTGTTATATTTAAAATATATAATGAGGATGAGTCTAAATTACCTTATAAAATAACTTTTTTACAAGCTTTAGGTGATGTTTTATGACTTATCTCTTAGATTACCCCCATTATCAATTTTTTCAATTACTAAAATATCAATGTTCTCTACTCTTTAAGGGTCATGAATGGTAACATAAAAAAAGATAAGTGACTGCTAAATGAAACATGGTTGATATATTC
Source organism: Viscum album (assembly GCA_963277665.1). Taxonomy (NCBI): domain Eukaryota; kingdom Viridiplantae; phylum Streptophyta; class Magnoliopsida; order Santalales; family Viscaceae; genus Viscum; species Viscum album. Next base: position 813,531,422 of record OY728132.1, on the reverse strand, counting down.
AATAGTATCTTCTTCACTTGGATTAATATATTATTTGTATGTATTTTAAATCATTTAATAAAATTTTATTTATATAAAATATGATTCCTATTATATTGAAACTATTCATTTACTTTGAGATTAAATTTATGAGGATAATTATGGATGTATAATATAATCCTCCAAAACATATTTATTATTTTATTTCTATCTAAAAATATCATTTAACACATTAATTCAACAAAATATTATTTCGTTTAATATATTTATAAGCATTTATTTTTTTCATATTAATTGAATATAAGCGTTTAACGTAATTATTCTGTCAGTAGACAATAAAAATAAAATATAGTGACATGAAAATTTAATTTTTATTTCAAAATAATAATTATAACAAAATATAACCTCATTTTATCCTTATGAAAAAAAATTATGGAAATTAATTTTAAGAGAATGACATTTTGTATCTATCTGTGTCTTAAAACAATATTCAGGTCATAATCAAATAAAAAAAGAACCAAGTAGAAAAATATTAAATACATATATGGTAATGGTCAAACTCCACCTATGTAATTGGATAATGGAACGACGTAGATAAAATTTAATAATTATCCCCAAAATTTTACCATGTTTTACCCGTTCAACCCTTGCTGAGGTGAAAAATATTTAAAATGTTTAATATTCATAATGAGAGAAAATAAAATTTAAATATTTACCAAATATTATCCTCATTATTGAAAATTATGAATAATTTTTTTATGATTCATTTCACTAGAAGAATTGAACTTAAAATAAAACTTCTAAAAATGACGACAAGATGTTTCCCAGAAATAAAATGTTTTCTAAGGCAAATAATGTTTTTATGTCAAAATAAAACACTAGAATTAACTCGAATGAAATTAATTGTATTTGTAATAATATAGATTAATTAGTTTTAATTTAAAAATTATATTAAAATAAAATATAACTTTTCAATTGTTTTACAAGAAAATGTATTTTTTTTAAATCATTATTTTCATTATTCATCGAATAAAAAATATCTTCATAAAATTAGAAAACAAATCTATAAGATATTTTTTATAGGATGTTTTAAAAAATTATATGTTATTTATAAACTAAAATATCTATCAAATATATAGAATTAATTATTATATTCACTCAAAAAAAATATATAATAACATTTATATAAGAAAAATTATTTCAAATCAAAGGGTGACATTACTAATAATTAAGTGTCTATTTACTAATAATTTATAAAAAAAAATTATTATAAAAAAAATTTATTAAGAAATTATCAATATTTCATTATTTGGATACTTATATTCATACCTGAAAACTCAACTACATAGTTATAATGGTAAGAAAACAATAATATATCATGGTTCGTTTAAGGAGGGTGTTGTGTGTTGTATATGGTATCAAATATAGTTATATTTTGAAATCATGTGGTTATAAAATTCAAAATACTAGAATGATCAATTAGGGTTTGAGTAAATATTATATGAGCTAATTTTACACTCTTGGAGATTACCTTAAGAACCATTCTAGCTATAGTGCCACATGAAATGTTAACTAGAGAATAAATGATGCGTAGGTCTTACATGAAGATCATAAGGGGTTATGTATGGAGAAATTAAGATTTTATACAGATATAATAAAATATTTAAATATACTGATATACCATGATTTTTTATACTTTTTGAAATGTCATTTTTTCTCAATTTACTTTATACTTAAAAAATGTGTTTTCTAGAAATTATCAGTTTATTTCAAGAAACATGGTTTGTGGCTAAATAGACTGAAGGCATCCATTTTTTATTTATTTTTGATAATCCCAATTTTATGGGTTAAAGGATCACCCTTACATGGACTGTAAGATTATTATCAAATTACATGACCCGAAGGCCTTAGAGGAATTCATCCTAAATAGACTAGATGAAACTAAACCTCACTAGCATATATCATGATTCAATCTTTCAACCTTTACAAGGATGGTTGGTTGGTTGTCCTGTGCAGAGATACACATGTCGAGTAACGATGGATATTCCAAACCATATCATTCATCCAATTCCAATTACCACTGTTATGAGAAACGATCCTGCTCTAAATCCTCTTCTTAAACCTTGTTATGTTAAAATATATTTGGTAGAATTTTCATTTCATGTGGCCCAAAGTCCTTTAGGTGGCATAAAATATTTGACGTGGAATGAAGGCCTTGAGGTGGCCCAAAAGCCTTACAATCCCAAAGGCCTTGGGTGTCCTGATTCCCTTTAAGGACGAGCTATAATGCTCTGGAAGGGTAGACAATGGCGATATCAATTATCACATAAAAATAACATGAGAAAAAGGGTATGATTTTAAGAACATGGTTTTTCATACAAGGTAAATATCCTATTATGTTAATTTTAAATTCTTTGTTGTGGCCTTGCACATGTACCCGTTGTTATCACGAGAGTTTTGGAGGTGTATGAGGCTCATTCAGAGACTAGAGTCGGGTTTTAGGGGTGTTTTAAGCCTACAACATGGTTAGGAATAACCGTGCATGGTAGGAAAAACAGTTCGACTATCCTTGATAGGGGAGGAAGTAGATTATTAATGATTTTGAAGACACTCCAGTATCAGTCACATGGCTGCGCAATACGTTTGAAAATTTTTAGACTTTGGACATAGTGTTAACCCACGGTTACCACATGATTAGTTATAATGTTTGGAGTAACTATGCGAGAACCTATTAATTTCTAGATGTGGCCATGAAAAATAGTGCTCGATTAGGAACATCATGTTCTTTAACCATGTATCTCAGTTTTAAGGGAAAATTTACAATTTCCCCCTACTTTGATAAATACCTAAAATACATTCTTCTTCCTCTCATATGACAGAATAATCACTATAAAACTCCCCCTTTAGGTGCCTAACATTTGAGTTGATGATGTTTCTCCATACAACCTCTATTTAGTCCATGGATCATCTCATTGGATTCGCATCGGAAAATCATATGTTGCTATTTTTCAATATTTGATTCTTCTACTGATCAATTATTCTAGTTGATTTTAGGATCATATGAGCTAATATCCCATTCTTTGTGCATTTTTCATATTCTCCTAAAACAGGACAAGTCCAGACATGATACTGGATGAGATCTCTACTACCAAGTTGAGGCAAGTGTTTTACGATTTTCATTGGGTTTTCTAGGCTTTTCAAGTGTTCAGGTGATATGCCTGCATTCGGAATTTCCGGCACAACACTATTTTTGAGCGAGTTTCTTGTAGTGTGCTTATTAAAACCTAGTAAGGATTCCCATGTGTTCTGTTTAGGTGTTTTGGACCCATTTATTGATTAAAAGTCACCCATGTGGTGCTCCTAATGGATTTATCATGTTTATGCTTTGTTAGACCATCTTAGGGTTGTCTTCTTATGCTTTCCCAGTTAGAGTAATCCCATTAATGCATTAATGGATTTCAATAGCTTTCCTAGGATATGTACCGCATCCATTCATAGGGATATATTGTGATGATATGGGTGGGTATACCTATATGAATTGATTAACGACATATAAAATGGGTAATTTTGAAGTGTAGGCCCATATAAATTATGAATGATAAATGGAGTACATGATTGGGTATACTAATGTATTTGTAGGTATACTAACATGGGTTTGATTGTGTAATTTGAATTAATTGAATGAATGGATTGGTAGATGTCGTAGACTACTCATAATGGTTCTAGAATTTGGTAGTGGACACCTTTGGTTGACTCTACCCATTGGGTATTGATTTTGTTGGATGCCTCAGGCCTTTCTACCTTAGGGATCCATCTTTATTGGACTCATGGTTTCCATTGGGACAACCATGGGTCTCGATGTGGATTTCGTGGTCTGCAACACCTTGGATCTAGCCCTTCATGGTCTACACTTTTTACTTGGATTCCCTAGTAAATTACACCTTGGATCCAACCTATGTGACCTGCATATATTTATATGGCACGGTCATGGGTTACATTACGTGGATGGGTGTACAGTGACACCGTGGTACTTGTTTTTTGTTTAATTATTTGTATATGCCTTATTCCGAGTTGACTATTGTTGAAATTATCCATAATGGGTTGACTGGTTTTACTTTGTAGTAGACTTATTCCATAAGAATTCACTTAGTTTACTGCATTACATAAACATTCTAGAAATTTTTATTTTTTGGTTGTAACTATATAGAACTATATTGGTTACCTACTAGGATATGTATATCACACACTATTTGGGCCTATATGGGGATTGAAAAAGATTATATTGTTGCAGGGGATGATAGGGGAAAGCGCCTTGGAACAAGTTATTAATAGCTGGTTTCGAGAAGGGGATCATATGACCAAGTTGAGGCTTACGATGATGCTTGGATACCTTTTTACCTTTTTTCATTAGATAAATTGGTACTATATTTTATATTCCATGTATTACATTGTGTTATTTCTATATACATGTACTATCTACACCATTATGTATATTAAAAAAACTAGTTATTGATTTATTTTCCTGTCTTTCTTTCCTAGTTTACTTCAATTGACTGTTGTATATTTCATTTCTGCTATTTTTTATATTTTAATTTAGTTGTGATACTCTGGTAATGAGGGAATAGTATCCCCATTGACTCACATAGACCCTAACTGCCAGTCACCAACATATGGAATTTGGGGAGTTGTGCTTGAGGCCACATGGCCAACTAGGTTGGAGCACCATTTCATGTTGCCACCAGGTTCAAGAAATTACAATGTGGTATCAATGCTTCTTTTCTGGATTTTGTTAATTTTTTGTGACAATATAATGGGGGTATGAAGTAAATGAAATATGGTAATAAGTTGTTCTTGAGAGTAGATACCCCACATATAAGGAAAATCAAAATTTCCTCAAATGGTATTGTTATCTTCATGATTCTAAATATTACAGTTTCTCTAATTTCACTATTAGTTGTTGCACACCATTTATGTTGTTACTATTCATGAAATCGTGTGTTCTATTTAAATTTTAACCCAAAGATATGAGGGTACGCCATCTCATGCATCATATATGTATTTGTTACAAATCAGATTCCACACATTTTCCCAGCCATTTTGGATGAATTAGTTATTCCATGATGTTGTGATAGTTTATGTGATATTTGTTTATACTTTTGTGTTAGTTTGGGTGAAAAATATAAATGAGTGAGACCACCTTTAAATTCATAAAAAGTATGGGCCCTTATGAAATGAGAAATGATACACCAATGAAATTAAAATGCTAAATGGTCTTGATATATGTATGGGTTGAATGGGAACCATGTTTTAGGTTCACAAGGTGTTATGGGCCCTTGTGGTTTCATTATTGGAAACCCATTTGTGGATTTTCATTGATAGTCAAATGTTAGATAATTATAGAGTATTTATATAGGATCAAATTTTTATTGGGAATGATGTAAAATTTCTAGAGGTTTAATGATTGTTCTTTATATAGTCAAGTATTTAAGAGTAGGTTATGGGTTAACTTGGTTTCTAGGAGGGTTTTGACCCAACCTATGCTTTTCAGTTTTTTCTTTTATTTTATTATTCTCTGAGTTGTGTGTTAGTTATTTTAGAGACATTCCTCCACAATGAATTCTATTGGTACACCCCAAGGGTGGCGGTGACCATACCTCAGAGATAGTGGGTCACGTGATACAAATTAATCCTCCCTTAGTTCCAGCTGAGGCACCAAGGGATGTTCTGGACATAGGTGATGAGGAATAATTCCACAAGGGATTCTTTTTATATGTTCATACTTTATAGGGAACACCACAACTTTCTTTGTCTATGGATGAGCTATTATATGTGTTCCAGCTGCAACATCATCCAATGTTTTCATATAATGGTGGTCCAATATTTATAGAGTAATGGTTTGAGACATTGTTAGTGATTATTGAGCATCTAGAGATGCCTTCTGAGAGGAGGGTTAAGCTCATTACTTATATACCATATGGAGTAGCACAGTGATGGTTCAACCTTTTTAACTAGGATGACGGGTTGCATGATAAGTACTGGGATTATTTCCAAACATTCTTTTTTGAATACATTTGCCTCATGACTCTCCGATCAGAGCAGGTTAGTGAGTTTATGCGTTCGAAGAAGGGTGTGATAATCGTTCTGGAATACTTTTCACACTTCACAAAGATGGTACATTTTTCACCAATGTATCTTAATGATGAGCTGTCTAGGGAGAGACGCTTCGAGGAAGGTGTCATACATTCCATCAAATATTAGGATAATGTGTTGATATTAACTTCTATCACGGATATCATGAATCAGGTGCTTATCATAGAGTGGTCCATGGGGGAAACTTGGGGTACATAACAAGGGAGTGTTGATTCATGACCTAGTAGATCTACGTGTTCAAGAATAAAGACCCTATTAGAGGCTTCCCATGAAATGAGTTTTAGTCAGGCTATGGGTGTAGGCAACTTTGTGTTTTTCCATTAGTGTGGTAGGTGAGACCACAAGAAAAATTGATGTGACTCTAACCCTGTCGAGTGTCGAGATTTGGGAAGAATAGTGCACATGTAATGGTTTTCTAGGACCTCCCCTCTAATAATGAGTGGTAGGGGTTATGATTTGATGTCAAAATCAAGAGATGGTTCTTCATCTCCACATCTGAAGGGGATCTAGACTGGTGAAGGTCGGTCATGCCAATGAATTGGTGGTCGTGGCCAAGGAATCTAGACACCAGTTTCTCAGAGACAATAAGGTGGATCAGAAATGTGTAGCTATGAAATGTCATAGGGCTATGTAATAGGCCATACTTATACACTGTATTAGATCCAATAGTGTCAGGATCTCAAAATATCTATGGTGACTAGTACAATCTTAGTAGTTTCTAATGCTACATCATCTCTCTTTCGTATAGTTTTATCTCATAGTTTTATATCTGTACCAATGGTTAAAAGCCTTATGATTGTAATTTTTCATTCAAAGGGGTTACAATGCTAGACACAACATTGGGAATAATAATGGGTGATGTGTGCTAGTGTGTGGAGTGTCCCCTTGAGGATGATCGGTGGCACTTCATTTGGAAAATTTATGTACTCGAGATGATTGGTTTTGACGTTGTTCTTAGGATGGATTAGCAAGTATCTTATAAATAGTTCAATGACCATTATTTTTTAAGGGTGACTTTTACATCACCAAAAGATGTAGTATTTACTCATAAGGGTGAATGGGATGTATGGGTGAGCCGATCTTGACTCAAGCATTGTGGGATTCATGGAATGATAACCCATATTAGTAGTTTGTATCTAGATGAATTGGGAGTGAGTCAAGAGGACATTCTTAATGTGGTGGAGTGTTTAAGGGAAATATTTTCTAATGACTTTTCTGGTTTACCTCAAAAGAGATAAGTGGAGTTCTCCATTAATATAGTTCTAGGAGCTCTATCAGTATCTCTTCCTCCTTAGAGGATTGCTATGACAGAGTTACCATAACATAAGAAGAATTTATAGGATTTATAGGTGAAGAGGTTTATCAAACAAATTACTTCTCCATGAGGTTTTATAATCCTTTTGTGGGAAATGAGGGATGTGTACCCTTAGGATATGTGTGGACTATCAGAAGTTGAACCTGATGAAGTTTAAAAATCGATAAACCTTGCCACAGATAGATGATTTTTTTGTCATCTTTGAGAAAATTCAGTGTTATTGAAGATTGAATTGTAGTCAGGAAATCACTAGGTGCAAGTTCGACCTGCAAACATACCACATTCAAACATTCATATCAGGTATGGACTATATGAGTATCTTGTTATACCATTTGGTATAATGATTTCATCTGTGGTTTTCATGGATTTCATGAACTGTATGTTTCATCCTTATATGGACTCTTTTGTGGTGGTTTTGGTGGTTGATATCTTGGTGTAGTATCAAAATCAACAAGACCATGATAACCATCTTGAGATTATTATGAATAAACTAATAGAGCATCAGTTATATGATAAGCTCACAAAATGCCAGCTTTGGATAGATCAGATTCAATTTCTGGGTAACACCAACATAGAGATAGGAGTATCAGTAGACCCTGAAAAGTTGAAATGAGTATTTTCCTAGGAACATCCCAAGAGCTTCTTTGATGTACAATGATTCTTAGGGATAGATGGTTACTAAATGAGTTTTATACAAGACCATTCATGATCATAATAATGGTTTACAGGATTTACATAGAAGGGTGTGATATTAATGTGGTCAGATTCTTGCGAGATGGAATTTTAGGAGCTGAAAGGAAGATTGAAATTAGAATGGGTCATGATACTCATAGACCAGGTAAATTGTTACATTTTGTATCATGACACTTCAGGTGTGGGGATAGGGGTAGTGTTAATGTAGGTAATAATGTTTTGGTGTACGAGTCTTAGTAGTTGAGGTCTCACGAGAGGAATTACCCTATGCATGTTATCGAGTTGGCTGCAGTTGTACATGTGTTGCATTTTTTGAGACATTATTCATTGGGAGAGCATTTTATGATGTATAAGGACCAAAACAACTTAATGTACAAATTTTTATATCGATAACTGAATCTATGGAAATGAACGTGGGTAGAGTACCATCATTCATTTGACATCGAGAATGAATATATGCCTAGTAATGGAAATGTAGTAGTTGATGAATTGTGAAGGAGGTCTATGATACAGGTGGTGAAACATTCCAGTATCTTGTGGTACCTTATGGAGTTGTTCTCTGAGATTCATTTGGAGGTGGAAAATAGTCATGGACAAAATTTTCTATAATCATTAGCTGTGACTTATACCCTTGTGGATGGAGTGACGATGAGGTAGTTATCAGATTCTGAGGGCCTAGTCCTATGAGTTTGTGTGGAAGATGAGGATCCCCCCCCCCCGATGAAAATTATGCAATGGTGAGATCCTGTGTCTACATAGACACATTTGGGTTATATGGGATATACGTGAAGATTTGATGCAGGATTATCATGATTCACTTTGGGCAATGAATCCTGGGGCCAGGAAGATGTATTGTGACTTGAACGGTCAGTACTAGTGGCTAGTAATGATGGGAGTGGTAGTTGTTTTTATTATACGGTGTTCAACATGTCTACAGGTGATGGTAGAACACCAGCGAATAACAGTGATTTTACAGTGTTTACTTATTTCAATGTGGAAATGGGATGATGTTGCAATGGTTTTATTGACTAGTTTACTGAGGTATCCTAGATGTAATGATGATGTGTGGATTTTTGTTTAAGGGCTTATGAAGGTACCTCTTTTCTTCACGATCTAGGGGACCTTTAGTGTGGTTGAGATCGAAAAGTAGTATATTTGATAGGTGGTATGACTTCTTGTGGTCCATCATTATATCGATTCGGATAGGGAAACCCACTTTTCATATTTTTTCTATAAGAGTTCCAAGAGGGTTCTAGGTACACAGTTTATTCAAAGCACATAGTACCACCCTTAGATTTATCATCTATCTAGAGCGTACGTTACATCTACTAGAGGACATGTTACGAGCATGGGTCCATGATTTTGGGGGATCTTGAGAGAGGCACATTTTCCAAGTTGATTTATCCTATAAAAAAATTTATTAGGAGATGATGCAGATGGATCCTTATGAGTATTTATATGATATTCCATTTCATTCTCCCATGTGATGGTTAGAGGGAAGTGGGGAATATTTTTTGGTACCATGCCTCTTCTAGGAGACATATGAGCAAGTCCATTTGATCCTTAATTACATGGATACATCATAGTTTCACCCAAAATCTTACTCCGATTATCATAGGCAACATCCAGTGGTCACGATTGAAGATTGTGTTTTCATGGGTGTTTCACTATGTTTGGGGTACAAGTGGGTTAGGATATATGGTTAACTTTCACCACGATATGTCAGACCATTAATATTCTAGAGATTGTTGGATCTTTCACATATCAGTTGCAGTTACCTTAGAGGTACCAAGCCATACATGAAATCTTTTATATATATTAGTTATGATTGTATCATTAGGACCCATCTACAATTTTAATCCTGAGTAGGTTTATATTCATGTTGACACATCCTTTGAGGAGAATCTGATTCGTATAATTGATAGGACAACAAAGGTTCTTCAAGGATGATCAGTTCCTCTAGTATGGGTGTTCTGGAAGCACACACATTTACAGAATAATACATGGGAGTGGGAGGCTGACATACGTGACCAATGGCCAGAGTTGTTTTTAGAAGATTCTTTAACACCCTTCAAGGAGAAATTGGGGGAATAATTTCTATAAGTGGGGAAAATTGTAAGAATTTTTTTTTTATGTGGTGAAGATCCTTTTTATTTCAGTTTAAATTCGTCTATGTGTCCTTATGTATGTACCAAATGACATCACAGGTGTTTTTGAAGTTTTTGGGGATCATTAAATGGCTGGAGGTGAGTTTTAGGGGTGTTTTAGGACAGTTATAGAGTATTGATAAATCATGATGGGTCGGCCACACAGTTAGACTAACTATGTGAGGGAATGCGGTAGCATCCACACCATTTCAAAAACTGTGTTGTAGTGGCCGTACGGCCATGCGGTACATATGAAAAGTTGCAAATATTTTATAGAGAACTACAACATTATTATTTCAAAGTTAGTCATACCATTTAGAGTACCACTATTATCCCCTTGGTCTCTAGAAGTGGTCATTTGAAATGGAACATGGTTAGGAAAACCAAACACCTTATCCAAGAAATTCAATTTTTAAGGAAAAAATTACAATTTCCCATTGTTTCTTATGACCAAAAATTATTTCTTCTTCCTCTCAATTGATATAACAATCATTGTGGAGCCCCCCTGGCCTCTTGGCTCCAAACATAGGCTTTGATCATATTTCTCCATACTACCTCTGTTTAGGCCATAGATAATATCATTGGATCTGTATCTATAAGGCCTACATTCCATTTTATACATATTTGATTTTTCTAATGGTAAATTGTGCTATTTTATTTTAGGATCATATGCCATAATATCCCGTTCTTCATCCATTATATAGATTTCTCCTAAACTAGGATGAATGACGAATTGATACGAGGAAATTTCCCTACTACTAAGTCGAGGTAGGTATTATATGATTTTATTCAACTTTTCTAGGAGTTTCGTGTGTTTGAACAATATGCATCCAATTGAACATTCCATCATGACCATTTTTTTGAGTGAGCTATTTATTTTTGGTTTAGTCAGACCTATTGAGATTCCCATATGTTCTGTTTAGGTTTATTGGAAACCTTTTCTGAATTCAAGGTCACCCGTGTGGTTATCCTAATGTATATAACCTATTTATTCTTTTATAGACGACTTGAGGTGTGTTTTCTTGTGCTTTACTAGTTAGAGGAAGCCTGATAATGCCATAATGGTTTTTAATATCTTTCTAGGAGATGTACTAACTCCTTTCATAGTGATATCTTGTGATGATGTGGCTCGGAATCCCTATATGAATTGATTAATGGAATATTAAATAGGTAATATAGGATGGTAGGACTATATTAATAATGAATGAAAAATCAAATTAATGAGTGGGTATATTCATTTATTGTTCAAGTTTTTGATAGGGAATCTTCACATGAGTTTAAGATTTTAATTTGCATGAATTGAATGAATGGTTTGATAGATTCAATGAACTACTCTCCATAGGTCTAGAATGTGTTAGTGGATTCCTTGGGTTGACTCTTACCCTTGGGTCTTGATTCTGGGGGATCCCTTGGGCCTTGCTACTCCATGGATCTGGCATGTTGGGACTCACATAGGACATGTCGGCACACATTCTCCTTGAACTCCAACCAGTTCCTAGAAAGAGTTTCCAGTGGGATTCCTATGAGACTCGAGGTAAATTCCTTGGTCAATTGCTCCATGGATTTGGACCATCAAGGTCTACACTTATGACTTGGATGACCTGATATATGGAACCTTTTATTTTTACCTTGTAGTATACAATTCTTAATATGGTATGGTTGTGGATTACATGATGTGGATGGGTGTACAATGAATCCATTTTACTTGATTCATATATAATTGTTTGTAGATTCTTTTTTGGATATGATTCTTGTTGTAGGTATCCTTGACGGGCTGATTGGTTTTACATTACAATAGACTTATTCCATGAGAATACACTTAATTTAGAGCATTACTTACACTTCCTTTCTCTTTTTATATTGCTGTTAAAAAATGTATCGACCCCGAGTTGCCACCTACTAGGATGTTTATATCACACCCTGTTTGGTCCTCCTTGGAGACCCAAACTGATTATATGGTTGTAGGTGATGAATTGTTCAAGCACCCTAGTATATATTGTTGACTCTTGCTTTGGATCTGGGGAGTGTAGGACCAAGATGAGGCTTGTGATGATGTTGGGATAACTTTTTGAAATTTGTTTCTTTTGAAACATCTTTATAGAATTTAATTTCCATGTATTTATTTGGACACTTTCTAGATACTTGTACCATCTTCACCATTTTGTATATGAGACAATCTTGGTTATTGATATGTGTTATTGTCTTAGTTTTCTAATTTACTTTAGTCTGATGCTTCTTATTTCACTCCTTCTTTTTTTATATTTTCCTTCCAATATAATACTATGGTAATTTGGTCATGGTCTCCCCATAGACTCACTTAGGAACACTACTAGTTTGTAGCCTCCGGTATTTTGGGTGATTTACTTGACGCCATGTGGCCAACCATGTTAGAGCATTGTTTCAAGTGGCATCAAGGATCAAGACGTTACAATGATAATATAAGAAGAAATTTGAAAACCATACCCTATATTTCATATATCATAATCTTGAGTCATAGAATACATATTGACATATCATAAGACAGAAAGCACACAATAATCAATGAACACAGGTCATGAGAGCATAACATTGTAAAAAGACCTAGATTTTTGGCATACAGATAGAAATAATGAATCATTTCCTTAATATTCACGGAATATTTTTATTACTGCGATATTATGTTGGGTAACTGACCAAACCATCGTAGTATTTAAGGTTCACTCCTAATAATAACATATTGGATTGTGTCCATTACTAAATTGGATGAACTCTTCATTCCAGACCTGTTTAACTAATGAGATATTAGTCATCACCCAATTAATTGGAAAGATATATAATTCTTATCCAACCCAAAAATAATTATAACCATATGTATGTGTTCCAAAAATGTCATAAAAAATACATAATTTCATAAAAACATAATCCCCAAAAAGAATATTTGTTTCATAAATAGTTCATCTTGGTATAACATGGAGAAATGTAATAGTCTTCATAAACATTTCATCAATAGCATAACCCATGTAATGGAACGTGATTCATAAACACCATTTCATCAAAATATTGAACTATATAGAGAAAAATATGGATGCAATCATTGGATCATATCCTCGGTAATGATTTGGAAACATGAAAGGATTCTATCATAGATTGAAGATGTTGTCAAAATATCACTTCAATCATTTATTAAGGGAAATAAAATTTTTTACTTTGAAATTATATATTTAAAATCTACAAATTTTTAAACTTTTAAATAAAATGTTTATTTAAAAATAAAAATGGAAACTAATAATGTAGTTTTCACGGAATTGAGTGTTCACAATGGAAGGAAATTTTGCTCATGTTGTAAGCATTATAATAAAGATCTCCTTTAAATTTTTTTTGAAAAAAGTTCCATTGCAACCATTTTTCAAAAATTAAGAAAATAGAAAAAATGAATTTACAAAATAATTGGAGAATAAATAAAATATTCATGATAACATTTTTAGAAAACAATGACATGGATGAGAAATTATTATTCATCGAAGTGAAAATTAATTTTGATTTCAATAAAAAATTATTTTAAATGCATTAGTCCATAAATAGTGGAAAATTAAATGCAACCATATATTCTCCAGAAATAAAGCAAGGAAAAAAATATTCATGAGATTTTTAGAGACATTTCATATTATTTCATCAATGGAAGTAAATCATAAACAATCATGATAAAGAATCTGAGTGTGACATTAAACTCTTACCTCATGTAAAAATTCATTCTATCTTGTTCAAACCTCCTATATAATAAATACAAAGTATATATATATATATATTATAAAAAAAATATTTATCATAACATATAATCTTATCTAAATTCTTTTACCACCAATTTATTAACAATTGTTTTTTAATATTATTGTTTAGTGTGATTACGGATTTATCTTTCATATTTGTTTTCATTAGTATATTTGTTACTGTACATTGAAAATTTTTCCATAAAATTAATAATGTAAATCATAATATAAATATATTATATATTAATTATATACGTATTTATATTCATCATTAAAATTTTACGATTGAGAAATAATTACACTGTTCATGGAGATAGTTGGTTATACGTATACTTGAATGCTATTTTCATTTTATGAAGGATGGAAAAAATAATGGAAAATAATTATTCAACTTCTAATAATTATCATTATATCATATAAATAATATATATTCATCAAATCATTCCTAATTACTATCCACATAAAATAGAAATGAAAAATGAATCATATCACATTATGGAGATTGTAGTCCACATGTACGCACAAGAGACATTATCGTATTCAAATGGAGTGAAATATAAGAATTTATAATTAATATTATCATTAAATATTTATAATTACATCTGAAATAACATATATATTAGGTAAATTCACTATTATATCCATCATTGAAAGGCATTTATGGAAAAAATCTAAATTCATGATCTGGTAGTCCACCATATACACGATCGACAGTTTAATTTTTAGTTTGATGGATGAAAAAATGGATATAGTGTATTCCATTATAATTGTAACATATAAGTCTATGGGAGACACTGTTACTGTTATTTCTTCATTATTTAATTCTATTTTAAAGAGTTATAAGAATAAATAAAATGAAATCACATGGTTGTGAAATATAACTAATCTTCAGAAAACCTATTTTGGTTTATACCTTGTGCCACCTTAGGATGGTTTTCTAATAATAATATGTATTATAGGTTATTGATAGTTATTTAAGGATTGTATAAGCCTAAAAAGGTTCTTGAGATGTGGATATGGTTGCAGATGACGTTTCCTTTTATGCTAGTTGTTTTATAGGAAACATAATCCTTTAGTTGTAAAAACTCTAATTATAGTATATGTGAAGGATTGGGTGTGTACTTCCTAGGTATATATACATAGTACACATCATTTACATGATAGTGGTTTGATAGAAGTTCCATGATATAAGCTAACCTAACTACCAGATCAAGAACCTCAAAGGGGCTAATATACTCTGGGATTAAAATTCCTTTCTTAATAAATCATATTACATTATTCCAAGGAGAAAAACATTAAAACACATTAACACCGTATTAAAACTCCAAATATCATTGATGGTTATTATATTAAAATGTCTATAGACTTTGAGTATCCTTAATGTGTTGTTGAATGACTCTAGCATTATGATCAATTCCATCTACCATCTCAGGTCCCAATAGCTTTCCTTCTCAAAACATTTTTTAGCAAAATTTATTTATACACATCATTACATATATGGATTCATAAGGTTACATATAAATTCTCAAGTGAAATATATTATTATAAAAACATCGACTAGGGTAAGATGTTAATAGCAAACAACTTTTAATTCTATTGACCAATAACTCAACCTATCCCCTAGGGTTTGAATGGTTCTCTTAGACTAAAAGTTTATATGAGGATTATAATTTGTACTGAAACACAACTATGTATCCATAAAACTACTAAATACATTTATAGAACTTCATAGAAATCCTCAAATACTAATTAGATATAATATAATTTGGTACTCTAAGAAACCTTACCACTTCCATAATTTATATTTTGGAAAGATAATAAAGAGATAAATATTCTTTGATGGTAATGAAGTGTGATAACATTATATGGTGATCAACTACAGCCAAAATAATATTATATCTGTAAGAACTCAGTTCTTATTCTTGAGGTACGAGTTTCTTCTTTTCCTTTTTCCTTAAGTGTTTTTGAGAAAATAAGGAAAATGGGGAAAAATACCAAAATTTTGTGGGTACATGTTGTGTACTTTTCCACACGCCGTGTACTTTGGCCGTGTGGGATGACTACATAGGGCGTGTAGCCCTATCGGTGATGAATGGTGTCAAAACCAACTACACGCCGTGTAGAGGGTATTTACACATCATGTAGTCAGTTGGCATGTGAATAGTAAGGCAATGGGAGTAGCTACCAGCTAAGCGACAGTACACACCGTGTATTCGGAAATACAAGTTGTGTACTCATTTCAACAGACAAACAGTTTGGCGGTGGAAAAAGTAGCCGCCAGAGGAATAGTTAAATGAGAAAAGTACACTCCGTGTAATGTTTTTCGATTAAAAAAGGAAAGTAGCCTCCTCTGTTCACAGAGGATGCTTAGAACGTCGTTTGGAGCTCAGGAGGATGGCGAAACCTTGGTGGATCAGCTGACCGTGCATCGGGAATCTGTTTTCTCTTCTATCGATCATGTTGGGACCGCGCTGGTATGTCCTTCCATCTCCTAGAGCCTTTCATACAAATTCTTCATAGAGGTAAATTTATTTATGTTTGAACGAGATTGTGTTCACTACAGATATTCATCATTCTTCGACGATTCGGAAGGCGTCGTTCATGTATACCGATCAGAGACGATTGAGGTAGGTGGTCGGGTGTTTAAATTCTAACTACTGTGTGTTTTTGTGTTCCATTGTGCTAAGAACCCATGTTGGGGTGTCGTGTGGCTGAAGCCTTGGCTGTTTTAAATACCTAGAATTGTATAGGTAATTAAATGTAATTATAAACTATGATTTGGGATCAATGCTTGGATCCAGGACCACCTCGGGGGTGCGTTTATCTGTTTAGACTTTTTTCTGGGATACAATATGGTATGCCGTGATTTATGGGTATATTTAATTTTCTTGAGAGAATGTTTATATAAATTGCATGGTTATGCTTTAGGCTCAGCCTCGTTAATTTCTTAGCCTTCGGGCAGGGTTTCCTTTAGCCTGAGGGAAGTTGTTCTTTTAGCCTGAGGGAAATATTCTTTATGTCTGTGGGAAGTAGATTATGTGCTTGGGGGTGACAGTTCATATGCCTAAGGGAAATATCTGTTATGCCTGTGGGCAATTACCTGCGGGTTGTGACTCTGATTACCTGATGGTAGGGTTCGTATGTCTTAGGACAATGTTATCATGAATGTTCACCACGGTGATTTTCATATGTTATACCTGCCAAGTTAAAGAACAGGCTTGACATTGTTAAATGAATATTAAAATGGAAATATAACTGGTAAGTTAGTTACTTTTCAGTACTGCTTAGTTTATTGCATTTACTACTACACACTATTGTTGCACATTTTCACTGATAGTTGTGCCAAGGCATTTGGTGGTTGCCTACTGGGATTTATTTATCACCCCCTATTTGGGTCATGTTTTCTGCCAAAACAGACTATATTACTGTAGGTGTCGATACGGGAAAGGGTCCCCTATACAGGTACATGATCATTGCAGTGGAATAGAAGAGCATAAGACCGAGATTAGGTTTGCGATACTGCTGAGCTCCTTCTGTACTATTTTGTTTCGTTTTCGCTATACCTTAAACTTGAGCTGTATTGTATTGTATTGTAGTGTATCCTGTTCTGGCTGTTTTAATAGAATAGTGACATGCTGCATATTTATATACATATGACTGGTAGTTCTCTTTTATTTTAGTAGGGCATTCAGTTGTATGTTGTTTACTACTTCTGTTGTTGTATGTTATTTATCATTTTCGCTGCGGTACACTTTGACAAATGGGGGCATAGTATCCCCACTATTAGTCTTTGGCCCTTTCTGCTAGTCGGCAGCCTCTGGCATTTGGGAAAATGCACTTGTGGTCATGTGACCAACCGGGTTCGGGGCACCCATTGAGTGAACCCGGATCCAAGATGTTACAAAGTTGTATTAGAGGGGTTATTTTATTTGACTTACTATTTGGAGCCTTATTCAGGGATAAGATGAAAATAGAATTTAGTAATAAGTTGTGCCCGGGAGTAGCTAACCCATGTACAAGGAAAAGCCAGTCTACCTCGGTTATTGCAATTTTTTGATTTTGAAATTTTACAGTTGATTTTATTTTCACTGTTGTGTGACACACTTGTGGGGTGCTATTTATATGTTATAATTGGGTTCTATTTAGTTGAAATATGATGAGATGAGGGTATGCCATCTCATGAATCATTTAGGCACATGCTAGAAATCACATGTCATGCATTCTTTCCATGCCATGTTGGTGAATTAGAAATTTCATGTTGTTGTGATAGTTGTTGTGCTAGAAAAGAATGATGTTCTGATAACTGCATTGATAAATAACTGCTTTTTGATAGGGTATTTTTGTGAGAGTCCATGATAGGATGAACACCAAACATGGGTTTTTGCGGAGTATGGGCCCTCAATGACTGGACTTTGGTGGATCATCGATGTGTTCATTTTGTAATAACATGTGTAAGATGAAAAAAATTTACTCGTCGGGAGTATGGGCCCTCACAAATCGGAACATGGCACTTTGGTGTTGGTTTTAGTGTTTTTCTGGGTTCTAGAGAAGTTTTTAAGGCTTGATTTCTAGAAAAAACCCAGAATACACACCTTTTTGTTTTGACTATACGCCATGTATTCTTCTATTCGGGAGGAAGAGAAAATATTTTGAGTACATGCGGTGTACCCTAAGTACATTCCATGTAGTAGCTAACCGTGTCATAGGCCTTTTGGGCAGAGACACAAGATGGAAAAGTTCTAGAGGACACATTCCGTGTAGTTATTTCACGCATCGTGTTGTGTGGACCCTGTGACTGCCCGTGTAACTGACAACACTGAAGGAGGAAATATTTTCTTGTACATGCCATGTCAACGATGAACACACCGTGTAGTGTGGCTGGGGGACCCGACCGTGTAGCTAACAAACACGGGTCGATGTTACCTCTTTAGGAACACGTCGTGTACCTGTGGGACATGCTGTGTAGTCTTGACTAGGGAAATACCGTGTGGACTTGACCATGTGGCTGGGAAGACGGAGTTGTGTACATGTCGTGTGTGTGTAACACGCCGTGTAGTCAGCCGAGTAGCCGGTCATGTCACTAACGACACGGGTAGTTGGAAATTAAGTCGTACACATCGTGCCTATCTGGGAAACGCTGTGTAGTTTTGTTTAAAAAAAGATCTGAGTAGCTAAGCCATGTAGAGGGACTCGGGCAGGGAGGAAAATTAAAGTACACGCCGTGTGTGTGGAGAACACACCGTGTGTTTTGGTGTTTAGCACGACCAGTTTTGGAAGAGTACACGCCCATGTGGAATAATTGAGGAAACATGTCGTGTAGTTATTATACACATTGTGTAGTCTTATTTTGTAAAACATGAAAGTTTTCTTTTCCTTGTTCCCTTATTACACTCCTTGTTTTCAGACCATGATAAATCTTGATCTAAGGCGTGCGTTTGACCTTGTAGATTCGTGCCACCGAGACGACCACAGGTTGTTCGGTAAGAGAGTAGAGACGATTATACTTCTGAGATGGAAGCCCATGGGCTACCAGTTGATCCTCCAACAGTGATAGGTGCGGCGCTAGCCGTTATACTGGACGCAGGCGCGGAGGTGCAGTTCGGTGAAGGCTTCATGTTGTTCATGAAGACCTTCCAGGGTGCACCGCAGGCCGCCACATCTATGGAATAGCTGGCACGTATATTCAAGCAGTAGAATCCACTTACATTTTTAGGGGATGGAAGACCACAGGCTACAGAGTCATGGATGGATTCAGTGCAGACTATTTTTGAGAATCTTGAGATGCCTCCAGGGAGGAGGGTGAAGCTCACGACTTATATGCTGCGTGATACTGCCAAGAGGAGTTGTGATGTTACCACCCAGTCTGAGGATCACCGCGACATGGCATGGGATTATTTTCAGGAAGTCTTCTACGAATTCTTCTTTCATGAGATGCTATAGGAAGATCGAGCTTGAGAGTTCATGAATATGTAGAAGGGCGCAATGTTAGTGATGGACTATTCTGTTCACATTACCGAGCTTCACCATTTTGCACCCGTTATGGTGGGTGATGAGACGTTGAGGTCCAGAAACATTGAGGATGGTCTTCGATATGAAATCCTAGCACTGGTGAATGTTTTCAGGTTGCATATAGTTCATGCTATTGTGAACCATTCACTGATTACTGAATGGAACCTGGGGGAAGCTAGTGGTGTGGGCCAGGGTGGTTCGACACTAGTTTCTTGTACTATTTCTACCAGAAAGACGAAGCGACAAATGAGTTTCTCTCACGGTGGAAGTATTAGCCAGGCGATTACTTCAGGTGGCCCGGTCATTTCCTACTAGTGTGTTAGAGAGGGGCACAAGAGACTACAATGTCCTCAAGACCCGGAGGAGTGTAGAGCTTGCAGCATGATGGGTCATCTTTAGCGCTTTGGTAGGGTGTTCCCACTAGTGACTAGTGAGAGGGGTTCTGTGCAGACTCCGTGTGCGGAAGTAAGACCATCAGCTTCTTACCAGTTAGGAAATTGTGATGCGTCAAGGCATACTGGAAGAGGTGGTTGTCGTGGTTGTGGTAGCCAGGCACCAGGATCTCAGAGACAGCTGGGCGGGTCAGCTCAGGGTATCCAGGCTGTGTCGAAGGGCCGCAGTAGTGGGCAGGAAAATGCAGTGCAACAGAACCAACAAGAGAAGGATTCTGGACCTTCTACTATGAGAGGTACTATTCTAGTATCTTATATTTTATCTTTAGTACTTTTAGATATGGGTGTTACACATAGATTTATATTTGTGCCCATTGTAGAGATTATTGGGCTTTGTGTTTCTTCTTCTTCAGATCTCATGAAGATGGACAATCCATTGGGAACTAGAATGGCTGGTGTGTGTCAATGTAGGGAGTTCCCCCTAGAGGTTGGTGGGTATCAATTTCGATGGGACATGTATGTCTTAGAGATGAAGACCTGTAACACCCCGAGCTTCCACGATACGCCTCTCATTGAATAATGCAATAGCTTGCATTGTACGCAACTTCGAGTTCTAAAACACCGCGACTAATCAAAGTAGCCGTTATGAATAGTAATAACCACTTTTTAAAATTATAGAAATTTTGTATTTCAAATGGACTTCATTTTTGTATTCGTAATATCGAAATTATCCTAAGTTGAATTTTTTGTAACTTTCTGAGAACTTCCAATTTTTTTTATGAATAGTGAAAAATACTTAAAACAACTTTTTTAATCAAAATAATTAATTGTGATAAATTATACTATTTAGTGGTTTTAAAGTATCATTTGAACATATTTTTACCATTTTATCCAATGGTGGTCATTAGAATTAATTTAACATTGAAAATGGACATAAACAATTGCCAATCTTTTGATATAAATTGTTTCCTAAAAACACGCTATTTGTTCTGACAGCGGGAATTAATTATAAAATTAATTAATGCAACTTATATGTTTGGAATTTTGTAAAATAGACATCATTTTTGAATTTGGAATATCAATTATAGTTTAGGGTGAAATTTTGGTACTTTTCGGATAACTTTTGTATTTTGATGAATAGTGAAAATTACTAAATTTTAATTAAAAACAACTTTTTTAATCAAAATAATTAATATTGATAAATTATGAATTTGAGTGGTTTTAAAGTATATTTAGAATATATTTTTACCATTCAATTTAATGTTTGTCATTGGACATAATTTTACAATTAAACCCAACATAAACAAGTGCCAATCTTTTGATAGTTATTATCTCTTAAAAACACGCTTTTTGTTTTGACAGCGGGAATTAATTTTAAATTAATTTCTGCCACTTATGTGTTTTGAATTTAGAAAAATGGAATCCATATTTGGAATCAGGATGTTCAAATTGTGTAAATAGGTAACTTTTATTTTTAGACATTTTGAATAATTACTGCGGTAAATATTTTATTTACCATGGTTAAGGGTAAATCCGGTAAATAAGGGTTAAAAAAATAATATTATAATAATACTAAATTACCCTAAAACGTGTCTTAACCCTATTGGTTGATACATGGTCGACCATGGGCATATTTGGGTCTATTTTGGGACCCCATGGTTCCACTTGTAAGTGATAATGACACATTATATTAATAAAGTTAAAATAAAAATAAAAATGGCATAAGCTTACAGCTTTTAGAAGAACAATTTTTACATAAGGTTATACATGTTGGATTTTCGATTGTAAATATTCATTAGAAAGATAAAAAGATTTCCTACATAATGATATTTTATTTATAATTTTTATACATTAAATAATATATTTTATTTATGACACAACGATGATGCAGTAATTACTATAATAGTGAAAAAATAAAATAATTGATATTATAAATACCCAAATAAATATAATATGAAACTTTTAATGATTTAAACTAATTTTCTAGGATAATATGATATATTAGGATTGATTTAATTGACTTTTTTAGAAGTAATCAATCTGTTATGAGTTTCACAAAAATCAACTATTGAATAGTGTCAAAATTGACAGAAAAGAGTTCTTAAAACAAATATTATATTATTAATTGATATTAAATTCCTAAAAATCTAAGGATCGGCCAAGAGACTTATATTATGATAGTTTAATCATTAATGGACCATTTGGGGGTCTCTTGGATTTATATAGTAAGTTTATTAACCATATTATATAAAAATACAAAGAGACATTGTAAAAGTGAAACTAATAACTTAGAGTTAATACTTAAAGATAAGGTTAATATAAGTACTCAAACCTGTCTAAATTCTATTGGATGAGTTGTTTT
Organism: Viscum album; assembly: GCA_963277665.1. Lineage (NCBI taxonomy): Eukaryota > Viridiplantae > Streptophyta > Magnoliopsida > Santalales > Viscaceae > Viscum > Viscum album. The sequence continues at coordinate 813,508,629 of OY728132.1, read as the reverse complement.
CGACCTATCCCCACCTCATCCTTTGAATAGTCAACTTTGGAGCCTTTGGAAACCGAATATGAATTTATTATAAATTAATATTTCTAGCTTTTCCAAAGGTGCCCCTCACCCCTCTTATAAAAGGGCACTCCTCCTTCTCTTTTCCTCACACCTCTCAAGCCACTTGGCTCATCCAAACTCTGCCCAAATAAGCTCCCCACATCCCTCTCCTCCTCCTTGAAGCTTCCCCTTCGGCAGAAATCATTTCAAGAAGTCCTTTGGTTCCAACCAAAGTGAGTTACCTAAATTAAAGGAGGTTAACCTACCCCAACCAAGGAAAAGTACAAGGTAAGGGTTATTTCACAATCTCTTCATTATCCGAGGTTGTTTATACGTAATAATCTACTGGGATTTCTTTATCATCCACATCCATCTTTCTTCGAAATGTATTTAAAAACATATTTATTATTTACAAGAATATGGGTTAAATTCATTTATACCCTTGTTTGACTTTTTGTAAGAGGTTTATAAAGGAATATTTCCGTCGTTTTCAAAACAAGGTCCTTTTTGACCTTTTCGATAGAATTAAGATAAGAATGTTTTTTTTACTTATACGGTGGGTGCGGTTATTTTCTGCCGTTATAAAATCATCAAAGCTTTCCTTACAAGCTTACAAGAATATTTTCAAGAAAATGTTTTATTTTATATGGCTCTTAAATGATTTCAAAAATAGAAAGAGATATTTCTCTAAAAAGTGTTTTGATTTCATCTATGTCAACATACTTTAATGGATTTTACGCTTATTTGAAGTTGATTTATTATAATACAAAACTTCTACATTGTATTGAAGGTTTTGTGATATGTTTGACTGTGGATGTGCTATTTTATACCATTCATAGTTTATGGTGAAACTATTGACATTTCGTATGCTAGTTTTAATCCGAATGTTTATGTTATATTTCAAAATTTTCTTCAGATGAATGTGCTAAACAAGTATGTTCCGGGTTGGGGACCGGTAAAAGTAAGCCCTCCAGGTTGGGGACTGGTAAAAGTAAGCCCTCCAGGTTGGGGACTGGTTAAAGTAAGCCCTCCAGGTTAGGGAATGGTAAAAGTATGCCCTCCGGGTTGGTGTCCGGTTATTAGAGGCACTCCGGGTTGGTGTCCGGTTATTAGAGGCACTCCGGGTTGGTGTCCGGTTATTAGAGGCACTCCGGGTTGGGTTCCGGTTAGAAGTAACCCCTAGGTCTTGGGATGAGGCCTAGACAAAGAAATTAACGTTTAGCATTATGCATTCCAACATTATGAAAGTGGTTATTGATATTGCATGTGATTATTCGATTAGTAGAATATCCATGTGAACAAGTAAATGGCATTATTTCATTTTACTTTTGCCATACTATGTTGAAGTTCAATTTTAAAAGGATTTTGTTTTAGTAATGCATTGCCTTAAATGTTTATGCTTATTTTGAATATTCCGCTATATTGTTATCCTTACTGGGCATTTGAGCTCACCCCTTTTCTATGTTTTATTTTTCCCAGGTAGTTAAGAGGTAAATTATGAATGACTTGCAGGGATATTATGAGGGGTTAATAGTGTGGATATGAAGACTTTGTTGTTGTAGTAGTTTTTCACTTTGGAATGTAATGTAAAACTTTATGATTATATCTAGTGTTTCCAAGACTACTAAACCAATCGGTCTTTCGGGATTTGATCTTTCTTGTGATCATGCCAATGTTACGAAGTAATGCACCGACTCTCGGTAGCTAGGGTCGGGGCGTTACAGTTGGTATCATAGGAAGTTTAGTACAAACCATGGAAGCTAGATTTAGATAAACTCTGATTAGAGCACGTAGACCTAAGATGAAATTTGAGGATTAGTATAGAAGAACTTCTTAGAATTTTGGTATTGTAGAGATTTTGTGAGTTTTCCGAGCAATACATCCCTGTCTGGATACGAGCAGGTAGAGGCGGCTCTGGCACAGATGTACCTAGGGGTAAAACCCGAAAACCCCGCTTTGAGCTAGACTCGAACGGGAACTGGTGCACGAAAACGGGTCTTGCTGCACTCTTGGTTACGACACTCCCGGGGGATATGCTTACGATAACTCTCATTCACTTTACAAATAATTATGAAGGGTTTATGAGTATATACTTCCTCAAAGAAAACATTTTTATGATTATGGATTATATCCATAAATAGTTCAATTTATGTTAAGTGTTTTATAAGTATGGGATTATGTATTTTGATTCATAAACTGATCTACTTTATGCCATTGTTTAGAAATGGCGCCTAGTGGAAGAAATGGAAACCGTATCAATGCACGCACTCCATGTAGGGATTGCCCTCCTGCTCAAGATAATTATAGTGGGGCTGGTGATGCAACTGGTTCCGATCAGCTAATCACCATACTGGGACAACTTACTCAGGTTATGAATAATAACCTTACCCGTATGGAGCACCCTGATCCGCAGCGTGGAGGATCAATGTTAGATCGATTCATGAGGCAACAACCACCAACATTCAATGGGAGTACAAATCCCTTAGTAGCTGAGCAATGGATAAATTCCCTAGAGAAAATATTTCAGGCTTTGAGGAGCAGTGAAAGGGAAAAAGTTATCATGTCAGTTTACCGCCTCACTGGAGATGCTGATCAATGGTGGTCATTGATTCAAAACATGAAGGAAGATGATGATGTATCAAATATGGAATGGAGGGAGTTCAAAGATCTATTTTTAGAAAAATACTTTCCTCGCGACCATCGAGAAGATATGGAAAGGCAATTTCTAAGTCTGAGACAAAAGGAGGATGAGAATGTCACAAAGTATGAGGCTAACTTTACAAGGTTAGCAAGGTATGCTGGTGATTATATACGCAACCCAAGAAGTAAGATTGATCGTTTCTTTGATGGGTTAAAACCATTTCTCCGTCGAGCTTTGGTATCACAATCCTTCTCATCATACGAAGATATTGTCTCGTGTGCTATCAAGACGGAAAAGGAATTCTCTAAGTCTTATGACAACAAAGTAAAGCAAGAGAAGAAGAGAACGGTGGAACAAGAGACAGATAAAGGGAAAAAGGGAAAGAAGGATTTTCCATTATGTGATAATTGTGGGAAGAATCACCCTGGTACTTGCCTAAAAGGAATGGGAGTTTGTTATAAATGTGGAGAAAAGGGTCACCAGGCTCGTGATTGCAAGGGAAAGAAAGAGGCTATCAAAGTGGAATGCTACAATTGTAGAGAAATGGGTCATTATGCAAATGAATATCCTAAGCGTCAGGGAAACATACCTCAGAAAAGGCCAAGGGATCAAGGCCAATCTTATGCTGTGGCTACAGTTGAAGCGGAATAATTAATGTATTGGTGCTTTTGGACTCAAGGATTATATTCTGGTTATAAGAATAATGTGATATATATATGGATTGTACTGCAGTACTTGTTGATTTCAGTAAGGTTTTAATATGATGAAGGTAATTATATTTTTAATATGTGACAATAAGAGAAACTTTACTTCGTTTGGGAATCTGATAAATTGATTTTGGAATTAAGAAACCTTTTAGAGAAAGTCTGGACAGAGGTATTTTGGATAACTAGAAAGGTTGGAGTGGATTAAGTTGATCTTTGGATAGTATTGTTTAAGGTTAAAAAATTTATGAAGATTATTTTTGGAATATTATAATACTATAGTTTTAGGAAAAGGACAACCTGTAGGGTGGGGCATAACCCGTCGCGTCGGACAAAGTTGCAGGAATCGAACCCACAACCATAGTGCGACAGGCCTTTATTTCCTACCACTAGCTTACAGGGAGTCCCTGGTTATTACAAAATAGTTTTCCTATTCTAAATGGTTTGTGGTAAAAATTTATTAATGAAAGTCTACATGATAAGTAAGTATATTTCCTCACATTCTTAGTAAATCTCTTAAATAATTTCCTCACCTCTATGAAAGGTTACTTAAAACAAAAACGTTGTCGATTAACTTTTCCAACTGGGGATTCAATGAATGTTTAACCAATCACAAGTTTGTGATTTTCTTATTGTTAACTTTCTCCTAATACTGTTTTCTAGAACTCTACATCAGACCATGCTAGTTTGTTTTTCCTCCATATCCATATTTTCATAGAACCCTAGTATGGGCTATCTCGGATGACCTTTGTACTTCTCTTTCTTTCTTTTAATGTTATATTTTTATTAATCTTATTTCCGATGTGGGTTTTCCACAAAGGTATTTTCTATTTACAACCTTTTATTTTTAAAGAAAAATTTCAAATTGCGAGGACGCAATTTATTGAAGGAGGGGAGAATGTAACACCCCGAGCTTCCACGATACGCCTCTCATTGAATAATGCAATAGCTTGCATTGTACGCAACTTCGAGTTCTAAAACACCGCGACTAATCAAAGTAGCCGTTATGAATAGTAATAACCACTTTTTAAAATTATAGAAATTTTGTATTTCAAATGGACTTCATTTTTGTATTCGTAATATCGAAATTATCCTAAGTTGAATTTTTTGTAACTTTCTGAGAACTTCCAATTTTTTTTTATGAATAGTGAAAAATACTTAAAACAACTTTTTTAATCAAAATAATTAATTGTGATAAATTATACTATTTAGTGGTTTTAAAGTATAATTTGAACATATTTTTACCATTTTATCCAATGGTGGTCATTAGAATTAATTTAACATTGAAAATGGACATAAACAATTGCCAATCTTTTGATATAAATTGTTTCCTAAAAACACGCTATTTGTTCTGACAGCGGGAATTAATTATAAAATTAATTAATGCAACTTATATGTTTGGAATTTTGTAAAATAGACATCATTTTTTAATTTGGAATATCAATTATAGTTTAGGGTGAAATTTTGGTACTTTTCGGATAACTTTTGTATTTTGATGAATAGTGAAAATTACTAAATTTTAATTAAAAACAACTTTTTTAATCAAAATAATTAATATTGATAAATTATGAATTTGAGTGGTTTTAAAGTATATTTAGAATATATTTTTACCATTCAATTTAATGTTTGTCATTGGACATAATTTTACAATTAAACCGAACATAAACAAGTGCCAATCTTTTAATAGTTATTATCTCTTAAAAACACGCTTTTTGTTTTGACAGCGGGAATTAATTTTAAATTAATTTCTGCCACATCTATGTTTTGAATTTAGAAAAATGGAATCCATATTTGGAATCAGGATGTTCAAATTGTGTAAATAGGTAACTTTTATTTTTAGACATTTTGAATAATTACTGCGGTAAATATTTTATTTACCATGGTTAAGGGTAAATCCGGTAAATAAGGGTTAAAAAAATAATATTATAATAATACTAAATTACCCTAAAACGTGTCTTAACCCTATTGGTTGATACATGGTCGACCATGGGCATCTTTGGGTCTATTTTGGGACCCCATGGATCCACTTGTAAGTGATAATGACACATTATATTAATAAAGTTAAAATAAAAATAAAAATGGCATAAGCTTACATCTTTTAGAAGAACAATTTTTACATAAGGTTATACATGTTGGATTTTCGATTGTAAATATTCATTAGAAAGATAAAAAGATTTCCTACATAATGATATTTTATTTATAATTTTTAGACATTAAATAATTTATTTTATTTATGACACAACGATGATGCAGTAATTACTATAATAGTGAAAAAATAAAATAATTGATATTATAAATACCCAAATAAATATAATATGAAACTTTTAATGAATTAAACTAATTTTCTAGGATAATATGATATATTAGGATTGATTTAATTGACTTTGTTATAAGTAATCAATCTGTTATGAGTTTCACAAAAATCAACTATTGAATAGTGTCAAAATTGACATAAAAGAGTTCTTAAAACAAATATTATATTATTAATTGATATTAAATTCCTAAAAATCTAAGGTTCGGCCAAGAGACTTATATTATGATAGGTTAATCATTAATGGACCATTTGGGGGTCTCTTGGATGTATATAGTAAGTTTATTAACCATATTATATAAAAATACAAAGAGACATTGTAAAAGTGAAACTAATTAACTTAGAGTTAATACTTAAAGATAAGGTTAATATAAGTACTCAAACCTGTCTAAATTCTGTTGGATGAGTTGTTTTCGACCTATACCCACTTCATCCTTTGAATATTCAACTTTGGAGCCTTTGGAAACCGAATATGAATTTATTATAAATTAATATTTCTAGCTTTTCCAAAGGTGCCCCTCACCCCTCTTATAAAAGGGCACTCCTCCTTCTATTTTCCTCACACCTCTCAAGCCACTTGGCTCGTCCAAACTCTGCCCAAATAAGCTCCCCACATCCCTCTCCTCCTCCTTGAAGCTTCCCCTTAGGCAGAAATAATTTCAAGAAGTCCTTTGGTTCCAACCAAAGTGAGTTACCTAAATTAAAGGAGGTTAACCTACCCCAACCAAGGAAAAGTACAAGGTAAGGGTTATTTCACAATCTCTTCATTATCCGAGGTTGTTTATACGTAATAATCTACTGGTATTTCTTTATCATCCACATCCATGTTTCTTCGAAATGTATTTAAAAACATATTTATTATTTACAAGAATATGGGTTAAATTCATTTATACCCTTGTTTGACTTTTTGTAAGAGGTTTATAAAGGAATATTTCCGTCGTTTTCAAAACAAGGTCCTTTTTTGACCTTTTCGACATAATTAAGATAAGAATGTTTTTTTTACTTATACGGTGGGTGCGGTTATTTTCCGCCGTTATAAAATCATCAAATCTTTCCTTACAAGCTTACAAGAATATTTTCAAGAAAATGTTTTATTTTATATGGCTCTTAAATGATTTCAAAAATAGAAAGAGATATTTCTCTAAAAAGTGTTTTGATTTCATCTATGTCAACATCCTTTAATGGATTTTACGCTTATTTGAAGTTGATTTATTATAATACAAAACTTCTACATTGTATTGAAGGTTTTGTGATATGCTTGACTGTGGATGTGCTATTTTATACCATTCATAGTTTATGGTGAAACTATTGACATTTCGTATGCTAGTTTTAATCCGAATGTTTATGTTATATTTCAAAATTTTCTTCAGATGAATGTGCTAAACAAGTATGTTCCGGGTTGGGGACCGGTAAAAGTAAGCCCTCCAGGTTGGGGACTGGTAAAAGTAAGCCCTCCAGGTTGGGGACTGGTTAAAGTAAGCCCTCCAGGTTAGGGACTGGTAAAATAATGCCCTCCGGGTTGGTGTCCGGTTATTAGAGGCACTCCGGGTTGGTGTCCGGTTATTAGAGGCACTCCGGGTTGGTGTCCGGTTATTGGAGGCACTCCGGGTTGGGTTCCGGTTAGAAGTAACCCCTAGGTCTTGGGATGAGGCCTAGACAAAGAAATTAACGTTTAGCATTATGCATTCCAACATTATGAAAGTGGTTATTGATATTGCATGTGATTATTCGATTAGTAGAATATCCATGTGAACAAGTAAATGGAATTATTTCATTTTACTTTTTCCATACTATGTTGAAGTTCAATTTTAAAAGGCTTTTGTTTTAGTAATGCATTGCCTTAAATGTTTATGCTTATTTTGAATATTCCGCTATATTGTTATCCTTACTGGGCATTTGAGCTCACCCCTTTTCTATGTTTTATTTTTCCCAGGTAGTTAAGAGGTAAATTATGAATGACTTGCAGGGATATTATGAGGGGTTAATAGTGTGGATATGAAGACTTTGTTGTTGTAGTAGTTTTTCACTTTGGAATGTAATGTAAAACTTTATGATTATATCTAGTGTTTCCAAGACTACTAAACCAATCGGTCTTTCGGGATTTGATCTTTCTTGTGATCATGCCAATGTTACGAAGTAATGCACCGACTCTCAGTAGCTAGGGTCGGGGCGTTACAAGACCTATGATGTCATTCTCAGGATGGACTAGTTGGTATCTTTTCGAGCCTTTGTATATTGCTATCATCTCAGGGTGAGCTTCATGTCACCAGATGGAGGAGAGTTTCTATACAATGGTGAATGGGATGTCCAAGAAAGCTGAGCTGGACCTGAGTATCATGAGCAATGTGGTGTGATAGCCTAGATTGTGAGTTTATATCTAGATGATCAGGGGACTTGTTAGAAGGATTTTCCTCCAGTGGTTGATCGTTTTAGGGATGTATTCCTGGAAAACATTTCAGGTCTTCCTCTAGAGTGATAGGTGGATTTCTCTATAGATCTTATGCTAGGAGCGACACCAGTGTCTGTTCCTCCTTATAGGATGGAAACCTTTGAGTTGAAAGAGCTCAAGTGGTAGTTAGAGGAGAAGAAATCGAAGGGTTTCATATGACCCAATACTTCTCTTGGGGGTTCGCCTGTCCTTTTTGTGAATAAGGTGGACGGTACCCTCAGACTCTGTGTGGATTATCAGAAGCTAAACCAGTTGAAAGTTAAGAACTGATATCCCTTGCCAAGGATTGATGATAATTTTGATTAACTTTGAAGAGAACGAGTGTTCTCAAAGATTTAATTGAGATCTAGATATCATCAGTTATGCGTTAGACCATTGGATATTCCATTTATATATTTTTAGAGAAGATATGGTCTATAAGAGTACTTGGTTATGCAGTTTGGACTCACGAATGCGCCAGTAGTTTTTATGGCTATTATGTATCGTGTGTTCCACCCTTATCTGAATTCCTTTATGGTAGTCTTCATGGAAAATATCTTGGTGTACTATCACACTCGACATGACCATGCTACCCATCTTGATATCATACTGAGAACACTAAGAGAGCATCATCTATATGCTAATCTCTCAAATTTCCACTTTTGGATGGACCAATACACTTCCTGGGTCATATCATCTCATAGGTAGGAGTTGTCGTGCACTCAAATAATGCAAGATCAGTAATTTCCTCATATAATCATATGAACGTGTTTGAGGTAGGGAGTTTTTTGGGGCTGTCTGGTTACTACATGCGCTTTATACAGGACTTCTCCCACTTAGCAACACTGTTGATGGGGTTGACTAAGAAGGGTGTGAGGTTCCTTCGGTCAGAAGCTAGCGAGACAACCATTTTGAATCTAATGTGAAAGTTGACATCAGCACCAGTCATGAAAATTCCAGATTAAGGGAGAGATATATAGTTCACTGTGATGCAACAAGTATTGGGATGAGAGCAGTGTTGATGTAGGGTGATCGAGTTGTAGCATACAGGTGTCTGTAGTTGAGGCCACATGTGATAAATTACTCGACGCATGACCTCGAGTTGGCTGCAGTTGTTAATGTGTTGTGGTATTGGAGACATTAACTCTTGGAAGAGCATTTTTTGGTTTACACAGACCACAAAAGTCTCAAGTATATCTTTAGACAGCGTGACCTGAATTTGAGATAGAGAAGGTGGGTTGAATACCTTCAGTCCTTCGACTTTCAGCTTTCCTATACACTTGGTAAGGTTAATGTAGATGCTGATGCACTGAGCAAGAAGACTCAGACATAGGTATTTCTTGAAGCTAGTGGTAAGTGGACGCTTATGGATTTGTTGTCTGAGATGCATTCGGAGGTGCACGACAGTCAGGGGAAGACCTATCGTTCTTCCTTAGCTGAGACTTCTACCATCCTAGAGAGAGTGAGGATGAGACAACTATCAGTTTTAAAAGGCCTAGTTCTACAGGAGTCAGTGGCAAGTGAGGACCTCCTCCTGGATGGATGGTAAGAGATTATTAGGTATTGTGTTTCCATGGATGAGTGTGGGTTCATGGGGATATACGTGAGGATCTGATGAAAGAGTTTCATTCTTCAGCTTGGGTAGTGCATTACGGAGTTACCAAAATGTACTGGGACTTGAGACGTCAGTATTGGTGGCCGAGTATGAAGAGAGAGGTTTCTGGTTTTCTTACTAGATGTTCCACTTTTCAATAGGTGAAGGCGGAGCATCAGAGGCCAGCCAGACTGTTACAGCAGTTACCCATCCCAGAGTGGAAATGGGATGATGTCATGATGGACTTCGTGATTGGGTTTCCGAGGTCACCTCAGGTTAATGATGTTGTGTGGGCTGTTGTGGACAGACTCACAAAGGTAGATCACTTTTTTCCGACCAAGGAGACCTTCAATGATGACGAGTTTGGGATGTTGTATATCTGAGAGATAGTGCATCTTCATGTGTTTCCTCATTCTATAATTTTAGATATGGATGCCTATTTTACATCTCGTTTTAGGATGAGTATTCAGAGGGCACTGGGTACACAGGTGCTTCTGAGCACAGCTTACCACCCTCAAATCGATGGCCAGTCACATCATATGATACATGTGCTTAAGAACATGTTGTGTTCATGGGTACTAGACTTTGGGGCTCTTGGGAGAAGCATATACCCCTGGTAGAGTTTTCCTATACTAATATTTTTCAGTCAACTATTGATATGGCACTATACGAGGCTTTATATGGTAGGCCATGACGATCACCCTTATGCTGGTTGGAGGCAGGTGAGGTAACTTTAATCGGACCATGTCTCGTGCAGGAGACTTCAGACTAGGTCCAGTTGATATAGAAGCAAATGGCTACTACGCAGTCTCATCAGAAATCTTAGGCTAGTCACCGTAGACGACCCTTGGTGTTCGTGGTCGGGGATCAGGTTTTATTGTGTCTTTCACCAAGGATGAGACACATGCATATCAAAAGACAGGGTAAACTTTAACCGAGGTATTTGGGGCCGTCTGAGATTTTGGAGTGATTTGGGTCGGTTTCTTATCAATTGTAGTTACTACAGAGGTACCGGGCCCTGCACGACATCTTCCATGTATCTCAGTTTCACTGTTATCATTCAGACCCATCTCAAACCTTTCATCCCAAGGAGGTTGAGCTTCAGATCGATGCGTCCATTGAGGATCATCAGATTTGTATTTTTTATAGGATCACGAAGGTTCTCCGAGGCCGGTCAGTTCCTCTCACATGGTTGCTATGGCAGCATGACCAAGTGTGGGACGACACCTGGGAGTGGGAGACCGACATACGTTCTCAGTGGCCAGAGTTGTTCATAGCCTTATCTTTTCCACCCATGGAAGGGAAATTCAAAGATGAATTTCTTTAATGGGGGAGGATTGTAAGAACCCGAATCTTATTCTTGATGTACGAGTTTCTTATTTTCCTTTTTTCCTTAAGTGTTTTTGAAAAAATAAGTACAATGGGTGAAAATACAAAAATTTTGTGGGTACAAGCAGTGTACATTTCCACACGCCGTTTACTTTGGCCGTGTGGGATGAGTATACAAGGTGTGTAGCCCTGTCAACGATGAAAGGTGTAAAAAATGACTACATGCCATGTAGAGGGTATTTTCACACCGTGTAGTCAGTCGGCAGTTGAATAGTAAGGCGGTGGGTGTAGCTTCTAGTGAGCGACAATACATGCCGTGTATTCATAAATACAAACTGGGTACTCATGTTGACAGACGAATAGGTCAAAAGTGGAAAAAGTAGCCTCTAGAGGAATAGTTAAACGTGAAAACTACACACCGTGTACTTGAGAGTACATTCTGTGTAGTTTTTTTTCTCTTAAAATGGTCAGTAGCCTCTTCTGTTCACAGAGGAAGCGTGGAACATTGTTTGGATCTTGGGAGGATGGCCAAACCTTGGAGGATCAGCTGACCACGCACCGGGAATCTATTTTCGCTTCTGTCTATCAAGTTGGGACCGCGCTGGTAAGTCCTTACTTCTCCTACAGACTTTCATTCCAATTATTTTCCAGTAGAATGTTGTTTATGTTATAACGGGATTGTGTTCACCTCAAATCTTCATCGTTCTTTTACGATTTGTGAGGCGTCATTCACGTATACCGATTAGAGACGATCGAGGTAGGTGGTCTGGTGTTTAAATTCCATCTACTGTGTGTTTTTGTGTACTGTTGTGCTATGGACCCATGTTGGGGTGTCGTGTGGATGAGGCCTTTGCTGTTTTAAATACCTATAATTGTAGATTAAATTAAATGTAATTATAAACTACTGTTTGGGATCACTTCATGGATCTAGGACCACCCCGGTGGTGCATTCCTTTGTTTAGCTGTTTGGCCTGGACACCCGAGGGTATTCCTTGATTATTATGTGTATTTAATTTTCTTGAGAGAAAGTGTATATAATTTTCATGTTTATGTTTTGGGATCAGCCCAGTTACTTGCTTAGCCTACGAGCAGTGTTTTCTTTACCCTGAGGGCAGTGGTCCTTTTAGCATGAGGTAAATATTCGTTATGCCTGTGGGCAGTAGATTCTGTGCTTGTGGGCGACACTTCGTATGACTGAGGGAAATATCTGGTATTTCTGTGGGTAATTATCTGCAGGTTTTGACTCTGATTACCTGAGGGTAAGGTTTGTATGTCTGAGGATAGTGTAATCATGATTGTTCACTGTAGTGATTTTCCTATGTTATACCTGCCAAGTTAAAGAATAGGCTTGTCATTGTTAAATGATTATTAAAATGGCAGTATAACTGGTATGTTAGTTACTTTTTAGTACTACTTTGTTTATTTCATTTACTACTGCACACTGTTTTTGCACATTTTCACTGACAGTTGGGGACGAGAATTTGGTGGTTGCCTACTGGGATTTATTTCTTACACCATGTTTGGGTCATGTCTTCATCCCAAAAACACTATATTTTTGTTGGTGTCGATAGGGGAATGTGTCCATATATAGGTACATGATCATTGGAGATGACTAGGAGAGCATGAGACCGAGCTTAGTCTTGCGATGCTGCTGACCTCCTATTGCGTTGTTTTGTTTCATTTTATATGTACCTTGTACTTGAGTTGTATTTTATTGTATTACAGTGTATACTGTCTTGGATGTTTACAGAGAATAGTGATATGATTCATCTTTATATACATATGATTGTTGTTCTATTTTACTTTAGTTGTCCATTCAGTATTATATTGTTTACTATTTCTGATGTTGTATTTTATTTATCTTTTCCGCTACACTACACTTTGAAAAATAAGGTCATTGTTTCCCCACTATCAGTCCTTGGCCCTTGCTGCTAGTCGGAATCCTCTAGCAATTAGGGAAATGTGCTTGAGGTCATGTGACCAACCGGGTTCGGGGCACCCATTGAGTGCACCAGGATCTGGGATGTTACAATATCCTTTATATTTTTTGGGAATTCAGATAGAAAAATCCATGGTGATGTTTTCCTATTTCCATTCTTTTATGGGTAATGGTAGTAACATCCCCATAGACATATTTCTCGTAGTCATAAATTTCTAAAATACCAAGAATCAGGATGAAAAGTCTATAATATCTCACTACTCTTCCTAATCCAAAACATCTAAATACTTCCACGAAGAGTATAAAATAATGAACTCTGAAGATTATCCCTCATCTAATTCCAAAAAATATTGTATGGAATGAACACAGACAATGCTATAGAACATTATCATTGCATCACAATCAAATATAAACTGTGGAGAATTTCTTACCTTCCTCTTCAGTTAAACATCTTACACATATGAATCTTTAATCCTCCAAAGGATATATTAATGAACACTAAATTTATAGTTCTCATTTTTCTTCATTTTCTTCAATATTTCAAGATCCATCCTTTAAAATTATAGAAATATCGTGTCTTTTATAATCTTCATCTAAGATATACTAACATGACCATTTTAAATTAGAGCATACTCTAGATTATTTTCTTTACAATACTATGAATGTATTGAGATGTCGTAATCCTTAATCATCTCTAACAATCTTTTTTGGGGAATATTCAACAATTTCTATGCGAATATATACATTAAAATATTATGATAACTATATATATCACATCACTCTCCATATATATAATACTTCTATATCTTTAATTGAAAAATTACCACATCTTACTCCAAATCATGAGTTGGGTAATTTTTCCCATGACCCTTCAATAATCATGTTACATAAGATATCACCATATCAGTCTTCAAAAGAGGGATTCCTGTTTTCGTATTCTATGCATCACTAAACATCACAAACCCTTCTTAATGGTACTATTTTTTGATGACAAGTTCAATAACAAATATTCTCTTTATTTCCTTTTAATTCTCCTCACATTCAACTTTCATGAGGAACTATTCTCCCTTTGGAGTAAAATTGGCGACATAATTCGACATTTATGATAATTATCCAATATAAATGATAATATCAGTCTTATTAAAGAAAAATCATAACCCAGTCACATTGGTTAGTCTGGGCCAATGTTCAATAACTTATTTCATTGAATTATTCACAAAAATATCATTGTTGGAGAAAATATTACCCCAAAATGAGTCTTCTTGGACCCAAAATTCACAGTTTCAAAATTTCACATTTATCTTCTTCTTCTTTAGGGTCTTAAGTACATTCCATAAATGAACGTCATGCGTTTACTATTAATTTTATTATATTAGAACATAATTTATAAAAACTATTGTAAACTGGTCAAGGTAATATTTAAAGAGTCTATTAATTAAATTTATAAAGATAGAAAGGTAATTAGTAAGTATAAATGGAATCACTATAAATTCATAGTTTTCATACATTGTATGGAATAATATCCTAGGTATACCACCCTTGTTGACCTATAATTATGATATCAAGAGTGAAGATCTCTCTTGGAAAAATATTGTCTCCATTCAGTTGATCAAACTCGTCAAAAATATGGGGTAAATAATAATTATTCTGAATAGCGATCTTTTTATGTTCTCGATATTAATGCCGAGTCACATTGTTCCATCTTTATTCCTATCAAAAAGAACTAGTTCATCCAAATGTGAGGTTGTTGGTTGAATAACTCCATTTTCTGGATTATCCTAGAGTTTCTTCATTAATTCCTTTAAATTAATTAGGGATATTCTATATGGATTACATGAAATAGGGGTATCACTAGGTATTAATTGTATCGAGAACTCAACATTACAATTCATTGGAAGAAAATGATATTCATCAAGAAATACATCCCCAAAATCCCAAACAATTGGAATATCATTGGTGTTGAGTTTCTCCCCAACAATTTGTGATAAAAAAACCTTATTTAATATGAATCTATACATATTAAATGGATGGGATTTCATTTGGATGGTCGTTGTCATCATTGTAGATTTCGGGCGTAGCGGAAGGGTGTTGGTGGGTTTTCCCAACTTTAATTTTAACGTTAAACAACATTCAATCTCAGATCCGTCATGATATAAAATGCAGAATCTTCAGAATAGAATGAAGAATGAAAAGAAAAGAATAGTCCCAGAACCCTTGAGGATGATCATCATATGTTGATTGTAATTAATTTAATTAATGCATAAGAATTACCTCGTTGGAATTCTTCCTTCGTTGATGCGTCTGGTCACGATTCAGTGATCCGCCGTTGTGTCGTAGAATCCAAGTGTAGGATTCCTCTAGCAGTGTTCCACATGTGTGTCACGTATCTCCGGACATCGCCGAAGGGAACTTCGTGTGCTAGTGCGGAAGAACCTTCGCTTTCGATGTCCGCCTTCGACCGCCTTGATCCGGTGGAGGATATGGCTCTCGTAACTTGAGGGATTTCTTGGTGGAAAGGTAATTCTTTCTTGGATTGAGAGTATTTCCAAATTCATTGTGCACAACAATGGCTCTTCAAAATGTTGTGGTTGATAGGATATTTATAATCAGGTTTGAGGTTAATAGAGTTATGATAATAAATAAACGCGTTACACGTTTTATTTATTTCATTAACTCTTATTTAAAACCCCCATGTAGAATTATTAATTCCGTGACATGTGCCCACGCTGATTATAATAAATATCATTTAATAAAACAATATTAAATCCTCAAAATCCCAACTGGAAATAGTACATGGTGTGTAATAATTAATACACGACGTTTACTTGTTTTCCTTAAAACTACACGGCGTGTATATTTAATATACATGACGTGTACTTTTATTTTCCATTTTTCTCCACCACATTTATTAGACCTTGAGTAATGGCTATTTATTTCTTAAATAAATGTAATTTTATTACTCGCTAATAAATATATTATTTCATCCAAAATATATTTTTTCGAATAACTAGTGTCAAAATAAATGCGACCAGACATCCTTAAATAATTATTAAACCACAGTTGGGAATAATATTTATTTAACATGTTAAATAAATATTTAACTGAGATACATGGACACACTTCGTGTGTGACCCTCTAGGCCTCTTTCTTAGTGGCATTAGGCTGAGCCTGCATAAAATCCAAGGTTAGAATCTAGAAACACGCCAAGGCACCCATAGAGAAATAAGTTAACGCCGCAATGATGTGTCACCTCCTACGAACGCTTACCATGTAGTATAATCCCATTGTCTCGATATCTCCGATCAAGCGAGTTTCATGCTAGTGCCATCAAACCATGTGCTTGATTATTCTTTCTTTGACTTCCCGGAATTAAACTTTCCCATACCTTACCATGGAGATGGATTTATTTAGGCTATATCAATTCCATCAAAGGGCCTTAGATATATACTTCCTTTGTAGAACGGAAGAGACAAATCCTTTCTCTCATTGTCTATTAATGCGGTATTACTCGTGATGCACCCAACGTATCCTACCTCGCTGCGAACAGTGTGTCATCATAGTTTTTGTCAATACATCTAAGTACGCGATTTGTAATACCAATTAATAATAATCTTAATGTCTAAGGACCAATACACACGTCTGCAGATACGGACATCCAATGACACTATGAAATGTGGATTTCCTACTAGCGGGTCTCGTTCTCATAATATCCTCCTGGATATTACCAAGGGCGCACACCAAGAGAAGGTTCCTCATTGTTTTATCAGTCCTCACCCCTAATGACTTGTATTATTTTTTCCCTCAAATAATATCATCCGGACATAGAATATACATTCAAGAATAGTGTTATGGAACTTCTGGGTTCTCATCATAGCAGGGATCCGCTACGACCCTTTAATTCAATAGTTGTCCTTAGGACATTATAACATGAAATGGCACATAGAAGAACAATCAAGATGTGATAAGGTTTTTATTTAATGAATAATGTACAAAGGAGTTGGTTCTAGACCACCAACTCCAACCGACTCCCACTTGGACTAGAGCCAACTGCTAACAACCTTTAACTCTCTATCTCTCAAATGATATTCATTCTTCTGCTGAGATAGGACTTTAGTCATGGGGTCCACCATGTTCTCTTCTGTGGACACTCTTCTCACTAAAACTTCACACCTTTGATAGAAATCCCTCAAGAGGTGATACTTCTCGAGTATGTGCTTTGTCCGTTGATGCGACCTTGGTTGTTTTGCAAGATCCACCGCTGCAGTATTATCACAATACAATGTAATGGGATCTTTACTTACAGGCACCGCATCAAGCTCCTGGAAAAAGTTCTAAATCCAGAAGGCTTCATTTTCTGCATCAGAAGCCGCTATATACTCGGACTCCATAGTATAATCGGCGACAACTGGCTGCTTTAAACTCTTCCAGCTCACAGCTCCTCCATTGAGACAGAAAACATATCCATATTGTCACTTCAGATCATTCTGATCTGTTTGAAAACCGGCATCAACATACCCTCTGATGACAAGCTCCTTATCTCCTCCATACACCAGGAATATATCCTTAGTTCTTCTTAGATACTTAAGGATAGTCTTAACAGCACTCCAATGCTGTTCTCCTAGATCTACTTGATATCTGCCTACCATGCTCAGTGCATAGGCAACATCAAGCCTGGTACATAACATGGCATACATAATGGATCCTATAGCCGATGTGTATGGGATCCTGCTCATCTTATCATTCTCCGGTGGTGTCTGGGGACACATTTTCATGGAAATATGTAAGCCATGTTACACTTGAACCAATCCCCTCTTGGATTTTTCCATACTAAATATCTTTAGTATCTGGTCAATGTATGTACCCTGACTTAGTCCAAGCAGCCTCTTGGATCTGTCACGAATGATCTTGATCCCAAGAATGTAGGCTACTTCTCCTAAGTCCTTCATGTAGAAACACTTGTTCAACCAGTCCTTAACTGACTATAAGGCTGGTATTTAGTTTCCAATAAGTAATATGTCATCAATATATACCACTAGTATGACGACCGCATTCCCATTAAACCACTTATAAACTCATGGATCACATTCGTTCTTAATGAAACCAAATTCCTTTATGGCTTCATCAAATAGAATGTTCCATGTCCTGGATGCTTGCTTCAATCCATAAATGGATTTCTGCAACTTGCAAACCCGTTTGGATTCAACTGGTATCAAAAACCCTTCTCGTTGTCTCATATAGACATCTTCATGAAGGTTCCCGTTAAGGAATGTTGTTTTGACATCCATCTTCGAAATCTCGAAGTCATGATAAGATGCTATGGAAAATATGATTCTTATGTATTTAAACATGGAAACTGGCAAGAAGGTTTCATCATAGTCAATTCCTTGATGCTGTCTGAATCCTTTAGCCACAAGCCTTGATTTATAGGTGCTAACTTGACCTTCAATGTCCAGCTTTCTTTTGAATACCCATTTGCATCTAATAGGCTTTACATCAACTGGTTCATCGACCAGAACCCAAACGTTTTTCGGATAGATGGAATTCATCTCAGAATTCATAGCTTCTAGCCATATTGCTGTTTCTGAGCTTTCTACTGCTTCCTTGTAGGATAGATGTTCATCATTTTCCAACAATAATGATACACCATCCTCGGTGACTAGGAAACCAAATCTCTCTGGTTCCCTTACCTCTCTTGATCTCATATGTAGTACTTGTGTTTCTTGAACCTCTTCCACGGGGACCTGTGGAACTTGTTCCTGTACCAACTCCTATGTGTCTTGAGCATAAAATTCGTCGAAGTTAATCTTACTCCCACTATCCTTATTGAAGATGTGCTCCCTCTCATGAAAGACAGATTTTCAGGAGAAAATCACTTTCTTTTCTTGAGGGTTATATAGGTAATAACATTTCGTTTCCTTGGGATATCCTATAAAGAAACACTTCGTGCCCTGGGGTGCTAGTTTGTTTCCTGAGAAGGCCTTAAAAATGCCTCGCATCCCCATACATGTGTGTGCGACAAAGTGGGTTTCCTTCCATTCCATAACTCGGATGGAATTCCATTTTCCACCAAATTTGGTACTCGATGTAATGTGTATGCTGCAGTTTGTATTGCATATCCCCAAAAGGATAATGGAAGATCTGCATGACTCATCACAGACCTCACAATGTACAACAAGGTGTGGTTCCTCCTTTCACTAACACCATTCCACTGTGTTGTATAAGGAAGAGTGAGCTGAGATAGAATCCTAGACTCCCGTAGAAGATCGATGAACTCTTGGTTCAGATATTCTCCACCTCGATCCGATCAAAGCTTCTTTATCTTCTTACCAAGATGATTCTATTCTTCATTATTGAATTCCTTAAATTGATCTAAGGACTCTAAATTATACCTCATTAAGTAGACATAGCCATATCTACTCAAATAATCAGTAAAATTAATGAAGTAAGAATATCCACCTCTAGCTTCTACTAGAAATGGTACACACACATCCGTGTGTACCAATCCTAGAAGCTCTGTGGCCCTTTCACCTTGTCCACCAAAAGGCAGCTTGGTCATTTTTCCTTGTAAACAAGCGTGACATCTATCAATTGGTTTTAGCTCAGTAGAATCTAAATAGCCATCTTGTCGGAGGTTTGTCAAATGCTTCTCGTTCACATGACCAAGGTGGTGATTCCATAATTGGGTGATGTATGAGTCATGTGAGTTTGTTTCGTTATCGATTGCCAACACTTGGTTTTCATAATTCAATACATACAAAACATTATTTAAATGTGCCATACCATAGCATACGTTGTTCTTATAAAAGAGAAAACCCTTATATCCAAATTTGAAAAAAAATCCATCTATATCATAACAAGATAAAGAAATTACGTTCTTGGTAACACTAGGCACATAATAACAATTATGTAAAACCAAAAGCATCCCAGTCAGCAATGAGAGGTGGTAGTCGCCAATAGCCGACGCAACCAGCCTTGTGCCATTGGCAGCTCAAAGATGCACCTCTCCTCTGGCGATCTTTCTAAATCTTCATGGTTACTGCATTTGAATACAGATGTGAGCCCCACAAGCTATATCTAATACCCAATGTGTAGAAATAGAAAGATTTCCCTCGATAAGAAATGCAACTTTAGCATCCCCACGCTTTTGGGTGCAGTTCCTCTTCTAGTAGCCCTGCTTGCCACATGCAAAACATACTGCCTCCCATTCCTTTCCCTGCCTATGGATCTTCCCCTTCTTGGAGGGATGGTGCTCGGGGGCTTCAGACCGTTTATAAGTATTTGAACCATTTTCCTTGTCCTTCCTTTTCTTGTTCACCATAAGGATCGTGGGTTTGTCACGCCCCATGTCCTTATCTACCTGGAGAATCAAGGTCAAACGCTCTGATAGACTCTTCTCATTGCCGCTCATGTTATAGTTGACAATAAAGCTAGAGAAGGCCTTGGGTAGTGATTATAGGATGAGATCTGTACGCAACACATCCGGGAATTTAGTCCCTAAGATGTCCAGGCATTCAATGTAGCCAAAAATCATGACTACATGAGGCCCAACTGGCACAGACTCTCCAAGCTTTGTGGTAAACAAAGCATTGGAGATCTCATACCTCTCCTGTCTCTCCTTCTCTAGGTAAATATCTTTAAGGTGAGACATCATGCTATATGCATCCATATTTTCATGTTGCTTCAAGAGATCATTAGACAAGGCCGATAGCATGAAACACTAGACATCTGTGGCATCATCCATATGTTTCATGTAGAGAGATAATTCCTCATCACTAGCCTCTTTCCCAGGCGCAACTGGAATAGGCTCTTCCAGCACATATAATTTTCTTTTCATGGAGAAGGACGACGCGTAAACGCCCCTGCCACTCTTAGAAATTGGTGCCAGTGAGAAAGTTTTCTTTTTCAAGTATGTCGCACAATGATATGTTCGAAGTCATTTTATTGCCGTTTCTAGAAATTAAGATGAGCAATGGTTTAGTACTTTATTAAAAAAATGAGAGAAATAAAAGAATTAATACTTATTAGTCTCCCACTATTTTATCGAAATCCAATATCCCTCACCATTGATTTCGAAATATTCTGTTATGTGAATATTCTAGTGGAAAGGATCCATATTTCCCTTTGCATTACCCCAACTAGGGTTAGTCAATAAACATGAAGGGTTTTAGGTTGGCATTCCAAATGCCAACTACATTAACTCATAGCTCCTTGATCCGCTGAGTGGACTCCCCAATCCTGAAATCCTTTTTGGATTTCCTCAACCTTTGCCTCTTGGTCACACTAAGTCCTACTGTGGCAGTCAAACCTTGAATCGAACCAAGTCAAGGCAACCCAATACCTTGAATTAGAATTCCCCGATAATTGAAAGCACCCCAACTAGGGTTGGTCAAGAACTTTGAACTATGGTTCGATTCTAACCAAGATTATGGAAGGCCATGCCGACTTAATATTTTTTTGAGGGATTTTATCCTTATATGTAAATTTCCATTTTATTATCTTTTATTACATGCTTGTTAATATTATGTGGGATATACTTAAGTGATTAACCATGTCTAAGATAATATTTACGTATAATCCGATTTAATTTTAGTTCCATCTTCAATGCTCGTTTAATTCATTAATTTTCTGATCGTGACAACACACCCACAATAAATAAACCATGCAACTAACAGAAATAAAATAAATTGTATGATCATGATCTTTTCTATTGGTTAGTTTATCAAGCGGTTGATAAACTATCCCAAGACCTAGGGGAGAAACACCATGAACCTTTCGGGTTCGTGTTTACAGCTTTCCACCTGTCCACCTTTGTATCTCCTTGGATTGGTTTAACCTTGGCTCCTGACTTGAGCCGCCTCCACTAGCATGGGAGCTCCATCCATTACATATGCATTTATCTTACATACAGGTGAGGGTTAAAAGGGGATTTTACATAAAAGAATCCTTGGGCGTGCAGGCCCTACATAGTAATGAGGAGATGGCTCACAGGCCAACAAATTTAATTTAAATAAATTAATTAAAAGAAACCATTCACATACAAAGGTCTCGATCTAGCTCATGATCATCCATACATGCAACATTATTTACACATAAATAAAACTAGCATTCAATTCTTCAATCGCTCTTGTTTATGATAAATCACGCTCGAATCAATTAATTATCTTTAATTAATAAATCCTTTTATCTTTAATCCCTTTGCTGAATTTCCTTGAGATTCTTTTCCATCATAATTTTAAACAAATAAATTCATTTAAAGTTATCCTTGTATGTAACTTGTACCTTGGAGGCAACCCGGTGAATTCCCATTTATTACGCAGATGTTAAATTAAACACACATATATATAAAACCTATCACGTGTTGTGCCTCAGCTTTACACCAGAACCATGTTACACGTCTCAAGGGTTTGTATAATATAATAATGAATTTTAATAAATCTGCGTAATTTGGGTGAGTACACGGCGTGTAGTTCCGACTACACTGCGTGTACTTTTCCTCACCGTCCATCCGAAGTACATGCCCGGGGACAGGGCGTGTTAATGTACATCGGAAATTTTCGGAGTACACGGCATGTCTAGTGGGACACACGCTGTGTAGTTTCCACGTTACACGGTTTCGAGCTGGTCAGGTCGTGTATGGAGTACATGACCCAACCCTAACCCGAAGGGACTACACGACGTGTTTATTGGACCACACGACGTGTATTCCAGAAACCGTGTGCCACCTGTTTCTGGTCAACACACAATGTCTAAAATTCTTAGAAAGAATCCAATACTTGTCCTGATTTGGCAGATCAGTCAATGCATTGAACCTAGACTACACAGCGTGTACTTCCGAATACAAGCTGTGTATTCTGGTGTTATACGGACAGAAACTTTTGTCTCCTCTTGATGAGTTCCTCTATTTTATTTTAATCGAAATTAAAAGAAAAATTTGTTTCTGTGAGGTGAATGAGAAACGAGGGAGGATGAATTGATCTCGATATTCAGATTTCCAGAACGATTAAACTTGAATTGAAATAACTAAATTATTAAATGCGTAAATTACCAATGAAAAACTAAATAATTATAATCAACGACATGACCCCCTCTGATGCCACTTGTAAGTTACGGACGTAGCAGAAGGGTGTAGGTGGGTTTTCTCAACTTTAATTTTAACGTTAAACAACATTCAATCCGAGATCCATCATGATATAAAACGCTGAATCATCGGAATAGAATGAAGAACGAAAATAAAAGAAGAGTCTCGGAACCCTTGAGGAGGATCATCATATGTTGATTATAATTAATTTAATTAATGCATAAGAATTACCTCGTTGGAATTGTTTCTTCGTTGATGTGTCCGGTCACGATTCGGTGATCCGTTGTTGCGTTGTAGAATCCAAGTGTAGGATTTCTCTAGCGGGGATCCACACATTTTTCATGTATCTCTGGACGTCGCCGAAGGGATCTATGGGTGCTAGCGCGGAAGAACCTTCGCTTGCGATTTCCGCCTTCGACCGCCTTGATCCGGTGGAGGATCTTGCTCTCATAACTTGAGGGTGTTATTGGTGGAAGGGGAATTCTCTCTTGGCTTGAGAGTATATCCAAATACGTTGTGCACAACAATGGCTCTTCAAAATGTTGGGTTTGCGAGGATATTTATAATCGGGTTTCAGGTTAATAGAGTTATGAAAATAAATAAACATGTTACGCGTTTTATTTATTTCATTAACACTTATTGAAAACCCCCATGTCGAATTATTAATTCCTTGACATGCGCGCACGTAGATTATAATGAATATCATTTAATAAAACAATATTAAATGCTCAAAATCCCAACTGGAAAAACTACACGACGTGTAATAATTAATACACAGCGTGAACTTGTTTTCCATAAAACTACACAGCGTGTTTATTTAATATACACGGCGTGTACTTTTATTTTCTATTTTTCTCCACCACATTTATTAGACCTTGAGTAATGACTATTTATTTCTTAAATAAATGTAACTGCATTACTCACTAATAAATATATTATTTCGTCCACAATATATTTTCATGAATAACTAGTGTCAAAATAAATGCGATCAGACATCCTTAAATAATTACTAAACCACAGTCGGGAATAATATTTATTTAACTTGTTAAATTAATATTCAACGTAGATACATGGACACAATTAGTGTGTGACCCTCTAGTCCTCTTTCTCGGTGACATTAGGCTGAGCCTGCCTAATGTCCGAGGTTAGTGTCTAGAAACACACCATGGAACCCATAGAGAACGAAGTTAACGCTGTAATGACGTGTCACCTCCTACGAACGCTTACCGTGTAATATAATCCCTTTGTCTCTATTTCTCCAATCAAGTGAGTTGCATGCTATTGTCATCAACCCATGTGCTTGATTATTCTTTCTTTGACTTCCCAAAATTGAACTTTCCCACACCTTACCATGGCCATGGATTTATTTATGCTATATAAATTCAATCAAAGCGCCTAAGATATCTAATTACGTTATGGAACAGAAGGGAAAAATCCTTTCTCGCATTATCTATTAATGCGATATTACTCTTGACGCACCCAACGTATCCTAGCTCGCTGCGAACAGTGTTTCATCACAGTTTTCGTCAATACATCTAAGTGCACGAGTTGTAATACCCATTAATAATAATCTTAAAGTCTAAGGACGAATACACATGTCCGCAGATAGGAACATCCAATGACACTATGAAATGTGGATTTCCTACTGGCGGGTCTCATTCTCATAATATCCTCCTGGATATTACCAAGGGCGCACACCATGAGATGGTGCCTCAAAGTTTTATGAGTCCTCACCCCTAATGACCTGTATTATTTGTGTCCCTCAAATAATATCATCCGGCCATAGAAAATACATTCAAGAACAGTGTTATGGCACTTCCGAGTTCTCATCATAGCAGGGATCCGCTATGACCCTTTAATGCAACGTTTGTCCTTAGGTCATTATCAAATGACATGTCACACAGAAGAACAATCAAGACGTGATAAGGTTTTTATTTAATGAATAAAGTACAAAGTAGTTGGTTCTAGACCACCAACTCCAATAATGATCACACTGATATTTGATCATACATTGGTTTCAAATATCAAATGTGACTTTCCTTCCTAGAAAATTGATTTGTGATTTATAAATAGAAATCCAATCAATGTTTAAAATAATGTTTAATTATACTTGAGGTAGAATAAAAAGATTTAAAGGAATCACATTCCAACAACCTGTAACTGGAAAATAATTACAGACTTGGGATGAAATTATTGTACCATTTGTGTTTTTACAATAATGTCAACATCTTATTATTAGGGTGGTTTTTTAATACCCTTATAAAATTCATCAAATATAATAGAGTTTTTAGATCCAGATTCAAATTAGATATTATTATTTCTAGATTGGATGGTAATTACCACTTTCACCATGTTATTATCTTACCCCTAATAAAAAATAGTGATCACATGAGGTTTCAATTTTTCTTATGGCTTAATAGGTTACTAATATCAATAATCATAATTTACCTTCAGATTTGAGCACCATTTAGAATAATTCCCATACTACTTGCAGTTGAAACGCTAGAATTAGGTGGTCTATTCTGTGGATCTTTCTCTCTATTCACATCATTAGATAACTTATTACCTTCAATTCAATATTTTATTTCGTGATGACATTTCCTTGAAAACATAAATCATTTTCTAGTCCCATGACTACAATTTACCTCATTGTTTCTTTTGCGCATCAAGAATAAATAACATTTCATATTCTTCTCTCTATAGTTTTTTTGAATTCCCTTTGAATTATATTATTATTTTCTTTTTTGAACTATGAGATTAATTATAACTCCACTCTCTATATCAGTTTTTATTAAACGTTGGAAAATTTCAGCACTACTAGTATAGTTATTTATGGATATCAGCATTAATAGACATAGTGTTAAGACATAGAAGAATCTACTAACATAACGTTCATGTTCACCGATAATACTAGATATATAACATGAATTTATTTTTAAAGTATACACCAATAAATCCATCTTAATTCTTCTTTATATAAATAAATTCATTCTCTCTTTCTGTATGAATAATATGAGAAAAATACATATTTTAAAATCATCCCAATATATGGATTCAATTTTTTCATATTTCTATGTATTCTTGATAACATTCAATGACTGATCAACTTCTCATTCATAAATATAAAAACTATTTTTCAATTTTTAAACACTAGAGAATAGAAAATATTGTTTAAATGGTATTGATCCATTGCTCTATTATAAGTGGATCAGTGGACCCACTTAAAGATGATTGTTGTTTCCCCATAAAGGAGTCAAAAATTCATCATTCCCACCATAGATAATTTGTATTCTTTGTATGATTAGTAGATTTATAATGTTTCATAATAATAACAATAATATTTTTCATTCCATCACCAATAACATTTGGATTCTATGGAGGATAGTAATTTCATTTTCTATAAAATCTGTCATTAACACGGTTCTTATGGGTTCCATCCATTGACTAAAACCAAACACCATAATGTTATAAATAATAATCATAGTGGAAAACCACATAATTGTGGAAATATATTTATAAATTTCTTAATCAGGAATTTTGTTTCTGATATATGACACATTTGGTTTTACCTAGTTCATTCATGATCCTTATTTATTAAAATCCTTCATGATGGGTATTAATGAAAATGTGTATTAACATAAGAGTATCACATGGGGGTGTCAAACTGGCTGCATAGTCTGGGCATGCACACCAGGTACTAAAATAGTATTAATATCTATTTTTGGAAAACCGTTGTAAAAATATACTTTTAACATTGGTTGCTGAAAAAAAATGAATGTTTAAAGACATCAATTTATAATGTGTACATCATATTTCTGGAACCGACATCAAAATTTCATTTTTACATCAGTTTTTAAAAAACCAATGTTATTACTATTTAAAAAGTTATATTTAATTTCCCAAGATATGAGTTTTATGGATGTGGAGCTCATGCAGAGTTTGGAATAAAAATTTTTGTCCATTAAAATTATTACTTCTCTAATAATTCACTTAGAGTTGTTTAAATTTTGACATCCATAACTTTTGATCTGTAAGTCCATTTTTTCTCCATGACCAGTCTAATCAAATATTTAGAAATTAACCAAATCATAGATAACAGTATGAATGTTTTTTTTGAAAAACATATACTAAAAGTGATTTTTATTGTATTTTCCATAATAAATAGATTTTAAATTTCTTTTATTAGAAATTTTAATGTCGGTTTTTCATAAACCAATGTTAAATATATGATTTTAATAGCAATTAATTAATAACCTGTAGAAAATGTCTTCTGTGAGGACAATTAAATTACGTTTTTGGGAAGTGATTTTAAAATAAATCATGGATGAATTTTAATATATGTTTAGAAAAACTGATGTTAAAATAATTACATCAAAATCGATTTTTATACAACTATTTCCATATACAAAAGATATGGGACCATCAACTTCCACCATACTAGACACATTCTAATAAAAAACCTTACAAAAAATGTCACTATTGATTCATCTGGAATCTGGATAAAATTTTGGATTACCTCAATACATCAATACTACTATCCTACTTTATCATAACCTTGATTTCTAAAAAATGAGGATGGATCATGATTTGTGAAATTTTAGATAAGGTCCACAACACAGTAATGTTTCGAGTCCACCAATATATTTGGAGTCTTAGTAGAGATCAGAACTGTAGGTATTTTCTCCAAATGACTATGGGAATCACTAATAGAATCATCCATAAAAATAATTCATCAATATTCTTTCTAACCCATTATATGATTCAGAATCTAAATAATATAAGAAATAAAATAATAAATTAATTTATAATAATTTAAACAAAATGATCCCATCATCAAATAAGGGACAGATATAAGAATATAAATTACCTTCAGCATATCAACCTCATAAAACATCATTTCATTTATATATAAAACACCCTAAAAAATTTTTATAACTCATTTTTAATTAGGACAACACTCAAATGATAAATCAACCCACAACTTTTGAAACAAACTATCCTTGTTCAAGTACTTTACTCTCGTTTAAAAATTAAATAAAATCATTTATAAATATAACTACCAATTGAATCCACAAATAAATTGAGTGGATTCATTATAAATAATTCACATAGAATCCCATATTGATTATAAAATGTTTTCCAAATTACAATAATGAAATTATCCACTTTATAAAACATTTAATAAGAAAAAAATGAACTTATTTCCAAGAAACCCACCAGAACATGTTTTAAAATGAAATATTTTATGAAATTACACTTCACCCAAAACAATCCATTATAAAATCTTGTATATATAATAAAAAAATCACACAAAAAATATAAATCCATTTAAATAAAATCAAAACTTCATAATACCCATTTCTAGTCATCTATAATAAGTGTAAACCACATTTAGAGAAAATCAAAATCAAGAGTGGTCAAAAAAACAAATCTGGGAGGGATTTTGAATCATTTATAGTTTTCCATCATGTTTTGGGGTGTTTTGTTCCAACAATACAATAGACTCTATGGATTCCATGAAACCATTCTACATAGACTTTACAATTATTTCCAAATAGTGCGAGCTAGCCATGAAACTTCATTTCGTTATCGACATTCATCGCAAATCACAAAGGACCCACCAAAATCACATTTTTAACGAATTTAGATCAAAATAAAATTATTATAAATTAATAATAAAATACATAAATAAATAAAATAATTAAAAACCATGACTCAAGTTTTGAATTCCCATGGAAACACGTGGTTCTAAATGATTAAGAGCTAGAAAGTGTATCCCTACACCTACCTACAGAGTCCCAAAATCCCTTATCTATATAATACAAGACTCACTAAATAATAAGAGAACTTTTTAATAAACAAAAAATTCCAAAAACCATGGATTCGATACCGTTTTTTCATGAATTAGCTTAGGTCAAATTACCATGTCACCTGTCCTAACCCATAACTAGTCTCAAAGGTCCATTCCAATCCCCATGGGCTTACAACTACAGTCATTTAATTCACAGATACACAATTGAAAATAATTTCTATTTGATATTAGAGTAAGATTTTAGTGACATATTTACTGAAACCTATCATTGAGAATATATACATCACAGATCCACGAAAATCTAATTATGTATAATCAAAATAGATAACTAAAAAGAACTAGGATAGAAATTTTATAACCATGTGTATGTTGTCCCAAAATAAATACTCAACCAGGATAGAACATGAATACTATTCTAAAATAAAATGAAATCATTCAAAAAATTCAATATAATTTGAAAAAATTTATAAATTGAATGGATTAATTCTAAATAATCTACATAGAATGATACATTGATTTCAAAATGTTTTCCCATATACCATAATGTAAACAAACATTTTATAAAACATTTCCCAAGAAACAAAGAGGTTATTTCCAAACAGTCAACCAATACTTTTTAAAAAATAAAATGATTTTAGAAATACCCATTCACCCAAAAATATCCTTTAAAAAAGATGGAATAATTTATAAAAAGAATTATATAATAAATAAAAAACCATTTAAATATCCTAAAAACACTATCACAGACATTTTTAATGTCTCTTCAACTAGTGTAATGTAGTTTAAGAGTAATTTAAAATCATGATGTGTAAAAAAAAATAATGGAGAGATATAGTGTTTTTAATAATTTGGTGAAATAGTTTGGTGGGTTGTTCACTAACCGTGAAACAGGCTCAATAGAGTCCTCAAAACCATTTTTCATGGGTTTCTTATGGTTTACTAGACCCCAAAATCTAACCATAAATCTTCAATTATTCATCCACATTAACTCCAAAATGTAATGAAACCCCAAACATATCATCTATAACTTATTTAAATACAATTAACCTTATTACACATCAAAATTACAACAAAAATGTCATAAATGAAATTGAAATCCCAGAAAAAGTACTGAATACCCATTCAAACATGAGGTTATAAATAGGAAAGATATAGCTAGACTATATCTACACCGACCTATCGAATCCTTAAATAAATTATAATTATACTACCAGACACTACAAAGAAAAATATATATTTTCTTGAACCCATGTATTCCAAAAACCTAGGATCTGATTTCATTTAATCAAGAACCAACCTGATATAGGCAACCACATCACCCAAGCCACTCATGATAGGGCGCGAAGGGCATTACGAATCGCCATTGGTTAGCAATGAGTTTAATGAATCACAAATTTCACTCATGGTAATAATTTATCCATAAACTGATATTAAAATAATAACATTTCATTAAATTGAAATCAAACATTGAGTATTCAAATATTTTATGTTCTTAAAAAGCTAAAAAACTAAATCTAAAATAGATATCTCATAAAACGGGTTATAAAAAAAGAAAATTATGATTCGAATCACTTTTATAAACATTCATGCGTCATCAAAAAATAAACACACAATTGGGATAGAAAATTAAACTAATTACAACAGTGAGAGAGATATCATCCTTGCCGATATAATGACACATTCCAAAAAATTAACCAAAACCACATGATCACCTCTATGAAACCCAAGATAGCTCACTACATCCCCACTCTCCCATTAGATGCAAAGAAAAATGATAAAAAATATAAATAAAAATATGATACTTATATAAAAAATAAATGCTACATCGATATAAATGATATTATATCGAGAGTGTGAGATAACATACCTAGTAGGTTCTCACCCAAATGATTATAAAATTTCTTAAAAATAGATTATAAATATAATTTCAAAATACATAAAAAATGGTTTTCCATTTGAGTGACATGAAAGATGTCAAACCACATATGTTATCAAAAATAATATAACCTCTCAATTTTTATTATAAAAACATATGGGGTCTTTACTTTAAAAACAAACATGGGGAAATAAGATATAAAGATATTTAAAATTTTCTAAATGAAATAAATCCCTTTTTCATCATTCAAGAACAATTTCATGAAATATCATCCATAAAAAACATTTTCACATTTTTTAAAAAAGCATTTCAACCCATTTTTAACTCTATTTAGAAAATAAAAAAATCCAACAATTAATAAATAAAATTATAACTAATGTTGGAACCATTATATAAATAGAATATAATAAGGGTGAAATAAGTAATATAAATGGTTACATAAATGATACATGCATGAGGGGATTTGAGAAGCCAATAAATTGGAATATCTTATATATAATCATCAATAATAGAACAAGTGTCATAGGTAATTACCTAGGTTATAATATGGGATGACTCTAATAATACATAACCATATGATACCAACTATGAGCCTATATCATGTCCAACCAATTACACAAACATCCTAACCATCCCACATAAGCATAGTTGAGGGCACTCCCCACCAAGAAATATCTCATGCTAGAGGGGACACTAGCCCATATATGATAAAAAATAATTTAGTGTAAATCATGGTCTCCAACAAATCTATCAGACCACTCTATACCAATATAATTTGGTGTAGATCAAATAATTATTCAATGATCAAAATATGAAACATAATCATACAAAATAAATCTCACATACCCTACAACACCATCACATGAAACAACCCCTTTTATATCATTTAATCATTATAATGAATCAATATAATATAAAGGGAATGTGTCTATATAATACATACACAATGTGTAATAAAGTGGGTCATATTGGAATCATGTCACTAGTTTTAAAATGTTCCAAATAGTCCTTCTATAAATTCTGATTTGGAATTCATATTCACTTATATTTCATTAAAATTCATCCTTTAAAACATTCTTTAGAAATCAGTTAGAAAAAATGAACCCCTTTATCCATGGTAATTACGTAATACAACTTTTCCATTCATTATAGGTACAATCATGTGTAAAGACCATAATTTCTCTTAAACCAATGTAAAATATCCTAATAGGAATTTTAAAAAATGGATTGACACTTTTAAAAGAACCAGTTCTAGAGATATATTAAAATAAACAATGGACTTATTATTTAATATTGTTATTTTAGGGAATTTTTTTCTAAAAACATCATTGAAATCATATGTGTCCTTACATTAAAAAATTTATTTATAAAACCAATCATTTCAAGAATACCAAAATAAAGGGATTATAAAGAAACACCTAACTCAAACTGGATGGAAATCAATCACCTTCAATGATAAATGGAAATACAAGAACTAAAAGACCAAAACCCCATGTTATAACCATCATAATACCAAATACTAACTTATATAGTGATTTAGGGTTTAGGTAGGAAGGGTCACCTTGGATAAAAGAAGGGGGAAAGAGTGTATGATGCATTATGGAAGGTATAAGGATTTACCTTCAAAATTCCTAGAGAAATTAGAAAAGGAAATTAAAATTGAAGGTGAATGAAGGATTATCTCTAACTAGTATTCCAATGATATCATTCATACAATATAAGATAGTAGGAAGGGAATATTGTTTTATAGTAAATGGGGAAGGGAGGTAATTTCACAATTTAAAAAACCTGAGAAGAAACATACCATAATGTGGACCCATTTATTTTTGTGTGGTGCCCCTCCGTAATATCCCTTATGGGATGGTCCTATGGGATATTATGTAAAGAAAACTAAAATAATAGTTTTGGGGATCCTAAATGTTGATAATCTATTATTTCAAAAATTTCATTAGTTTATGTTTGGTTTTTATTCCCACAAACCGTAACATTTGTTTTACTAATAAATTTATCTCTAGGTGAATTTTAGGAATTTATAACTACTGGAAATATTTATTATAAACATATAATAAAGTCATTAATTCACAAGAAATATTCATATATGCTTTCATAATGTGTTTTAATGTATTCTAGAAACATTGTTAGTAATATATGTTGATGAATGTAATGTATGGGATAATCCATACATCTAGAACAGTGTGTATGGATCCTATACCCAATATCATCGAGAATGTATGGATTAGAAACCCTAAATTTTGAAGAAACAATTATTCGAGGAAATAAAATTTTGGTATATCAACCCTACTCTTATTAACAACCTTGTGTTACGATTTATTTTTTTGTTACATGAAGGAACCCTACATTATATTATTCAACAACTGATATTTAAAATTAATGATATTTTTCATGATTTATGGAATGGTTTGGACAATATTAAATGATTTCTTAAAATCTCTTTTATGACTCATTCAAAGAATCGTTAGTATTTAATAAAATATTTGTATTTAATATATTAAATCATCACTATTATTACTAGATGTTTTTACTCTATTTAATATTTTTGAATTCAAATATTCATGATTTAGTCTATGATAATTTTGAAGTTATTTTTTCCAAAGAGATTCTCAACAAAAAATAAAAATATCAAACACTCTACATAGTTATATTTGAATGTGTGTGAAATATATATATATATATATATATATATATATACATAAGAGGTTATTATATCAAAAAATTGACATACATACAAAACCATATGTCATTGCATCCAGAGCTACACTTTGGAGACATACTTGTTTTGATATATCATCTCATTATTACAGTTGATAGTACTATTATTGCTTTTGTATCAATTTCACATCATCATTATATATTCATTTGAATGAATGATGACGTATTTTATTGAGATATCATTTGGAGACACACCTTTTTTATCATCAAGCTAGTGTTGTATATATTGATGTATAAATAAAGACAACATGAAGTTGAAGATCTATTTTTTGTTGTGATACATTGATGATATGAAAACATATTTTAGTTATGACTACAACTGTGAAGTAAAAAAAATTATCAACAATATATATCTCTTTTGATTTGGTTGAGTTTCTTTTGATCGGAATAAGTCATATATTTAGTGTCATATCTTCGACATAATCTATTGATAACTGGTTCCCTATAAACTATCTTGAATTCTTAATAATGCCTTATTATAAAGGATTCAACTATGTATTCTCAACTGTGGATTAATGGTCTTTGGATAAGAGTATGTTCGGAAAATATCCATGGTCATGGAGTTGAGCATTGGTGAAGTGGAATAGGGGATATTTGTTCCCAAAACCACTCTATATCATTGTGTTCATTTTCATTATTTATTTTAACTTCCCACATATCCTTAAGAAAAAAATGAAATGTTCACTACAAAATAAAAGAGGCATTCTGGATTGATTAAAATTCAAAAATTACACATTTCTCCCACCTATTATGTCTTTATCTTTATCTTCACCATCCAGACCCAACAATTTGTTATCAAAGTCAAGACTATATTGGTATGTTTTCTTATTTATTTTTTCATTTATATCATCTATGTACATCAAAGGAAGTGATCATTTTATATCATTTTATTTTTAGAATATTTTTTTATCAATTCAGCATCAATAAAGTGGTATTTGAAGATTCATATATTTTCTGGATCTAAAGAGCCTATGTTAACTATTCATATGAATATATCTAGAAGTGGATGATTCTTGAGAAGGAATGTCAATGATTCATGCTCCATGTTTTAATGGTGATAATTAAGGATTTTTTAAAATTCATATGATAATTTAATTGAAATATCTTATAATTAGGGTTTACTTGTAGGTAGTTAAACAATATGAAATCCCAAAGGAAGATCTAGAAAATTGGAATAATGATCAATAATGGGAATATAATCTTAATTAAAAATATATGAATTTTACTATGTGTGGTTTAGGAAATGATGAATTAGATTGAGTATGTCAATGTACAAATGCATATGTGATGGGGAAGACTATTTCCATTTCCTATAAAGGAAATGAAAACATCAAACAACAAAGTTATTCTAATGAAAAATTAATGTTTGATACATTTAGAATGTGTGACAATGAAACTATCACCCAAATTAATGGATGATTTACCAAAATAGTCAGGGATGTTACTGATTTGGAAGAATCCAATTTCACAATTAGATCATGCTCTAAAAGTACTCAATGTTATACCCTAAAATTGGAATGTAATATCTTTAACAATATGTTTATATTCACCCATAAAATAACTATCCATGAAGGAATTTATTGAAACTCTACTGATGTACGAAGATGAGATAAAGATAGAAGCTATAAAATCATGTAAAATATGAAGAAAATACTTTCCAAACAACTATGAATGAATAATCAGATTTGAATTGTATATTCTCATATAAGGATCTAAATTATCTTTAAAAGAAGTATGAAAAGAATTATAGAAAGACTAACAGAGGGACTAATGATAATAGGTGTTGTGGATGCAATGAAAACATCATACCAAATAAATATGTACATTTTTAAAATCAAAAGAGATAAAAATTACTATTTAAAGAAAGGAAACAAAATTAAGAATGAAACCTAGAGTAACACATATAGTTTTCATAATGAATCTTCTATAGACTATGATTCTGAGATCAAATATCAAATGGTATATTTAATAAAACATTCACATCATGAGGTACAACCATCTTACTCACAAAATTCTAGTTGTCAAAAATTATATTGTGATGAAATGAAAAAATTCTATTTCATATTATGATAAAAATTTGAATCATTAAAGAATGATCATATAGAAATTGAGAAATCTAATGATACTAATTTCTTATATAACAAAATATTTTCAAAATAGATTTTAGACATAAATTATAACAAGTTTAAAAATAGGGATATGCATGATATAAAAATTAAAGACTATTTTATTAGATTAATAATTTAGAACAAGCCTTAAGTATGGTGATAAAAGGTAAATAATACTTAAAACAAATTGACTGGAAAACATAATACCAATAGAAACATTCAAAATATAAAGTAAAGGTGAAAACCCATAATATAAAAGTGGTACTTTGTTCCTTGTTTAAAAATAAAAAATAAGTATGTTATTTAATGTTTTTATTATGGAATTAATGGTCATTACATATATTATTGTCATTCTTAAAAACCAATAATTTATTTTATTAAAAATTTGCATTTTTTATTGAAATAGTTAAAATTAAATTATAAAATTAATACTAAAAATAAACATGTTTGGTTTCCTAGTAATTTAGTTTCTAGAACTACTGGAATAAAAAGTATATGGTTACCAAAAGCAATTTTTATCTGATTTTATATAATATTACACCACAATAATTTTTATTTTTAAAATCATCAAGTGGTTGATCGATGAATACAAGTTTAAGTACCTAGAAGAGTG
The DNA here is from genome assembly GCA_963277665.1 of Viscum album. Taxonomy (NCBI): domain Eukaryota; kingdom Viridiplantae; phylum Streptophyta; class Magnoliopsida; order Santalales; family Viscaceae; genus Viscum; species Viscum album. The sequence continues at coordinate 813,472,427 of OY728132.1, read as the reverse complement.
TTGAACTCTAAAGTAATTTTTATCAGAAATCTAATACTAAATTTACCTACTCCGGATGTATTATTTTTAAATATTTATACACTTTTGGTACATTAAATATTTCATAATGAAAATTATATATACTTATGTAGAAGATGATATTTTTTAATATATTACTTCTAGTGTATATATAATTATTTATTTTGAAGTCATTATATTTCACATTTTTAAAAATTCAACAACTTTTTTTGAAAACTGGAATACTCTTCTTAAATAAAATGTAATGATTATTCTATATTTTTTGGATAAGTAAAATTAAGCTTCATCTACAATGTCATGACCAAAAATTTACTCATCTTCTACAATCTTAAAAATAACAAAATTTTATTCTTCATAATATGTTGGAAAAAAGTGTCTTAACAATTAGACATAGATTGATGAAGCATTCATGATCTTCATGTTAGAAAAAAAATTACTCATACATAAGAATTAAGGGACATCCATATGGTTTATGATTTCAATTGATTAATATTCTCTTGAAAATACATCTAATAGAAATAAGGCAATTTAAATACATGAAGAAAACTAAGTATCCACTTCTCAAATATCGTATTAAAATTATTTGATCAAATTCAGCACTCTGAATAATGAAAAAAAAGATATGAGCTAAGCATGAAGAATTTTGATGGATGTATAATGACCTAACTTAAATTTATTTATTGAAAGTGAAAATTTATTTATTATTACAGGAGGATCAAAATATGACAAATTTTTGAATCTAAAAAGAAAATTTTGAATCCTTTAAAGGATAAATTCTAATTTAACTGGATTTTATTTGAAAAAAGCATCTGCTATACTAGATCTTGATAAGTTGAAGATATTTTTGGTTGACCAGTGTTCATCTTCCTTATATCAAAGAATACTAAATATTCAAATAAGATTAGAAGGACTATCAAGAATCTTATATTTTTTAAGAAATAGTGTTCAATGCTTATGATGACTGAATGAACCATCCACTTCTTTTTAACGCTAATTATAGTATGTCTGTTTAATACTATTTTAATTTATTTTTTAAAAATTTATTAGTTAGTAAATTATGTTAATTCTGTTAGTTTGTAATTTATCTTTAATAATATTACGTGTTTATTAAATTATTCATTAATATAAAAAATTAATTAATTAATTAATAGTTTATTATATAATGTTTTAATAATAGTGAAATTTAGTTTATTTTTTTCAAATCATTGAATATCTGTAATGCTATGTTATAGGAGAAGTTTGTAAGTAAATAAAAAATTAATTATGATCTTTATTTTCTTATGTATAACATGACTTTAGGGGTGTTTCTTTTGAAGATTTTTTTTATATTTTTAATGTCATGAAAGGGGTAGAGTTTGTAAAAGCGATGAGAATGTGTCTTTTAAAAATTTTATTATTTAAATTTATTAGTATAACATTGGGGGTCAATTTTTATAGAGAAATTTTTTCTCTATAAATATAAAAGGTTATTGGGGGAGATTGTAAGAAAAGTTTTCCTAAAATATATCATTATTTATTTCAAGTTATTTATAATGGTTTTGTGACTATCAAAAGGGGGGATATTGTAGAGCATGTGTTGTTTCAACAATTTCATTAATTTATTTTTGGTTTTGATGCTAAAAAATCCCAAATTTTTGTACTAATAATTTTATTTTTAAATGAATTTTATAAATTTATTATTCATGGAAATATTTTTTCTGGAATTATAATCAAGTAGTTGATCCATGAGAAATCTTTTTTGAATCATACCGAATTTGTTTTCATGTATTCTATAAACATTGTTCATACCCTAAGTTTTTGAATGTATCATATGGAATAAAACCTATATATTAGAACATCTCCTATGGATCATATATCATATGACATCGGAAAAGTATGGTTCATCATCCCTATATTTGGAAGTTACCCTACATTTGAGGAAACAAATGTATGGTATATGAACCCTCCTTTTGTTAATAATGCTATGTTTGGAGTGATTTTGGTTTTACATCAAGGAACCTTGTGTTTGAAAATTTAATGATGGTGCATTTAAATTTGAGATAAAATCGTTTTTTTACAATGGTTTTGATGGAATTAATGTATCTATTTAAATATTCTTTATGACTTATTAAAAGGATCATTATGATTTTTTCAAAGTCTTGTATTCAATGGAGTAAATAGTAACTATTTTTATGAGAAGTTATGACAGTCTAGACTATTTATTAATTCAAATATTCACAATTTAATATATGATATTGATAGAGTAATTTTTTTCCTAGAGCTACATAACCAATTGTATAAATATTTCAATGCTCTTTATGATTATATGTGAATGTGTGAAAAATATTTTTAATTTGAGTTGGTGATTATATAGAAAATGTGATAAACATACAAAAATGTATGTCATTTATTTTAGAGTGAAAATTTAGAGACATACATGTTTTGATATATCATCTTTTTGTTAATGCTACTACTATTATTAATTTCACCACTAATAAAAATTATTTTTATATATTCATTTTCATGAAAAATGAATCATTTATCTAAGATACACATAGGAGAAATATTTGATTTAACATATATTCAGTGTTTTCCCTATCACTATATATCAAAATAAAATATGAATTTTAAGTTCTATTTACGGTTGTGCAACATTGAATATCTAAATACATCTATCAATTGTGACTAAAACAATTATGTTCCACAAATATTATCAATAAAATCAATCTATTTTATTGGGTGCAGTTTTGACTACTAGGACTCAACCATGGATTAAGTTTATACTTCTTGTACTATGCTAAGGAAAACTAGTTCCCTGTAAATAACCAAAATTATCAATAAAACCTTATTGAAAAGTTTTAAAATATCTATACATATTTTTTTATTTAATTTTTTACGATAAGAAGACCCAGTGAAAATGTACAAGCTCGTGGAGTTCATTTTTGGTGGAGTTGACTAGGGGATGTTTATACCAAAAACCGCAATACATTATTGTGATCATTTACATTATTTATATATGCTACTCACTTATCATTGACTGAAAAATAAAGCTTCAATACTAAGTAAGAGAGGAATTCTGAATTATTTAATATTATTGAAGTACACAATTCCCCACCCCCTCTTAATTGTTTGTCATGCTCACCATCTTGACCCAAAAACAAGAACCTAGGCCCCCATATTAAATCATCCACACTATGGCATGGAGTCCTCTACTAGAATCCTTGTATGATGTATCCCCATAGTCCGCATCATAGAGAACCTCGATTAAGTTGACCTTAGGATAATAAGGTTATCTATTATAAAATAACCTACCAAGGATGTGGTGTGTCCTATTGAATCATAGTCCTAATACTCTTGATGACCTTCTAAATTAATCATAAAACATCAAAAATATAAAATACCATAAAATAACCCAAATTAATTAAATAAATATTTAAATAAAAACACATGGTTGTCACAATTAACCTCATCATACCACTTTATTCCCCAATAATGTCCTAAATTTTAAATTAAAGAAAATAGAAAATAGAACATCTACAACTGAAATAGTAAGGTGGGAATTATGAGGATAATATGAGATAATTTTATTGGAAACAGCTTTATAAAACACATAAAAAATCAATTAATGGAACCACACACCTCAAACACCACCTAAAATCTACAACCACATACCAAAAAATAACCAATGAGATGTGATCCCTAAAAATACTGATACCTTGAATGGTATCCTCACTATTTATATTTCATTTAAAATAGTGAAATAAATTGTATAAAACTCCAATAAGGTGGAAACAACCACATACAGACTAATCCTCTACTGAATAAGTGAGAAGAGTAATTCTACCATGAACCATAAGTGACTATCCAAAATGGAATTGATCCAAACCATGAATAAAAAAACTGAACATCCACAAAATTAACACATAAAACCATAAAAATCGATCATAAAAAACATTCCCAACTAAAAATAGAAAAATAATAAACCAAAAATAGTCAAATTGAGAAACAACTCGAGCTATGACACTCCACAAGGATAATATTAGACATAAATCCTAGAAAACCATCTAATGAATGGCCCTATAATACCAGCACTAACATGTGCTCATCCATAAAATAAACATTGTTCCTAGTTAAAAGAGCATAGGAAAAAATTTTCCCAATGCCATTCCTTCAAAAACCCATCCTCAACAAAACTGGGATCACATATAAAAACTATAAAAATCATGAATCTGCCAAAAAATCATTATCATAGACATAACACTACTATCATCCTGCAGGGATTGATCAATATATACTCAATGGAAATTTCCAAAATGACTATCCCAATGAATTAATCCATTAAAAATATTGAAAAAGAACCCATAATGTATACATGTATCCTAATAAAATTATGACCAATAAAAAACCTAATAAAATAACTTATTGAAACTCTAGAGATTACCAAAACAACCAAAATGATGTTAAATCCATGGTAATTTTTGACAAGAGGGTTTTGAATTCCCAATATCCCCACACTATATGCACATGATATGTATCTTCTTCTTATAAGGTATATCATTGACTAGAGAATACTAGAAATAACCAAACTACCATTTCATCATGGGCTCATCCATCTTTACCTCATCACATGACTGGTTGTCTTCCATAATGCTATGTTAAAATGATTCTTCACCCAACACAGGATTCCTAGACTGATATACTTCAAACAAATTCCCTTTTTAACCACATACTTATTAGATATTATAAATGACCCAGAACATATTATACAATGTTTGGGCACATAACTTTTCAAAATAAATTATCTTCCAAATTTTCATTTTTGACCAGCTCAAGATATATGACCACCATCTTCACAAAGTAATCAATATACTCCTTCAATAGCTTCTCACCCTAATGAAGAGTCCCAAACTCAATATATTTATCCACGATAATTATATCAAGATAGAATCATTATAGAGGAATCATCTAGAATAACCACTAATACATATCTACATGGAATAGAGAAAGGACATCCAACATCTAGCATGTGCTAATCCTAAAAACTATTATGTGATGTCCTCAAAACCATTCAATAGTTTTTCTACAATGTTTACCAGACTATGTGATCTAACTGTGCAGCCCCAATCCATCATCTAAATTAATCAAAAAATTAAAAGTAACCCCAAAAATCTTCATCATAACTCAACAGAATCCATGTCACGACCCGCCCTCGGGGTCCGTGCCGTGACTACCCCAAGCCCGCCTTCCATAGGCCAGGGGTTGGCGACTAGCACCAAGGCGTAAATCCCAGAAAAAGGGAAGGCATTGCCTTTGTAAGGTAAACAAACACCACAGAGTAAGCAAGCGGAAGTAAAACACTAAGTACAAAAAGAAGAGATGAAAAGTAAAAAGGGGCCGGAAATACAAGCCCAACTGTAAAGTACAACTCGAAAAGGGAAAACAGCGACTGAAAAGTAAAGCTGCTACGCTGAGATGTCCACTGGAAATCCCACCTGAAGGGTGGGTACAGATAGCTCCTCTGCTCCTCGGGTCCCGCCATCCGCTCCGAGTATGTCCCGCCCAGTGGTCCACCTCCGGGTACCGCCTCGTCGTATAGTCCACCTCCAGGTACCGTCCAGTCCTCGAACCTTCGGCTTCTGTCAGCACTGTCCGTCGTCTGCAACCAACACAACGAGGTGCGGGCATAGCCCGTGCAGGGGTGAGTATAACGATACTCAGTAGGGACCCCGAGACCCTCAAGGTCTCACTAAAACCAACAAGGATAAACACAAGAAGATCTCAACAGATAAATCCTACTTAGGTATATGCCCATACATATACCTAAGTTATCAAGTAACACATCTCAATCATGAGGAAACACAAGGATTGTGAAAATGACGGATAACCACTACCCGGGTATATGCCCATACATATACCAAAGTTAGCAAGTGACCCATCTCAATCATGAAGTAAACACAAGGTCAAAAGTCTCAGCTCAAACCAGGATTTTTATTATCGAAACCGTAACTGCTGAAGAGCTCCGTCTCTAGAGTGTACAGTGGTCCTGTCACGACTCTGAGGCCGCCGCTCACTAACCTAAGACTGCTGAAGTACTCCTCCTGTTGAGTATTGCGGGTCTGCTGCCAACTACCAGGCGCTCCGTCCGCTGAGGGTCTGCTGCCAAATACCGGGCGCTACCCAGATAGCCTACTGAGGTACTCCTCCTGTCGAGTACCGCGAGTCTGCTGCCAACTACCAGGCGCTCCGTCCGCCGTGGGTCTGCCGCCAAATACCGGGCGCTCCGTCCACTGGGCTAGTCGACTCACTCCAAGTCGAGTCGGTCAAGCAGTCGTCAGGTCTCAGCAGGCTACACGGTCTCCGTACTCTGCACGCTCGTCTCCGGGAGGGTCCGCTCCACGAGCTACTGGTCGATACTCCAAGTATCACAAAGTCCCGCAAAGAAGTATCTCAAAAGTTTGCCTCGTCAGAAGGGTCTCAACGCAACAGACGGCGCGTCGATCGGACGCCCGGTCTGTGAGTTATTAGCCTTTTCGTCCCAGGGGCCCGGTTGGTTTCGAGTGTGAACCAATCCCGGCCGTATCTCAACTGTACCCCGAACTCCCATAGGGTATACTCATAGGGACCGTTACTAAACGTAAACACCAACGCCGCTGACGGTTCGTCAAACGGACGTCCTGTATGAAAGATATCAGCTTTCCCGTTCCAGGGGCCCGGTTGGATTTCGGGTACAATCCAACCCGGCCATACTCCGACTGCATCCAAAACTCGGGCGGAGTATGTCAAAAGTTCCGTCTCATCAAGAGGAAGTCAACGAAACAGACGGCGCGTCAATCGGACGCCCGGTCTGTGAGTTATTGGCTTTTTCGTCTCCGGGGCCCGGTTGGTTTTTAAGGCAAAACCAACCCGACTGTACTCCACCTGCATCCAAACCTCGGGCGGAGTATGCCAAAAGATCCGTCTCACTAAGAGGAACACTACGCGACTGACGGAACGTCAATCGGACGTCCGTAGCTCAAGATATGAGCGTTTCCGCTCCGAAGGTCCGGTTGGTTTCGTGAACGAACCAACCCGGCCGAACTCAAAGTAACCCGAAACCTTAAGTGCGATATACCGAAACGACCGTCTCGATCCAAGGATCGTGTTTCCGTAGACGGTTCGTCATTCGGAGGTCCGAGGCTCAAGTTATGAGCCAAAAACCAAATCTGGTTCGAAATGGGGGGGTCCGGGTCCGGGCCGACCCGGCCCGACCCCCCCCCCCCCCGGGGGCGGCGCGGCGACCGGCGGCGGCGGTCGGCGGGGGCGGCCGGCGGCGGCCGGCGGCGGTGCGCTGAGGCGGCGCGGCGGCGCGCGGAGGCGGCGCGACGGCGCGCGGAGGCGGCGCGGCGGCGCGACGGCGCGCGGAGGTGGCGCGGCGGCGCGCGGCGGTGCGGCGGCGCGGGGAGCCGCGGCGGCTGTCGCCGCGAGGAGGCCGCACGCGGTCGGCACGCGGGGGGCAAGCCCCGCTGATTTGTTAGGCGGCGCGGCCTTGTGCCGCGCCATTTGCATGAAACGGCCCCCGCACGTGGGGGCCGGCTGGACACGAATCGGGGGGCTGCTGCCCCCCCCCCCCCCTCCTTTAAAGAACCGCCCCCTCTTAAAGAGGGGGTTTTAATGGGTTGGCCGGGGGATTAATTCCCCCGGTTTTAAGACATCCGGCCGGCCAGCTGGCCGGCCGGTTTTCTCAAACGGGACCGGAAATTCCGGTCCCCCCTTCGGCTTCCGACGCCGGCGGCCCGGCCGCCGGTCTTCTCTTCCGCCGCGGCCCGGAACCGGCCGCGGTCTCCTCGTCCCGCCGCGGCCCGGAATCGGCCGCGGTGTTCGTCGTCCGGCGCGGTGCGACGGCACCGCGCCCCTTTCGCCGTGCCATGATTCTTTTCAACGCAGCGCGACGGCGCCGCGTTCTTGAAGATTTTTCCTCGGCGTGGCGCGACGGCGCCGCGTAAAATATTTGCACGATCATCCGCGTGGTGCGACGGCACCATGCTACTTGCTTCCACCCGCATGAATAAACAAGAACGATGGAGGGGGGGTTCGGCCGTGTTCGTGCGGTCCGGCCCCCCTCACGTTAAAATAATAACGCAACTTAAAACATTCAAAAGTCTCATGTTTGACATGCGAAATCCATGACCAAGAAATGGAATAAATAAATATTGAATCAACAACCCCTACCTTGGTATAAGGTTCGAAGATTTGTCTACGTTCCGCGGAAGACGACATCGCGGTGGTCGGGCGTCGCGGTCGTCGTTCGTCAAATTCGACGACGAAGAGGCGCGTCCGAAGAGGCACGTCGTTGGCGAATCCTTGTACGCCGACGAAGGTTGTCCGAGGAAGGTGCGGTGTTCTCTCTCGTTGACACCGAAGACGAAGAAGAGCGGAGCAGCGTTCTTCGTCGGAACTTGAGCGTTCTACGTCAAGTCTTGAGGAAAGTCAAATAAAAAGGAAACAACGAACTCAAGAACCCCTACCTCGATAGTCGCACGTTGACGGAGTCGTGGAATATCGGTGTCGATTCCTTTGACGTCGGAGGAAGAGTCGTTGTCGATGGCGTTCGTCGCGGAAAAGATGATGCGGAAGAAGAACGTCACGTCGCGGATATGGCGTCGCGGATGGACCGTGTTCTTCGGCGGAGAAGTTCTTCGTTGAAGAACGACGTTCTTCGCGTTCTTCGTTGAGTTTGAAGAAGAAGAAGAGCTCTCCACCTCTCAAGAAGACAAACAAATAACCCAAAATAAAATAAGCTACACCTTATTTTATTTTCACTTTGCCAACCTTTCAAAATTCAAAAGTTGAATTCAATACATTAATTAAATCTAGAGTTGACAAAATTAAGTGAAGAGATAGGTTGGCAAGAATTAAAGTAGGGGAGAGTTACATAAATAAGAGGGGGTTTAGAGGGGTTAGGGAATTTGAAAAGAATTAGGGGTTCGTGTGGGCCCCACCACACTTAATCCTCCCAAGGGAGGTTAAGTGGGTGTGGGTCCCACTTCCAACCTCCTTTGATAGGTTTTAAGAAGTTATAATAAAAGTTGTTCTACACAAATTTTATTTAACTCAACTAAAAACCTCAAAAATTAACTTTCAACCCGCAACAAATGCAACTCCCGAAAAGGTCTCTTTAAGCGAATATCGGCGCTGCGAGTTCATCGGTGCCCTCGGATTTCAATTCCGAGCACCGGATCAAAAGTTAGGAATTCCCGCTCGTTCGTTCACTGAACGTACCCGAGCCAAACTTCGGAAATTAATTCCGGGCACTCCGGGCCTCGGAATCAGGTGCCGTCTGAAACCGCGCTCTTGTAAAATTCTAAACAAAATTAAGAAAAAATTTCCCTTGAATTTTACGGGTCTTTACATTACTCCCACCTCAGGGCTTTACGTCCCTGTAAAGAAACATCAAAAACTAGGGAAACAAAAGAGGGTACTGAGCACGCATCTGAGCCTCCCGCTCCCATGTGCTCTCCTGGAGATTCCCGTGCCGCCATCTGTTGCGCACAAGAGGAATCGATCGCCCAAGTAGGACCCGCTCCTGTCGATCCTCTATCTCCACCGGGACCTCCGTAAAAGTCGCCCCATCGTCAACGTCAAGCTCCCCATGATCAAAGATGTGCGTCGGGTCGTGCACGTATCTCCTCAGCTGAGACACGTGGAAGACGTCGTGTACCCGGTGTAACTGAGGTGGTAGAGCCAGGCGATAAGCCACCTCACCAACCCTGCTGAGGACCTGGAAGGGTCCGATGAAGCGCGGAGATAACTTGTCGCCTCGTCCAAATCTCCGAATACCACGTCGAGGTGAGACCTGCAAGAAGACGTGGTCACCATCCTCGAACTCTAGTGGCCTTCGCCTCCTGTCAGCGTATGACTTCTGCCGGCTCTGTGTTGTCCTCATCCGCTCCTGGATGACATGGACCTCCTCCGACGTGGCCCGGACCTTCTCTGGTCCCACAAGAGCTGCAAGATTTCTTCTTTGCCGATAAGATAAACCTGGTCTCATCCCCTGGATGAACCACATTCTTTGCCTAAAACAGTCAATCCTAACATGGATGATACTAATCCATACCAAGGATGCCGTCGTAAGGCCTCGACGCTACTACTAAGAGATCCAACCGTTACTCTCGCCTCCAAGGGTTGAGTCACACTGTCGGCATCAGTGTCTGGTAACTGGTCTCCTCCAGTAGATGTCTCACAAGTGAGGGTCAAGTCAACAGTCAACTGGAACCTCTTAGTAACATCACAAAAGAGGACAGGAATGAAAACATCACAAAGTATGCGTCTTTTATTATTGCAGCTCATAATACAAAGATTCTACACAAAAACAACATCAACATGGAACTAGAAGTACAAGAGACGTATCCACTAGTTCCGCTCCTGTCCAACTGCTTTACTGTTGCTCAAGCATTTGTCACTGCCTCAACCTCGGTGGCTCCCCCCAAGCCTGCGGATCGAGGAGTCGGACAGTCACGTGCCAGGTGACCCTTTCCGCGGCATGAGTAACACAACCTGCTCCTTGCACGGCTAGCTCTGTTCCCACTCCGGGTGCCCTGCACCACCGGTCCTAAAATCCGAGATCGCCCAACTGCTGGTCTGGTCCTCCTGGACCTCTGCATCATCTGTCTACTGCCCACAGATGACTCAGCTTCTGATCGAAAAACACGCGGCAAAGGCAGAATCTCCTGTACACGCTCGGGGTGTAGAGATACTGGCACAAACTCCACCCTGAAGAAGGTCTCGAAGTCTTCCCATGCGAAGTCCATCTCATCGCAAAACTGAAACAAGTGGCTCCACCACCTACCTGCTGCTGCCTGAAGGAGGCTGGTAGCAAAGATCACCATGAAGTCTGTCGGCGTCCTCACTAGCCTAAACACTCGTACCACTGCCTCCAGCCAGTCCTCTGCAGCCTGGGGATCCGTCTCCCCGCGAAACCTGGGCGGTCGCTGGCGCTGAAACTCATGCAGTGCGCTGAGGCGACGTGCATCGTCAGCGGCTGCTGCTGGAAGCATCGGGGGCTCGGCGAGTAGAGCTACCGCCGGTGCCACTGCTGACAAAGGGCCCTGCACCGAGGCCTCGTCGCTCAGTGGGCTGTCGTCACGTTCGATTCTCGGAACCCTAGCTGGCTGCCGTCGTGGGGCCATCCTGAAAGAAACAACGTAACACGATCAAACGATTATACCTGGTGAGCTGACCTGGTTTGAGCTGTTTTAAGAGGGAAAACTTTTGTAAACACACACGCAATCAGTGTTTTCGTGCACAAAGTCGGAAATCAGTTGTCAGGGTCCTGGTGTATGGATACGTCGGCCGCCCGCACCAACACTGGACTCCCTGAACTGAAAACCACACTCGGTACCCTTAACACTATTGCTTCACAGAAAGAAAGATCAGAGTTATAAGTTCTGCGGTAGAACTGAACTCCTCTGATACCAATTTGTCACGACCCGCCCTCGGGGTCCGTGCCGTGACTACCCCAAGCCCGCCTTCCATAGGCCAGGGGCTGGCGACTAGCACCAAGGCGTAAATCCCAGAAAAAGGGAAGGCATTGCCTTTGTAAGGTAAACAAACACCACAGAGTAAGCAAGCGGAAGTAAAAAACTAAGTACAAAAAGAAGAGCTGAAAAGTAAAAAGGGGCCGGAAATACAAGACCAACTGTAAAGTACAACTCGAAAAGGGAAAACAGCGACTGAAAAGTAAAGCTGCTACGCTGAGATGTCCACTGGAAATCCCACCTGAAGGGTGGGTACAGATAGCTCCTCTGCTCCTCGGGTCCCGCCATCCGCTCCGAGTATGTCCCGCCCAGTGGTCCACCTCCGGGTACCGCCTCGTCGTATAGTCCACCTCCAGGTACCGTCCAGTCCTCGAACCTTCAGCTTCTGTCAGCACTGTCCGTCGTCTGCAACCAACACAACGAGGTGCGGGCATAGCCCGTGCAGGGGTGAGTATAACGATACTCAGTAGGGACCCCGAGACCCTCAAGGTCTCACTAAAACCAACAAGGATAAACACAAGAAGATCTCAACAGATAAACCCTACTTAGGTATATGCCCATACATATACCTACGTTATCAAGTAACCCATCTCAATCATGAGGAAACACAAGGATTGTGAAAACGACGGATAACCACTACCCGGGTATATGCCCATACATATACCAAAGTTAGCAAGTGACCCATCTCAATCATGAAGTAAACACAAGGTCAAAAGTCTCAGCTCAAACCAGGATTTTTATTATCGAAACCGTAACTGCTGAAGAGCTCCGTCTCTAGAGTGTACAGTGGTCCTGTCACGACTCCGAGGCCGCCGCTCACTAACCTAAGACTGCTGAAGTACTCCTCCTGTCGAGTACTGCGGGTCTGCTGCCAACTACCAGGCGCTCCGTCCGCTGAGGGTCTGCTGCCAAATATCGGGCGCTACCCAGATAGCCTACTGAGGTACTCCTCCTGTCGAGTACCGCGGGTCTGCTGCCAACTACCAGGCGCTCCGTCCGCCGTGGGTCTGCCGCCAAATACCGGGCGCTCCGTCCACTGGGCTAGTCAACTCACTCCAAGTCGAGTCGGTCAAGCAGTCGTCAGGTCTCAGCCGGCTACACGGTCTCCGTACTCTGCACGCTCGTCTCCGGGAGGGTCCGCTCCACGAGCTACTGGTCGATACTCCAAGTATCACAAAGTCCCGCAAAGAAGTATCTCAAAAGTCCGTCTAATCACAAGGGTCTCAACGCAACAGACGGCGCGTCGATCGGACGCCCGGTCTGTGAGTTATTAGCCTTTTCGTCCCAGGGGCCCGGTTGGTTTCGAGTGCGAACCAATCCCGGCCGTATCTCAACTGTACCCCGAACTCCCATAGGGTATACTCATAGGGACCGTTACTAAACGTAAACACCAACGCCGCTGACGGTTCGTCAAACGGACGTCCTGTCTGAAAGATATCAGCTTTCCCGTTCCAGGGGCCCGGTTGGATTTCGGGTACAATCCAACCCGGCCATACTCCGACTGCATCCAAAACTCGGGCGGAGTATGTCAAAAGTTCCGTCTCATCAAGAGGAAGTCAACGAAACAGACGGCGCGTCAATCGGACGCCCGGTCTGTGAGTTATTGGCTTTTTCGTCTCCGGGGCCCGGTTGGTTTTTAAGGCAAAACCAACCCGACCCGTACTCCACCTGCGTCCAAACCTCGGGCGGAGTATGCCAAAAGATCCGTCTCACTATGAGGAACACTACGCGACTGACGGCACGTCAATCGGACGTCCGTAGCTCAAGATATGAGCGTTTCCGCTCCGAAGGTCCGGTTGGTTTCGTGAACGAACCAACCCGGCCGAACTCAAAGTAACCCGAAACCTTGACTGCGATATACTGAAACGACCGTCTCGATCCAAGGATCGCGTTGCCGCAGACGGTTCGTCATTCGGAGGTCCGAGGCTCAAGTTATGAGCCAAAAACCAAATCTGGTTCGAAATGGGGGGGTCCGGGTCCGGGCCGACCCCCCCCCCCCCCCCCCGGGGCGGCGGCGCGCGGAGGCGGCGCGGCGGCGCGCGGAGGCGGCGCGGGGGCGCGCGGCGGTGCGGCGGCTGTCGCCGCGAGGAGGCCGCACGCGGTCGGCACGCGGGGGGCAAGCCCCGCTGATTTGTTAGGCGGTGCGGCCTTGTGCCGCGCCATTTTCATGAAACGGCCCCCGCACGTGGGGGCCGGCTGGACACGAACCGGGGGCTGCTGCCCCCCCCCCCCCCCCTCCTTTAAAGAACCGCCCCCTCTTAAAGAGGGGGTTTTAATGGGTTGGTCGGGGGATTAATTCCCCCGGTTTTAAGACATCCGGCCGGCCAGCTGGCTGGCCGGTTTTCTCAAACGGGACCGGAAATTCCGGTCCCCCCTTCGGCTTCCGACGCCGGCGGCCCGGCCGCCGGTCTTCTCTTCCGCCGCGGCCCGGAACCGGCCGCGGTCTCCTCGTCCCGCCGCGGCCCGGAATCGGCCGCGGTGTTCTTCGTCCGGCGCGGTGCGACGGCACCGCGCCCCTTTCGCCGTGCCATGATTCTTTTCAACGCGGCGCGACGGCGTCGCGTTCTTGAAGATTTTTCCTCGGCGTGGCGCAACGGCGCCGCGTAAAATATTTGCACGATCATCCGCGTGGTGCGACGGCACCATGCTACTTGCTTCCACCCGCATGAATAAACAAGAACGATGGAGGGGGGGTTCGGCCGTGTTCGTGCGGTCCGGCCCCCCTCACGTTAAAATAATAACACAACTTAAAACATTCAAAAGTCTCATGTTTGACATGCGAAATCCATGATCAAGAAATGGAATAAATAAATATTGAATCAACAACCCCTACCTTGGTATAAGGTTCGAAGATTTGTCTACGTTCCGCGGAAGACGACGTCGCGGTGGTCGGGCGTCGCGGTCGTCGTTCGTCAAATTCGACGACGAAGAGGCGCGTCCGAAGAGGCACGTCGTTGGCGAATCCTTGTACGCCGACGAAGGTTGTCCGAGGAAGGTGCGGTGTTCTCTCTCGTTGACACCGAAGACGAAGAAGAGCGGAGCGGCGTTCTTCGTCGGAACTTGAGCGTTCTACGTCAAGTCTTGAGGAAAGTCAAATAAAAAGGAAACAACGAACTCAAGAACCCCTACCTCGATAGTCGCACGTTGACGGAGTCGTGGAATATCGGTGTCGATTCCTTTGACGTCGGAGGAAGAGTCGTTGTCGATGGCGTTCGTCGCGGAAAAGATGATGCGGATGAAGAACGTCACGTCGCGGATATGGCGTCGCGGATGGACCGTGTTCTTCGGCGGAGAAGTTCTTCGTTGAAGAACGACGTTCTTCGCGTTCTTCGTTGAGTTTGAAGAAGAAGAAGAGCTCTCCACCTCTCAAGAAGACAAACAAATAACCCAAAATAAAATAAGCTACACCTTATTTTATTTTCACTTTGCCAACCTTTCAAAATTCAAAAGTTGAATTCAATACATTAATTAAATCTAGAGTTGAAAAAATTAAGTGAAGAGATAGGTTGGCAAGAATTAAAGTAGGGGAGAGTTACATAAATAAGAGGGGGTTTAGAGGGGTTAGGGAATTTGAAAAGAATTAGGGGTTCGTGTGGGCCCCGCCACACTTAATCCTCCCAAGGGAGGTTAAGTGGGTGTGGGTCCCACTTCCAACCTCCTTTGATAGGTTTTAAGAAGTTATAATAAAATTTGTTCTACACAAATTTTATTTAACTCAACTAAAAACCTCAAAAATTAACTTTCAACCCGCAACAAACGCAACTCCCGAAAAGGTCTCTTTAAGCGAATATCGGCGCTGCGAGTTCATCGGTGCCCTCGGATTTCAATTCCGAGCACCGGATCAAAAGTTAGGAATTCCCGCTCGTTCGTTCACTGAACGTACCCGAGCCAAACTTCGGAAATTAATTCCGGGCACTCCGGGCCTCGGAATCAGGTGCCGTCTGAAACCGCGCTCTTGTAAAATTCTAAAGAAAATTAAGAAAAAATTTCCCTTGAATTTTACGGGTCTTTACAATCCAAATATCATTATTCTACATAAATATTATAATAAAAAACACATTACGTGAATCAAAATTAAGGACTTATGTACCGACTATCAATGGAAATTCATGGTTCTGAATAAAACAGAGTTAGAAAGACTCTCTCTAAACCTACCTCTCGAATCCAAATATCCCTTATATTCAAAATAATATTTTCCCAAATAACAAGATGGATTTTAAAAGCCCAATTCCTTAAAAAACCAAATATATAATTCCATATTTTCGTGAACCATTCTGATTCAACCATTCCTAAGACTCATCTTGGCTCGCGGTAGGGCCTAGAGGGCGTTCCCGATCACCAATGGTTGAAAAATAGTACTAGGTAAGCAATAAATACACTAAAAAAAATTATGTATCCCTCAAATAAAAGTAAATGTATAGTGTATCATTTATGAATAATTCAGCATGGAGAATCTTCATAAAAAACTCTTGAGAGAAACTAAACAAGAAAAACTAAAAGTGATGACATAAAAAATAATCCATAAATAATAATTATGGCTTATCCCTCATATATAATAATTAATACATAATCTAAAAATAAAACAAAGTCTAGGCAAGAAATAAAATATTGAATACAACATAGACAGAGATAGAGATATACAATTCTGGTCAACATAACAACTGATTTTAAAAATAAACTGAAACAAAAAATTTCCTTCCTGCAACATAGGTTTTCTCATAACATCCCTAATTATCCTTCAAAGGCCCAAAGTATTAATGAAAAATATAATGGGACACATAGATACTATAAAAAATATACATGCTATACACACACACACATGAGTTTATATTCATGATGTCACCTACCAGTCCTATTTGGATCTCACCATGGAGTCTATGAAATTCCCATGAACAATAAGTTTTTAAATTATAGTTTAGAAATAAAATAGTAAATAACGAATTTATTTGTGTGATGTGAATATAATAAAACATTATACTTTTCCCCAAATAATAGATTATACCCCTTTTATTATAAAATCATGTTGGGTTTTAACATACAATAAAAACACCAAAATCATGAAATGGAGATTTTTTAAATTATAAAAATTTGTAATGCCTTTAGTTATAATTTGAGAAACCTTTCATAAAATCCCATCCAAAAAATCCATTTATATTTTTCTTCAAAAAAACATCCCAAACTAATATTTTCATGCAATTTATAAATAATACCACCCATCTATAAAGGAACAAAATCACAATCATTATAGGAACCATTATTTCTGAGGAATATAACATGAGTGAACAATGAAAAGTAAATGCATACAAAAATCAATCAATATTGAGTAGATATGTGAAATCATGAATTTAGAATCCCCAATATTGAATCATCCATCAAAAAACATGTTCCATTGGTTAGACCAACGGTTCTAAAGTGAGATGGACCAAAGTATAAATAATGGTCCAAAAACAATCTTCCTGTGTGGCACCCAATCCATTAAAAACACCAGGTTATCCCATACTGTCATTGTAGGGGTAACTCCCCACCTATCCGCAACTCATTATATAGGGGAATGTAACCCATGTTTGTTCTAAACTAGTGTAGAATAAATCATGTTCTCCCCATTAATTACCCATATTCCCATTACCAATATAAATTCTAACCCAAAATTTCAAGTCTTTATTTTTTATTTAAAATTATTTCTCTAAAAGTTTCTTTACAAATATACTATAAATCAAACAAACCCATTTATCCATGATTATACCTTTAAATATGTTTTTCATTAATTGAAATTAAAATTAAGGGAAAATCGAAGTATTTTATATATAAACACCATGTCAAAGTGTCTTGTAGACATTTTAAAAATGGATTGGGACATTCAAAAAATGTATTTAATTAGATATTTGAAATTTTTAAAAGAACCCGTTATGCCATGTCATTATTTCATGGAATAATTTTATAAATGAACATATAAATCATACATTTCCATAGTGTAAAAGAAAATTTATTTATAAAATCCAAGTACTTTATGAATTGAAAAATATGTGAATTACATAGAAACTCATACAAAAAACTAGAAAGAATCTAATAACCATCTATATTGAAGGATTATCCAGGAACAAAACCACACTTACAAGCCCAAAAATTCAAATACCCAGTGTTAGAGTAAATTAAATCCCTAATCCAGAATTTCATTGTGATTTAGGGTTTTTAGAGGACGAATAATCTTCGGAAAAATGGAGGAGGAATTTGGTAGATAAATCAACATAATGAAGAGGTATTTACCTTTAAAACACCATAAAATATAGAATAATCAAGATAACATCAAATAATAAGTAGGGAGGAGCACTCTCTAGGTGTCAAATGACATTATCTATGTGAAATAAGGGATGTAGGTGGGGATATTTTGGTTAAATGAGCTGGGCCAAATTAATAATTTCAATTTTTTAGAAAAATGACCAGAATCAAACAACGGTGTGGGGTCCCACTCTACAAACTCATCTCATGTCGTAATATGGTTTATAATGTTTAGGTTCCATAAATAATGGTGTTTCGGTTTCCAAACCCCAATGATACAATGGTGTATCCCTATACACTATAGAGTGGGGTCGATAACCTATCATCCTCTATGGTGTAACCTCATGTCCTTCACTACAGATCACCCCAAACATTTATACCCAAGGATACTGAGGCCATCCACTATAAAATTACATCTCTTGGATGTAGTGTAGAATACTAAATCAATGACCTATAATTTCATAGGATCTAAAAAAGAAATAAATATTTTAAAAAAACCCTAAGTCATATAATGAATAAAGCAATAGTGACATGTGTGTGTTAACATTCTCCCGACCATTAATCTTCCCCATCCTCCATAAAAACTATTCTATCCAAAATATAATGCAGAAAAAACAAGAACATCCACACCTAAAAACATGTGGTGGTTGGGATAATAAAAAATGGTGATATTTTAATAGGAGTGGAGTATTGAATAAATCGCACAAAACAATAAAAACTATAACCCTGAACATCAAGAACTTCCAATAATATTCAATCACCATCCAGATGAAAACCATATATCTAGATGACATAAGAGGACAGAGCCCTATTACATTCTCCTCAATATTTTGAATTAATCTAAAATGGTGTAATGATGGAATAAATTTAAGAAGGATTCCACTATCGCAGATGAAAAACTCTTGTTCTGAACACTTGAGAAGAGTAAATATACCACCAAACAAAAGGTAACATCCAAAAAAACTGATCAAATGATAAAATATAAACTACCAAACATCCCAAAAATGAACCCATCAAAACCATCTCTAAATCCATCATCCAAAAAAATTACAAAAAAATAAGGCAAAACCCTAACAAGTAAGATTAATAAAAAATCTAGTTATAACAGTCTACAAGGATAATGATGGACCTCAATAATGAAAAAATATCTCCCATTTAACCATATCAAAATAGTTCATATATGTTTATAATCATAAAATAAACACTAATCTCGATTACCTACCAAAAAATCTAAGGATTCCCCATGCAAACCTGTCTGAAAATGATCCTCATCACAACCAAGATCACACATAAAAACTATATAAAGAAAGATTCCACCAACCAACCATAAGCACAACCATAAATAAACTAACATCCCACTAGAAAAGAACAAGAGATACTCAGTGGAAACATCTTATAAGATTATATTGAAACATTAATTATTTCAATATCCATAAAATAAATCTACCAAAATTGACAAGTATCCCAAGGAAATTGAACCAGATAAATTTTTCAAAAAAATAATGTAAAAAACCACTTGATGTAACCTGAAAGGCCGCAATAAAGGAAATTGATATATTAATTTTAAAATATGGGATTTTAATTCTTGGGATCCTTACAATGGACGAGCGTGAGATGTATCTTCATCAAATGATGGAAAAAAAAATAAGAGTAAATCATTCCCACATGGACTTTTAACTTCTTCATGTATAGATTCATCTCCACAGCTAATATAATTCATTCAATTATACTATTTAGAAATAATGAATCACCCTGAACATGCTTTCTAGACTAATAATCTCCAGCTTGGAAGAATTTTTTAACCACCCCCTTAAAATATATTATGAAAAATTAAATAAAAAATTATCCCAGATGGGTGAAGTCCACCAAAGAAGAAGCTTTCATAGATTCATTTACAAACACATGGGTAAAGATGATCACCATCTCATAAAAGTTATTGATAGGGTCCTTCACAAACCTATCTCCCATATGAATGTTCATTAGCTCAAGATATTTATCATCCTTTATGATCTTGCGATAGAACCATTCAATGAAAATTCTCTTGGAAAACTCACTATACATGTCCCCTTATAATAGAGATTGAACCATAAGCTTCCACCATACTCAAATCATTCATATTATAAAACCTATAATTGCTCTATAAATTGATGCTTTAGGATTCCATAGATAATTGAGGACTCCTGAATACATTCTATCCACTCCACTACTTTATCGAAATCATGATTACAAAAAAATGAGGGTTTGTTCTTATTCAAGAAGTCTGGGATAGGGTCTATGATCTAGGAATGTTCTGTGTAAACCACTCTATTCGAAGTCTAGGCATGGTATGTAATTAATGGTATCTTATATAAATGATATGGGACACATTAAGAGGAACATCCTTATAAATAATCCCCCTATATTAATTCATTACCTTTCTAGGAAGCATACACTAAATAGTCGAAGACATGAATATAATTGATTCCTACCTCACAATATAAACCAAATGGACCCATTATAAATTAAGTTGAACATCCATGAATATAAATTCACTAAAATAATGAAACATAATAAAGATTTAATTCTTTAAGATGTCCAAAACCCTATAAACAGTTCAATTATTTTTTTTACTAAAGAACACAGTCAAAAAATAATGCTCCCCACCTCTTTTAAAATAAACTATCCTTGTTCAAGTACATTACTCTATTTTTAATATCAAATGAAATAATTAATTAATCTATTTACATTTTAAACCATTTCTAAATTGAGTGGATTCATTATATGAATATATATTTACATCCACCATGATTTCAAAAAGTTTCCCCAAGTACCATAATGAAATTAACCATGTTATAAAACATTTCACAAGAATCAAAGAGTTTAGTTTCAAACAACCCACAGAAACAAGTTTTAAAACCTAGTGTTTTTTGAAATTACACATAACCCAAAATAAACAATAAAAAAACTAGGCATAAGAAAGAAATAACATCACACATAAAAAACCATTTTGAAAAACAACAAACATTATCAAATCACTTTTAAATTAAGTTATAGTAATTGGAAGCCACATTATGGGAAATCTAGAATTAGGAGGGGTCAAGAAAATCTAGGATACATGTATAGTTTTTCAAGGTCTGGCCACATGATTTTCTGGGACATACTCCAACTGTGATATATAATTGTAATATTCCCCATATCCATTTCACTTGTACTCCACATTTCCTACCATATCATGTGAGCTAATCATCTAGGTATATTTATTCACCATATTTCACCACAAAAACAAATGAACTCACAAAATCACTTGAAATAACACTACGAGATTGATATACCAATATTCCATGTAAAATTTATAACTAATAAATTTTGAATGGAATCAATATATACTACTCAAGTCCAAAATTCCAATGATAACTAGATTTTCCAAAAGAGAAATAGTTAGTTATACTCTCTTCATACCTACAACTAATGTCCATGGATCCATTATATATACTATAATACTCTACAAATAACAAGATATAAATCTATGAATATATGAACTCTAGAAAATATTGGGTTTGATACCATTCTCTCACGATCTATCTGAGGTCAATCTAGAATTTCACCAGACCAGACCCATGATAGATCTCTAAGGGCCTTGCTGACCCCCCTTGGGATAGAAATCAGTGTTTGGGAATAAATTGATTCACTCATGGGAATTATTTCTACCAAAAATCATATTAAAATTATATTTGAACAGTTGCAAAAAATCAATCCTGGATTTTATATTTTTCAAATGTCTGTGAAGAACTAAATATACATAATAAAAATAGTTAACAAAAATAAATGAGTATTAAATAAAAATTATGATGGTGTACACTTTTAAAAACATCAATACATCATCCAAAATAAAAACAAAACATTTCAATAAAAAGAAACAAAATACAAAAAATAGAGTGAGATATAAGTCATCATGACCAATATAACAACACATTTAAAATAACTTCAAGATCACTTCCTTGAAACCCATGTTTTCTCACCACATCCTACTCACCCATCATAATGAAAATTAAGTGATAAATTATTTAAAAAAATATATCACCAATATAAAACATAAGGGTTGTATACCCAATGACACCCCAGATCCAAACTCACATATATAGTGCTAAAAATACCTTTTTAACACATTCTTTGATAGAAACAAAGGAACCCCAAGATAAACATCTATATATAAAACTTCATTTTACAATACTATTCATTTAATATCATAATTAATCACACCCCAAATTATAATGGTTTAGTCTCTGCAGTGATTAGCTAAATAAATAACTAATTTTACAACACTTGTCAGCACTCCTCTAAAATATTAACACTATATAAACTACTAATAATTTATACTCATGTTCATAACATGGATAATTGAAACATAAATAATGTGTGAGTTTAGATGTTTATTAAGGGTAAATATAAAATATGAAAATTGATGATCCTAAGTGAGAATAAAATAATCTTGTGGTTTTGAGATCATGGTCAACGCCTGCGAAAATAACACTATGAAATCATAACAGATCAAAAATAAAAATTCAAGTCACAAGGATCCATGAATAACATAATACATGAGCTACAATGATTCAAAATATATATATTTATCACAAAAAAATCATAGTAAATAATATCATTGGGAATATAGTAAAACAAAAATTATGTCCAAGCACAATCTTGTGAGAATAATATAATCTCAATTAAACCCATTGATAGTCTTGTGCGGGTAGCTTAATTTAAATTACTTCCATACACAAAATAATTTTTCTCATAAGAAATCAAAATTTACTCAATTAATTTGAGGGATATGTAGGACCCACCGATAAAATAATGTTAAACCATATATATGTGTCTAAAATGAACATGAAAACAATCATATGTCAAAACCATTTAATTACCATATGGAAGAGAGGATCATTTTTAAAAAATCATCCATATTAAATTTTCTTATACATATAGATAAATAATGGTGATGGTAAACTTAGTGTATATTGTCTCTAAATATTAATAAAGAATAAAGGTTGTTTATATTGAAGAAATTAATATTTATAAGAAAAGTAAAATTTACATGGAGAAAAAAGAAGGAAAACTATTTATATTTTGGGATCTCTAATATGAAAAAAAATTATTAAAACACACAATAGAATGAGATAAAAGTATTCAGGAACTTACATAAAATATTATTCAAGAAATTTTTATCCATAAAAATTTAAAACTAAACCTGAAGGGAAATAATATAAAAAGAAGTCTCTAAAATATCCACTTTCTGATGTACCTCTCAATAATATCACCATCATAGTAGCTTAACAAAACTTTCAGATGAAAAAATAAAAACAAAAAAACACCAAAATATAGATCCAAAACACTCTCTTGGGAATGACACCAATCAACTAGGAGAAGTTACAAAAAAAATAATTAAAAAATAGGAAACCATATGATAACTAGATAAACATCAACATCCACAAAAAAGTATCACTACAAGGGAGGAGGGAGATATAAAAAACACGGTATACTAAGAATATTTCTATGACTCAAGTTCCTAGATACTATCCTCTACTCCCCAATATCACCACAAGACAAAAACCAAGGTAATAAAATATACACACAACACTATATATGTGTTCTCCTAGATCTCCACATGTCACTCCTTTAAGTAAAAAATCATCAACAATGTTACTCTCACCCCAATAAATGATGAAGTAATAGTCATAAAGATAATGATGATTCTCCAACATAAGGAATACCTCATGCATATGGCTCATCTATAGGGGATTTGTTATCAAATATATCAAAAATATTATATGATCCAACACCTTGAAATGAAAAACAACCCAAGGAGAAATATTACTCCCTTAACTAAACATTTTATACCCATGATGAGGATTCCCTATCAAGATCACATGATCTCTAATGTCAAAAACCATCGGTCACCACTTATGGTCAGCAAAAGAATTATGATGATATTGCACAGTCTTCATCCTCTCAAAAATCACCTAAATCATCTTTGTCATGTCAATACTAGATCATGCTTGAGAATTCTTGACTCCCTGACCTCATTCCATCACAACTGAGAATGGAAAGTTTTTCCATTCAATTATTCATATGATTTCATTCTAATGGTGGATTTAAAAATTCCATTACAAGAAAATTCACCTATAGGAAGGTGAAACATCCAAGAACCTATATAATTCAGAACAAAATAATGAAAACTGTCCTCATATGTGTGGATAATCCACTCTTTCCAACAATCCATCTATAAGTGAAATGAACTTATAAGGTGTAACTAAGCGCCCAAATAATTTTAGATACCTCTTTAAAACATAGATTTAAAATACAGATCACAATATGAAATGAAAACCCATAGGACCATGTACATTATCATAACCTCCTCCATATACTACCATAGCATAGATTCTATCATGGTCAACTCCTTGATCACTAAAAAGTGGGTTGATTCCCTCAAATATCCCATTATCACCCAAAAAACATCAAAGTGTCCCTGTGAATGAGGTGAACCAATATCGAAGTCCATTAATATGTCCCCCACTCTTTCGTTGAGTAATGTCAAATGGATAGGAAAACCACAAGGAACACACTGCTCGACCTTCACTTTTTAGAAGACCAAACATCAAGACATAAACTCAGCTACTACATACTATAACCTAGATCACTAAAACATTACTGTTTGTTATTGGCGAATCTTCTTCATGCAATGACATACTTATAATTTATATCTATGGAACCCAGGGATAACCATATAAAACATCACCAATGGGATGAAGATAATACCCTAGAACCAAAATTTGTGTTGTTCATCCTTAGAGTAACCATTAGGAGATTCAACAGATATGATATTTTCCCTCTAGAGATTTACCTCAGAATCTCTTAGTGGGGTCTCCTCCACCAGTTTTACCCAGGTTTAATTCAATTTCATTTAAAAAAGGGAATATATACCAGAAAAATATCCCATATAAAGATGCATCCTTATGATCTATTCCATCATTATCTAGGAATCACTATATTCATGCTTGGATTCACTACATGAATTCAAACATAGTGCATCAGCTACACAAAAACCCATTGCTGGTGTATATGAAATACAGTTTTTGCAATCCTATTATAATTACATACGACATCACTAATGATATTCAAATTCAATGTATGATAATACACGCCACAGGCTCTTATGATCAATAAAAACCACGAAATTATATTTGTTGAGGTAATGTATTCACTACATCAAGAAAACCATGATTTCTAAAAACAAGATGTCAATGGTGGCACAGTTACATTCATGGGAATTTTACTTCAAATAACCATAAGAAACGACCAATTTATGCTACATCAAAATGTACCACAACCAAATATCCAAATAATCATGGAAAACCACAAACATAAATACCACTTCTAGAAGTTGAAGAACTATAGCACAAAACAAATTCCCCTTCATGTACTCAGAAGATATATAACAATGATTTTTCCATAATAACATATGATCCCTTCGGGTTAAGTCTATCATATAATTCATAACCCATGGGAAATCAATTATGAAACGCATATAATTGCATGAAAACCCATGGAAAATTAACACATCTATAATTATCTTAGGGGATTTCCCTGAAATACCCTCCTTGATCTTCAAAGGTTCAATAACTACTCCTTTATGGGACATGATCTTCCCTAAGAATGATCTTCATATGCCTAGAACTCACACTTTTAAAACATCCAAAATTGATATTGAGATTGAGGAACCCCCAAAATGGGATGTAGATTCTCTATATGATATTCTTCAGACATATGGCACACAATGGTTTGATTAAAAACATGTATGAACATATCCAAGAACAATCAGAACACTGTATTCATCAAGCCCATGAAAACGACTTGAGCATTCATCACAATGAATGGAAAAAACACATAATTCCCATATCAATATCTAATAGTTTTCAATGGAATATCCATATATTTTACCAATATATAATGTTATCATGAATATAGTTTAGTCCTCAAGAATCATCAATCTCCTTTAAAATGATCGAATAAAACATCAATCCATAGAAGAAGAAAGAGGTTCTTCACTATCACATGATCCATGTGATTAAAATGGATAAAAATGATTAAAAATATATTTCCCTTCGTCCTGAACAAAAATACTTCTCCACATGTTGACGCACTCAACTGAAAAAATCCTTGATAAAATAGATCTTCAAGCTATACTCATATCTCTCTCAACTTATATGGAATCATCATGTATGAGGAATTACAGATTAGAGAATTGTCTGACTATACATCTATCACATACTCATTCTCCCATCGATAGGTTAATGACACAAAATCATCAATACAAACATCAGGGTATTCTTTACAAACCCTGTAAATACCATTAGATGAACATATAATGAACTCATCATTAGAATGGACATCATGGATGATAAGGAAGAGACCCACCACTAACCAATCTAAGGGCTCATTTCCCAAAAAAACATGGCAGACTCTCTGCTATCATCATGTAACATAACCTTTTTGTTGATGTAATCCACAATATCATACATCAAGCATAGTAAATCTATAATAATAATTAAGTTAGATGTATGTATCCATAAACATAGGAAATATCCCCAAGAGTGGTGTTTCCCAAGTATTACTAGCTCACAGCCTGTACATACATCATACAGATGAGATCAACTTCTCAATGGAATAGTCAGCACTAATGGAACAATAATCCCACCTAGCTCAAGTCCCAAAGAATAGGCCAGGGCTGGTGATATGAAGGAGTGTAGAGATCTTGAATCAATCAAAGAATTCACCCTAGTATAAAACAATCATATGGTACCATAAGTTATGTTTTGATCACTTGGTGTTAGTAATTCCAAAGCATGCATCTAGGCCCGACCTTCTCCATGATCTCTCTGAACAAAATAATGATAGCCTCCATTTTTACAGTCTTCTATATGAGGATAAGAATAATATCAGGGCTTTCCTCTTCCAATACCATATTATTTCTATGGACTTAAAGATACTACATTTCATCAGATGAAACTACCCCAACAAATGAACCTGAAGAGTAAAATATGGTTCATGTTACCTTATAAAAAAGGATGGTCACAGAGTATACTAGTGACCTCATCCTCCAAAAAAAATAATCATTTTATCCCTTCGTAGATGTGTGAGAGAGTCCACCATGGAATAACATGGATAATAAGGGTCAGGATCTTGCCTTATTTATCAAAATAATCTTTATTCCAATAAACTTTGAGTCTCATATAACATATCATCTTTGTGTATCTTCCTAGAGAGTCCCATATCATTATCATCCATTTCTAGATTACATCCTCTCAATAAAATATTCTCTTTACATCACCTCTATGTACATGAGTCTTATAAATGGTGTGACCTAGCACTGGATCTATATATTTAAGCAAACCTGTAAATGAATAAACCAATCATCCTCATATGGAAACAATTCTATGCATACTAAATAAATGGTCATATGTGGATTATAATCTCCCGCACAATTGAACTCCCCCGTAGAAGGGTAGGAAGATCTGTGATGATGGTTTCCTTCATGGTCAAAGAAAGAAACTATTTTTTGAACATGTCCTTGATCTTTTCCCATGAGACCTAAGACTCCTCATGATCCCTATGGAACAATATCTACTTCTACCATTCCTCTCCATGTAGCATCATTGTTACTAATAAAACCCAGCACTCCTTCCAACCACAAATCGAACTAAAAGTTATATTCACCTACTATAACCAATCCTCTATCACTATGTTTGAAATAGAGGCCTAATACTTCTACAAAATCTAGCACTGAAACACTTTGAGTTGTCTCCTCCATGATCTTTTTTAATTAGCCTCTAATCGCTAGAAGTCCACTGGCACATCCTGATGAACATCTTCAACATGAATTGGATATGGATGTTAACCAAGTACTTTACCCTAAATAGATCAAATAGTTAGGAACTCCAAATCATAGTATATAAAACTTTTGATATTAATTAATTGTATAATTTTTTAGGTTCATCCTTATCCCAAGGTATACCCATTTAAAATGTAGGCCCAAAAAATAATGATACGTGATCATTTCATAGGCTTAAACCTAAAATCTAGTACCAATTCACATATTAGGCTCGATAAACATAATGTATTGAGCATTAGATCGCCGAGAGACCTAAATACATATGTCTTACTTGGTATATATTTTTAAATTCCATAATAATCTTAACTAACACTATTTCCCTAGCCACCCATGAAATGTCACATGCTCTTAGCTCAAAACTCCATCATATTCCTCAACATAATCCTTTTATAACACTATGTGACAACCCCATCCCCCTAAAAGTACCATTCCCTGGCCAGAAATGAGATATGTAAGATAATGATGCATGAAGAGCACCTATATTAGGCCACATGTTGGCGACCAACATAGAGGGTATATCATATATACAATGGAAAGCATTACCCTCTATGAGAACATGAGGAACAAGAGTATGAAAAGAACACAAACAAAACTGTTACTAAATATAGAAAAAAGATAAATAATGTAAATTAAAATCATGTAATGTCATAGAAAATTAATAAAACTAAAATTACTAAAATATAAACATGAAAGTTACTATGAATCCCCACCAGCTTCAAAATAACAACAAATCTAGAAATATATGGCATGATCTCCAACATGAACATACTAATATGAAAATTACTTTATATATATTTAGGGTGAGAATAATTAGTATAATCAATAATATCCTCCCAGTTTCCTCTCATGAGAAAGATAAATAATGCATGGTAAATATCCATTTTAAACTAGTTAAAATACAACATCACCAAAACATGTTTACCAAGTCCCTAGACTCACCATGTATATATTTCACCATGTAATGTGTAAAAGAGATCATATAACATTTAAACATAAGGGTATCCTACTAACACTTCCCCACTTGTTGGACAATCTTCCCCAATGTTTCACATCCGGATACATCACTCTCCAAAAGATGTCATCGTGAATACGACTAAGTTATGTATCTTAATATGCATATCATGTGTAACATCATATCATCATCTCATTATGTATCTATATATAATAAGAAAGTTTTTTCTATAAAGGACCATATCCAATATGTCATGTATTACACCTCTAGTATTTCATCTCATGCAATTACATCCCATACATTTAGCAATATACCTTAGCCCAATATATCTCACACACATCTTAGGGGAAAATATCCAATGATACATGTGTCTGAAATAACCACATGGCCCTACCTCACTCTATATGAATATATGTATAAATATAACCTTCAATCATATGATTAATTTGTACTACCCAGAGAATAAAATGAGGCCAGAGGGGGTAGTTTTCCATCCAATCAATGCCAACCTGAATAGTGGGGAATACACCATCCCAATATCCACTGGGTGTAAGTCACCATACCTACATGGGTGGTGTGGCATATAAAATCACAAAACATACATGATATAGTACAAATTTAAACCAGGATATGATAATTAAACCATTATTATGCTCAATTATATCAATCTTCACTCAGACACCCAACTACCAACAATAAGAACTAGATATCCTATATGAACAGAATATTTCAAAAAATATTTCCTTAATTCCATTATTTTATTATAACATTTCCCATTACATTAATTCCTTAATTAATTAACATTATTCAATTATTATTTTATTAATCTCAATTTAAATTCCATTTCCTCCAGGAATAATTGAACCTTGTTCATGGCTTCTCAATATCAATAACTTATAGCATTACTGAAATTACCAACATGAAAGGTAACACATTACATAAAATTTATTATTATTATTTCGTGATTAAATGTACTCTAGTAAAAAACATAGTAGTCTATGAAATGAGATGCATAACCAAGAACACCTTGCTTCCTAAATCAATGGGGAAAGAAAATATAGAAATAAGAAACCCAATCATCTAACCATGAAATCAAAATATTATCAATAAGGTATTTAGAATCCAGAATAACCATGTTATATCCCAACTTCAACCCTTTCCATTGATCTTAGATTCATCCCTAGCACCATTATGCATATCACCATTCATCTCTCCATTACAGGCGTCTACTGTTGTCACAAACTCTAGGCATCCCCGTCCCTTACTTATTAGCTAACATCCATACCAATCTCATAGAACATTTAGTAATAATGATCGCATTCGAATAAACATAGATGGAATTAACAAATATGCAATGATAAATGGACAATATATTCCTTGAAAACAAGGATTTTAGCCTTCACATTAAAAAATATCCCTCTCAATACAAATCATTTATCTATATGAACAAACCGGTTTCATTCCATCATTATTTCACCAATTCATTTATTACAAGTAAAGAATACATGTAACAAGAAGAGATAACATTTAAAGAAATTATATAATTTAAAAATTATATCTATATTATAATAACAACAAGAACTAAATCTATAATTTATTTATACAATTCTGTAAAAATATTGAAGAAAATTTTAATTAAACATGTATCATGTATCCTTTTATATTGATAAATTTATAATAATTGTCTGCATTAAAAACCTCTTTAATTATTTATCCAACAAAAAATTAATGTAATTATGTTCTTGAACCATTTTAATAAAATTAACATGCTAAACCCATGTATAACAAATAATTTTGACAAATAATAAACAATGATATAACACTATCTAAAAAACAAGAGGCTACCCATTATGATAGAGAAACAAATATGTCATCACTACAACCATAACCCATCACATTCATTAATATATATTTTTTATTAATGTTAATTCCACCATCATCCAATGAGATAAATAAGGAGAGCTTTATTGTTACACGTACAAATAAAATGAAAAGCAATGAACCCCCAACCTCAAATATTAAAAGTTTTTTGATTCAGAATAGAATGAAAGTATGGATTTTGATCACCTGTCCCATAAGGAAACTACCACCCTATGAAATTTCACATCACCATCACTCCAGCAAAGATAAAATGAACTATATATAAAAAAATAGATCCAAGTATATGAAATATAAAAGAATAAATTGAGTGAATATGGTCGATCCATGAAGAACCCAAAAGAAAATGAGTAATAACTTGCATCATATCATCATGGATCAAACATTCTAGGCCTTTGATTTATTCTTTTCAAAGGGGTTTCATAATGCCCAATGAAATTGAATTTATACACCTAGGGTTTGGGAGAAAAATAAAGGGGTTAATAGAAAATGAGGGTGTTACAGATTTATAGGTTCACTTAAAAGTTTCCATTCATCATGTTAATCAGTTATTCACATTGTTAATTTATTATTTCAAAATTCATAGTAAAAATTTAAATTCCTCAGATAACTCAACCAAAATATAATTCATTTTAGGAATCCCATGTTCATGATGTGAGTTTTTATGTTTTAATTCACTAGTAAAAAATACCATACCATTTATGCCATGAATTTCATTTATGTCATAAATTAACCTCATCAACAACCCTTATACAAGTCATAAAATAAATTTATTCCATTAACCAAACTCACTCACAATACCTAAATCTCATATAAGTCATGTGAACATAAATTCACATTATGAGATCTCGGTGATTTAAGATTCTAAATCCAAAAAATGAATAGACATACATTAAGAATCCTTCAAGTAGCAAAGGATTTAAAAATATGAAAAGTAATTAGATAATAGGATTTGGGACCTTACATTTCTATATATATTCCATAGTGTCATTACCTCTATTTATACACACCAATTAAATGGCTACATTACAATACATATATTTATATTAATAAAATGTTTCATGGTTCATTTTAGTTCAATGTTTCCTATGAAAAAAAGTATAATTAAAAAAATAATGTCAAGAAGGAATATACACAAAAATCAAGGTTTATTATATTATACCCCCAATAAAAGAGTTTTATCCATGAAATATTTTCATTCTCATAGAAAAAAGTGACGATATTATTGTCTCATTACATCCTCAAGTCCCCACATAGCATCCTCAAACTTATCATTCCTCCATAGAACATTGAACATATGGGTGGTATTTTTTCACAACACATTATATTTTAGATCACATTTCAACCATATTTGTTCCACATATGGTAGATAATGTTCCCACATGATAGATTCTATGTTCAATATATGTGAAAATTCAGTTATAAACTTTCCCTAATGTAATACCAGGAATTCATCATAAAACCAGGAGAGGACTGGAGGTAGTTCTAAGTGAATACCTACATCCACGACATGATCAAGTATGTCAAAGGGGAAGATAAACCTAGATAGTAGCTTCTTATTCATCCTATATCTCATAACATTCATCCATGGATATATCTCGAGGAACGTCTTTCCACTATATTCAAACTCTATATCTCATTGAAATATATATACAAAAAATCTATAAAAATTTTGTGGTTTCAAATATCGATAAATTGTTTGAACCATTTCCATTTTTTCTTGCGAATGTTTAGGTTTTATCTACAACCATTGTCCAATTTTACCCCAACATGTTGGATTCCAATATCTATTCCCATAAAGATCCTCATATAGTGCCATTTGGATGATAGAATGGAAAATTATGTTATATGAGAACATTTCTACGCTATTTTATTGATCCCAACATCTTTTACAATAAATTGAATTTGACATATATATGTCCTTGATATAATAAATGTTCCATTAAGACTGACTATCTATTTTGGAGAGATAACCAATGTTAAAGATCTTATCTATCATTAATTCTATCTAAATAATTCTCTATAACTTCAAGGTAATCCTAAGATCTTGATAAGATACAATATATAGTGGTATACCATGTACTCTAACAACTTCATTTATTTGTATTTTGGAGTGTTTTTAAATCAATAAATACTCTTCTAGAGAGATAAAATGTGCTGACATTGTATGGTGATCGACTTCATCCTAGATGAAATTTTAGCCTTTAGATGTCATGGGAGGTATTATATGGAAGAAATGGAGATTTTCCATTTTTATACAAGTATGGGTAAATGTTGAATCATTACCTTAGGATTATATCATTTTTACTTCACTGTCTATAATACCATGCATCGAGATATATATTCTGAAATCTCCTCCACTATGTTATCCCACAAAAATGTTTTCTTTAGATCTCCATACACCTTTATACTTCATGTATGAATAGATAATGTGGAGTTACGTGAAACATAAAAAATTTATATCTTTATTTATTTTTCTTTATGGGAAACATATCAGAGTTCCAATCCTTATAAATATATCCTTATCCAATTTGAACATCATAATATTTGGTTTTGTAGCATTATATCATATTTATTGGATTTGTTTACCATCATGTGGATGGATGATTAATTATTCATTAGGGAATGATAAGATATATACCATTAATTTAAGAATTAATGAAATATAATTTGGAAATCGATGAATATTGGTCCTTTTTCAACCTTAATAATGGATCTGGTCGCATGATCTTTCTTAATCATAGCATGATATACCTTGTTTTCTTTCCTCGAGAGTAAATGTATTGAGTAGTAATTGTGTTGGTCAAGTCTAACCACCTCATTTGGTGAATGTTTAACTCCATAAAGGTGAATGCATATTTCAATCTCTTGTGGTCAACATAGATATCAAAATTCCCACTATAGAGATATTTCTACCAAATCTTTAAAATGTAGATCACTATCACCAGCTCCAACTCAGGTCATGGGTAATATTTCTCATGTGTTCTTAATTGATGAGAACAATAAGAAATTACCATATCATTATGTATGAGTATTCACCCAGACCCTTTAATTAATAATTATAATATATTAGAAACCTTCTCCTCTATAGGATAAATTAAGAACAGCTGTGGTGAACAATATCTTCTTAAGAACCCTAATGATTTCCCCACATCCTTTTTTCCAGTACAGCTTCACTACCTAACATTTCAATGCGGTTACATGATTTTAAAATATTAAGGAATTTCTCACAAATAATCAGTAATATCCCTATAATCTATGAAATTTTATAATTTATACAAAAGTGGTTAGTCTCGTCCATTCTATGAACAGTTCTTAATTTTATGGATTCACAAATATACCCATGCTTGTGTGTAAATGTCCCAAGAAGGATAATTTTTGAAAATAGAATTCAGTATTTTTTAAATTGGATTATAATTTATTTGATCTAGGTTCTTTAGAATAATCCAAAAATAATCTTCACGTTCTTTATTAATAAAATAATATATGAAAATATCATTAATAAAAACTACTAAACATTTTTAAACGTAATTTTTGAATACTATATTTTCCAAATCCATGATGATTATAGGTGAATTTGGGAATCATAATAGTATTAATATGGATGAATAATGTATATACATTTTTTGAAAAAAAAAATGGGTATATATTCTCTCGATAATTAGTTGATAGAATCCAAATCAATGATCAATCATTTGGAAATATCAATCTTATCATATTTGATCGAACATATCATCAATACATGGAAAAGACTATTTATTCTTGATTGTGATATTGTTAATATTATGATAGTCACTACATAGATTCATTTATCCATTATACATCTTAAAAAAGTTAAATAATGAACCACAAGGAATCGAAATCCTTATTATTAAACCCTTATACATATTCTCTTATATTTTCTTCTTCAATTCCGAAAATATAGTCTAATACATTCTATAATGAGTCATTTATATTTTTATATAACCATGTTTGAGTTTATTTGTAAACTCAGCCACACAATCTGGGGGAACACAAATAAAATAAAAAGTTAATACTTTGGAATATCTCCACACAACAGTCATATCTTCAATTCCAAGTTCTTAGAAAAACAGTTCAGATAAAAACACCTCATGGTTTAGAATTAATACCCATATGATGGAAGTAAAACATGTTTAAGGATTACTATAAAACATTCACTAATAGATAATCATAATTTGACTTGATATATTAAATGTGATTCTATATCGAGATAAATAATATATAATCTATATAAATAGTGTAAATACATGCTTAAAATTATATCAAATTGAACCAGAGGAAGAATAATAAGATTTTCAGAAAGCACATCCCTCCAAACATCAAAATGAGAGGTTTGGTAGACTTGAGATGAAATTATCACACCACTAGGAGATATAATAGGTAATTAAATATCTAATTATTTAGTTGATGGTTTTATTTCTTTAGAAAAATTTCTAGATAAAGTGGGATGTGTAAAACCAGAATCAAATTAAAATTTTAATGTTTTAGATAGGATAGAAATTATAAACTTCACAATTTTATTTTCATGATCCACCTCATTTATATTGATTTCATATGATCTTCCCTGGTCTTATTTTATATGAATTTGGTGGGGTGTAACACTAGGATATTTTGAAATAACACTATGCTTTATAGTTTATTCAACATACAACACTGAGTTTAAATGAAAAGAGATATAATATTAAAATATTATCATTTAAGCATGAATGATATAACTTATACACTAAATAATTATTAATTAATATGATTAATTAGTTTATAAAATAGATATATATTCTATGCTCAATTTATAATTTTTTTTGAGATAAAAACTATAGTATTTTAAAATTAAATTTAATCTTGAAAAAAAAATTCTTTAAAATGGTTATTATTACAATAAGTAAAAAAAATTATAATTAGCTTTAAACAAATTTATAAATATATCTAATAAAAGGAGAAACATTTATAAAATATTTATATTGATATTATCTTCTTGTGAAATGTTATTTGTTTCTTAAAGTATAATTTTTATGTGAATGGTAAAAAACCATTTTTGGGTGAAACATTTATTTGTTTTTAATAAATTTTGTAACTAAATAGTATAATTATTATTTTAATATCATTTAAATGTAAAAAAATTATTATTTAATTTTATTTCATCTAATTTATTTCTATTAAATCACGTTTATACTTCAATTTAGTTTATGTATTATTAGTCTTAAAAAACAATTTTCTGGAAACTATTTTAATGTGAATTTTTTTCTAAATTATAATTAACTAAAATGTCAAAAAATTAGTGTCATGACCCATCCCCAGGGCATGAGTCCTGACTACCCCAAGCCCACCTTCCATAGGCTAGGGGATGGTGACTAACAACAAAAAATAATATCCCAAAAGGTGAGGGCATTTTCCCTTAAACATGTACACACAAAAAATATCAAACAATAGAAAGTAAACACAAAGTAAACTACAAATTTCACTAATATAACTACTAAGAGTACAATACATCTAAAAGTACATAGGGGTCCGAATAAAATAACAAAACCACAAAAAAGTGTAACATCCTAGGTCTATACACTCGAGACCCTATCTGAAGGGTAGGTGAATGTAGCTGCCTGTAATCATAGAAGTACACCTGTCTATCTTTTCTCACTGATCCCCACTTGGTCCCGAACCACAACGGTCTATGTCGATGAATTAATCACCTCCATGATACATGACACGTGTGGGTGAAGGATGTGTAGGGGTGAGTGTTGAGATGGTATGTGAGTATGATATACTCTATAATACCAAATGTAGGATCGAAATAATAGAGATACTAAGGAAATTATCTAATGATTTTCAATAGACAAGAGGGGGGTGAATTGTACACTTTTAAAAATTCCTTTGGAACTTTTAAATATGGTTATATATATCAAGGTTAAACAAGGTAATTCACAAAACCACTAGTTCTACACACTTACTTGATTCTAGATATATGATTCTGAGAAAGTGATTCCGGAAAAGATGGTTCTGGAAATGAAACTTAATGAAAGTTTACAAAGATGAATATTCTATATTAAAGGGTATATAATCTAACTAAATCAGAGTACAAGTATAAGAAAGTATAAGATAGTTATACTTTCCTCAAAAATAAAAATGCAGCGGAAAACATGTCACAAAACAAGTAACAAGTAGTAAATATTTTAAGAAAAAGAGAAGGGTATCCATCAACCATGGATAAAGGTCCCTTTATTTATACTTTAAAGAAATTCTATCTTATCCACACTAGGGTAATCCCTAGATATGAAGATCATAGTCTATATTTCGATCCCTGCAAGCCCTCAACTTCAATGTAGTCGCCACCCATTTCTTCCTCCTTAAGGAATCCCTCAACATCAAGGTAGTTGGTAGCTATTTCTTCCTCAGCAAGGAAGACCTCAACTTCAAGGTAGTCGACACCTCTTCCATCCTATCCCTAGATGCCCTCACTTGTACACAGCAACAATAGGATTCGCACAAAGCAAATCTGAACCAGAAGTTTAGTACGCACAAATCATGAGAGTATCTCTCTCTAGAAATCACCTCAATAGCATGTAATCTCTAGATTGATCAACATGTTGTGAGCTATTTTAAATGAGCTTATATTTATAGGCATGGCTTCAATGGTCGGCTCCCTCCTCTAAAGGCAATATTTTTCCTTCAATTTCGGAGGAACATATCTATGTTTCAATCAAACAACGGTTCTTTAGTAACTGAATGCACGACATTTTTTTATAACAAAACAAGTGAAAGTAGAAATATGGTTACATAACTAAAATCCAGTATTTGGAATGTAAGAAAATATGAAAGTTAAGAGTCTAACAAAAATTGAATTCGAAGTCTATAATACAAGGAGAGTATGATTCTATTTTCTAGGATTTCGGAACCTAAACTCTATAGAATTCTGTAGTATGAATTTCAAGGAAATTCAGAATCTAGATTCACAAGAATTCGGAACAATAACTTACAATGTTCAGAGTCAGAGTAAATTAGAATTTGGAGTTAGAACTCATAAGATTTTGGAGTCTGTATTCCGAGAACTTAGAGTTAGAACTCAGAAGAGTCCATAACCAGAATTCGTATTTGGATTTCGGAGTAAGAACTCAAAAGAGTTCATAACCAGAATTCGTAATCAGAATTCATAGTATGAACTTAGAATATTTTGTATCCAGAAATCATAATCAGAATTCGGAGTCATAACTCATAAGATTTTGTATTCAGAATTCGTAATTAGAATTCGGATCCTAAAACAGAAGGCTTCATATCTAGGTAATTATTGGATTCAGATCTTTTTTTTCAAACTGAATTTGACACTTAGAGAAATTATGATATGAATAATGAAAACATGGTAAGGGTAAATTTCCTTGGGAAAAGAAATTTTTCCTTATAAAAGTAAAACACAGGGTAAAATGACATTTTCCTTGGGATAAGGTGTTTGTGATTTTCAAAACAAGAATGAATGGTAATGTTATAAGGAAACCTTAATGACACAACAATCACCCCCTATTATGAAGGAATGGAAATGTTATAAGGAAAACCTTATTGACTCAACAATCTATACCTTTTTAGAAATCACAAACATCCTTACAAAAAAAATTTAAGGACTTTGAAAAAATATTTCTAGACTATGAAATAAAACTTATCTCCCTTTTCACACTGGAAAAGATGAATACGAATAACTCCCCCTTAGGATTTGTAACACTAAGGATCATATTCTATATTTTTGGAATGAGATTTTTAATTATCTTGAGTATGTAAATATCTGTAATGAAAAATCCCCCTTAGATAAACTCCCCCTTAGAGAAATTTTTTCTTTACATAGAATTCTTTTTCCTTCTCTCCCTTTTTGATTTTCAAAAAGAGCTTTAAGGAATAGAAAAAAATATGGTACCTGAAATATTAGTACAAACTTCCAAAGAAAATGAGAAACCACAATTTCATTAGGATTTGAATAATTATCACATAGGAAAAAATACAACAAAATATCAGATTGATCTATTTTCCTTCCTTTTCCTTTGGTATCAACTTATTTACTATGGTTTTTAGCTTATTTAGCTCCTTGTGATCTTCCTATGCTTGATTCTCTTAGGATTTGATCTTATCATCCTGATCCTTTAGAGCCTATGCCTGAACCTTTAACAAGTCATCTTACTTCACTAAATTCACTTCAATCTTGGTCTGGAGATCCCTTTTCATTTTCCAACATTGGAAAACATAATTCAACTACCCATTCAGATCATTAACATCCTGAATCTGAGTATTCTACTCAAGATTTATATTTTCTTCAAAGCTATTTGTGTGATTCTTTATTTTTCTATCTCTATTATCAAGAGATTCTTTAACATCATATTGAAACTCATCAAGCTCTCTCAAATCATCAACTACATTTTTTTACCAGCTATCCATTTTCTTGCAAGATTTCATGTGGGATTCATAGTTGATAAGGAAGTTCTTGTAGACAGCCTAAATCTTTATACCCCTATCCATCACCATGGATAAAAAATCCTATTTATAATTCATGCTATGCTGAAGCATCTGACATCTGGAGTCAATGGTTGGAATGATCGGAATTGTGTCAACAAGTTTCTTTAGAGATTGAATGAAAAAATCATGTCCCAGAGCTGATGATTTTGAATCAAACACATTACATGGTGATGGTTCACCCTCTAGCTCGACCATCTTCCTTTTAGAAGATCCACAAGCTTCCATCATCCATAAAAATTCTCTCGTAGGTGTATCATCAACCACATGTTTTCCCTTATTGGTTCTTGGAAAATGATCCTTATTCGGAGACTCATGCTCACTTTCAAACAACTGAACAATATTATCTTCATCAATTTTTTCATTCTTGGATCCTGCCTCAATATATTCAAGATGAATGAAGTCCTGATTATGACTCTCTTTCTCAAATAACTTATCCACTTCTTCATCAGCCTTCTCATCAATTAAAGGAGTAGCATGTTTGGAATATCTAGCTTGAGAAGTTCGGATTGATAATTTTTTAGATGCACTTTCCTTCTCATGAAAGTGTTCAACTTGATTTATCAGATCAGCTGTATCATCCCCTCTTTCAGCTTCTTGTACTTCTTTCACAACTTCTTTTTCTACAACAACCTTTTCAGGTACTTTTTCCAAAGTGAAAAACTTCTTCCCTAGAGCCTTGGGTAAGGGTTCAACTAAGAATGTTTATAGAATAGGAATGTTTTCAGATGTGATTTCAGTGTCTCTCAAAAGAGATTGGACAAATTCGGCCTCAAAAAGGTTCTTCATAAGCTTCTTCTATTTGGAAATCTTCTAAAGCTCATCAACAGTCTTTTCTTTTAGAGACTTGGCCTCAGCAAGATCTAGACCAAACTGGGGTTCTCTTTCCTTCCGATTATTTTTATCCTCCATTCATTTGGATACTACCT
Organism: Viscum album; assembly: GCA_963277665.1. Taxonomy (NCBI): domain Eukaryota; kingdom Viridiplantae; phylum Streptophyta; class Magnoliopsida; order Santalales; family Viscaceae; genus Viscum; species Viscum album. The sequence goes on along the minus strand of OY728132.1, from coordinate 813,432,458 downwards.
CATCCGGATAGGCTTTCTGCTTCATGGGATTTGGAGGTGCAGTTTTAGATTCTTTGGCCTTAGGGGTTTCACCTTCAGCTTATACTTCCTTAAATTTTCTTTTCTTTCTAGCCTTGTTCGACGGTTCAGCCTCTTCTACATTCTTCAGAATGGATTCAGCCTCTTCCTCTGGTAAGTCATTGAATTCTCCTGTCTCCTTAGAAAAACCAACTTTCATCCTTTTGAGGGTATCATCACTGATTAACATTACATTGCAATTACTCATCTTGGAACTGCAAGGAATCTGGAAGGACTGAAGACAACGAACAATCAACTTGGAGAGTAGGGAAGGATACATGATTATATGTGCTCTCAAATTCCCATTCTTCATATTCTCTATCACAATGGGAATATACTTAATCAGATTGATGTTCCTTAGATTTACCAAAAATTGCAAGATATACATATCACTTATCTTCAGGGTGTCCTTGTCACCCTTTCTCGGTACGATAAAACCCTGAACCCACATCTCAAGGAACCGATCATTGGTAGACAAGTGAGAAATCTTTGCAGTCTTGAAATACGTAAGTCCAAGAATCTCCATAGATTTTACCTTGATAAAACTTCCTTGTACATCCGGTAATTTGTGAGATAACAATTCTACTTCTCCTTTATAGGATAACCCCAACAAGCTCACAGAATTAGTGTATGAAGGTGAATATGTTGTTCCATATCTTTTGAAGGAAAATTTTTCTCCGCCATCTTCCCTGAAAAAGAAAACTGATTCATAAAATTCTATCAGCTGATCTGGATACACCACATCATGTGCTCCTAACATTGATATAAAAATGCTTTCCAATCTATTAAGATTGATATTCTTTGAAATAGTTGAATCATACTTGTCGAAGAAGTTCAGATGGGCAAACCTCTCCCAGTATACTTTCCACTCCGAAATCGGCTTGATAGTAGACATATAATTAGAAGGAACTTCAATAGACATTCATAATTGAGAATCCTTTGAAATTATGGAACGAGTTTCTGAACTGGGGTAGAGCATAGACACACAAAAGCATGAAAATCGATGTGGGACAACCATCGGGGTCCCCCTTTATAGGGGTTTGAAGAGACCGTTCAATTTCCTATAAAAATCCAATGGCTAAGAATTATTCTGATCAGATCTGACGGTTGAAATGATATCTGCAAGGAAAAATTGGTAGGAACCGATCTTTTTTAGTTTTTAATGGAAAACATTCAGATTTAAGGAAACTAGAATCTGAGAATTTCTAAAATCAAAAGAAACTACCAGTAAGTAAAAGGTGATTAAAAAAACTCAAGAAAGAATAATACCTTTCGGATTGTCAAGAGAATTATTCGTATTGAGGAAAATTATTCTAAAAGGACATTAGATTCTGAAAAAACATGATTATGAAAAAATTTGAGTATGCATATCTTAATTAAGAAAATCTTCATTATGTAAATCTTCATTACAAAAATCTTCATTACGAAAATCTTCATTACAAAAATCGTCATTATTAGAAATATGAAAAACTCTATTATGAATAACATAAGAAACACTTCATTATGAAAAACATGAAAAACTACATTACAAAAAATATGAAACACTTCATTACAAAAAATATGAAAAACATCAGTACGAAAAATATGAAAAAATTCATTAAGGAAAATATGAAAAAAATTATTACGAAAAATATGAAAAAATTCATGATGAAAAATATGAAACACTTCATTCAAAAAATATGAAAAACATCATTATGAAAAATATTAAAAACATTATTACGAAAAATATAAAAAACCTCAATATGAAAAATATGAAAAACTTCATTATGAAAAATATAAAAATTTCCATTGTGAAAAATATAAAAAACATCATTAAAAAATATGAAACCCATATGAACAAATGTAATCCCCCTATAAAAAGAAGTTTATTACTGTAAGGATATTTGTTAAACAAAAAGATAATAAGGAATATTACCTTACGATTATCAATCCAAACTTCTGTTTGATGTATTTAAATATATCAGAGGGTAAATATTTTGTGAAAATATCAGCAAGTTGATCTTGTGTTCTGATAAATTGAAGAATGATATCTCTTTTTTGTGTGTGATCCCTCAGAAAGAGATGCCTAATGTCTATGTGATTTTCATGAGAGTGATGTGTAGGGTTTTTAATATGGTAAATGAAACTTGTATTATTACACAAAATTTTTGTTTTAGTAAAACTCATACCATAGTCTGTGAGTGTTTGTTACATCCACAACACTTGAGCACAAAAACTTCCAGCTGCTATATATTCCGCTTCAAAAGTGGAAAGTGCTAATGATTGTCGGTTTTTTCATGAACAAGAAACTAATGAATCTCCTATGAAATTTCATATTCTAGATGTACTCTTTCTATCCATTCTGCATCCAAAAAAGTCAGAATCTGGAAAACATTTTAAATAAAATCATGTCCAGAAGCATAAAAGAGTCCTAAATCCACGGTTCCCTTAAAGTAGTGAAAAATTTGTTTCACTTCCTTTAATGAGATTCCTTAGGATTGGATTGATATATTGCACATAAGAATGCTGAAAAAATTAAGTCTAGATGACTAGATGTATAGTAAAGTAGACTTTCTATCATACCTCTAATTGAAGTTTGATCTCCGGGATTCCGAGCATCATCAAGATCAAGTGTATTTGAGGTACCAATGGGAGTACTTATACTCTTAGTGTTGTCATATACAGACTTTTTAATAAGATATTTAATATACTTATGTTGGGATATATAGACCCCTTCTGGTTTTTGAGATCATTGAAAACCAAGAAAAAATGTTAACTCACCCATCATACTCATTTCAAACTCATATTTCATTAGATCCGCAAATGAATCAGCTAAACATTGCAGAGTTGAACCAAATATAATGTCATAAACATAATTTTGAACAATCGAAATATTTTTATTATCTTTCTTAATAAAAAGGGTTGGATCTGCATTTCTATTAACATAAATATTTTGAAGAAAAAATCATGTAAGCATACCATACCAAGCTCGAGGAGCTTGCTTAAGTCTATACAAAGAGTTGGTAAGTCTAAAAACATGATCAGGGTGTTTTGTATCTTCAAACTCAGGAGGTTGTACAACAAAGACTTCCTCTTTAACGTAACCATTCAGGAAAAGCACATTTCAAATTCATTTGAAAAAGTTTTAAATTGTTGAATGCAGTAAAGTCAAGTAAGATACGAAGAGAATCATGTCAAGTTATAGGAGAATATGTTTCTTCATAGTCTATTCCTTCTTGTTGATTATCGCCTTTAGAAACTAATCTAGTTTTATTTCTAAAAATGATTCCATTTTCATCACACTTATTTCTGAAGACCCATTTCTCTTCAATAACGGATGTTTCCTTAGGTATTTCAACCAAGGTCCAAACTTTATTCCTTTAAAATTCATTTATTTCATCTTGCATGGATTTAATCCAATCATCATCACCTAAAGCTCCATCAGTGATTTTTTGTTCTAATTGGGAAATGAATGCTAGATGTTCTACTTCATTTCCTAAGGATCATTTAGTCCTTACAGGTTGATTCACATCACCAATGATGCTATCACTATGAAGATTCTTTAGAAACACTGATTTGGGTTTTGTAAAACCTGTTCATCAATATAGGGTAGGAAATCTTCTGGGTTAAATGTTTCAGAAGTATCTTCTTGGACATTTTACTTATTAGAAGGATCTTCTAAAAAAGGTTGATCATCAGTTTTTTAAAATAGATCCGAAGATGTAGGTTGGGGTTTTTTAAGAACAAAAGGATCAATTTCATCAAATTTCACATGTACTGTCTCTTTAATAGTACAAGTGTGTTTATTGAAATATCTACATCCCTTTGAAGTTGTGGAGTAGCCTAAGAAAATTCATTCTTCAAATTTTGGTGCAAATTTATGTAGATTATCTTTAGTATTCACGATGAATACCTTGCAACCAAAAACCTTGAAGTAGAGAATTTTAGGTTTTCTACCATTCCATAACTCATATGCAGTTTTATTAAGAAAAGTTCTAATTAAAACTCGATTTATAGTATAAAAAAATGTACTTACATCTTCTACTGTAAAATGATTGTCTATAGAATTTTCACTCAACATGGTTCTAGTTATCTCTAGAAGAATTCTATTTCTACTTTCAACAACACCATTTTTTTAGGGTGTTCTTAGTGCTGAGAAGTAATGAGTAATTCCTTTTCTACTAGAAAAAGTTTCAAAATCTGAATTTTGAAATTCTCTACCATGATGACTCTGAATGTATTCAATGGAAGGTTTTACTCATTTTTAACTTGGGCTCTAAAACATTTGAAATAATAAAAAGTATCATATTTCGTTGCTAGAAAATAGACTGACGTAAATTTAGTGTAATCATTAACCAAGAAAAATACATAATACTTTTCCCCAATGCCTCTAGTTTATGTAGAAACAAAGAGATCCATATGCACTAACTGTAATCCAAATGTAGTTGAGACTTCACTGACTGATTTAAAACATGATTTATGTTTCTTTCAATATTGACTAGGGTCACAATCATTTGAAGAATCAATTATAATATCCTGTAAATCCTTAACTAATCTTTTATTTGAAATTTTTCATATGTTATTAACGTAATAATGTCTTAACCTTCTATTCCAAAACCCCGAATGATCTACCATTAAACTACGGAAAGGTCAATCTTGGCTTCTAAGGTCTTCTAAGTTTAGTGTGTAAACATTCAATTGGCTATGGGTAGAAAGAATAACCTCTTCCTTGTAATTGTATACTAAGAACAAGTCATTCAAAAAATTTAAAAGGTAACCTTCATCACATAATTAGATTATGCTAATGAAGTTGTGCTTAAGAACCTTAAAAAAACATTGTAAATCAAAGTTCTTCCAAGAAGAACAATGTTACATATACCAATAATTTCTCCCAAGCATTATCTCCAAAAGATACTCTTCCTCCTTTCGTCTTGATAATATTTTCAAAATTGTTTTTCTTACCAGTCATATGACAGGAACATCCACTATCCATGTACCATGTATTGTTATTGGTACTTTCTCTATTTTCATTAAAATAAGAAAATTAGAATTTTTTCGGAATCCAAACAATCTTGAATCCAAAAATCTCAGAAAGAAAAATTTTAGGCACCCACACCTTTTTAGAAAAATAGTCATTATAAAATTCTAAAGACTGGGTTTTGTTTAAGGAACAATTTTTTACCCAGTGTCCACCATACTGACAATTAGTGCATAAAGGAGCACATTGAGGAACAAAATATTTGTTACTAAAAAACAGTTTAGAACCATTATAACCAAAACTAGAACTATTCCCTAGAGGGCAGATTTGAGAATACATTTTATCAAAATTTTCTTTACCTAAGGTAAAGTTTGACAAACACTTCCTTAAGGAAAAAATATCAAATTTATATTTGATAAAAAAGTTCTTATCTTCCAAAACATTTGATCTTGAACTAGTGTTTTTCTCAAAAAAATTTTTCTTAAAAATTATGTTTTCTTGATCTTTAGAAAGTTTATTCTTCTCATAATTTACTTCCTCAAGTTTTTTAAAAATATTTTCAAAATCATCATTTTTCTCATCAAGATCATTAGAAAGATATAATATTTCCTTAGTAAGAATAGTATTCCTAGATTTTTCATTATCATGTTTTTTCTTGAGGATTGAATTCTCAATCTCAATGTGTTTGGAAAACCTATAAACTTCTTCATAGGAAGGTAAAGTATTATCTTAATCAGAAGATGATTATTCATCTGAAGAGTTATAAAATTTATCATTACTATAATTTTCATTTAAGGAGACATTGGTCATTGATTCAGCATTGTGTACCTTATCCATTAAGCAATGATTTTCAATAGGTAGTCTGTATATTAGACCAATATTCTTCTATCCAGAATAATCATAATATGAAGATTCATCTGAAGAGTCACCACCACTGGCACTCCAGGTGTCATTAGATTTCAATACTCTGTTAGCTTTATCCTTGTAATACTTCTTCCTATTTCACTCAAAATGCATTTCCTTTCTTTCTTTTCTCTTAAGAATTGGACAATCAGGTCTTATATGTCCAGCTCTCTTGCATTCATAACATGTGACTTCTGAATATTTCTTGTCTTTCTTTTCATTATTCTTGTATCTATATTGAAAATTCCTCTGTATGACTATCTTGTTCATCCTTCGAGAATGATTTGCTAATTTATTCTCTGAGGATTCACTTCCACTAGATTCGGAATGAATTATAACCTTCTTATACTTGGATCTAGTAACTCTCTCAAGAGTCTTATCTTTCATATGATTTTAAGTATTAGGAAAGGCAACGTGGTCATTCCCATTCTTCTTCTTTACATTATCATCATCTCTCTTCTTTTTAGTCTAATGTTTAAGAAGAGTTCCAAACAGTTCATCAAAGGAAATCTGAGTAACCTTTCAGTTCTCATCTATAGCTGTACTTTTGGATTCACACTCATTGGGAATGATGTCTTTGATATTATCAACAAGAGCTTCATCATCTAATCCTTCCTCACCAATTTATTGTAAACTATTCACAATAATCAGGAATATTTTTTTCACCTTACATATGGCTTCTTCCTATGTATATTTAAAGCCATGATATTCAGCTCTGTGCATGGATATTCCAGTTTCAATAACTTTGGAAATTCCAAAGTGAGTAACTTCAAGTTTCTTCCAAATACAATTTGATGCTTCACAAGATGAAATTTGGATATATATATTTCTACACATATAGAAAAGAAAAGTATTGTGTACCTTATAATTTAGTTGATATTCATGCTTTTCATGATTGGTAAAGGTACTAACTTCTTTATGGGGGATTTTTTATCCTCTAGTAATCATAACAAAGTTATCAACACCAGTATTGATAATGAAAGTCTTCATGTGATCTCTTCAGTACTCATAGTAATTTCCATCAAAGATAGGAGGTCCAGTTGGATTGAGATTGTTTATGGAACCAACATTTATTACTGCCATTTAAAGAAAATTATTTCCACAAAAACATGTTAATAGAAAAAGATTGTAAACAAGGAAAATATTCCCATGTATGGAAAATATAGAACAAGAGTATTCTAATCAAAAATGAATCTGAACTATATGATTCCAAAAAACTGATTCCGTGAAAAGAATGAGATGAATTCTCTTATAAATGTAATCATGAGATTAATTCATATTGAACCAATCCTTTGATACCAATTGTTGAGATGGTATGTGAGTATGATATACTCTATAATACAAAATGTTGGATCAAAATAATAGAGATACTAGGTAAAGTATCTAATGATTCTCAATATACAATAGGGGGTGAATTGTACACTTTTAAAAATTCCATTGGAACATTGAAAGTTTTTTATGTTTAACAATTATAAATAAGGTAATTCGTAAAACCTCTAGTTCTACACACTTGCATGATTCTGGAAATATGATTCCGAGAAAGTGATTCCAGAAAAGATGGTTCTGGAAAGGAAACATAATGAATGTTTACAACGATGAATATTCTATCTTAAAGCATATTGAATCTAACTAAATTAGAGTTCAATTATAATGAATTATAAGATAGTTATACTTTCCTTAACAATACAAACGAAACTGAAACCTTGTAACAAAATAAGTAACAAGTAGTAAATCTTTTAACACAAACAGAAGGGTTTCCGAAAACCATGGATAAAGGTCCCTTGATTTTTACTTTCTAGAATGTTTTCCTTACCCAAACAAGGGTAAGCCCTAAATATGAAAATTAGAGTCTATCTGGTTATCCTCGAAAGCCCTCAACATTAAGGTAGTCGTAACCTCTGTCTTCCTCAACAAGGAAGCTCTCAACTTCAAGGTAGTCAGAACCTCTAGCTTCCTCAGAAAGGAATCCATCAACTTCAAGGTAGTCAGCACCTCTGTCTTCCAATCCCCGAAAGCCCTTGATTGTAAACAATAACAATCCGAGTCACACAAAAAAAATATGAACCAGATGTTTAGTACGCACAAAGCATGAGAGTATCTCTCTCTTGAAATCACTTCAGCAACATGTAATCTCCAAATTGATTAACTTTTTGTGAGCTCTTTCAAATGAGCTCCTATTTATAGGAATGGCTTCAATGGTTGGATCCCTCCTCCAATGATCATATTTTTCCATGAATTTTGGAGGGTCCTGTATATGTGTCACTCAAACAATGATTAGTTAGTAACTAAATGCATGACATCGTTTTATATCAAAACTAGTGAAAGAAGAAATATGGTTACATAAGTAAAATCTAATATTCAGAATGTAAGAAAATATAAATGTTCAGAGTCTAAAAAAAATTTAATTCAGAGTCTATAATACAAGGATATTCGGATTCTGTTTTCTAGGAATTCAAAACCTAACTTCTATAGAATTCGAGACTATGAATTTCAAGGAAATTAAGAATCTGGATTCACAAGAATTCGGAACCAAAATGTACAATGTTCAGAGTCAGAGTTCATGAGAATTCAGAGTCAGAACTCATAAGAGTTTGGAGTCTGTATTCAGTGAACTTGGAGTCGGAACTAAGAAGTATTCATAACCGGAATTCGTATTCAGAATTCGGAGTCAGAACTAAGAAGAGTTCTTAACCAGAATTCGTAATCAGAATTCGGAGTCAGAACTCATAAGAGTTCTTATCCAGAATTCGTAATCATAATTTGGAGTCATATCTCATAAGAGTTAGTATCCAGAATTCATAATCAGAATTCAGATCCTAAAACAGAATGCTTCTTATCTATCTAATTATAGGATTCTGAGGTTTTGGTTTCAAACCGAATTTTACACTTAGAAAAATTATGATATGAACAATGAAAACATGGTAAGGGTAAATTTCCTTGGGAAAGGAAATTTTTCCTTATAGAAGTAAAACACAAGGTAAATTGAAATTTTCATCGGGATAAGGTGTTTTTGATTTTCAAAACAAGAAGGAATGGTAAAGTCACAAGGAAACATTAATGACTCAACAATCTCCCCCATGTATGAATGAATGGGAAACTCATAAGGAAAACCTTATTGACTCAACAGTGAGTAATAGAATACTCTGTAGGGACCCCAACCCACAAAGGAAAGACCAAAAAGTAGGGCCACTGTAACACCCCGAGATTTATGAAAAATATTCTTTTGTTTTAAGCTACACCAAAAGGAGCTTGCACAACATGCATCCTTGACTTGCCTTGCATTACACGCAATCGTGACCTTCCTCGATAGCGTGTGTAGTACGCAATACCGAGTTTCACTAAACAAAGATATGCTATTAAAATATTATTAAAACTAGCCATTATGAATAGTAATAACCACTTTTTGAAATTTTTAAAATTTTATTTTTCAAAATGGACTTCATTTTTGGATTCGGAATATCGAAATTAGCTTAGGGTGAAATTTTCGTACTTTTTGGATATCTTTCATTTTCTAATGAATAGTGAAAATTAATAAATTTTAATTAAAAACAACGTTTTTAATCGAAATAATTAATAGTGATAAATTATTTTGAGTGGTTTTAAAGTGTATTTAGAATATATTTTTACAATTTAATACAATTTTGTTCATTGGATGTAATTTCACAATTAAACCAGACATAAACAAGTGTCAATCTTTTGATAGTTATTATCTCTTAAGAACACGCTATTTGTTTTGACGACGGGAATTAATTTTTAAATTAATTAATGAAACTGATATGTTTTGAATTTGGTAAAATAGACATCATTTTTGAGTTCATAATATCAAATATAGCTTAGGCCTAATTTTTTGGTTTTTTCTGGAAACTTTCATTTTTTGATGAATAGTGAAACCACTAAGTGGTAGTTAAGAAAAATGAATTTTTCATAAAACATAATTTTACCGCTTCTGTGTGTGAAATCTCAAAAATCTGAGTGACTCGGTTGATGTGAGTAAGTAAAATGTGGTTCAATGAGATGAAAATAATTTTTGGTGAATAGTAACGTTTTACATTTATTTACCACGGTTAAAAGTAAATAGGGTAATTAAGGGTAAAAATGATATTATTATTACCCTAACACATGTCCTAATTCTATTGGATACGTTTAATTTGTGAGAAAACAACCTTAGAAATAAAAAATGACCATTTAGTCCCACTTGGATTAGATTAGGACATTTATTATTAATTTATTTAAAGAAGGGTTAAAATAGTTAAAATCACTATTTAATAACTAAATCATTTTTAATATATTGTTATACATAAGATAAATTCGACTATAAATATTCATTATAAATTTAAAAAGATTTCCTACATAATTATATTTTATTTGTAATTTTTAGACATTAATAAATTTAATTTATTTATGACACAATGATGATGCAGTAATTATCTTATTCATAAAATATCGACATAATTGATGTTATAAATACCCAAATAAATATAATTTGAGACTTTTTATTAATTCCACTAATTTTATAAGTTAATAAGACATGTTAGTATTGATTTAATTAACTTTTTTCGAACTAATCATTCTGTTATGATTTTCACAAAAATCAATTACTAAATAGTGTCGAAAGTGACATAAAATATTTTTTAAAACAAATATTATATTATTAATTGTTATTTTACTACTAAAAATCTAATGTTCGGCCAAATGACATAGATAAGGTTATATATATTAAAAATAAACATCTTGGGGTTCGTTTGTCTGATTATAGTAAGTTTATTAACCTTATAGTATAAGAACACAAGAAGACACGGTAAAAGTAAAATTATTTAACTTAATGTTAAATCTAAATGATAAGGTTAAAATAGGAACCTAAACTTGTCTAAAATCTATTGTATGAGAGGATTTAGACCCATCCCCACCTTAGCATCGAAATATATCAATTTTTAACTATTAAAAACAGAATTTGTGTTTATAATAAAATAATATTTTTAGATATTACAAAGGTGACCCTCTCCTCCCTTATAAAAGGGCACCTCCTCCCTCTCTTCCTCACACCACATTGATCCTTCAATCTCGGCCAAACCCAGCCCAATTATCTTCTCCATTTCCCTAGAAACATCCTAGAGGTTCTGGTCTTCTTCGAAGACCAATTTTAGATCCCTAAAAGGAGATCTCAAAGAGGCGCTTCAAAGAAGAGGTAATGTCCGTTACCGATTCTTTCAACTTTATTTCTTTTTCCACTTCTTCTTCTTCTTAGGTTGTTTAATTATGAAGTAATAACATCAATATCACTCATATAATTATATGTTATTATAAGTATGAAACAACCCTATTTCACCATCTATTCATCGTACGGAAAACGAAATCATTGCGCGTGCGTACGTACGGAATACCGTCTCCACGCTGTGGTGTATTCTATTTTCCACCACCACCTTACATGGATGGGTATAATGTTGAAAATAAACAAATATATATGATTATTTTAAAGTGGTATTAATTCTGAAATAGTATTCATACACTCCAATACAATTCCATGATCATGAGAACGATATCATCGCTCGTGCGTACGTACGGACTACCGTCTCAACGACGTGATGAGATTCATTTTCCACGTTAACCATTCAGGAATGATTATAAAGTATATATAGTAAGTAATCATGAAATATATGACATAATAATACTACTGTATTTATGTATATATATATTTATGTCATCTACTTAATTCCACTCAATTCAATAAGGAAACGAAAACAGCGTTCATGCGTACGTACGGCCTACCGTCTGCATGGACGGTGTATTTCATTCCATTTATCAATAAATTATATATATATATGTATATTTTGAATATATAATATATATAAATAATGTTTTACATTCTGTATTTAAGTAATCATGATCTAAGTAACCATATGAATAATTACAAGTTAAAACACGAAGGACAAATGAGACGATTTTACCCAAAACGCTACTTTAACATGAATTTACAAAATAACGGGTAATAAGTGAACCATATATGATATAATAACAATGAATATGATTCTGCAATAAGTCAATGACATTATTTAAATCATTATACAGGAGTTTCTGACACTTACAAAGCAAATCGGACCTAAGGTAAGGGAAAATCTCGCAATCTCAATTTATATCCGAGATTGTCTATACTTCAGAATTTACTGGGGAATATTTATCATCCAAATCCATGTTTCCTAAATATTTAATATTTATATCCTTCTATAGTAGTTTATATCCAATTTTACCCTTTGGTGAGTTTTTAGTAAAATATATGAAAGAAATCCTTTGTCATTTTTCGTACGAGTTACTTTTTGACTTTTCCGAAAAAAGTATGAGAAGAATGTTTTTTTCAACTTATACAGCATGAATGTATTTTTAAAAAATTATTTCTAAGAAGCTTCCATTACAAGTTTTCATGTTTATTTTTAATCAACTACTTTTAGTTTAAAATTGTATGACATGTTAAGAAAGGAAAAATGTTTTTGAAGTAGAAAGGATATTTTCCTCAAGAATGGAGTTTCAAGAGTTTTATCAAAATTATTTTCCATCTAAGATAATATAGGGTTCAATTTTTATCCCTATTATTACATGGATTTGATTATGTTGTGATGGAAATATTTTTATGAATTCCTTTATCTTATATGAATTGTTTTATGATGTCACGATGTTTAAGATTCCCATTTTTATTACATGGGTTATTCTATGATGTATGGTTTATGATTTTGTGGCAAACATAAGAATGATTTCATTATGAGATGGGTGGGACCTATATCTCCCTCCAATGCATTGTGTAAATATTTTATATCTCATGAGATAGACATGGCTGGAACGGCAGGTTAAACCGGTTCGGTGAAGCAGGACTGAAATGAGGAGTGAACTCGGTTTAGAAATGGACTTTGTCCACTAAGATAGTCTAGGAAATGAGTCTTGACTAATAAGAAATGATTCTATATGATTATGTGTGTATGCCACAAAGTTTCATGATTTAAGTTATGATTATTGGGATTACATTTCACTACTATGATTTATCCCATGTTATGATATTATGATCTGTTTTGCAGGTTAAGATTTCCAAAATGTTATGTTCTTATGAATATGATGTGATTGATATTTCTTTTTTTTACCCTTACTAAGTATTTGAGCTCACCCATTTATGTTTTCCTTTCCCCAGGATATAAAGAAAGGTTTTAGGTACAAAAAAGGGAAGATCTTTATGGGAGATGTTGAAGATCTTTCACCACGATTAGAAGATTATATTCCGAGTTTCCAAAGGCACTAAACTATTACGGTCCTTGTCTGTGTGTTTTGGTAATGTACTAAGTATTCCTCAAAAGTAATGTAATGTCCATGTACGTTAAGCCTAGGGTCTCTACAGTTGGTATTAGAGGAAAGGTTTATTCAACCTTTGGAAACTAGGATGCGAGAACTTTAATGAGATCCCTAGAGATATTTCTAAGGCATGTCTAGGGATGTCCCTAAGGTTATGTATATGTATAGGTTATAGTACTAGAATTATGGTAACCTAAGATGTTAGATATTGAAGGTACTCCCCATTTATAATGTTGTTTTCCCTAGCGTGATTTTTGCATCTCACACTATTCTTTTTGGGTTTTAGACGATGGCTGGAACGCGAAGGAACCGTGTTGATCAATGAAATGGACAATGCAATGATTGTCCTCTTGAACAAACAAATGTTATGGGAGATGGAGCCAAAAATCTTATTGCTATACTTACACAAGCTATGAATCATTCTGGACTTCCAAATGAGCTGAGAAGGGAACAATATTCTTTTGAGTCCTTCATGAGGCAACGTCCACCTTCTTTTAGTGGGTCTTCTGATCCACTTGTTGCTGAACAATGGATCGGTACTAGTGAAAAGATATTTTCAGTTCTTCAATGTTATGAACATGATAAAGTCATCTTAGCAGTGTATCCTTTGGAAGGTGATGCTGATCAGTGGTGAAATCTTATCAAGAATACGAGGCCAGGAGATGAAATTGAGTCCTTGTAATGGGACGAGTTCAAGAACTTATTTTTCAATATGTACTTCCCTCATATTCTTCGAAGAAAGATGGAGAAGGAGTTTCTTGAACTAAAGCAAAAGGATGATGAATCTGTTGGTATATACGAAGCGAATTTTACAAGGCTTGCAAGGTATGCATCTGGATTTATCATCCAACCTGAAAGTAAAGTTGATCGATTCTTCAGTGGCTTAAAACCAAATCTTCGAAGGGCGTTAGATATAAGAGACTTCAGTAGCTATGAAGAAATTGTGCATTGTTATATCAAGGTAGAAATGGAAGTTGGTGTTACATATCCATCTCATGGTTTTGACAAGAAATGAAAGATAGAGTTCAAGGAGAAATCTAAGAATAATGGTGAAAAGAAGATGAATGTTTCCTTATGCTTAAAGTGTGGAAAGAAGCATGGTGGAGAATGTCTTAAAGGGACTAGAAAATGTTTTAAGTGTGGAAAAGAAGGTCATCGAGCAGCTGAGTGTCGATGTAATGGAAAAAGGGTTTCTAATGATGTGAATAAAGAAAAGGATGCAGAGAATGTACCACCAACACTTCAATGCTTCATGTGTTAGGAACTGGGGCATTATGCTAATAAATTCCCTAATCCAAGGGTTAGTGATGATCTACATGAGAAACCACTTAAGGCAAAGGGCAAAGGGAAGTCACATGAGATCACTATTGGTGATGTTGAATATGAAAATGATGTGGTGGAATGATTAAGTGTTTATGTAATGGGATTCCAAAAGAATGTTGTATATAGTATCGTGGAATATTGGAATATTTATGTATTGGTCTATTGTGGTTTTCAATAATTTTATGGTACCGGTAACCATGGAAAGTGATTAATATATTTTTGAAAAAAAAGATGATATGCGCATAATGAAGGGATATGGAGAAAATTAAATGTTTTATAGTATTCATGAGCTCATGACTGATATAATGAAATAGTTATATCATGGTTTGAGTATGTAGAATTTTGGGGTTTTGGTATGTGGAAAGAGTAAACTTTTGATAGTACTCATGTTTTCACTAAGATTCAATGGGTATTCATTTTTCAAGAGAATACATGATTAAGGCCTTCGAATTTTTAGAATGTGACCAACAAGACATATCTCATGATATATGGGAATCAACGATGGTATTAACATGCTTGTTATATGAACTCTTTGGTAATCGTTTTCACTATAATATGAGATTGGACAATAGTATTTTGGATAAGACTAACGATTGGAAAGGATTATGTTGGACATAAGTTAGTATTGTTTATGGAAATAACTTTTTTTCAATATTATTGATGAGATGTTATAGTAATATAGGTATAGAAAAAGGACAACCTGCAGGACGAGCGACATCCCATCGTGTTGGACAAAGATGTGGGAATCGAACCCATAACTGAAATGAGGCTGGCCTTTATCGCCTACCACTGGCCTACAGGAAGTCCCTGGTTAGTAGGAAATAGTTTTAATTTATAACACGGTATGATATATGAAGTATATGTTCATTTTTGGAATCGTATATGATTAACCTCACCATATATGGACTTATGTGAATTTGATAACTTTTGCTAACCTTTTGTTTGAAATAGATGGAATAACCCATCATTATATCACATGATCTATTAACACTTCATGAATAACAAATTCAACTTCATTTCTTTAAGAGATAAAGTGGAAATTGTTCAAAGCACGAACAATAGTGAGATTGTACAAAAATAAAGGAAGTATTTATTCTAATTCAAATTCTTCAACTTTAGGGAAATGATCTTGAAAACCAAAAATGACGTCCTAGTGCTCTTATATCTGATGAATCAGATGTTACCTTAGATCATCACAAATTCATGGCTTTGTGATTGCTGGCTTTTCCATAGCCATGTTCTCTACCACTCTCCCTCAGAACATGATGGTTAGATTTCTCTTCCATATCCACATTTTCACCTATGTGGAAACCCAGTGATTAGTTTATTTGGGTAACCGTTACATTTCATACTTTTGTTTTTAAAGATTGGTTTTGGTATTCCTTTTTACGATATGGGTTTCTATTAAAGAAACTTTCGAGTAGTAAACCATTTATAACCCCGACGAATTTCGAGGTCAAAATTCATTTTTAGGGGGGTAGAATGTAACTCCCCGAGATTTTATGAAAAATATTCTTGTGTTGTACGCTACACCAAAAGGAGCTTGCACAACACACATCCTCGACTTGCATTTCATTACACGCAATCACGACCTTCCTTGATAGCGTGTGTAGTACGCAATACATAGTTTCACTAAACAACGATATGCTATTAAAATATTATTAAAACTAGCCATTATGAATAGTAATAACCACTTTTTGAAATTTTGAGAATTTTATTTTTCAAAATGGACTTCATTTTTGGATTCAGAATATCGAAATTAGCATAGGGTAAAATTTTGGTACTTTTCAGATAACTTTCATTTTCTGATGAATAGTGAAAATTATTAAATTTTAATTAAAAACAACCTTTTTAATCAAAATAATTAATACTAATAAATTATTTTTAGTGGTTTTAAAGTATATTTAGAATATATTTTTACAATTTAATACAATTTTTTTCATTGGATGTAATTTCACATTTAAACCAGACATAAACAAGTGTCAATCTTTTGATAGTTATTATCTCTTAAGAACACGCTATTTGTTTTGACGACGAAAATTAATTTTTAAATTCCTTAATGCAACTGATATGTTTTTAATTTGGTAAAATAGACATTATTTTTGAGTTCTTAATATCAAATATAGCTTAGGTCTAATTTTTTGTATTTTTCTGGAAACTTTCATTTTTTGATGAATAGTGAAACCACTAAGTGGTAGTTAAGAAAAATGAATTTTTCATAAAACATAATTTTACCGCTTCTGTGAGTGAAATCTCAAAAATCTGAGAGACATGGTTGATGTCAGTAAGTAAAATGTGCTTCAATGAGATGAAAACAATTTTTGGTGAATAGTAACTTTTTACTTTTATTTACCACGGTTAAAAGTAAATAGGGTAATTAAAGGTAAAAATGATATTATTATTACCCTAACACATGTCATAATTCTATTGGATAAATGTAATTCGACCAAAAATAACCTTAGGAATAAAATATGACTATTTAGGCCCACATGGATTAGATTAGGACATTTATTATTAATTTATTTAAAGAAGGGTTAAAATAGTTAAAATCAAAGTTTAATAACTAAATAATTTCTAATATAGGGTTATACATAAGATAAATTCGACTATAAATATTCATTAGAAAGATAAAAAGATTTCCTACATAATGATATTTTATTTGTAATTTTTAGACATTAAAAAATATAATTTATTTATGACACAAAGATGATGCAGTAATTATCTTATTAATAAAATATTGACATAATTGATGTTATAAATACCCAAATAAATATAATTTGAGAATTTTTATTAATTCCACTGATTTTTTATGTAAATATTACATGTTAGTATTTATTTAATTAACTTTTTTCGAACTAATAATTCTGTTATGATTTTCACAAAAATCAATTACTAAATAGTGTCAAAATTGACATAAAATAGTTTTTAAAACAAATATTATATTATTAATGGTTATTTTATTCCTAAAAATATAATGTTCGGCCAACTGACTTAGATAAGGTTATATATATTAATGATAAACAACTTGGGGTTCGTTTGGCTGATTATAGTAAGTTTATTAACCTTATAGTATAAGAACACAAGAAGACACGGTAAAAGTAAAATTATTTAACTTAATGTTAAATCGAAATGATAAGGTTAAAATATGAACCTAGACTTGACTAAATTATATTGGATGAGAGGATTTTGACCCATCCCCACCTTAGATTCGAAATATATCGATTTTGAACTATTAAAAACCGAATTTTACTTTATAATAAAATAATATTTTTAGTTATTCCAAAGGTGCCCCTCTCCTCCCTTATAAAAGGGCACCTCCTCCCTCTCTTCCTCACACCTCTTTGAGCCTTCATGCTCGGAAAACCCCTGAAAAATCGTCTTATACACTTCCCTAGAAACATCCTAGAGGTTATATTCTTCTTCAAAGACAAATTTTAGTGCCCTAAAAGGAGATCTCAAAGAGGCGCTTCAAAGAAGAGGTAATGTCTGTTATCGATTCTTTCAACTTTATTTCTTCTTCCACTTATTCCTCTTAGGTTGTTTTTTATGAAGTAATAACATCAGTATCACTCATATACTGATATGTTATTATAATTATGAAACAAACCTATTTCACCATATATCCATCCTACGGAAAAAGAAATCACCGCGCGTGCGTACGTACGGAATACCATCTCCACGCCGTGGTGTAATCTATTTTCCACCACCACCTTACATGGATGGGAATAATGGTGCAAATGAACAACTATATATGATTATTGTAAAGTGGTATTAATTCTGAAATAGTATTCATACACTCCAATACAATTCCACAATCATGAGAACGATATCATCGCTCGTGCGTACGTACGGACTATCGTCTCCACGACGTGATGAGATTCATTCTCCACATTAACCATTCATGAATGATTATAAAGTGTATATAATAAGTAATCATTAAATATATGACATATTAATACTACGGGATTTATTTATATATATATATATATTTATGTCATCTACTTAATTCCACTCAATTCAATAAGTAAACGAAAACAACGTTCATGCGTACGTACGGCCTACCGTCTCCATGAACAGTGTATTTATTTCCATTTATCGTTCCATTATATATAAGTATATTATGAATATATAAAATATATAAATAATGTTTTACATTATGGATTTAAGTAATCATGATCTAAGTAACCATATGAATAATTACAAGTTAAAACACCAACGACAAATGAGACGATTTTACCCAAAACGCTACTTTAACTTGAATTTACAAAAGAACCGGCAATAAGTGAACCATATATGATATAATAAAAATGAATATGATTATGTAATAAGTAAATGACATTATTTAAATCATTATACAGGAGGTTCAGACACTTACGAAGAAAATCGGACCTAAGGTAAGGGAAAATCTCGCAATCTCAATTTTTATCCGAGATTGTTTATACTTCAGAATTTGCTGGGGAATATTTATCATCCAAATCCATGTTTCCTAAATATGTAATATTTATATCCTTCTACAGTAGTTTATATCCAATTTTACCCTTCTGTGAGTTTTTAGTAAAATATATGAAATGAATCTTTTTTTGTTTTTTTGTACGAGGTACTTTTTGACTTTTCCAAAAAAACTACGAGAATAATGTTTTTTTTAACTTATAAGACATGAATGGATTTTTAAAACATTATTTCCAAGAAGCTTCCATTACAAGTTTTCATGTTCATTTTTAGTCAACTTCTTTTAGTTTAAAATTGTATGACATGTTAATAAAGGAAAAATGTTTTTGAAGTAGAAAGGATATTTTCCTCAAGAATGGAGTTTCAAGAGTTTTATCAAAATTGTTTTCCATCTAAGATAATATAGGGTTCTGTTTTTATCCCTATTATTACATGGATTTGATTATGTTGTGAAGGAAATATTTTTATGAATTCCTTTATCTTATATGAATTGTTTTATGATGTCACGATGTTTATGATTCCCAATTTTTTACATGGGTTATGCTATAATATATGGTGTATGATTTTGTGGCACACATAAGAATGATTTCGTTATGAGATGGGTGGGACCTATATCTCCCTCCCATGAATTGGGTAAAGATTTTATATCTCATGAGATAGGCATGGCTAGAACGGCAGGTTAAACCGGTTCAGTGAAGCAGGACTGAAACGAGGAGTGAACTCAGTTCAGAAATGGACTTTGTCCACTAAGATAGTCTTGGAAAGGAGTCTTGACTAATAAGAAATGACTCTCTATGATTGTGTGTGTATGCCCCAAGTTTCATGATTTAAGATATGATTATTGGGATTACATTTCACTACTATGATTTATCCCATGTTATGATATTATGATCTGTTTTGCAGGTTATGATTTCCAAAATGTTATGTTCTTATGAATATGATGTGATTGATATTTCTTTTGTTTACCCATACTGAGCATTTGAGATAACCCTTTTATGTTTTCATTTCCCCAGGATATAAAGAAAGGTTTTAGGTAAGAAAAAAAGGGAAGATCTTTATGGGAGATTTTGAAGATCTTTCACTACGATTAGAAGATTTTATTCCGAGTTTCCAAAGACACTAAACTATTACGGTCCTTGTGTGTGTGTTTTTGTAAAGTACTAAGTATTCCGCAAAAGTAATGTAATGTCCATGTATGTTAAGCCTAGGGTGTCTACATCCACACAGAAATATCACACAATAAAATCATATAGAAAAGACATATCACACCAGGTATAACGCAAAGTATAGAATGTAAGATTGTTATGTGTAGAGATGATTCATCTTGTACTATTGAGGGACTCATCCATGATGAGCCATTGATGTCTGCTCAGCTAATGGACCACATCTATCCACTCATCTATTGAGCCACTATGGCATGCTCATATAATAAACCACTGAGTTATTCTCGTCTGATGAACCACTAAGGTATGCTCGTTTGCTGAACCACTGACATAAGCTCATCGGTTGAACCACTCAGGTATGCTCATCTCCTAAACCATTGAGGTGCGTTCATTGGTTGTGCCTCCAATGTACACTCATCTTCCAAACTGCTGAGGTACGCTTTTCTACTATACCACTAAGGTCCTTTCATCTATTGAACCATAGAGGTCCACTCCACTACTACACCATTGATGTATGCTCGTCTGTTGGACCACTGAGGTCTACTCGTCATATCCTTCATTTCACAACCAGACAAATGATTACCACTCTCAATTTCAATTGATTCCAAGAGAATCTACTCCTCAATCCATCAGTCATATATGAATTGTCATAGAATCTCACATAGTGTATTCCCAAAGGGGCATCTTATCGCAAGGGTCCCAACACCCAAGACAGTGTGTCAGTCGGACACCCAGTCTGAATGATATTGGCATCTTTGTAAATAGGTGTTGGTTGCATCTGGGCATGGTCTGATCCAATCGAACAAACCTATCCAACCTAGCATGGGGGTCCCATATGACCCAACCATTTTCGGCCGAAATGACCTAACCTGGTTCGGTCTAGCCAACCTAGTCTGAAATGACCACAGGGTCCATCACATTAGGCCTTGCTGGACACAGCCATGTTCGGTCTTGGGTCCAGCCCACCGAGTCACCCAGTGACATAGATTCATCCGATCCGGCCTGCACTAGTGGGCCGATTCGGTCCATAGCCCGGGCTGCCCATCTACCCGGTCCTCCCCAATCAGCCCAGCCCACAAAGGCGGGCCAACTTGCTCCCATACTAGACACCCAAGGCATCTATGGCATGAATCCCCATAGTCATATGACGCCGGCCACCCCCTTCTTACATGCAGTCCAATTAGAAATGCATTCCACATGCTCGTTGTAGCCCGCAGACAAGGGATACTCCTCCAAGGTGGAACCCAAGTGGGGTCGTTTTTTCCACACCGCCATTGGTGTCTTCTGCGGGCCATCAGAACTGCTCTGGCGGTTTGATTCTTTAACTGTCCCTTCCCTTGAACTTGTTAGGTTTCCTAAATCCTTGTTACGGCCTCAAGGTCACCTTGTCGTCGATTTGGGGGTTTAGTCATGAATAAGACACAAATACCCAGATGGGAGAAACCATCCTTTGTTCAGGTCATCTTAGATTTGTGCCCACTAGAATAACACTGATCATATTAATAAATCACCATGATTTCAATCCCATTATCAATTAGGAACAAAAACATCCCAAACCCACATGGAAAATCTATCCCCAGATAATCTTGATAGAGAGTTGGTCCACATTCTCCATTTAGTGGGGAGACAGGTGGGGTAACAGTTCACTAAGTATTTAATCCCCTACCTGTTATATAATTGTTGGTCGATAATGAATGAGATCCCTCACCTCCATTATCTGTTCTTAATCTAGATCCCCCCATCGCTATAAATTCTTCAATGGATGGAATAATATTCACTTTTCATTCATCGTTTCTACCCACCAAAGCCTTAGAGAAATCCCACGATTGTGCCATCAATACTACATTGCTTGTTTCACTATTAATTGATGAAACATGAATTAGTGTTTTTGTTATGATGTTTTGCAAAATCGTTACGCTGACTCAATAATTAGGTTCATTAATGAGATTTATTGTCACCATGTCGATGCACTAAATTTCTATCATTCCACTTCTTAACAATTAAGAAAAAAATAGAATATCTTTTTATGTTATTGTATTTCTCCTACAAAAAGTCATAAAATTAACATTCTTTCTTGTCCAGTGTTATTCGAGGTTAGGCTCTGTCTAAGAAAAACATGCCCCCATGTGCTCAAAAGTACTCTTAGATTTCCAATCTGAGTTACCATTTAGAATATATTAGGATTTGGAAATAAAATAATCATTAATTAATAATTTTTTTAGGGCCCAAAAATATTTCACAATTAGCCCGCGCTAGCTAATATTAGGCCCTTCCTAGAAAAATTCCGAAAATATAAGTTCAACGATGCCCTCAGGATTTTTTATCTAGGAACTGGTTTTAAAATTAAAAAAACCCATTAATCATTTATTTATTGAACCTTAAAAAAGTTTAAAAATACATTATGTCTACTCCAGGCCTCAGAATTATGTGCCTTCTCAGAGCCTGGTCTTGAAATAATGCAATTTAGTTTTTTAAGAGAAATCATGAAATTCAAGGGTATTATAATAAAGATATCTTTAAATGAAATAAATAATTAATAAATCTATATCAGGGAATTTTAATTCATATAATTACTATTTTAATTCATATAGATAATATAATATAAAATTTTCCATGAAAATTTCATTTTTCAAAAAACCACTTTTTGTTACACTTGTTGATCTCATTTGAAAAAAAACTTCTAACTATGTGAATTGAATTTGATTAAATGGATTACACAATTGGAATAATAATATTTATATTATATAATAAGGTTAACTTAATTTTTTTGTCAGGATGAATAGTTAAAATAGTAAAAAAATAGTTACTGTGGTAAAAAATATTAAATAGAACAAGTGAGTAACCTTGTATGTAAAGCGGCTAAAAAAACTAAAAAATGTTTAATTTGAGTTTTATAGGTGTGGGTTATAAATATATCTCTTAAAACCCATTATTTTTAAATTTTTAGGCACTAGGATTGAGATTGACTTCGGGTAATTGAATAGTTTGGGGGTATTTATAAAAATGAAACTTCTCTTCGTTTGTAAAAGGGAACCCCATACTGTCACTTATTCAGAGATATAAATATATTTGGATTGAATAAAATCAACATAATTCACTCAAAAAAATCCTTATAAACATTCTATATAATAGTTAATTCCAAAAATACCAACCATTGTTTCTTTAATAAGAGATCCAATGGAGGTTCTCCTATGGAAACGTGATCATCTTCCCCAAGATCCTTCTTTTTTTACTTCTTTTTCTATCATAAATTATGTATTTAAATTTACAATATAAGAAAAATATTATCATAAATATTATGAAATTATGATATGTTTATGGAATAATATTAATCCATATTTTCTTCCATCAAATGGAAAATTCAACTATCGATCATATATATGAAGATTTACCTCCTCATGAACAGATGTAATTCATTTTCCATAACAACATCACTTTTTATTAAAAATAAGATATTTAATGATTATATAAAATATTCATGAATTATTTATAATTACATAAAATTATCATATAATATATCCACTTACCTAAACATCCATTGAAAAAATTATTAAATAGTTCATGAGTACGGTAGAGTACCGCCTCACTTATATACATGATTTATTTTTTTATTACCACATCACAATGATGGAATATGTAAGTGTATGTAATGAAGTAATTTTATATTTATAATATAAATATCATTTTGAGAATTGAAAATAAAACAACCCATATTTCAATCATGATCATTGAAAAATGGAAATCTTACTCATGTTTCCCTATAGTCTACCTTCTTCAGGATTGCAACGTAGTTTTTTTTCAAAACAATATTTCGTGGTTGGTTTTATAAAAATTTATAATTAATGTATAAAAATTGTAATTATTTCACTAATATTATTATAAATATTATGTAATAATAGTGACATTGACCATTGTTGACACATCGATTCCTTTCTCTAATTATGGACTAAGCGTTCTAAAAACACCAAATGTGGACATATCTGATTAAGTAATTAAATAAATAATCAAAATAATAAAACTAAATGTTTTTAGTAAAGTGGGTTTAATATGTAGTTGTTATGAAGAAATATTATAATTGATAAAAATTTACTATATAGTTGTTAAAAGACATAAATGAGAAATCTTGGACTCGAGGTACTGTGTCATCTCAAAACATCATTCTTTGAGACACCTATTTTTGAATGCCAAAAATTTATTTTAAATGTAGTATATAATTCACCTATACATATTATATCATTAAAACTTCATAAATTATGGTATTTTAAGTTATAATTCAAATAATTCATTCAATTTATATTATGACTCAAAATTTTCCAAAGGGGAAATGATTTATGTTTTAATCTCATTTTAATCAGGATTGTTTATACATGAATTTCCATTATCGAAATTTAGCTGAGAGTTTCAAAATAATACTATTTCATTTTCTTCCAATTTTTTATTGATGAAATTATCAAGTAATAGTATCGTTTTCTCCTATTTCAAACTAAATATTATTGAGAAAATGTTTTTAAGAAATGCTGACATCATTTCTCTCTTCATTAAAAAAATAAATTTTCAAACATATCCATGTTATATCCAAAAGATTTAATGACTTTTTTTAATTTCCAAAAATATTTGTGTAATAAATTTTTACCCATGTTTAAATTTTTTACAAAATAGTATTTGAGGAATCTTTGTTTGATTCTCCAAATGAGCCACTTTCTAACCATTTTATAGCAATGTCAAATTAATGTTTCTTTTAACTTATACAACATTTATAGTATTACCTGCCATAGTAAACAGTAATCTATTTGTTTCGTATAATATAATTTAATATTTTTATTTTTTAATAATATTGTTTATATAATATTCTTGATTTTTTTTGATTTTCAATAGTGATTTTCAATGTCGATATTTTACTTTCTTCATGAATGTTTTAAAATATTTTTAAAATAATTTATATTCAACCACAAAATAAACCTATAATGTTATGGAATAGTTTTAATTTTTGTATATATGAATCTATCATATATTCCTAGCTCACTATCAATTCCATTTATGGTGAAATATTTAACTTATGATCATTTATAAAATTCATTCTTTAAGAAATGTCTATTGATTATGATATGTTGTATGATTATAAAACCCATATTATTAACATGGGTAATTATTATTTTTATGACTTATGTTGTATTTTTTATTTGGAACATATATTCATGTACACGATGTGAATGTGAGAATTTTGAATGGATTTATATAGCCCTATAATGAATTGGGTAATATTTTAGTCCCATGAGATATAATTTACTGGATTAGGAACTAAACCTAATTCATTATGGGGCTCTATCTGTAATGTGATGTTGTCTCAGTGGTCCGACTTCACTTATTTTTATGTCATGTTTTATGTTTCTTCCAAATTTCTTATGATTATATGATCTTATAATTAAATGTTCTTTTTTTACTCTCCCATTCGATTACTCTTGAGACTTATCTTTTATGATATCATGTTATACCGTTGATTCACACATTATGTTTTCTTGTTATGTTTATTCCATTAATAGAGTTTTTAGAGGACCCTATTTTGTATAAGAATTCCCCATATTATCTTTGAGCGTTTTTGGAGATTAAAATAATTTATAATCTCATTATAGTGATTAAAAATTAAGATGTGTTATATTAGCCTTTTTTCATGTACTGTGACCCTATTCTTCCAAATAAACTAGGCCTCATGATCTTTGGGTTTTAGCTAATCGATGTTTATGTAAAAAAGCAATCATTAATATGTGTAAAATGTTTTTATCATTATAGTTTGTATCAGAAAAATGTCTAGTAATTTTTTTTTGAATAGGATTATAAAACATTATTGAAAGAATTAGTGGTAAAACTAAACATATAAAAACATCCCCATTGTTTCGTAATATATAATAAAAGTGGTTTCCAAGAAAATAAATTCCTTTCTGGAAACTACAAGTGGATGTGGATCTATCATAGTCATACATAGGGGTAATAAAATTAAAAATAACACATTAATCTAGACATTATTGATAATTATTGTAAGAAAATATGGCTTATTACACACCTGGTTTGACACTACCAGGATATATGATTTATAAATTCACAAAACTATTTATAAACCATTATAATGAACTTGAAAAAAAAATCAGTTTAGAAAACCTTATAGGAAAATGAACTATAAATAACCTAGACTCAATAATAGAGAATCAGAAGTCAGAATATACTAATATTTTATAAATTATTATTTATATGTTTAAAATTTTTCTATTTATTTGTTAATTTATCCTTATCAGGTTTCTTTCTTTTTAGCTAATCATGGGAAATGAGAGAAATTATTCCAACAACCAACGTGATGGGAGATGTAATGGTTTTCCTAATCAAATATCTAACCAAATAGGAATAATATATAGACACCTTGGTATCATTATAAATGAGTTATCTATAACTTTTATTAACAATAGTAACATAGTTGAATTTCCCAATACATCAATTAATAGAAGGTTAGCGTCTTATATATGTTCATGGGTTAAACATGATAATGAAAAAATATTAAATTTCCTATATATGAAAAATATGCAAAGAGGTACCATGAAAATTTATTTTAGGGAATTGGATAGTGATTTTTGAGTGTAAAATGAGGGCATAATGAAACATCATGAGATTCTAAAATGAAACATCATGCACAATATCAGACAATATAGGCCACATCGAGCTTAACGAAATGACTATATATTATTAATTAAATTTGATAGTTATCAACCCACTCTTGGAATAATTGGAATGATTTAGAATAATCAAGTTATGAAAATATAGGTTAAATATTTTTTAAAAATTAACTCATTGGTAAAAAATAAATTATAAATTAAAATTAAAATCAATTGAATAAAAAGCCTCCTTTATATTAAAAAAATTATCTCCATAAAGAAATTTTATTCGAATAAATTAATTTAATCACTATTAGTAAAATATATCTATAAAATTTATATTTTATATATTCAATAAAAAAAATTTCATTCATTCGATAATTTTGATTGGTTTACAGTAAGAATATTTCATATTTTATGTATAAGGGTTATATTTTTCTAGAAGAAAATTTTCCACCCTTTATTGGTAAAACTATTTTAAATATAAATCATTAAAAAATTATAAATATATTTTAATCTAATAAACTATTATTTTAATATTTTAATGTAAAATTTATCTTAGGTTTAATAAATATAATTTTTTTGATAATTTTTTATTATATTAAAAAAGAGTGAAACAGATTGCATTTTAATTGAAAGCATCATTTTATTCGAATTTATTTATATAGTAAAATTATTTTTTAAGTTGGTTTTAATATATAATTAGTTAAATAATACAAAAAAATACAATTTATGTCATTGTAATCAATTTCACATTTTAATTTTATATAAAAATATTTCAATCATTGGAAATTTTCACATAAAAAACTAACTTTTTCATTGAATTTGTGGGATTCAATTTGAATATAATTTTTCAAATTATGTGAACTAAATTATGTAAAATTTATTCTATATTTAGAATCATAAGTTGAATATTATTTTTTTGAGATCAATTTAAATTTTAGGTAAAAATATTTACCATTATTAAAAAATTAATTACCATAATATAAGTAAAATAATGACAAGGGATAATGTCAAAGGGTAAAATATTAACATAAAAACTACACATTTAATGTGTTTTAGGAGTATTTATAGACCCTAACCAGTAATTACAACATTAATTATCAAAAAAATTATTCTAAAATAATTTCTCCCAAATGTGGCTGACCTTAAATATAAAATTATCATTATTTAATCACTAAATCCCACTTAACGTAGAGTATAAATACCACCCTCCCCAACCGATTTCAAATAGAAAGCCTTGTAGCACTACAAATATCTTACCAAAACACTCCAAATCACCCTGAAAACATCCAATTTATTCTTTTATAATGAAAATTCCAAATCCTAGGTCATCAAGGGTTCCTTCAAGGAGGTTATTTCCAAGAGAAAAGTTTCTCAAACCACCTCTCTTGTTTTCTTTTATTCTTCTATTTTATCCTCACCAACATCATCCATCAAGTTAGGATTAGTAAAAAACAATTTATATACATGAGAATTTTGTTTCTAATATAATATCTCATATGAATTTAAATTTTCATCTTCTTCTAATCATAGAAACAAAACCATTTTCCAAATTATGGAGGTTTATCTTTTATGTGGATACTGATATTTCATTTTCCAATACCACCATAAAGGCTGGTCATAATAGTATAATTAATCTAATATAAGTTTTAAATGGGTATTTTATAAAACATTTAATAATTTTTAATAAATATTCATACCAAATATTAAATAATACGAAACTAGTTCATGGTGTTCAGAAAAGGTGAAAAAAATACACTAAACATTTATCATTAATGTTTTATCTATCGAATAATCCTATAATAAGAAATAAAACAATTATATAGGATCATTAATACTTTTGGAAGTTCATTGATACTAAATAATTTAGATTTTGGATTTGAATGCCAATTTTACAAGGATATACATATTCCTACACAAATGAACTTTTCATGAAAACATGAGACCAACGCACCTGAAACATTGAAAATACGAAAATATTATTAATTAATGGGTAATTATACGTTATAAAATCATAAATTAAGTAATTATTAAAATTAATATTTTTCTTTAATGAGTTAATAACATTTCAAACCATTATATTTGTGTTTTAAGTGTGAATAACAAAAGGGTGGGAAGAGGTAATGGGTTTCTTAACCCAATTTCCTTTCTTTGGGTTAAATATCTACTACTTGATTATTTCATGATAATATTAGGTTTGAAATGAATTTTGAATAAATGACGTTTTATTTCCACGTTTTTATGTGTATTTATAGTATATATTCATATTCAAATAATTTTATTTAATATCACTTCGAGGATATTGTATTTATAACAGACTCTTTAAGTAAAAGATCTCATTTTAATTGTTTTAACGATTTATTTTCTAAATACTTTTCTCTTATATCAATATTTTGGAAATTATTTTTATGAATTTATTTATATGTACATCAATTTTTAAAAAATTTAATTTCCTAATTTCTCACATGTATTTTAAAAAATGGATCTTTTTTATGTTTTATGTATGGGATTTTATTTTTACAACCCTATTTAATGTTCAATTTATAAGAATATGTTTTTATTACATATATGGGATGAATATAGTTTCTAACATAAATTTTTAGGAAATAATTTCAATGAAGAAATAAAATTTTATATTATTTCTTTCATGTAAAATAATTTTTATGTTACATGTTTTATATTTTAAAATGATTGATTTCACAAAACAAAATTCAATGTTCTTCACTGAGTGTTTTTATAATGCATCCTCTCATGATGATTATTTGTGTAATGGTTCATGGGAATTTTATTTATGAAGGGTTCATATATAATAATCAAAATATGGGTGGTTATGTGATAAAACAATGATGTGTTTTTCTGTGATAATCAATGCATCAGTGGTTTCCTGGTAACCACTAATCTATTATTTACTCTGGAGTTTAAGTTTGGCCAAATTGGTAACAAAATTTGTAATACTAGGATGTAAAATGATGTAGAAATTTACTTACATATATTTAAGATGATTTAAAATTATTTATAATAAATATTTAATGATTTATATAAGGTAATATATTCAAATTTTTTAAAATATAATTATTTAATCTAAATAAGAAGGTATGTTTCTCTAAAAATGTTTTTATGGAATTTAACTAAACTAACATTTTCCCTTATTTTATGTAACTAAATAATATTTTTTTGATCACCCAATGTAATTAAATGATTTTTTATGCTTTAAGTATTAGTAGGGAAGAATATGGAGAAAAGATGGAAACTATGAGTATATGTCACGAATAAGAAACATGTTTTATTTTAAAAGAGATTACTTTGCTGGAAAAAATTTATATTGAGTGTAAATATCCACTTTTATTTTATGGGTATACTATGTAAGGTGTTGTCCTAACTCACTAAATCTATAAAAGTTAAATATATTTGGGAATGAATGAAATCGAATTATTCATTAAAATTAGTAGAATGTGTACTGTTTAAGGTCGAGTCTTTAAATTTGGTACCAAAAAAGAATTAAATGGATTTTGAGATTATGATCATTCCTTGTACATTTTTCAAAATATTTTTTGTTATCATCATGGGTTTATAGTTCTAATGACGATTATAAATTCAATTCCATAGATACCTCTTTATTTTTTCAAATTGACAAACTTCTATGAAATTAATGATGTTTTGGGAGATTGGATTTATAGAGGTATTTGAATTTTGTAGAAATTATTTGTGGGTTAATGTATTATACAGTTTCTATGGGTATTAAATTTAAAAGCACCATTTTCATTTTAACTTGTAATAATTAATTTTATCTTTTAATAATGTTCTTTTTTATAGATTAAATATCATTTTTCAACATGGATGGAAATCGATGCTTCACAAAATTTTCTTCCCTTCTGAATGATATGATATTCACTATTATTGAAAAATAATTTGAAATGATTTTACATATTTATTATTATTCAAATCACCTGTAAGAATCCATTTGACTAATCTAACACATTTTTCCCAAAAAAATAGGGGTTATGTTTTTTTTCATTTTATCTCAAAGTCAAAACATTACCATCTATTTTTAAAAGTGAAATTAAATAAAGGATATGACCACTTACTTTCAAGAAGTTGGGAATTATATATTTAAAAAAATCGGGATAACAAAAAATCCTCATATCGGGATTTAAGGTATGAGTTATTTTTTTTATCAAAGTATAAATCATTTTTTGGTTGACACTGATGAATCAGAAGGATATAAATAATATTTTTTTATAGGAATAAAGTATTATATAATAATATGATGAAGTGTGGTTAATGGTATAATAATGAAGTCTAATTAAATATGTGTTTTTGTATTATGTTTTCAAATTTATAATATAGTGGTATTTTGAAAATATTTCTGGAACATGGAGTGGATAAATATTTTTTATATAGTAGCTTCTATTTTAATAAATTTGGAATCATATTCTTGGTGGAATTCGTTCCTTTGAAAAGTAGTAAAAAGGTAATAATTTTTAAGGTACTTAGAATCCTTAATTTTATTATATAAAAAAGTTTACTTGAATAAAAAGGAATTTCATTTTGGTTGATATAATTTTAACACCATTGGAAGAATTTTTTGTTCAAATGATCTATGAATTTGAGGTTATTTTTGGTTCTTACATTTGGATGATAAATAAAAGGTGTGGGATAACCATTAAGGTTAAATATTGTTTGGTTATTTTTTGATGATGTTCCAAGAATTTATATAATTTTGTAAGGATTATATTAATACATTTTTTGAAAAAGGAAACCCCACAGAATGGATGAATACATCAAACCCAAACCCAAAGGGAGTCAAGGGTGCATCACCTACCACTACAATACATGATGTCTTGGATAGTTTGATATTTTACTTTTTTAGGTAAAAAAGATGATCAATGAAAAACATTTTTCTTTAGGGATCATATTGTTTTTCATAATAATAAACATGAAATTGGAAATTGATATGGGGATTAAGTGATAAACGTTATTTAGAAAGACATTCACTATTTTAGGAACCTTATATGATAAATTAAAATATAATACTACAGGATTATATTTGAGAAATAAATAATGAATTATATTTTTAATCATTTATTTGTTATGGTGAATATATAATTTATTGAAATTATTAGGTCACTAGGGTAATTAAATTTGTGTTTAAGAATCTAAGAGTAATTGATACTGTTATAAAATTATTATTAAATTTTTCATTGAAGATTTTTTATCAAATGCTTATGATTTTTAAGTATCAGTTTTAGTGTTGAATATTTTGATGGATTTTAAGGATAATTATTTTCTTTGAATAATATATAATGAACATTGGGTATTATAATAGAGTTTTGGAGATTAAAGTAGTTTTTAATTATATAATTTTTTATTCTTTTTGTAAAATTACATTATCGTATACATGTCATTATAGTTTTGGTTTACTCCAAAATAAAATAGGAATAAAAAATTGCAATTTTATGGATTATGTGATCTGTAGAAGTAAATTTCAATTCTTCATATATAAAAATTCATCATGAGTATACCTCATTTAGAGAAGAGATGAGATTGTGGTGGAAATTTATTAAAGGATGAAATTATAATTTTCATGTTAGTATACTTCCTTATTATGTTAGTATCAGTTCTAAAATAATTCCCCAAATTTAGGAAAAGTATTGTGAGAAAAAAAATTATCCATTTAATTTTATCAATTAAAATTTAACACATTAAATATTTACGTTTCTACGATGGTTATCTTTTCATTGATCATATTATATATCACACTCTGTTATTAAATGAGTGTTAATTTCCACTTCAGTATCCATTTTTTCATACATGGAATGCTATTATGTGTTATCTCATCTATCCTTCATACATTTATTTATTAGTTTTCAAGTGGAAAGTTTTATTATCATTTTTATGATGTGATATTTCAACATATGTATTAATAAATGTAAAACCCCTAGTATTTTTATCACAAGTTAAAATATTTAGGGAGTACTTTATTAAATAGGGAGAATGTGACATCCTATGATTCTAAAAAGAAACTCTATACACAATATCATACAAGATATACCTCATCAAGCAAAAAAATTACTTAATATTGCTATTTGAATGTGATTGTTATCACATAATCATTGGAATGGAATGAATTAATGAGATTAACCAAAGTATTAAAATATAGTTTAAACATGTTTATAAAATGAATTAATTGGTTATCAATTAAAAATAAATGAAAATAAAAATCTATTGAATATATTTGATGTGGTTTTGTAAAAAACCTATTTTATACCCATAATGATCATTTAGCTTAATAGATCAAATTATTAACTTTTAGTAAAATAATTAAATGAAATATATTTTTTAAATTCATCCAATACTTTTTATAGGCTTAATATAATTTTAAATTCTATTTTAAACATAAAAAAGATAAATTTTCCAAAAAACAATATTGCCTCTTATTTTTTGAGGCCTTATTTTAAATCTCTAGTTCGATATAATTTTATATTTTTAAAAAATAGATTCATTTTTTAAATTAAAATTTCACGATTTACTTGGGGTGAATTTTTTGTAATTTTCTAATATGTTTATTTTTTAGAGTATAGTGAAGAAAAATGAATTATAATTGAAAACTACATTGTCATCTTATTTTTTCTATAGTAAAATTATATTTTAAATTGGATTTAAATTATAATTAGTTCAATAATACAAAAATTAATATAATTTAGTTCATTGGAATCTATTTCACATTAAAATTTGAAATAAAAACCCTTCAAACATTAGAACATTTATCTTTAAACCTAACATTCCCGTTGTGTTTGCATGATTAATATTAAAATGAATATTTCCAGTTATGATAATTGAATTAGGTAAAATGTATTTAATATTATTAATAATAAGATCAAAAAAATTTAATTTAAACTTCATTTTTCTTTATGAAAAAGGTACCATGAAAAAAATTTATTTACCACATTATAGGTAAAATAATGACAAGGATTGAAGTTAATAGAAAAAAATAATAACATACCTATAAATTAGAAAATTTAGTGGTTTTTTGAGTTATTTCTCAAACATAACTTTAATTTACAACATAAATTATTCACCAAAATTATTGTAATTAATTACACGCAAATTTGGTTGGATTTAAATATGAAATAATCCTTATTTCATCACTTAAACCCACCTCTCCTTAAGTATAAATACCACCTTACACAACCCCATTTTTTCTCACAAGCCTTGTAACTCTTAAAAAATATGGACATCACACTACTCCTCATTCTCCCCACATCTAAGTGCTTATGTGATAACCAAAATACTAAATCCACAGTCCTTCAGCTGCCCTTCAAGGAGGTGGGTTCCAATAGGGAATTTTCATAAAACACCTCTCTTATTTTCTTTTATTATTCTATTTATCCTCACCTACTTCATCAATTATGTCATGAAAAATAAAAAATATTTTATATAATTTATTTTTATGTTTATAATGGAATATATTCTAAAAATTTCATTTATCATCTTCATTAATTCAATGCAATTAAACCATTATACAAATTATGGTGATTTATTATATCGGTGGATAAAAGTTTTTCGTTTTCCTATACCAATTTCATGTCCTCTAATTAAATTATAACTCTGGTTAAATAAGATTTAAATAAATATATATATTATAACCTTTTTCATGTTCTAGCACAAATATTTAGACATAATATTGAATAAGATGAAACTAGTTTGTGGTGTTCAGAAAAACCTCCAAAAATAAACCAAACATTTATCATTAATGTTAAATCTAATGAATAATCCTTGTGAAATAAATAAAATCATATATATAATCATTAATAATTATGGAAGTTTATAAATACTATTTGTTTTAATATATATAGTTGTGATAAAATTTTAAAATAGCTTCCATAATTATATACAAAGGATCAACTCATAGAAGCATGAAATGAACACATCGTGAACCATGAAAATGTTGAAAAATTATTAATGAATGTGTAATTATATTATATAAAATCATAAAATAACGTATTATAAATATAAAAAGATTTTTTTTATGATTTAATAAATTTTTTTAATCAATTATAATATATTTCAATGTCCAAAACACTAATGGGAACCAAGAGGTAAGGATTTCTTAACCAAATTTCCACTCTTTGGGTTTAACATATACCATGAGTTTATGTAATCATATCATTATGTGTAAAGTGTAATTTTAATATATTAATTTTATTCAAATGTTTCTATGGGTTTTTAAAGCGGATAAAAATATTTATTTTTTTAATTTATGCTAACTTCTAGGATATGATATTTATAAGAGACTCTTTAACTAAATGACCTTGTCTTAGTGTTTTAATGGATAATTTTATAATAAATTATATTTCATGGTAATGTTTCTAAATTATTTATTAATGTAATAATATATACATGACTATTTCTAAAAATTAAACTTTATATTTTCTCTCACATATTTTCATTAAGGGGTCTCGTAAGGTTTGTTATTAGGGACTTTCTTTTAAAAACCAACTTTAAAGTTATTTTATAAAAAAAATATTAACTATATCGAATGAATGGAACTTATATATTTCATGTAACATTAATATATTTCTACATAACCATCTTTTTATATGATTAATTTCAGTGATTTCTTTCCATTTTAAATGAACAGTTTCTCAGAATGAGAGATTACAAAATGAAAAGTGCATTTTATAAAAAGAGTTCCTTTATGATGTAACCATTCATGATTATTTTTTATGTCATAGTTCTTGGGAATTTCTTATAAATATGGGTTTATAAATTATAAACCATTCAATGGTGTTTACGTGATAAACCGCTGACTTGTTATTTTTTGATAAACCATGGACGAGGGGTTATGTGATAACCTCTAATGCATTAGGTACTCGAGAGTTGGAGGTTGGCCATATTAGTTTCTTTATTTGTAATATATAGATGTAAAATGATGTAAAATGTTACCAAATTATATATTATATTCTTCATAATGAAATTTCATGAAAAATTATTTATTCTCAAAAGGAAAAAAATTGATCTTTATTAAATATGATTATTTTTTGGATAAAAATGCTTAATTTTAGGAATTTTTTATGTATTTTAATTAGCCTGACATTTTAAATTTTTTCCCTTATTTAGATATTTATTCGCTTCCCATGTTTTTAATGATTTTTATGTGGTAAAGGATGAGTATAGATGAAGATGAAGGCATAATGAAAACTGTGAAGATATGTCATGAAAAGAAAACAATATTTATTTTCTAATGGAATCCTTCGGTGGAATAAATAGATGTTGAGTAAAAGTGTCCACTATTAATTTTAGGGTTTTCTATGTAAGAGTTTTCCCTAATTATATAAAACTCTAAACCAAAATGATATTTTGGAATGATGGAAATATAAATCTATGTTGAATTATATAAAATATGTAATGTATATTGTTTGTTCCGTAAACACATTGAGGATAATTCATATATAATCATGAATGTTATAGTTAACAAGACATGGTAAAAAATAGTTCAACATATGTCTCCACTAATAGTTAAATATATCAATGTTGTGGAACTTTGTCATTATTTTTGTCAATTATCTAATGCATGTATTGGTACCTAAGGTTCAATGCTTGGAAAATAAATGAATTTGAATTATTGATGTGTTAACATGTATGAATTTTAGAGTCATGTTGCTAAACTATTTTTATTAATTGTAATCTGGTTTAGAGAATCATTAAAGTCCAATGGATTTTTTTTCATTAGTTTTTCATTAATGATTTTCTTTTTAAGTTATTTAATAAAATGACCTATAAAGTAGATTTGATTGTATTTCAAATTTTTATGTAAATTGAATAATTGAGGAAAATAAATAATTTGATATGTGCTTGATGTTGATGTAATTATAGTCAATTAAGACTATTTCATTTTTGTGGGAAAAAATATTATAACATCTTTTATAGTGAATAGAATAATTATATGATTAATGATATTTAAGAGTATATTCCATATATTTTAGTGCATGTTATATAAAATATAATAATATGGTTTTATAAAAACAAAGACCCACATATAAGGTTACATCTCATCATATATGGAAATTCCACAGGTCTTGAATCCACAACTAAAGGGAAAAATGTGTGTAGTGCCTACCACTAGCCTAAGTGGTGTACTGGTTTATATGATTTTTTACACAAATGATTCTATTGATAAATATTAATTCTATTTTGGGATACAATCTTTAAAATAAAATATTTTTTCAAATTTTTAGGATATTGAAGTGATTGATGAAATTTTGGGAAATATTTCATTTGGTTGGTTTATACGGAACCCTTAAGTGTAACATGTCATTAAACATGAAATATTATTCGGAAAGAATGAAATTAAATCCATTACTATTATGGTTATTTGGGATGTTGGGTTGTTGTGTCATTGAATGATTTATTTTGATCTCTGGATTTGAATATTAATAAGAATATCTAATCATTTTCGTGGCTATGTTACCTTTTTTAGAAATTTTTGATTAGGATTAATGTATATAAACAAGATTAGTTTCATGATATCATTTTTTGGAATCATTTGATCTATAAGAAGTATATTTTTGTTCTTCAATGATAAAAATTCATCTTGAATAATAATTATTTAGAAAAATAAATAATATTGAACTAAAAATTTATTAAAGTATTAAATTTCTTTTATCAAGTAAGTATATTTCCTTCTCTCCTTATTCTTTACGATAAAAGGATCCATCAACATTTAGAAAATAATATTTGAATAAATATTTTCGTAATTTTTGATATATTTATGATCTCTTCTATCCTAAAAAAGCTATAACATTCTCTACTAAATATATCATATTTTAGAATACATTTTTTCACATCACACCAATGTTATCCAATGTGTAAACCTAGTTTTGTGATAATCATTATATTTTCATTTTGAATCATTTCAAAAAAGTTTCATTAAACCTTTTTACGGTGAGGTTTTTCAAAAAGGAATTTTCAAAAATCGAACCCTTGATTATTGAGAAAAAATTCAAAATGCAAGGATTTAATTTATTTAGGGGGGGGGAATTTAACACCCAAATATTTTAATAGAACACTATGCATGAAAGAAAAATATAACATGCAACAATGGCATTAAATGAACAATGATATAGTATTAAAATATATTTATTTAAACATGATTGATATGAACTTTCCATTAAATTGGTGGGTATGTATATAAATAAATAATTTAATATATATAAAAAAATTAACCACTCAATAAACAATTTCTTAGGAAATAAGTACTCAAATTTTTTATGATGAAATTTCTTCTTCCAAAAAATATTATTTCATCAAAAATGATTCTTATAACTTTTTGTGAGAAAATATTTTATTTAATTTTAATAACATTTTAAAATGTTATTTTATAAATTTAAAATTATTTTAAAAATTATAATATCGATATTACATTAGGTTGAAATTTTATTATTTTTCAAAAAATATTAATTTT
This sequence comes from Viscum album, assembly GCA_963277665.1. NCBI lineage: Eukaryota > Viridiplantae > Streptophyta > Magnoliopsida > Santalales > Viscaceae > Viscum > Viscum album. The sequence continues at coordinate 813,394,172 of OY728132.1, read as the reverse complement.
TCATTGAGTAATCAAAATACAGATATTTGTAAAAAAATCATTTATTTTTTAAACATTATTTAATTTAAAAGTATAATTATTATTTTTATTTTATATCAAATTAACATAAGTTTTATTTATTTATATGTATTCCAATTAATTACATTTAAATCAACAGTATACTTGATTTTAGTAGAAGTTTATTTTTTAGATTAAAAAAAATTTCTGAAATTTTTTTTAAAGTGCATAATGTTCCACAATTAAAATTAATTTAAAAAACCTAATTATGAATTTTATAGATGAAATTTTTAGAATATATATATAACTTTATAAATTAAAATTAAATATAATGATTACTTATATTCATTATATTAATATAAGATCATCTTTTCCTTGAAAAAATGATCCTTCCTGACAACCGCTTTTCATCAAACTTGCTTGTTTTATATTAATTTAAATTAATATTTTATATTAATTTAAATTAATATTTTATATTAATTGAATTTGAAAAAAATTATATCATATTTTGAATCATTTTAATTTATATTATAAAAAACATGAAAATATTTTTTTTTCATAATTAATTGTTAAAACATTGAAAATATAGATATCGGGGAAAAAATATTAAAATCATGGAAGTGAGTAACCTTAAAGATAAAGACGATAAAATGTTTAAAAAATAAAATTTATTTACTTATATATGCTTTTATCATCCTTATTTCTCCCATTATCCTTTATTTTTCAATTTTGGAGTCAGATGGATTGAGAGTGAATTCACATTATTACGTAGTTTTTGGTATTTTCAAAAATGCCACTCCACGTCAATTTTAATGGGGCACCACCTCCTTTAACTAATTCACACGTCTAAAGACATTTAGATCAACCATAACATAAAAAATATCGCTCAAACACCCTTATCCAAAATATATAGTTTCTATTCCTCCCAAACACGAACCATGTTGTCCTTAATAAGATATCAAAATAAGGTTCTTTTACGAAATTATAATCATGTTCACCAAACTCCTTAATTTTACTTCTTATTTTGCACAATAAATTACAACATAATTATTAAAATATAAACAATATTTTATCTTATATACACTATAATTTTATTTCATTTATCTAATAATTTTCTTCAATCTCTTATTCCTTTAAATGGGAGATGAAATTGTTGATTGTGTGTATGGCGGTCTACTGCCTCATAAACCAATGTAATTCGTTTTATATAATAACATCACATGGATATTAAATATTATTGATTTAATGTTTATTTATTATAAAAACTAAATATTAATAATTATATTAAATTAATATTTCATATACATTTCAAACATACCATCCTTTGAAATGTGAAAGAATCATTTACGTTTCTGTCAGACTTCCTTCTCATGAAGTGATGTGATTTGGGTTTTATTACCACATCACACGAATTATGTTTTTATTTTCATTTAAAAGAAATAATTTTATAATTATGATATTATTATCATTCTAGGAATAAAAAATAAAAACTATCTTATTTTCAACATGATCATTGAAAAATGGAAATGTTACATATGTTTGTGTAAGGCATGCCATCTCTCTGATTGTAACATTAATCATTAACAATAATCATATTTCACAGATTGTTTCAAAAAATTATAATTTTAATATAAAAATGATAATAGTAACAGTATTATTATTCTGGATATTATTGAATAATTACCCACTTTGAACATGGCCATCACAACTTTTCCATTTTGAAATTATGATTTCAGTGTCCTCAAAACACCTGATACATAACTCATTAATTAATTAAATATATCATTAGAGTAAATAAATTAAATATTTTTAATATAATATATAAAACATGAAAAAGTGTATTAATAAAAAATAATATATATAATTTTATTGTACGTGAGATAAAATAAACACACAATAAGGCTTGGACTAAGGTAAGGGTTCCATCTCAAAACATCGTCCTTTAAAACATATGTTCTTTTGTACACCTAAATTCTATTATAAGATGTATATATCTCCCCATGTAATTTTATATCATTAATCCTTCATACATCATTTCATTTTAAATTACAATTCATCTACATCATTCAACAGATGTTAGGATTCAAAATTTTCCCTTGTGGTAAGGGTTTATGTTTAAATATCATTTTAATTGGAATTTTTTATTATTGTATTTCCATTATGGGTAATTATTTTATTGTTTCCTAATAAAGACATTTAAATTTATTCTCTTATAGTTATTCATTATTTTTTAGTTTAATGGTACCATTTTTATATATTTGGTACATAAAATGTCAGAAAATGTTTTCATGAAAAGATATATTTATTTATCTCTTTGATCAAAAATCATTTATCTCCCATGTCCATTTATTCTAAAATTATTTTGATGATTATTTTTAAAATTACCCAAAATATTTACTAATGAAATTTTTAACCACGATTTTCTTTTTAAAAAACTTGTATAAAAGGAACCTATTTATCATCTTCTGAACGAAGCACTTTTTAACCCTTTTACAATAGTGTGAAATGAATGTTTCTTTTAACTTACACCTACTATATGGTTTCACCTGATGTCATGATCACTCCAATATTTGACTATCTATATGTTTCCATGAATAATGTTAACCAAATTTATTTCTAGAATATTTTTTAAATTTTTTGTTTTCCAAAAGTGATTTTCAAAGTTCAAAGGTTATTTTCCTAATGTATGTTTTTATATTTTTTTTAAAATATGTCTTATCGTAATTTATAAACAACTATAATGTTATGTAATTCTTTTAATTCTATAAATATTTATGTTACATAAATTCCTATCTCACACTCCATTCATTTTATTGGTTAGTACATCTCATATGATCATTTCACATATTCCTTCATTGTAAAATTGATTGTGACTTATAATATGAGGTAAGATTATGTAACCCATTTTCATTACATGGGTAATTATTTTATTTAATGTATATAATTGATTTTGTTTTTATGGAACACATATGTATGCACATGATATGAATGTGATTGATGGGGTTGGAATTATATATCCCTTTAATGAATTGGGTAGTGTTTTACTCTCATTAGACTATGTTTGTGGGATTATTGAATGAAAATATTCCATTATAGGGCTCTTTACACCATTTGATGTTATCTATATGGTTATTATTAACTTATTTTATATCATTTTTTTGTTTATTATTCATTTAACATGATTCTATGATCTTATGATAGAATTTACATTATGTTATTCTCCCATGAGATTACATTTTAATCTTCTCTTTTATGATATCATGCTCTTCCCTTAACTCACTCATTATGATCTCCAATCATGTTTATTAAATTACTTGGAATTTTATCACAGATATTCTTGCATATGTATTCCCTAGTTTATAAGATGATTTTTAGGATCTCAAAATGATTTAGGAGATTATTATGTAGAAAAACCAATATATAAGTTTTATTCTAGTCTTTTTTTATGTATTATGAAGCAATTCTTCCATGAACATGGGGCCTCATGATATTTGTGTCGTATATAATATATTTTTATGATAAAAAACATGTACTAATATGTGTAAAAGGGTTGGTACACTATTTGGGTTATATTCCTTCCATTATCCATTGTATCGGGCCATTAATTTCTATAATTTCCACACTCTATACACTTGAAACATTTATTTTTTCGTAGAACATTTTTTAGAACATTATTTTATATCTATTTATATAATTGGACCTTTCATATTACCTTGAAAACCATATTTTTAATGGCCAAACATTGTACACATAAAATGTATTCCTATTCTTTTTCGACATTACAAAGGTTTTTTCCCATATTTTTGACTAGTAAGAAACTGAGTTTTCATATGTGTTTCATTAATTCAGTTTCCATGAAACTCCATTTAACTTTTTCTCTTTCCAAAATTTTTAAAATATTTATTTTCATTTCCACCATTAGAGTACATTGATCAATTTCTTCATAACTACAAATGCATATTATATTTAACTCATTTGGAAAACATGATTTTAGACACCTAAATAACCATTTGATATAACTTTTTTCTATAAAAATAAATTTGGTTTTGTACCTTGTGATTATGGTGAAGTTTTCATCATGTATATCAATTGATTTTTCATCATTTTCTTTCAACTCTATGAATTAACTCCCTATTTTTGTCATAAGAGATTAAAAAATGTTATTATATAATAATATATTCTTGAACTTCATCCATTCCATTGATTTAAATTCCACCTTCAAAGTTGAATTATTAATAAGGTTGCACCATTGGTTAGAATCACCTTCCAGATGATACAAATATAAAACAACTTTCCCATGATATGGAAAATATATAGTGAAAAAAATCTTTTAGATTTAATTAACAAACATCACATAAATTAGTGGGTTAGAAGTCCCCCTAAAATTGGGTTATTTTCTATACATTAAAGACTCAATTGATTGTTTCTCCTTATTTGGTGTATTCGATATCTCAGTATGATTTGTTATATTAACTAACGAACTAAACTTTAATAACCTAGAGCTGGTGTTTAATCTATAACATTTCTATGAGATATAAGGGATTATACCACATTAGAATGATCAGTTTCACAGTATTCAAAAACTAAATACATATGTGATTCCCATATTTCATCGGAAATATAAAAACATATCATAATCAACATTAATTCATCCTTGAGATGATTCCAAATATCATTATTCATATATTAGTGAACTAGAAACAAATAAAGGCTGATCTCATATGCTTAGTAAGGGATACAAAGAAAAAAATCTATCATGAGTAAATAAAGTATAATAAATATGGATGAGAGTATAATCAAAAAAAATTTCATCCAATCAATAAATTGAGTTCAATGTAAATCTATTAAAAATATCAACATTGTAACAACAGGGATAACAGAAACTAAATATGTAAAAATGAAATTTATTAATCGAAACAGTCATGATCTTACTAGGATGGAACCAGTGAAGATATCTTGAATATTACCGTCAAGGCCTCAAACAAGATATTATTAATAAATGGGTAGGTATAAAATAGATACACATATAATATCGAATGTTTGTTTTTTTTATCATTGTCTATGACGATGAATCGAAGGGCTATCTATAACTGGCCCCACCCACCACTTGTATGTCTTATTCATTCCTCATATATTGAATGATCAATACAATTAATTATCAAAATTAAGTATAAATCCATATTTATCTATATTGATTCAATAATAAATAATTTTCCCTAATTCAATGAAATAACAAACTTAATAAAACTAATTCCACTGGCACTGTATATTGAAATTTTATATGATTAACACTACATCAAAGTGATATAAATGATGGCATATAAATCCAAGATACATAAAATATCATCCTTATAGAGAAAATATTGTTCAATAAAATAATGGGGAATTTTTTAGAACATGATCATGAGAATGGTAATTAAACAAATAAGATAATAAATAATGAAAAAGACAATAAAATCATCAAAAGTAATGGTTTTCTAGTAGAACCATTCTTTTTTTTAAATAGAAATGATAATAGAAAGAAAAAATTATAAAAAAGATTTATGGTAACTTTTTGTATGAATGAAGTTAAAAATGACAATTAAAATTATTTTCATTACATTTGGAAAATAACACCCATTTCTTTTGATAAAATTTTAAAAAAAAAATCCAAAATATTAAAAAATTTATTTTTATTGAAAATATCCCAAGAAATATTAAAAAGTATTCATAAAATTAAATATTTTTAGTGATGATAGGAAATTTTATTCACACGGTTGCATTAAAACCAAGATTCCTTCCATGTTTTTAGTAAGAACTCTAAAATTAACTCATTCAGAAAACAATAAGAAGATTCTTTTTGAAATATTTCAAATAAATTAAAAAAATTGAGAGTTACATAAAACTATCATTTTATTTTAATGAATAATATTATGAAAATATTTATAATATCATTGTAATTGTTGAAAAATAGTTGGTATGAAAACATTAATGTGTATACTTTTATTAAATACAGTCCCCTATATGTGACTCTCTTGTTGAATCATTATACAACTATTTATGAAATGAAAAATTAAAATGTAAAAGAAAAAAATAAAAATATAAGAATAAAATATATGGCTTCAATGGATTAGGGTCATAAAATTTTACTAAATTATTTCTAAACATAAACATCCCGAAGACAAAATGATATTGTAATAGAAATTCCTTACCATGTGTATCCTCTTAGTTATAGAAGTTTTATACTACTAAAAAATAAATTTAAATTTATATAATATGTTTATAAGAACCATTTTAATATAAATTAAATATATTAATTATCTATTAAAATAATTTTTAATCCATTCATTGAATAGTTCATGATTACGCTGACCATTTAATATAATTCTGTTAATTTCTCCAAAATTACATTGATATATTTTTTAGGGATTTAAGGGTTATGAAATAGTCCCATCATCTCTAAATATTTTATAATTCCACGAATATAATTTTTTATTTAATATATACTTTTTTATTGTCATCCATTCATGGTGGTAACAGAAAAATGAACCACATCACATCGTGGTGGTGGTAGTCGATAGGTTCAAACTAGTGACATTATCATTTTCCAATGGAAGGAAAAGTTATATGGTTAATGATATATTATTGTTCAAAAATACTAATAATGTCATTAAGATAATGTTTATTCATTAATTATATCATTAGAACCATCAAAATAAAGCAGTGATGTAAATTAATTACACAACTATGTGGAGATGGTAGGTCGCATGTTTGCAAGAGAGATGTTTTCATTTTCCATCGGGTGTAAAAGAGATAGATGATGGATTTACCATTAACACAAATATTTATAATTTTTTTAATATAATTATATACTTATTTTAATATGGTAATTTAATATTTTTATATTGTATATTAAGAAAGGAACATTAAAAATATTAGTAAGAACACATATATTTACTTTTTGAAACATCTCTTAGTTTACACATTATCCTTATTGAAAATGTATTTTCATGAAACCAGGATCAATAGATCACGGGGAGGGACATTTGAGACATATTATTTTATGTATTTTTCAATATATTTTTCTCAATTTGTGTGGAGAATAGAGGGTATGGGGGTTACATTTTATGTTATCTAGGTATATTTTTGTGTTGCATCCTATTTTATGAAGATCCTAACTCTTGAATACTCCAAATTCCAATACCAAAGAGCCCTATGTTTTTTATTTTCAACAATTTTTTATTATTTTATTCTAGGATAAATAAATTTTACCATAAACAAATCATATTAAAAGATCTTGGGAACAACTTGATCACCTGAGGTTGGTGTAAACTCAAAGTGTTGAGTTGTACTCAAGTGGGGAGATAGTTCCTCTTAGTGAATGAAATAAATTTAATGAGGTCAATAAATATATTTAGTATGAAAAATCCAAGATTTGTTTAAAAAATATTTTCACCCATTTTAAATATTTGTGTAAAACCATACATGTTGATGAAAAATTTTTATAACATGGCCTGAACATGATTTTCCATAAATAATAATCTGAAAAAAAATCCAAAATATATATGAATTGTGTATAATAAACAATAAACTTTTTATACATATGTTTTGTGATCCAAACATAGCCTAATGATACAAAATGATGTTCCCATTTTTGAAACCTCCCTATGGAGTACATAATACGTCCACATGTAAATGATTGATATGTTTATTATGATCCAAAAAGGGATCATTCATGTGACATGATATGTTTATACTAGCATCCATGATAAGTGTAATTTTCATTACCTATATAACATAAAAAATCCTATAAAAATACCCTAAGGGAATTATTAGGGTGTGAGTATAAAAATACCTAGTAGGTGGTCCCCACTCTACCCCTATCAACCTTTCATAAACTAGAGTTCATTAAAAAAATGATAAAGGTCTAGGGGAAATATTATTTTAAACATATATGTTATTTAATAAATAATTGGACATAAATATGATAATCATATATTAACATCTTGTATATGGAGGGGCCTTACTAGTGCTACCTACTTTAAGCCTCTGTTTGAGATTTCACATGGCATGCTGGTTCCATCATCATTTGAGGTAGTGTGCCAAACCACTAAATTTGAAATTCATGTATATATTCAAATTTCAAGACATGTATACATATATAAATATATATTTGTGTGTGTGATAAAGTAAGGGACATAACAACCCTTCCCATTGAGGAAAAGGGAATCATGTATACTCATGTTAAGGAAATATTACTTCTAGTTTCTTTAAGAAACTGAAGTAGAAATTAAAATTCCAGGCATTGTAAGCCCATCCCATACCACCCACTTATTCCTCAACATATGTTTACTTTAAATATTTACTATAAAATAATATTAATATATTATAACAAGATAAATATAGTAGGAAACCCAAGAATCATTCTATATAACATGAAAATTAGGTAAATCACGATTATTAAGCTATTAATATAAATATGAAACACTATAATATAGTTTTCAAAGTGAATATATCCCTTTTCCTGAATTAATATATATAAAAAAATTTAATAAGACTAATAACAAATAAAATGAATTGAATATCATAATATTAATTGGATAACATGATAAACAAGTTAAACAAAACCCGGAATAATATAAAAATATAATTTGAATAAGGTGTTTGTAAATAATTTTTTAGTATTTAACTCTTATTGTTAATTAGATCCACTCAACCACAAACCATTTATAGGATATCCCTAAATGAGTAGGAGAGTAAAAATGGGTATTCCAACCAATTTAATTTCTGAAATTTCATTGAGGTTCCATGTGTTACAAGATATTCTAACAAAAACACTAGTCAGACCATCGATCTATAAGATAGAATTTTGTTGTAACCACTTAAATTTCATGGAAGAGAATCTAGGAAGAAAACCACATAGTTACCAATAATTATATTAGCAAAAGAACCCAAATCATCTATAATTAAGTAAATAGAAGGGAATTTATGAATTCTAAAATCCCAATATTTGGAAGACATGACTTTACACCAACTTCCATGAGGAAATAAAAAAAGAGGGAACATTATTGTAATCAATGTACATTTCCTTATCAAAAACAATCTCAAATGACTAACCAAATACACATGGATTAATGAATAATGATGGATTGTATGATTTTTAAAGAAAAAATATGGAGATCATGAGGGTTAACTAAATTAATAGGAAATGTGGGAAGTTCCCAAGTAGTGGGGTTTTTAAGAGATAAATTGATGACTTAAAATGTCAGAAAATCCCAATCCAATTTTTTTTAGTTTTTACTCGGTAACTGGTAAAATTACATAGGGTTCCTTGTGTTTCAAAAAAACGGTGTACACCATCAATACACTATTGGGTGATTTTTAAAATTTCATTGGGTACTATGTGGTTTATGTGCCTCATTCCCTAACCCTTCCTCCTCCAAATCCTCATGAAAAACTATAATACCCATTCAAACTCAAAATACATCAAAAATAATATAAAATTTCCTTATATGAAATAAAAATAATATATATGGTCATTTAACAACTCTATGTAATCATGATTATCTTCCATAAGAATTCTCAACCAAATTATCAAGTAAAAAATTCTAGACATTCCACCTTTCACTCATCCTCGCAATAATATGTTTCATATTTAATATTACAATTATACTATTAAACCCGAACAAAGGGATTAATTTTCCATATTAAACCTTTTGAACTTGATCAATGATAATGGAAGGATGGTCCACATAGTATTAATTAGAATTAATCTCAATATCATCACACTATATATAATGAATGAGATTATCTACATATTCCTCATTTTAAGAAACATGTAAATTTTTTCATGAAACTAAATTTTGGAGGCAAGATGATAAGATGATATTTCTAACATGGACCATGATTTCAAATGTTGAAATATATCTCAGAGAAATATTCCCTTCATACCCATCAATTTATTGATACCTTAACTAACCCCTTGACTAATTCACATTTCTCATGAAGTTCATGGGTCCTCCATATAAGGTTGGTACCCACTATACTAACATATGAACATTGGTGAGATGTGGGTTCTATATTACTAAAACTACTAATGGGTGATGTTTAAGTGAATATTATGATATTTTTCTATGTTTTTATTGTTTTATAATGATCTTTGTATGAGTGGTTCATTTACAATATTTTATATATGTGGAGCTGATATATGAAATCAATAAAAATCTAAAACATGGTTTCTTGTTACCATAAATGTGTATCTAGGCTTATTTTGTGGATTTGAAATTCCACCAACTCTCTTATTATTATTTTAGCGAATCCTATAGAGAATATTTATACTCACCCCTAAAAGTTCCTTTCTCCCACACATGTTGTGTGTATGTACATGATAGACAAATTAGTGGTGATTCCAGACGATGTAGAGGAGGGGGTACAGGTTCATAATATGGATTTGTTTTTTTGATAATTGGTGTTTTTGGGTTTTTGTTTATATGTCAAGAAGTTGATTTCATCTATTATTTTAATGTGGTCTTTATTATGGGGTTTTGGATATATAATTCTATTTTGTTTCTATCTTGGATTTGTATTACATTATTGGAAAATTCATTATTTCTTCATGCATGTTGTATTAAAGATAGTTTTTATAATTATGGGTTTTAATTATTATATATAATATCATAAATATGTGTGTAGGTTTAAATTTTTATTTTTTTAGACCCACCATATGTGTGAGATTCTTTCAAGGGTTTTGTTTACATCTGCTGATTTATTAGAGTAGGGCATAGAGTGGCACAATTAGCCAAATACTTAACTGTCTGTGGTCCCAATGGGATAGGTCATGTATGAATGGCATCCTAGTATTTTGAGTCTTATGGAAACAATGTTAGTGTTATCATTTTTGTGATAATTTGTTTAAGATACTTATTATAATTTTTCAAAGGGTAATGAGATTTTTTAATTGACCCGTGTATTTATGTGATGGGTGTATACAGTTGACATAACATTTCATTGAGTCATTGATAACATATATGTTGACTCTGAAATTTGATAAATTGATTGTTGGTTTCTACAGGATAATACATGGATCATGTAGTGTGTTTGTTGTTTATTAAATCATGTATAATTTTATTCAAATCTAATTGAAATGTTTTTAAAATAATTTTTTTTCCTCTCATCTATTTGTTTCTACATCGTAAATAGATTTTTCATCTTTATAGGGAGGGTCAGGTTGGACCTAATCAAGGAATTTAGCCTATAGTTGTCAACTAATAGAGTAATGAGGCATTAGTTCAAGGAATTGATAAGAAGTTTATTTTCTACAAATTTTACATAGGTTTGGTCCCCAATTAGTTTTGTAAAGAGGAGACCTACCCTTTGTGTATATATTAATTCATGTAGAGGGTGTCAGGAATTTCTAAATATTGAGTTCTCTTTTTAATCACCATAGATTGAAACCTCCATGGTTTTTAAGTGAACCAGATCCTCAAGATGTAGAAGAATCACTAGTTTCGATTCCCTATATCTTTCATATTGTTAGGAAATGAATCTATAAGATGGTTGTTCTTGTGATGATCCTTCTTCAGAGATAAATAGGACAATAGTGGTTATTTATCACACTAACACATAATGAGGCTACAGAAACTAGGATGAAGTTAGACAATTTGTATAGGGAGAAGTATTGTCTAAGGATGTTTCTATCTATTTGATTTTAAAAAAAGATAAAACATTATCTAGGTAACATTATAGTATCTAAGTATGGATAAAGGTTTATAGAACTCAGCAGATATTTGTAGAACATGATACACGGTGGATACCTCAATTATCAAAACTTTGAGTTTGGCCTTTTAAGATTGATTTGAGTTCGGATTATTCCCTTTTGTATTATAACCAATTTCATAGTTCTTTTAAAGTGATTTTTTATTTAGATATTTCAGGTTGAGTGGAAAATAAGCATTGAGATAGATCCACCAATAATAGAAACTCGGTGATAGCCAATAGGATCACACCATTGGAGGAAAGCCCGTGCACGATCCCTATCTTAGAGGAATGTATTAAAGGGTTATAGGTTTGTTATACCCACCAAAGGGATGGATCATATCACATTTATGGAAGTAAATAATTTCATTCTAGATTTTACCCCTCCAAATATGTAGTATAAAGTAGTAAGGGAAACAATGTTGATGGACCTCCCTTATAGAATAAGTGCACTTAATAGGGACCACCCAAAAGGTGTATAGGGTGGCCCGCCCAATGGAATCTATGGTATAAGATAAGTTATAGGTTGATGATATTTTTATCCAATCCCGACACCACTTTCCGTATGTGTATATCATCAATCTCAAGATGTAAGTGGTTAGGGGATGAAATTGATAAATGTTATAGGGGGAATGATCATGTGGAAATAGAAAGGGTTAATTTTAGGATATACATATTATCTACCTTAAAACTTATACACATATATATTGGTTAATGTAATTTGTTTATAATTACATTCTTTGGTAGTGATCATGATAACTATGTGGAGAACATAGAAAATAACTACTTCTAAAGAAACATTCTTGTGGATATCGTCTTCTCTCTTATATATTTCATCACTTTGGACTTACTCTTTCAATAGATACATTCTCTTGGGACCTCATTATAGTATATATGGAACCATATGATGTCATACATAGCATGGAATAGTAATTTGTAATCTTGGTTGGGATACGTGGTTATTGACATAGAGTTTTATGGCATTGATCATATAGGTCAAAGTTCACTTTTACTATTGAATGGGACTCTGAATGGGATGAGTTGGGATAACCCCATGATGATTGTAGAATATTACTCATTATTTTATTATCCTAGAACTATCATATTAATTGTTATATATGATGAGTTTCTTATGTTTTTTGAGGATTATATATATATATATATATATATATCCATGTAGTGATTTTTATTTTTTCCTACCCATCCTAAGGATGATATTAGTATCAAATTTCAGCTCAAGACCCCTCTGATCTCCTTCTAAACTTATTAAATGGTGAAAATAGAGATATTAGAGTTGAAGGTGAATCCAGATTACGTTTTTGGAAAAGTGTTTATTATAGAAAATGTGTACCCTGGGGTATCTCCTCTTTTGTTTTCTAAAATTTAGATTGTTATCTTAAATATTTTTATTGACAAACACTACCTAAAGCAAGAAATTATCAATTAAAAATACCATCTCCCATGAATTTATGATCTATTCAATTAGATGAAATGTAAAACCCTGACACCAAAATATGAGTTAACTATCTGAATTTGGTTTTTAGGTTCTATTCATAATGTAATTCAGACGTTTTTTAGGATTGAAAAGGGTTGAGAGAGACCAGAGGCCTTCTATGAAAAAAAATAAATGAGAGGATAATTATTCCTATTATACAAAATCCAAACATATGATTAGTGGTTCTCCACAAGAGTTTCAGTAGAGGATAGAAAAAGTCACTACTTATACCACTATAACTACATAGGGATTTTAAAAGAGGTTTTGAGGGACTCTTTCTAGTTATTTCAACTATAATTAAACATATTTTTTAAAACATAAACCAAAAATTAAATGTATTCATCCCCTAAACATTATTTTCACTTTATCTCAATCATGAGGTAACCTGAAAAATTCTCCTCTCATATTCTGTTATCTCAATTCATCTCTCCATTGATTGTTTTTTGAGATTTGATCAGTTATGGGTGCATATATTAGACTTTTTATGAGTCTTGAATTCTGTTATCATCCATTATTTTAGGATTTATTGTAGTAGTATGGTTGAATTGTTTCATATATAATGTACGGATTGTGTAAATTCTCTATATAATTTAATATATATTTGTTTTTCTCGGAGTGGGATGTGATCTTAAATGACAATACATTATTTCCTTGGTTAACTTTTTAAATTTTATATATCATTTTATGAACACCATAAGCCATAATTTTGCTTTTCTCCTAGTCTATCATAATGGTTATAGTGGTGGATTGGATCTCTTCCATTTACTTAGAAGATATATTATATAAAAAGAATTAGTTGGAATACCCTTAATTCTCTCCTACTCATAGATATTTAACCTTAAAATGGTCATGTAAAAATGGATACTAATAAAAATTTATTTTATAAAACTAATAATGTTTTTCCTTCTATTTATTTTGATGATTTATTTTATTTTGTATTCTTCTCTGATTCATAGAATGTCATAGAACCATGTAATACTTCTGGTATATTCCTCCAATTTAATTATTTTCATAGAATGTTTATTTTTATATAATAATTTAAGATTCACGATATGATTAAATTTGAGTTATAATTAGATTTTCATTTAAATGATATAATTAAATGTTTTAATATATCTATGATCATACTTTCTTAACATATTACAGATGATTATTTTCCTATTCTCTATAGTGGACATGTTAGCTGTGTATGTATATTTTTGTATAATTTTGAGTAGTATGCTTCATGGTATATAGTCTAGATGCATGGGATGGGCATAAGGACCTAACTAGCTATAAATGGGATGAGCGTTCAATACACTAATATGATATACCCATTCATTTATTCCTAAGGAAGGGTTGGATGAATTCCCCAACTGGTATAACTAGCTCATTCTTTAGAAGACGGATCACTAGGACCTTGAATTTGTTTACACATTATCTCATATGTTTCGGTAAATGTGATAACAAATGTAAGATAATATATGTACTTATAATTCCTCTAATTGGGGAGGGCATAGAACATCTTCTCATAAATAGAGTTTAGGGTCAAATAGGAGATGTAGGTATCGATAATTACATGTTAGGGAGTTATTTTCTTCTTTTTAATGTATGTGTTCTAGAATCAATAATGTATCTTTTTTCTTGTTTTTACATATTCCTGTAGATTTATATTGTTCGATGTGTATAGTCTAATCATTGTTTCGTTGTTTGGGGTGTATTGGAAAAAAAGTGAGTTTTTAAACTCATTTCTTATGCAATCCCCTCTAATGATGCATATACACACTTTTATTCATAATATAGATAGAGGAAAAATAACCGGACTATAAGAGATGGGCCCACATGAGAAGCATAGATCATGTAAAATTATTTTTTGTTATTTTTTAAAACAGTTTGACCATGTGCATTTTGGTTGTCCCCCATATATTTATAGAGACAATTCACACCCACATGAACCATTGTTGGTTTTTATGCCCTACATACCCTATAAATTATTTATATATGTTTTTTTGAAATACATTTTCAAAGATTCAAAACCATCAACTAACAAAAGAAAAAACAAAATAATCTTCAAGAATGGTGAAAATATTTGTATCTTGCTTATAAAATAGAATATTTTTCATCAATGTACCTAAACATAGGAATATAAATTATATCCTCAATCACTACATCAAAATTATTCTTCCACACACTCATATAAAAAACAAATGGAAAAAATTAAAATATAAATAAAAAATGATAACAAATTTTTTTTGTTCTAAATTTATGTCCATCATCCACGGAAGAATACTAAATCATTCATTTCAATGAAGGTTAAAAATATTAATATAACTATTCAAAAATATATTATATCATTAATCGAAAGACACAAACTCACTGGAAAATGTAGTACCACCCCACCTATGTAGTGGAACTAATCTAGTCAGCATGTTCCACTACCTTCTGATATTTTTATGGGACCATCCATTTCCCTTGAATAACTCTAATTATTCGTAGGTGCTACTACCTTAACCCCTAGGTTCTTTTTAATTGGATTTAAAATTTCTATAACATTATGTTAAAAAAATAATTATTTGACTAAAAATTCTCCATGAAAAAAATTATGTGTCTTCAATAGATATACATTATTCATGTCAAAACATCCCAACACCATCATCTGTATATGGATAGTAATACTCTGGGATCTAGAACAAACATTTCCACTCCTACCAACATTGGGCTTATGATGATGAATATTTTCCCCAGTGTCTAAAAACCTATGTTTTGGAGTTCCTAAATCTAAACACATAGAAATAGAAACATGAAACGGTCCTTAAATTTCATTATAATCTATAACCAGAATGGTGCTTTAAATAAAACATAGAAACCACCAGTAGATTGAGGGAAAAAATATAATCTTCCCAACTTCTATAGAAATATCACGTTTCTCCATCCACCATTCGACAACCCTATTAAAATTGAATAATAATACATTCATAGACTTTCCCATTGTAAAATTATATTATAAATTTATATGATCTTTTATAGATCCACTACCTGGTCCCCCAACATCTTCTATGTGAAGTGATATTTTTATTAATTTTCATTTTACATGAAAAAATACAATATTTTTATCTAAATAAATTCCAATCTGAGTATAAATAAAGATAAATCAACAATAATGACTCTTAAGGGATCCTCTAGTTATAACCTTATCCATATTAATTTTTTTTCTATATTCCAATAATGAATACATATTCAGATTTTCCAATGGATAATGTCGTAACTAGTATCAACCTCAACATACAAGTTAGAGATATGTCATAAAAGGTAAAAATGTATCCCATAGTACTCTTTTAAGAATCCATATCTCCTCAAATGTTAGTATACACATAATACTATAATGTACGATCCATTATAAAACATAAGGATACATATTTTGAAAAATTGATATATTGAATAATTTACTTCATAACTTCTTGGTGTTCCTTTCCCAGATACACCTAACATAGACTGACAAATCCCACTGAAAGTGAAATGTTTATATATTTACATAGAATAGTGTACATCAAATTATATAATTCTAATTCAAATATAATAATATCCATGTACATATAATTATATTCAATAATTATGTACCTCCATTGGGATAATTTAATCTGTTCATCCAATCGGGTTACCAAAATCTTCTCTCTGGTCATTCTAAATCTCTTGATAACCATCCAAATATAATCTATTATTTATAGAAAATTCTTGATTTCATATCTCAATCAATCCAAATTTATAATATTTGCATGCCTTAATGATATCATAAATTTTGAATCTTCTAAATTAATCATCATTTTCCTCTTAATTCAGAGTAATGGATACAACAACCAATAATATAACATCCATATACACAAAACCACTTTGTTTATATGAGTTTCTTTATATTAAACCATTCTCATCATTGATTCATAAAACATATAATTTCACTTCCTTGGCACTAGTTTCAAGACAAAAATAATTTCATCACACCATAACTTTTTCATACACAAAACTTCCTTGTTTCTTTATTTATATCTCAATATCTAAATCATCATAATGGAATGTTGTCTTCATATCGACCAAATACAAGTTTAAAATTTCAAAAATTATTGAAATCAACACTATACATATGGTTTTATTTCTGTTAATGAGTGAGAAAATTTTAGAGAAGTAAAACAAATCCTTCTATAAAAACATATCACAACCAACCGAACCTTGTACCTCATTTTACCATAATTTTTTCTTTCAATTGGATGCATACTTTTTATTTTGTTCGTTCATACCCTATACTAATTCTGATTTCACCCATGTTTTTTTCATTCAATTAAACCATTTAGTAATTCCTTGTAAGCTCACACATACTTGAATCGCTGAGACTTTCAACTTCTTCTAGGCTCATGGGACCACATGCATCTATAAGAATTTGGAAATTAAAAAAAATTAAATCTCTATACTAGTGATATGATTATGGTAAATCACCCAACCTCAATATATGATTCTTATTTTTGGGAATTAAGTCTTCCAAAACAACACTTCTGAATCTATTGGGTTTGTTGATTGCATTAAATTACTTGTGCATCCCATCTCCTTTATGATCCCTATAATCTTTTAATCTATTGAAAACTTTTTAGAAATCAAACTATAGAGAACACCCATCATGATTCACTTAGATAAGTTTAATTTATTCTTTTTCTCAACTTAATTTTACACTGAGTTCCAGTATCCCTACAAGAACTTCTCATTGAATATATCAATTCTACTTTTAATGATCTTCTCTATGTCATTATTATGAATCTTAAATATAACCTTTTCATTACCATGACACTAAAACAACAAAAATATGAACTGTATTCGTGTTTTTCTCAATTATTGACCTTAAAAAAGACATAGTGAGACTTATGAAAATATTGTGGTGGTAAATTTAACCATTTTCTAGACTGGTGTTATTCTATAATATTATTCAACAATGCTATTGAAAAATTTATATTCAAAAGGTATGTAGTGAAATTAAATGCTTCTGCACAATTTTTTCAAGTCATTATAGTATTCAGTCTCACGATGTAAATATTTTCAGTTAATAGTTGATTCATCTTGTAACACCCCGAGATTTTATGAAAAATATTCTTTTAATTTCATTAATGTCTTGTGTTGTATGCTACACCAAGATTACCTTGCGCTATACGCAACACCGTATTAGCTTGCAGTATACGCAACACTATTCTTGGATCGTGTTACACAAAATTTTGATAATAGTTATTCTACGCAACATTGAGTATATATATATATATATATATTTAATGTATAAATGAAATATGGTTGGATTCTATTATATGAAACAATGAAGGATTCATTCACAACACGCAACTCTGACTTGTCTTGCATTACACGCAATCGCGACCTTCCTCGACAGCGTGTGTTGTACGCAATACTGGGTTTTACTAAACAACGATATATTATTATAATATTATTATGAACTAGCCGTTATGAATAGTATTAACTAAATTTTTAATTTTATAACATTATTATTCATCTTACACATTTTCTAGAACATGGTATAAGAACAAAATAATTTTTTTGGGTAAAATAAGTATTTTTCAAAAAATGCAGTTTTGCCGCCTTTTGATGGCGCACCCACTTTAAATCTAGTTTTTGACATGTTGATAAGTTAAATTTGAAAAAATAAAATTCTTCTTTGGAATCAAGAAATAAAAATTTACCTTGGATAAAATTTTCATATTATTCTGGTAACTTTCATATTTTGATGAATAGTAAAAACACGCTATATTTTAATTAAAAACAACTTTTTTCATCGCAATAATTTATATGGTTAAATTATAATATTTAATGGTTTTAAAGTATAAATAAAATATATTTTTACCATTTAATATAATTTATGTCATTAGCATTGATTTTACATTAAATTCATAGGTTAAATCAATTCAATCTTTTGCAATGTTTTAAAGAAAAACACATTTTCTTTCGACAACAGGATTAATTTAAATTTAATTTCTGCAACTTTTTTTTATTGAATTTGGAAAAAGGGATTCCATGTTTGGAATCCGTGGGTCCAAATTATGTTAATAAGCTACTTTTTATTTTTGGGAATTATGAATAGTAACTACGGTAAATTTTGTTTACCATAGTTAAATGTAAATCAGGTAATTAAGGGTAAATATAATATTATAAAATTACCCTAACACATGAAAAAATTCTACTGGATGGATAAAAGTATACCCATAAAACCTAAGGGTCGGATTAGATTCATTTTATGGACTTCTGACCATGAAAATAATTTAATTATTAATAAAACCAATGAAAGTGACAACATGTCACTCTCTTAAATCTTATAAGTATAATAATTTTAATTTAGTGATAAAAATCATAAAACATCGAACATAAATAGTCTCCAGAAAGATAATAAAATTATATACATCATGATAATTTATTTAGAATTTTTAGGGATTAAATAATTATCATTAATGTTGATAAATTAATGATACAGAAATTATTTGTTAAGTGGAAAATAAGTAATATAGTTTTTATTGAAATAATAGTACCCATTAAAAGGCCCAAAAACCTGAACAAAAATTATTTTTAGTGTATGTATACACCTTACTCATCCAATGACCAAATATATAACCGTTTCTAGCCTTATAAAAGTGATTATGACACTTATATTATTTTATTTTAAATGATGCCAAAGTTGTCACCTTCATAATTTAATAAATATAACAATTTAAATATAGTTATTTTAATATGATAAATTCTAGTAAAATTATTATTGAGAAATGTAATATATTTATCTTCATCATAGGATTTTATTTTTAATTTTTATGCAACAAATCAGTATATTGAATAATTATACAATACTATTGTAGTAATTATATTATTAAGAGATAGACCAAATAAATGGTTTTACAAATAATAAAATAAATATTATATGAACTATTTAATGTGATCCACTAATTCTTTAGATACATATGACATTTTATGAATCTATTAAAGCTTTTAGTTCGAACATATCTTTTGTATATATTTTATTTAAATTCAAATTAATGAATAGTGTCAAAATTGACACTATTGTTATTTTATAAAAATAACATATTATAAAATTGTGTAAAAATCACAAAGATATTTCAAAATTATAAATTTAAATTTATATGGTCTATAATATTATAAATTAAACAATTACTGAACATTCACAACAAATAAGTAATTATTTGTTATAATTTAAAATTTAGAATTTTATTACCACAAATAAACTTAAATAGATTAAATAAGGATAAATTAAAATGATAAGGTTTAAAATAAGATCCAAACATATATAAATTTAATTTTTTGATGTGATTACAATTCTATATCATCTAATCTTCTAATACGAGTCATTTTTTGAGGTTTTTAAGTGGGTTTAGAATTATTATAAATTAATATTTTTAAGAATTCCAAAGGTGCCCCTCTCCTCCCTTATAAAAGGGAACCTCCTCCCTCTCTTCCACACACCACTTTGAGCCTTCAAGCTCGGCCAACCCCTTCCAAATTATCTTCTCCACTTCCCTAGAAACATCCTATAGGTTCTGGTCTTCTTCAGAGACCAATATTAGTTCCCTAAGAGGAGGTTTCAAAAAGACGCTTCAAAGAAGAGGTAATGTCCGTTACCGATTCTTTCAACTTTATTTCTTCTTCCACTTCTTATTTAGTTGTTTCATTTTGAAGTAATAACATCAGTATCACTCATATACTGATATGTTATTATAATTATGAAACAACCCTATTTCACCATCTATCCATCCTATGGAAAACGAAAATCACCACGCGTGCATACGTACGGAATACCGTCTCCATGCCGTGGTGTAATCTATTTTCCACCACCACCTTACTTGGATGGGTATAATGGTGTAAATATTAACTATATATGATTATTGTAAAGTTATATTGATTCTTTAATAGCATACATACACTCAAATAATATTTCACGATCATGGGAACGATATCATCTCTCGTGCGTACGTACGGAATACTGTCTCCACGACGCGATGAGATTCATTCTCAATGATTAGAAATTCATAAATGATTATAAAGTATATATAATAAGTAATAATTAAATATATGACATAATAATGATACTGTATTTATGTATATAGATATATATGTATGCCATCCAATTAATTCCATTCAATTCAATGAGGAAACGAAAACATCGTTCATGTGTACGTACGACCTACCGTCTCCATGAACAATGTATTTCTTTCCATTTATAGATCTATTATATATATGTATATTATGAATATATATTATATTTAAATCATGTTTTACATTCTAGATGTGAGTAATCATGATCTAAGTAATCATATGAATAATTACAAGTCAAAACACGGACGACAAATGAAACGATTTTAACCAAAACGCTCTTTAACATGGAATTTACAAAAGAATGGGTAATATAAAGTCATAAGTGAACCATATATGATATCATAACAATTAATATGATCCTGTAATATGTAAATAACATTATTTAAATCATTATAAAGGAGCTTCGGATACGTACGAATCATATCAGACCTAAGGTAAGGGACAATTTTGTAAATCTCATTTTTATCCGAGATTGCTTATTCGTAAGTATTTACCGGGGTTATTGCTATCATCCATGTCCATGTTTTATAAAAGTGTATTCATGTATGTTTAATGTTCTATTTACCCATTTTTTTTACTACATGGTATGTATGGAATCTTTCTTTTATGAGGTACTTTTTGACTTTTCCGTCCAAAGTACGAGAAGAATGTTTTTTTAACGTATACAGCATGAAAGGATTTTTACGGTTTTATAAAGCCTTATTTTCATGAAGTTTCCTCCAAAATATTTCATGACTATTTTCAACAAAATCCATTTCTTTTAAAATTTCATGACATTTTGTGAAAAGAAAATGATTTTGAAGAAAAAGGGATATTTTCCTCAAGAATTCATTTCAAGTGTTTTATCAAAACAATTTTTCATCTAAGATCACATTATTTCATATGTGTATGTTTCAAGTATAATGTCTCTATGATTTACATGGATTCACTTCTCTTATTATGAAATGATATCCATTTCTTTTATATGGATTATTTGATGATGAGATGATGTTTATGAAACCCATTTTATTTATTGGGTTTTTATGAATGATGTATGTTTATTTTGTGGCACAAGTAAGAATGATTTAATTGTGATATGGGTGGGACCTATATCTCCCTCCAATGCATTGGGTAAAGATTTATATCTCATGAGATATACATGGCTGGAACGGAAAGTTAAACCGGTCCAGTAATACAGGACTGAGACGAGGAGTGAACTCGATTCAGAAAGGGACTTTGTCCACTAAGATGGTCTTGGTAGCAATGCCTTGGCTACTATGGAAATCATATCATGTGCTTAATGGTTTCCACAATTACATGTCTTATTCCCATTCTATTTTATCATTCTTAATGTTTCTTTAGGATCTATGCCTTACGTACTTCCATGTTTTATGTCATTTCTCAAGCTTTTGATGTTTAAACATTATGTTCATGTTTTTAAGTTCAAATGTATATGGTATGTTTTATTTTATCCATGATTAACCTTACTAATCATTTGAGATCACCCTTTTTATGTTTTCTTTTCCCCAGGATATAAAGAAAGGTTTTAGGTAAGAAAAAAAGGGGATGATCTTTATGGGAGATGTTGAAGATCTTTCACCACGATTAGAAGATTACTTTCCAAGTTTCCAAAGACACTAAACTATTACGGTCCTTGTGTGTCTCTTTTTGTTATGTATTAAGTATTCCGCTAAAGGAATGTAATGTCCATGTATTTCAAGCTTTGGGTCACTACACATCTACTCTAATAAATAATTCTTTCTTGGTTTTCTAGATGTATTCTTCTCAACCGTGATTTTTTATTATAGAAAAACCTATAGAAATACTTAATACCACAGTCTACACCATTATTAACCCTTAATTATCCTATCCTATTTTTAAAAACATTTTACACCATATAACTACAAATAAAAAAATACCCCAAACACATTATATTGCTTATTAATGAAGAAAACACAATCATTCATTGTATAATCATTTATCAATATAAATTAATTTCATTCAACCCTATGATAATGGACTCGAGGAGTCACCCAAACATATATATGCATCTGTTATAACTACAAAGACTCGGGATTCCTTATATAAACAAAATATTTCTCTATTATCCATGTATTAAACTCTCACAACATCCAGAAAATATGTAATTGAGATTTATTTTACCCTTATATACTATGAATTGCATGTTATTATCACTAAGGTCTCCAAAAAAGACACTTATATTACTAGAAACTTTTATACGATGTCATTCCATAAATTGTTTCTCCATCAAAAGACTTTTTCATATTCAACATCCTATAATTTTACATCCCTAGAAAATAAGAAGGAACACCATGTAATAATTCCTAATACATTATCAAAAAATATTCTAAATCATAATTCATATAACTAACCAATAAGAAATATATTCTTATATAAACTTTGTATATGTCAAACTACCTGTCAATCCAAGACGCTTCCATTATGCATTTAGAATTTGAAAAAAATTCCTATGAAATCGAGAGATTAATCACTGATTAGATGAAACATATAGAGTAATATGAACAAATAATTCATCATGTACCCCCTCTATGTCAAATAATGTAATAAATCTCATAAATAAATAATCCAAAATTCTAATGAAATGTTAATATTTAGAAATAAACATCTTATACCAATAGCTATGTAATTTTAGAAAGTTAAACGTCATGAAGCACCCCTAAAAAAGTAACCCCATCATATATAAATATTCCATAATGTGACTTTTCTTCCCATAGTAATAACATATAGGTTTGGGCCTAACCAATCTACCACAAAATTATTCCATTGATATATCTTCGGATTTATTTTTACCATTCCATTGAATAGGATATCCTTTAACTTCCACCTTAAGTGAAATTATGATATGTTTATGGAGTCCCTTTTTCAATATATCATCATTAAATATAATACATTTTAGCACTTAAAAAATTATCTCAGTATTCTTATAATAATTACTTATGGAATTCACCATCGAATCCCATGATTCCAAGAGAGATGGTAGTAGAAACAGAGCCCACGCATCTTCCCCAAACAATAACTTATTCAACCAAACTCTGAATAATGTAAAATTATTTCACATGATCAACTATTTTACTTTATTAAGATACTTCCATGAAAAATAACCTCCACATCATGAAAACCTTCTCCAATTTTTATACACCTCATATATGTTCATTAGATATTTTACCAGCTCTAATCTTATAAAAAGTCCTATTTTTTGGATTTAAATAAATAATTTTTTTGATATCATACTCCAAACATATCACTAAAACCAAAAACTGATATTCTATAACACCGCAACTCCTATAGACCAGATCCGGTACATTACGTGTTATATTGGCATGGTAAGACGAAATGAAATTCCCAAAATAATGATCTGTTTTGTAGTTTTGAAGAAACTAGATACATAGATGTAACAAAAATTAAATTTCAAAAGGATACAAAATAAAATACATAACAAAAACTAAAACCTGCATCAACAGAAACTCAATGAATGATCTTCTCTTCATCAACTATAGAAGGAAAAAAATTAAAGGGGAGTGCTCAAATGATATATAAGGGTAAAAATTTCTGGATGCATGAATTCAAAAATAATAGAATCATAAACAATTTAACAGAATCATTATGGAAAAGTGTATAAATGAAAAACACACACCATTAATAAACTAGAAATGAATATGTGTCCATAAATGTTGTCATTATGAAAACCTCATGGATGGTAATAACTGATAATTAATAAAAAGAATGCTTATTAATTGGATTTTCTGTATCTAGCACATGATACCATAATAACGTTAAAATGGTTTAGTTTTGTGCATAGAAACTTGTCTAATTTTTGGAATCAAACTCGAAGGGTATGTCGCCAAAAGATCTATCTCATGAGACCTGTCAATTACTCAAAGGGATATAGAGTGCCCCACCCACCACTGAAAGTCCAAATAATTCATTATACATAGATTTAATACATGTTCAATCTTTATTCGCAATATCCTTATAGAGTGTAGAATACATATTCATCAATATTTCCATATTTAAAACATCTTTCGAAATTAACACCGTATGTGAAATGGTAGATGACCTAATTCAATAGTAATATCCATGCCATAAGAAAATGAAAATTTACCTGAATTACGATTTCAACTAAAATATGATCTCAAATGGGCATTAGATGCACCACATAAAAAATATTATGTTCCCAATACCAAGTAGGCCACAATGAAATGTAAATTCAGACAAAGTCACTTACCATATTGTAATCAATTGAATCATATGACCAAAAGAAAATAATAACTAGATTAATCACATAATACCATGAATATAAATAGATTCATGATATAATATATTAAATGGAAGTATAGATATACCAAATACAGTAAATAAGTGGCGAACAAAGGAAATCTCAAAGAATTAAAAGTGAGATGAGAAACCCATTACCTTATGCTCGAGTGTGTTCTTCATTTGTTTTAATGACTGAAATAATAAAATTTTTCTTCATTAATTAACAATTACATATCCTCCTATACAAGTAATTTTTTTATTATAACCTTATTAGGTTCATTCAACACCCTTTTTATGGGTTTAAGAGGTTTAATTTTAATGTTTTGGAAGCATTTTCTTGCTTGGTTTTCAGGATTCATTTACTTGTAGTCATGAATGAAATTTAATTTGAAATGTTGTTAAACATCCAGAATTGTAAATATTTATTATTATTAAAATTAAATATATATAAATGAACTTATAATTATTTGGGTATATATACTTGAGGTTCAAACATTAGATAATAATTATTCGTAAATGCTTGGATTTAGCTTGGCTCTTTTGTGCACAATGAACTTGTTTTGTATTATTATTCCATATTATCAGTATATATGGATTCTAGATAATTAATTAGATGAAATAAATATATTATGATATGTTTCAAACATAAAAATGGTTTCATGGAAATAATTGAACATGGTAATGAAAATTGAGAAATTCTCATCCTTGAATGTGAAAAATTAACACATCTCAGTAGTGTTTTTAATTTTTAGAATAAGAGGAGGGGGAAAGATACATGATGATGAAATATTAAAATATAATAATATAATTCTATTTCATGTAAGTTAATATAATTATTATATAATTATGATAAGGGTATAGGTGGAAAGAAGTATAAAAGAAATGGACTCAAAATAGAAGAAAAAACTGAGAAATCTCTCATGAAAATTTTGCAGCCTAACGACGTCACATAACATTTCATAAAATAGATTGATGAGAGAAAGGGGTTATTTTATCACTCTTGAATAATATGGGATTTAAGGGAAATATTCAATGACATATTCCAACATAATCAAACTGAATATAAAAGGGAAAACATAAAATTAAATATTTAAGGAAAGAGAAGGGTGGTTAATTCTCTTACCTTGTAGAGTAAGTACCAAAACCTGATGGCTGGGACCTTGGGAGTTTGAGGACACCTTAGGAGGACTCAAAGGAAGGTAATAATACCATTTCATAGAGGATAATTAGTTTTAAATTATGTAAAATGAAGGGGGTGTGTGGGTATTTATAGTAATCAAGAGAGGATTTTTTTAATAATTAAAAGGGATACCTCATTAGTGATTTTTGGAAAACCATGGGCATTACCATGGTATTTTACCCTTGTTTTAGCCACTTGGGACACCTCATGTCATTTTATACTATACAAAAGTCGACCATCCTTTTATATTATTTATTATATCATTATGACGTCATTAAACTACTGAAAACACAAAATTGTATTTTTACTTTTCACAAAAAAATCAAGAATTTTAGAAAAATTTAAACAATTCACCAAAACTATTTTTCAAAGTGTATAATTAAAAAATTAACTACATTTTTTGAAATTTGTAACACCCCGAGCTTCCACGATACGCTTCTCATACAATAATGCAATAGCTTGCATTGTACGCAACTTCGAGTTCTAACACACCGCGACTAATCAAAGTAGCCGTTATGAATAGTAATACCCACATTTTAAAATTATAGAAATTTTATATTTCAAAATGGACTTCATTTTTGTATTCGTAATATCGAAATTAGCCTATGTTTATTTTTTTTGTAATTTTCTAGGTACTTCCAATTTTCAATGAATAGTGTTAAATACTTAAAAACAACTTTTTTAATCAAAATAATTTATAGTGATAAATTATACTATTGAGTGTTTTTAAAGTATAATTATAATATATTTTTACCATTTTATCTAATGGTGGTAATTAGAATAAATTTCACTTTGAAATTGGACATAATCAATTGTCAATCTTTTGATATATATTGTTTCTTAAAAAAACGCTATTTATTGGGACAACGGAAATTAATTATAAAATTAATTAATGAAAAACATATGTTTGGAATTTTTTAAAATAGATATCATTTTTGAATTCGGAATATCAATTATAGCTTAGGGTGAAATTTTGGCATTGTTCTGAAAAACTTCAATTTTTGATGAATAGTGAAACCACTAAATGGTAGTTAAATATCTGATTTTTCATTTTAATGAAATATTACCACTTCTGTGATTTGATTTTCAAAAATCCGACATACATGTTTGTCATTAGGAAGTAAAATGTGGTTCAATGGGATTAAAATAATTTTTTTTGGTGAATAGTAACTTTTAAGTTTAATTAATCGCTATTAGAGGTAATTAGTGAAATTTAAGGTAAAAATGGTATTATAAAAATATGAAATTACCGTTACACTTATCCTACCCCTATTGGATGAGTAATGGCCGACCAAAAAAACCCATGGGTCAACTTGGGGGCCCCATGGAGACACTTTGGTAGGAAAATGACATTAAAAACTTTTAATTTAATGTTAAAATAAAAATGTCACAAACATGAGTCGTTTTACTAAAACAATTTTTAATTGGGATTATACAAGTCATATTTTTGACTATAAATATTCATTAGAAAGATAAAAAGATTTCCTACATAATGATATTTTTTTATAATTTTTAGACATTAATTAATTAAATTATTTATGACACCATGATGACGCAGTGATTACCTCATTAATTAACAATTTTAATAAAATGGAAGGATAATGTAAAATCTAAGCATTACACTTGTCCAAAGCCTATTTGATGAGAATATTTAGAACCCTTATCACCTTATACTCTAATTATATAAGTGTGGAACCTTTAGAATCCGAAAAGCATTGTATAATAAAGTAACATTTCATTACTTTCCAAGAGTGCCCCTCCTCTCCACTTATAAAAGGCCCCCACCACTACCACCTTACTCACACTATCAAAGACTTTTGGCTCGTCCAATCTCTACCCAAATACTCTCCCATATTCCATAAATTACTCCTAGAAGCCTCAATTTGGGCAGAATTCTTCCCAAGGAAGCCTTTGGCTCAAATCAAAAGAGTTACCCGATTTTAAGGTAATGTCTTCTCTTATGTTATTTTGTTTTATTTTGCTTATCCAACCCCTTAAACTCTTTTTATTAATTTCTTTTGTAACAAAATAAGTATCATAAATATACTAGGATGTTTTTATAAGAAGTATTCGAGCTACACTTACACACACCTACATCTAATGGTTAAAGAACATATTGTTTCTGTGGATGGCGAATTTCTGTCTCACGAAACGATGATTGTTCAACAATCATATAACACCTTCAAAGGTGGACATTAAGATGTAACTATATTTATATATGATATATAATATGTTTATGTTTTACTTAAGGTTCTGTATTTTTCATTTATGGCATACCTTTATTTTTCCATTATGGGTAAACGCGATATTTTTATTTGAGGAAGTGCAGACTACCGCCCCCTCAAAGTGACTTGAATCTTTAATTCCATATGTATGATGTATAAAGAATGGAGTAAATTATATTATATATGATATTATACTGGAATTATAATATACCTTTATATCATTATTATTTAATTAAATACGAAATAGAAAAGAAAGTAGCGTTCATGCGTACATACGGCTTACCGTCTCCATGAATGGTGCATTTCATTTCTTATCTCTAAACATTATTGAATATTTTAAATGCATGTATATACAGGATATATATGAGATATATGATATCTATATCATGAATATAATTCTGGATATAATGGATATTTCACCACATGAACAACTTGTAATTATAAGAAGTTTATTTTTGACTCATGTACCTAAGATCGTCAAAACGACCGTTATAAACATAAATAATTACATAATGTTCAAAACATGGTAATAAGTGATATAAAATGAATTTGAAACTTGAAAAAGGTTATTAAGAAATTTTAAATTAACTCTAGTTTACTATTCAGGAGATCAAATAACGGTCGAGTGAATTCGGACACGAGGTAAGGGAACTTCTTAACCCAATTTCCATTCTTTGGGTTAATCTCCTACTTTCAAATTATTTCATGATATTATTATTTCCTATCTCGTATTTGTACTTTCATTATGTGTAATTATAGTTAATACACATAATAGATATATTTTGTTTAAATTTATCTTTTTAAGGGACTTAGTCTCAATCTCCATTCATTGAGGCATATTTTGTTTTATACACAAATTTCTTTTATATGGTGTATAAACCCCTTTGACTTTTACGTTTATCCAAAAGGAATATTTTTATATGAAGCGTTTTACTAAAAGACAAAAATTAATGTTTTTCCTGTCGTACGTATATGGCGACAATGACTTCTCCGCCGCTGTGACCATTATTTGACTTTCGACTTCCTCTACAAGCCATAACATTTTTTTAATGAAACATAAATAATAAGTTTTAACATTCTTTTATTTTGGTATTGAAAATGGTTTTGAATGTGTTTTTATTATATCAATCTTTTGTATTGATATCTTGTGATTGAAATGTGGAAATTTTATGTTTCCTTTATGCATGTTTTATGTGATACAATTATGTTATGGTTTTGATATGTTTAAACCTATTGATATGAGGAATGAATTGGACATAATAAGTGACGGGTGGAGCCCGCTACAGCTCCTCGATGCATCGGTAGGTCTCATGAGTCAAACTAGTGTCTTGGCACGAGGCCTTGACAAAATCTTATTTGTGGTCTTGGCACAAGGCCTTGGCTACGTGGTTATGATAGTCTGGCATTATGCATTCTATCATTATGAAAGTGGTTATTGATATTGTATGTGATTATTTGACCAGTAGAATATCCATGTGAAGAAGTAAATGACATTATCTCATTTTACTTTTGCCATATTATGTTGAAGTTAAAGTTTAAAAGGCTTTTGTTTTAGTTATACATTGCCTTAAATGTTTATGTTTATTGATTAAAGCTTCCGCTATATTGTTATCCTTACTGAGCATCTGAGCTCACCCCTTTCAATGTTTTAATATTTTCCAGGATGTGAAGAATTATTTTATGAATGACCTGCAGGGATAGTCAGAAGAAGACATGAGTGTGGACTATGAAGACTTTGTTATTATTTTTTCACTTTATGATGTATTGTAACATTTATGAATGTATCTATTGTTTCCAAGGCTACTAAACTAATCAGTCTTTCGAGACTTGATCTTTTGTGATCATTCCAATGCTACACAATAATGCACCGACTCTGGGTAACTGGGGTCGGGGCGTTTCAGTTGGTATCAGAGGCAGTTTAGTACTAACCCTGGAAGCTAGATTTAGATAAACTCTGATTAAATCACATATCCCGAAGATAGAATTTAAGGATTAGTATAGAAGAACTTCCAAGAATTTTGGTATTATAGAGATTTTGTGAGTTTTCTGAGCAATACATCCCTGTCTGGATATGAACAGGTAGAGGCGGCTCTGGCACAGATGTACCTAGGGGTAAAACCCGAAAACACTGGTTTGAGCTAGACTCGAACGGGAACTAGTGCACGAAAACGGGCCTTGCTGCACTCTTGGTTACGACACTCCCGGGGGATATGATTAGGATAATTCTCATTTTCTTTACAAACCACCATGAAGGGTTATGAGTATATACTTCCTCAAAGAAAACTTTTTTTATGATTATGGATTATATCCAAAAATAGTTCAATTTATGTTAAGTATTTTATAAGTATGGAATTATGTATTTTGAATCATAAACTAATCTAGATTATGCCATTGTTTAGAAGTGGAGCCTAGTGGAAGGAATTGAAACCGTATCAATGCATGCACTCCGTGTAGGGATTTCCCTCCCGCTCAAGATAATTATTGTGGATCTGGAGATACAACTATTTCTGATCAACTTATTACCATACTGGGACAACTCACTCAGGTTATGAATAATAACCTTACCCGTATGGAGCACCCTGATCCGCAACATGGAGGATTAATGTTAGACCGCTTCATGAGGCAACAACCGCCAACATTTAATGGGGGTACAAATCCATTAGTAGCTGAGCAATGGATAAACTCCTTAGAGAAAATATTCCACGCCTTGGGGAGTAGTGAAAGGGAGAAGGTTGTCATGACAGTCTTCCGCCTCACTGGAGATGCTGATCAATGGTGGCTGCTGATTCAAAACACAAATGAAGATGAAGAAGTATCAAGTATGGAATGGAGGGAGTTTAAAAAAATTTCTTAGAAAAATACTTTCCACATGACCATCGAGCAGATATGGAAAGGAAATTTCTGAGTCTGAGGCAGAAGGAGGATGAGAATATCACAAAGTATGAGGCTAACTTTACAAGGTTAGCAAGGCATGCTACAGATTATATACGTAACCCACGAAGTAAGATCGATCGTTTCTTTTATGGGTTAAAACCGTTTCTCCGTCGAGAATTGGTATCACAATCTTTCTCAACTTATGAAGATATAGTCACGTGTGCTATCAAGACCGAAAAGGAATTCTCTAAATCTTATGACAATAAAGTAAAGCAAGAGAAGAAGAGAATGGTGGAACAAGATACAGATAAAGGGAGAAAGGGAGAGAAGGATTTTCCATTATGCGATAATTGTGGGAAGAATCACCCAGGTACTTTCCTAAAAGGAATGGGAGTTTGTTATAAATGTGGAGAAAAAGGTCACCAGGCTCGTGATTGCAAGGAAAAGAAAGAGGCTATAAATGTTGAATGCTACAATTGTAGGGAAATGGGGCATTATGAAAATGAATTTCCTAAGTGTCAGGGAAACTTACCTCAGAAAAGGCAAAGGGATCATGGACAATCTTATGATGTTACTACAGTTGAAGCGGAATAATTAATGTGTTGGTGCTTTTGGACTCAAGGATTATATTCTGGTTATAAGAATAATGTGATATATATAAGGATTGTACTGCAGTACATGTTATTTTCGATAAGGTTTTAATATGATGAAGGTAATAATATTTTTATTATGTGACAATAAGAGAAACCTTACTTTGTTTGGGGAATCTGATGTTACAATTGATTTTGGAATTTAAATACCTTTTAGAGAAAGTCTGGATATAGGTATTTTGGATAACTATAAAGGTTGGAATGAATTAAGTTGAGCATTTAATAGTATTGTTTAAGGTTAAAACATTTCTGAAGATTATTTTTGGAATATTATAATACTATTCTTTTAAGAAAAGGACAACCTGCAGGTTGGGGGATAACCCATCGCATCGGACAAAGCTACAGGAATCGAACCCACAACCATAGTGCGACATGCCTTTATTACCTAACATTAGCCTACAGGAAGTCCCTGGTTATTAAAAAAAAGTTTTCGTAATCTAAATGGTATGTTTTAATATTTTGAACATTGTACGATGAGGATAAATATAATATTTTTGAGTTCTATTATCTTTTTGAGTGAAAGATAAGTTTTTGGTAGAAATTAGTTGAAGGTTGAAACTCTACTGGTCAAGCATAAATATATATATATACCTATGTCTTATTCTATGAATAAATTAATTCTTAAACTTTAGTAATGGGATATTAAAACTGAAAAAAATGTGTTAACCTAATACCTAATGTCTTGTTGAACTGATGATATTTTAAATCAACATAGATTGAAGGCTTTGAGGCCCTCAATTTGACACTTGTTTGTGATTGATGACCTCAATCACTCGCTATAAATATTTACGTTTTTCCTCCAATTATTTGTCTCTAATTTCCACCAATTTTCTCATAATAGAGATCATAATTAGGTGGTGACTTTTTCATTTCCCTTTCCCTCTTATTAAGGCTAAATTTTATTAGCCTTATTTCCGATGTGGGTTTTCCACAAATGTATTTTCTATTTTCATCCTTTTATTTTCAAAGAAAAATTTCAAATTGCGAGGACACAATTTATTTAATGAGGGGAGAATGTAACACCCCGAGCTTCCACGATATACTTCTCATTCAATAATGCAATAGCTTACATTGTATGCAACTTCGAGTTCTAACACACCGCGATTAATCAAAGTAGCCGTTATGAATAGTAATACCCACTTTTTAAAATTATAGAAATTTTTATATTTCAAAATGGACTTCATTTTTTAATTCGTAATATCGAAATTATCCTATGTTGAATTTTTTGTAATTTTCTGAGAACTTCAAATTTTCTATGAATAGTAAAAAATACTTAAAAACAACTTTTTTAATCAAAATAATTTATAGTGATAAATTATACTATTGAGTGTTTTTAAAGTATAATTAGAATATATTTTTACCATTTTATCCAATGGTGGTCATTAGAATTAATTTCACTTTGAAATTGGACATAAACAATTGTCAATCTTTTGATATATATTGTTTCATAAAAACACGCTATTTATTGTGACAGCGGGAATTAATTATAAAATTAATTAATGCAAATTATATGTTTGGAATTTTTTAAAATAGACATCATTTTTTGAATTCGGAATATCAATTATAGCTTAGGGTGAAATTTTGGCATTGTTCTGAAAAACTTCAATTTTTGATGAATAGTGAAACCACTAAGTGATAGTTAAATAACTGATTTTTCATTTAAATGAAATATTACCACTTCTGTGATTTGATTTTCAAAAATCCGACATACATGGTTGTCATTAAGAAGTAAAATGTGGTTCAATGGGATTAATATAATTTTTTTGGTGAATAGTTACTTTTAAGTTTAATTAATCGCGATTAAAGGTAATTAGTGAAATTTAAGGTAAAAATGGTATTATAAAAATATGAAATGACCCTTACACTTGTCATACCCCTATTGGATGATTAATTTCAGACCAAGACAACCCATGGGTCAACTTGGGGACCCCATGGAGCCACTTTGGTAGGAAAATGACATTAAAAACTTTTTATTTAATGTTAAAATAAAAATGTCACAAACATGAGTCGTTTTACTAAAACAATTTTTAAATGGTGTTATAAAAGTCATATTTTTTACTATAAATATTCATTAGAAAGATAAAAAGATTTACTACATAATGATATTCTTTTATAATTTTTAGACATTAAATAAATTAAATTATTTATGACACCATGATGATGCAGCGATTACGACATTAATTAACGATTTTAATAAAATGGAAGGATAATATAAAATCTAAGCATTAAACTTGTAAAAATCCTATTGGATGAGAATATTTCGAACCATTATCACCTTATCCTAGAATTATATAAGTTTGGGACCTTTAGAATCCGAAAACCATTGTATAATAAAGTAACATTTCATTACTTTCCAAGAGTGCCCCTCCTCTCCACTTATAAAAGGACCCCACCACTACCACCTTACTCACACTATAAAAGCCTTTTGGCTCGGCCAATATCTGCCCAAATACTCTCCCAAAATCCCTCCCTTACTCCTAGAAGCCTCACTTTGGGCAGAATGCTTCCCAAGGAAGCCTATGGCTCAAATCAACAGAGTTACCCGATTTTAAGGTAATGTCTTCTCTTATGTTATTTTGTTTTATTTTTCTTATCCAACCCCCTAAACTCTTTTTATTAATTTCTTTTGTAACAAAACCAGTATCCTAAATATATTAGGATGATTTTTATAAGAAGTATTCTAGATACACTTACACACACCTACATCTAATGGTTAAAGAACATATTGTCTCTGTGGATGGCAAATTTCTGCCTCACGAAACGATGATTGTTCAACACTCATATAACACTTTAAAATGTGTACATTAAGAATTAACTATATTTATATATGATATATAATATTTTTATGTTTTACTTAAGGTTCTGTATTTTACATTTATGTCATGCCTTTATTGTTTCCATTATGGGTAAACGCGATATTTTCATTTTAGGAAGTGCGGACTACCGCCCCCTTAAAGTGATTTGAATCGTAAATGCCATATGTGTGATGTATAAAGGATGGAGTAAATGATATTATATATGATATTATAATGGAATTATAATATACCTTTATATCATTATGATTTAATTAAATACGAAATAGAAATGAAAGTAGCGTTCATGCGTACATACGACATACCGTCTCCATGAACGGTGCATTTCATTTCTTATCTCTAAACGTTATTGAATATTATAAATGCATGTATATACTGGATATATATGAGATATATGATATATATATCATGAATATAATTCTGGATATAATTGATATTTCACCACATGAACAACTTGTAATTTTAAGAAGTTTATTTTTGACTCAAGTACCTAAGATCGTCAAAACGACCGTTATTAACATAAATAATTACATAATGTTAATAACATGGTAATAATTGATATAAAATGAATAATAAACTTGAAAAAGATTATTATGAAATTATAAATTAACTCTAGTTTACTATTTAGGAGATCAAAGAACGGTCGAGTGAATTCGGACATGAGGTAAGAGAACTTCTTAACCCAATTTCCATTCTTTGGGTTAATCTCCTACTTTCAAATTATGTCATGATATTATTATGTCCTATCTCATATTTGTACTTTATTTATGTCTAATTATAGTGAATACACATAATAGATATATTTTGTTTA
The DNA here is from genome assembly GCA_963277665.1 of Viscum album. Lineage (NCBI taxonomy): Eukaryota > Viridiplantae > Streptophyta > Magnoliopsida > Santalales > Viscaceae > Viscum > Viscum album. Next base: position 813,358,001 of record OY728132.1, on the reverse strand, counting down.
AAATTTATATTTTTAAGGGACTTCATCTCAATCTCCATTCATTGAGGCATATTTTGTTTTATACACAAATTTATTTTATATGGTGTATAAACCCCTTTGAATTTTACATTTATCCAAAAGGAATCTTTTTATACGAAGCGTTTTACTAAACGACAAAAAGGAATATTTTTCTTGTCGTACGTATGCGGCGACAATGAATTTTCTGCCACTGTGACCATTATTTGAGTTTCGGCTTCCTCTACAATCCATAACATTTTTTAATGAAAAATAAATACAATGTTTTAACTTTATTTTTTTTTTGTATTGAAAATGGTTTTGAATGTGTTTTTATTATATCAATGTTTTGTATTGATATCTTGTGATTGAAATGTGGAAATTTTATGTTTCCTTTATGCATGTTTTATGTGATACGATTATGTTATGGTTTATGATATGTTTAAACCTATTCATATGAGGAATGCATTGGACTTAATAAGTGACGGGTGGAGCCCGCTACAGCTCCTCGATGCATCGGTAGGTCTCATGAGACAAACTAGTGTCTTGGCACGAGGCCTTGACAAAATCTTATTTGTTGTCTGGGCACGAGGCCTTGGCTACATGGTTATGATAGTCTGGCATTATGCATTCCATCATTATGAAAGTGGTTATTGATATTGCATGTGATTATTCGACCAGTAGATTATCCATGTGAAGAAGTAAATGGCATTATATCATTTTACTTTTGCCATATTATGTTGAAGTTCTAGTTTAAAAGGCTTTTGTTTTAGTTATACATTGCCTTAAATGTTTATGTTTATTGATGAAAGCTTCCGCTATATTGTTATCCTTACTGAGCATCTGAGCTCACCCCTTTCAATGTTTTAATATTTTCTTGGATGTGAAGAAGTATTTTATGAATGACCTGCAGGGATAGTCAGAAGAAGATATGAGTGTGGACTATGAAGACTTTGTTATTAGTCTTTCACTTTATGATGTAATGTAACATTTATGAATGTATCTAGTGTTTCCAAGGCTACTAAACTAATCGGTCTTTCGAGACATGATCTTTTGTGATCAGTACAATGCTACGCAATAATGCACCGACTCTGGTTAACTGGGGTCGGGGCGTTACAAAATTAATTATCTATGTATTATTAATTTAATTTTTAAATAATATCATAATTTATTCAAAAATAAAAAACATAAAGGTCTAATTAGTTTTATATCACATTGAAAAATTAATTAAAATATTATTATCTTATTACCTTTAGAAAATTAAATATTATCATTATTTCCTATTTATACGGGTCATATTACTATTCCAAAATGTATTTTACTATTCATAAAAAACAATTTGGTTCTATAAGACTCCAAATGACTTACTTGTCACAACTCTGTATGACCGTTTTTTTAATTCAAAACAGAGAAGTAGAAAATGTTTTATTAATGGATGGGTTATGACTATATCATAAATAAAACAGTGGTGTTTCAAAGGAACATAGTGCTTTATGAAATATAATCTATGAATAGAATGTTTTTTAAATGATCATACCATAAAATGATTGGGGTGTTATATTATTCCTTCCTTTGGAAATTTTGTCCTTGAAATTTTATATATAAAGCCCATCAAAAATATGTCGGTGGTTCTTCTTCATAACATCCACAGGTTCCCATGTTTTTTCTTCTATATTCTTGTTTATCCAAATAACCATTACTAGACTAGTTGTCTGATATCTCAATACTTGATCCTTGTGTCAACAATTCTGAGAGGCTCTTCACAGTAAAAAAATAGATTCCAGTTCTATTTCATCATAGGTGAGTACATGCATTGGTATTGGCTTGTATTTCATCAACAATGTCATAAAAAACTCATCGTGGACTTTTGAGAGACTTGGAAACACTGCTAAATAGTAAGCTACTGCTCTAATTATTTCTAGAATTTCAAATGGTCTGATGTACCTTTTCCTTAGTTTACCTTTCTTACTGATCCTTAAGACACCATTCCATTAAGATACTTTTAGAAAGACATGATCTTCCACTTAGAATTCCAAATCCTTTCTCTATTTATCAGTATAACTCTTCAGCCTACAATGGGATACATTAATTTGGGTGTGGATTTTCATCACCATTATCATTGTCTCTTCAATATGTTCTGTTCCTATAAGTTTCCTCTCACCAACTTTATCCCAACAAGGTGTAGTTCGACATCACTTTCCAAATAATTCTTAATATAGAGCCATTTAAATAGTGGAATGGAACCTATTTTTGTATGGAAATTCCACCAAATGCATGTATTGATCCCACATACCTTGAAAGTTAATATAGCATGATCATACCATTTTTTCCATACTTTGAATAGTATTTTCAGCCTATCAGTTGGTTTGGGGGTGATTAGAAGTACTCATACGAAGCTCAGTATTCAATGCCTTCTGGAGAATTTTCCAAAATTTTGTTATAAATCGAAGATCTCTATGGGACACAATCGATAGAGGTGCACCATGAAGTCTTAAAACATCATTTATATAAATTCATGCAAGGCACTCATGTGGTAAATCCTAAATTATAGGAAATAAATGTGTAGATTTTGTCAGATGATAAACAATTACCCATATGGTATCGTTCCTTTTAGGTGTCCTCAGTAGTCCAGTGACAAAATCTATCGTAATGTTATCCTACTTCCACCTAGAAATAGGTATAGGCTACATCACTCTTCTAGGATGTTGTCTCTCTACCTTCACTTGTTGACAAACTAGAAACCTTGAGACGTAGTCATTAATTTCCTGCTTCGTATTATCCCACCAAAAATATTATCTCAGATCTATATACATCTTTGTGCTACCCAGGTGTATATGGAAATTTGAGCCGGGAGAATTTTCTAGTAGTTAAATTTTAAGCTCAGGTTCTAATGGGATGCATAACCTCTTCCCAAACATCAGAACTCCTTCCTCATACATGAAGTCTTCCAATCTACCATCCTTAACAACAAAAATTTTCTTGTGTATATTTTCATCATCAGATTGATAGCTTTTTATCATCTCTACTAAAGATGGTTTAACAATAGTTTGAATGAGGAATGATGTTTCCCATTCCGTAACAATTCCTACATTCATCTTTAGTAGATCCATGAATATATGATCTCTCTCAATCCTTATTTTAGTCAAAATTCCATGATCTTTCCTGCTTAATGAATCTACCACATTATTTTATTTTCCTGGGGGTAGTGTGTTAAATAATCGTAATCTTTGAGTAACTCAAGCCTTCTCCATTACCTCATGTTGAGTTATTTTTGTGTGAAAATGTATTTCAAACTCTTTTTATATGTTTATATATTAAAATTTTCATCGTAATGAAAATTTATCAATATTTTCATAGTAAATAATACAGCTGCTAACTCAAGATCATGTGTTGGATAATTTTTCTCATGATTATTTGACTGCCTTGATGCATAATAAATATCTTTACCATTTTTCATAAGGACGCAACCCAGCTCATTCTTTGATGAAACACTATATATTGCAAATCCATCAATTCTAGATAGAAGAGTGAAAATTGGAGCATTTAACAATCTTATTTTCAATTCTTCAAAGAATTATGTACATTATTTTGTCCACACAATCATAACTCTTTTACGTGTGAGCTTGGTTAGCAGGATAGCTAGTCAGGGAAAATACTCAAAGAAACACTGATAGTAACCTACAAAGCCAATAAAACTGCGTACCTTGGTAATTTTTTTTGGCATGATATAATCTTTGATTGCCTTTGTTTTTGAAGATGAACTAGGATTCCATCCTTAGAGACAATATGGCATTGAAAAGAAACCAATTGAATCACTACTAGAATATGGTGTTTTCCCAATGGTAATATAGAAACGGCTTGAAGAAACTATTACTATAATATAAAAGTAGGCAAAATTTTCCAATGGGTTGTTAAAACCATTGGTAATGTGTATATATTCTTATTATTTTACAATGGTTTTCCAAAACCATTGGGAAAAACTTTTTTCTCTAAGGTATACCAACAATTTATCAAAACTGCTGGTAAAGATAAGTTTTCCCAGTGGTTTTTAAAAATTGTTGGGAATGTTTTCCCCCAAATACCCAGCACCCCAGCTCTAAGTCGGGTGGAATTTAGACCAAATCCATACCTCCTCCTGATGTCTTCTGTGCCACAAAACTCCTTCCAGTGAAAGATACTTCTTTAATAAAACAAATTTTTATTTCTACAATTCAAATTTGTAAGTGTTACCTTAGTTTTAGTGTTATTCATATTTTTTTTCTATTTGAAGTTTTGATTTAAGCTAAATTAGAGTTATTGGTATTGGTGTACCGAACCCTATGGGGTTTTTTATGTTTTTATATTCTACACTTTAGACATCTAAAATGGTATTTTTACTGGGGTTTGTTTAGTGGGGGGGGGGTAATGGGTTTGTTTTATGTTTTTTGATTAGTGGGATAAATGGTTTGTTTTATGTTTGTTTTATGTTTTATGTTTAGTTGGGTTTTATGTTTTTTGGTTAGTGGTGTTGGTAAAGGGTTTGTTTTTTATGGATTGGAATTGTGAACACCCCCACCCACCCCCCCTACAGACCTCCCACCCCCTAGAGAGCCCCCCACACCCTTATACACCCCCATTGGACAACCCCCCAACCCCTGCAACCCCACCCCCTGTACACCCCCACATATTAGACATCTCCCTCCCCCCACCCCCTGGACACCCCACCCCACCCTTCTTAGACACCCCTCACCTATCATGCACAGCCCACCCCCTAGACACCCCCACCACCTTGGACACCCCCACCCTTCGAACAGCACCCACCCCCACGCCCCTGGACACCCCCACCCTTTGGAAAACCCGTACTCTCCACCCCAGGACACCCCCACCCCCATAGACACCCCACCCCCACCCTCATTGGAAACCCCTCACCCCCACAGACCCCCCATGGATAGTGCAACCCCCCCCCCCCCCTTAACCACCTCCACCACCCCTAGACACCCTCATACCCCCTGGACACCGTCAACCCCCTGGACAGCCCCCCCCCCCCATAGAGAGCCCCCATGGAACCACCACTCCTCCTTGACACCACTGCACCTCCTAAGAGGCTAGCCGAATTATTAAATTAGAATTAACAATGAAGTTGATATATCCATTTCCCAATGACATTTTCTTTGTGACCCATAGAGCCTTATATATTGAATTATTCATGTTTTGATAAATTGAATTTGCCTTGTTTTGATAAATGGAATGGGTTATTTAGAATGAAAGGGATAATTCATGATAGTTTGGCTTTAATAATGAATAAAATGATTTAAAATGAAAATACCCTAAGGGGGATGCAAGAGGGGAAGGGGTTATCCAATTGGGGTTGGGTTCTCTAGGGGCTTGGGGGATGCAGGGGGGCTTGCGGGGCTATAGGGGTGTGGGGGAGGGGGTATGTGCTAACCCATGGAGTGATGTAAGCTGTCTAGTGAGTTAGAGTGGGGTGTCTAGGTGGGTGAGGGGTGTGGGGTTTCTAGGGAGGGGGGATGTCCAGGTGGGGGGATGTCTAGGTGGGGGGTGGGGCGTGGGCTGTCTAGGTGGGGGGGGGGGGGTGGGCTTTCCTAGTGGGGGGTGTCCAGGTGGGGTGGGGGGGGGCGCAGTCTAGGTGGGTGGGGGTGCAGGGGAGGAGGGTGTGGGATGTGTAGGGAGGGGGTGGGTTGTCCTGGGTGGAGGCTATCCAGGTGGGGGAGGGGGGGGGGGGGGTATGAGCCATCCAATGAAGGGGAGGGGGTTGTCCAGTGGGGGGGGGGGGAGCGTGTGCTTTCCAGGATAGTGGGAGGGGGCTGTCGGGAAGGGGAATTGGGGGGGGATAGAGGCTATAGGGTAGGTGGTGTGGGATATCCGTGGAGGGGTTGGTTTCCCAGGGGTGGTGGTGGGAGGGATATGCAGGCGGGGAAGGGGTGGGGGTTGTCAAGGGGGGCTGGTATGTCCAAGGGGGTGGGTGTGTGGTGTCCATGGGGGGAGGGGTGTTGGTTGTCTAGAGAGGAGGGGGTGGGCTGTTCAGGTGTGGTGGGGGTGTCCAGGTGGGAGGGGGGGCTATCTGGGTGGGGGTGCAGGGGGTAGGGTGCTGCAGGGGGTTGGGGTGGGCTATTCAGAGAGGGGGTGGGTTTTCCACTCCGATACTCTCTGAAAACATTGGAATCAAATATAACCAATTTAAAGACAGTTTCACACATTAAGACTTTTCTAGAAGTTCAATAATTACACTCACTCTTTCCCTTGTAAGAAGAAGTGATCTCTACAAAGAAATCTCATTCAGGTTCTTCTCCACATTCTATATTGATCTCATGAAAATTTAACATTCGTACAACTCCATATCACCTAATGATATCAAAAGGATCATATTATTAAGAGTAGTGTCCCATCAAAACATGTCTCCGAAAATTCGAACCACGTGTGATATTTTGTGGTGTGTTTACAATTGGGTGGGTTGTGATTTATATGAATGATATTCATGGTTTACACCAACAGTATTCTCGATCATCTATAGTAGGCTTGAAATCAAGCTACAATTGGATAATGATTGGATTTTACAACCCTATATTGGGGGTGGACAGCCCCACCCTTTGGATATCCCCCACCCCGTTGGACAACCCCCTAGACACCCCCACCCCTTGGAAAGCCCTGCCACCCCTGTGGATAGCATTACCACCACCGTGGACAGCCTTCCCACGGCTTGTGGACAACCCCCCACCCCCTGGACACACTGTACCCCCTGGAAAGCCCTGCCACCCATATGGACAGCCCGCCCACCCACCCCATACCACCTGGATAGCCCTGCAATCCCCTGGATAGCCCACCCACACCCTGGACAACTTGTACCCCCTAGACAGCCCCAACCCGGGAATGCCCCCCACCCCCTAAGACTCCCACGACCCCCCCCCCCCCAGGACAGCCCCTCCACCCCCATGGACAACTCGCCCACCCCCTGGACACCCTGTACCCCCTGGACACCCCCCTATGGACAGCCTGCCCCCCCCCCCCCTAAACACCCCGTAACCCCTGGACAACCCCACCACCCCCACCACCCCCTGGACAGCCCACCCACCCCCTGGACACCTTCTTCCCCTAGAAAACCCCACCACTTTAGAAATCTCCCCACCCCTTGGACACCCCTTGACCACCCTGGACAGCCCCTCCACCTCTGTGGACTTCCCACACCCCCCTAGATAGCTCGTACTCCCCTGGAGATCCCCCCACCCCCGTGGACACCCCCCTCCACCCACCAGACACCCACCCACTACCCCACGGACACCCTCATCTACCAGAACACCCCCACCCCTAGAAATCCCCTCCCCACCCACGTACACACCCCGTCCCCACTGAATACCTCCACCACCCCCATGGACAGCCCGACCACCCCGAGTGCGCAGTCCCACCGCCCCTGTGGACAACCCACCCACCCCATAGACTCCTCGTACCCTCTGAAAAAACCCCAGCCCCTAAAAATTCCCCCTCCCCAACACCCCAGGACACCCCTTACCCCCTAGATATCCTTCCCACCCCCCTGGACAGTCTGTACCCCCCATGACAGCCCCCACCCCCATGGACACCCCCCCCCCCCGACACCCGCCCCTCCCCCAGACACCCCCATCCCCCCTGACACCCCCACCACTAGACCACCACCCCTGGACACCCCCTAACCCCACCAGATAGTCCCGTCACCCCAGTGGACAGCACGACCACCCCTCGTGGATTTCCCGCCCACCCCCTAGACAACCCGTACCCCCTGGACAGCCCTGCCACCCCCGCCACCCCATGGATAGCCCGCCCACCCCTGGAAAACTCGTACCCCCTAAACAACACCCAAACCTAGAAATCCCCCATCCCATGGACACACCCACCCCCTGGAGAGCCCCACCACCCATGTGGATAGCCCGCCCACCCTCTGGACAAAGCGTACTTCCCAAGACACCCCCACCACTGTGGACGCCCCTCCCCCAGACACCCTTCCACCACCCCCGGATACCCCCATCCCCCTGGACACCACCATCCCTGGAAAGACCACCCCCCCATCCCCTTGAAATCTCTAACCCCACTAGATAGCCCCGCCACCCCTGTGGATAGCCTGACCACACCCAGTGGAGAGCCCGCCACCCCCTAGACACACTGTACCCCTTGGACAACCCTGCCACCCTCTCCACCCCTGGAAACCCCGCCCACCCCCTTGACACCTCGTACCCCCGGGAAAAACACCCTGTAAAGTCTCCCCCACCCCTAGACACCCTAACCCCCTGGATAACCGTGCAACCTCCACGGATAGCCCACCCACCCCTTGGATGGCCCGTACCTCCTGGACATCCCCCTCCCTCATGGGAACCCCCCTAGACATCCACCCACCACCCCCATGACACCCTCGACCTCACTAGACAGCCCCGCCACCCCCCGTGGATAGCCCGACCACCCCCCGTGGATAGCCTGTCCACCCCCTAGATAGCCCGCCCACCCCCTGGACACCCCATACCCCATGGACAACACCGCCACCCCCATGGACTTCCCGCCCTTCCCCTTAGACACCCCGTACCCCCCTAGACAGCCCTACCCACCACCTGGACATCCCGCTCCCCCCCCCTCCTCCCCCTGAACAACCCGCCTACCCCCCTGGACACCCCCTACCCCCTAGACTGCCCGACTACCCCCGTGGACTTCCCACTCACCGGGACACCCCGACCCCCCTAGATGGCCACCAACCCCTAGACACCTCTGACCCCCTGGACAGCCCCACCACCCCCTAGACAGCCCGCCCACCCCTGGACACCCCGTACCCCATGGACCACACCGCCACCCCCATGGACTTCCTGCCCTCCCCCCTTATACCCCTCGAACCCCACTGGACAGCCCTACCGACCACTTGGACATCCCGCTCACCCCCCCCCCCTAGAAATTGCACCCCCTCCCCCCCCCCAACACCCCCCGACCTCAATAGACAGCCCCGCCACCCCCGTGGATAGCCCGACCACCCCCCGTGGATAGCCTGTCCACCCCCTTGACAGCCCGCCCACCCCTGGACACCCCATAACCCATGGACCACACTGCCAGCCCCATGGACTCCCCGCCCTCCCCCTTAGACACCCCGTACCCCCTGGACATCCCTACCCGCCACCTAGACATCCCGCTCACACCCCCTCCTCCCGAACAACCCACCTACCCCATGGACACCCCCTACCCACTAGACTGTCTGACTACCCCCGTGGACTGCCCACTCACCGGGACAAACCGACCCCCCTAGATAGCCACCAACCCCTAGACACCTCTGACCCCCTTGGTGGGGGTGCAGGGGAGGAGGGTGTGGGATGTCTAGGGAGGGGGGTGGGTTATCCTGGGTGGAGGCTATCTAGGTGGGGGAGGGGGGTATGCGCCATCCAAGGAAGGGGAGGGGGTTGTCCAGTGGGGGGGAGCGTGTGCTTTCCAGGATGGTGGTAGGGGGTTGTCAGGGGGTAGAGGCTATAGGGTAGGTGTTGTGGGATATCCGGGGAGGGGTTGGATTCCCAGGGGTGGTGGTGGGAGGGATATGCAGGTGGGGGAGGGGATGGGAGGTTGTCAAGGGGGGATGGGATGTCCAAGGGGTGGGTGTGGGGTGTCCATGCGGGGGAGGGGGTGTTGGTTTTCTAGAGAGGAGGGGGTGGGATGTTCAGGTGTGGTGGGGTGTCCAGGTGGGGCGGGGGGCTATCTGGGTGGGGGTGCAGCGGGAAGGGTGCTGCATGGGGTGGGGGTGGGCTTTCCAAAGAGGAGGGTGGGATTTCCACTCCGATACTCTCTGAAAAAATTGGAATCAAATATAACCAATTTAAAGACGGTTTCACACATCAAGACTTTTCTAGAAGTTCAATAATTACCCTCACTCTTACCCTTATAAGAAGAAGTGATCTCTGCAAAGAAATATCATTCAAGTTCTTTTCCACGGTCTATATTGATCTCATGCAAATTTATCATTCATCTCCATATCACCTAATGATAACAAAAGGATCATACTATTAAGAGTAGTGTCCCATCAAAACATGGCTCATAAAATTCGAACCACGTGTGATATTTTGTGGTGTGTTTACAATTGGGTGGGTTGTGATTTATATGTATGATATTCATGGTTTACACCAACAGTATTCTAGATCATCTATAATAGGCTTGAAATCAAGCTACAATTGGATAAAGATTGGATTTTACAACCCTATATTGGGGGGTGGACAGCCCCCCCCCTTTGGATATCCCCCACCCCCTTGGAGAACCCCCTAGAAACCCCCACCCCTTGGACAGCCCTGTCACCCCTGTGGACAGCCCTACCACCACCGTGGATAGCCTTCCCACCGCTTGTGGATAGCCCCCCACCCCATGGACACCCTGTACCCCCTAGAAATCCCTGCCACCCCTATGGACAGCCCGCCCACCCACCCCATACCACCTGGATTGCCCGCCCACACCTTGGACAACTTCTACCCCCTAGAAAGCCCCAACCCTGGAATGCCCCCCACCCCCTATGACTCCCACGACCCCCCCCCCCCCCGGGACAGCCCCGCAACCCCCATGGACAGCCCACCCACCCCCTTGACACCCTATACCCCCTGGACACCCCGACTGTGGATAGCCTGTCCACCCCCCTAAACAACCCGTAACCCCTGGATAGCCCCGCCACCCACACCACCCCCTGGACAACCCACCCACCCCCTCGACACCTTCTGCCCCTGGAAAACCCCACCACCTTAGAAATCCCCCCCACCCCTTGGACACCCCATGACCACCCTGGATAGCCCCTCCGCCTCTGTGGACTTCCTCCCCCCCCCCCTAGACAGCTCGTACTCCCCTGGAGAGCCCCCACCCCCATGGACACCCCCTCCACCCACCGGACACCCGCCCACTACCCCCGGACACCCTCATCTTCCAGGACACCCCTACCCCCTAGAAATCCCCTCCCCGCCCACGTACAGACCCCAGCCCCACTGAATAGATCCACCACCCCCATGGATAGCCCGGCCACCCCGAGTGGACAGTCCCGCCACCCCTGTGGACAACCCACCCACACCATAGACTCCTCGTACCCTATGGGAAAACCCCTTCCCCTAGAATTCCCCCCTCCCCAACACCACATGACACCCCTTACCCTAGATATCCTTCTCACCCCCCCTGGATAGTCTGTAACCCCCATGACATCCCCCACCCCCATGGACAACCCCCCCCCCCCCCCCGGACACCCGCCTCCTCCCCCAGACACCCCCACCCATGGACCCCCACCCCTCGACCCCCGTGACCCCACCGGACTATCCTGCCACCCCAATGGACAGCACGACCACCCCTCGTGGATTTCCCACCCAGCCCCTGGATAACCCATACCCCTTGGACAACCCTGCCACCCCCCGCCACCCCATGGACAGCCGGCCCACCCCTAGACACGTCGTACCCCCTAGACAACCCCCAATCCTAGAAACCACCCCACCCCATGGACACCCCCACCCCCTGGAGAGCCCTGCCACCCCTATCTACAGCCCACCCACCCTCTGGATAGAGCATACCCCCCAAGACACCCCCAACCCTATGGACGCCCCTCCCCTAGACACCCTCCCACCACCCCCGGATACCCCCATCCCCCTGGACTCCATCATCCCTGGAAAGACCACCCCCATCCCCTTGAAACCTATGACCCCACTGGATAGCCCCACCACCCCTGTGAACAGCCTGACCACCCCCCGTGGAGAGCCCGCCACCCCCATAGACACACCATACCCCCTGGACATCCCGCTCACCCCCCCCCCCCAAATAACCCGCCTACCCCCTGGACACCCCCTTCCCCCTAGACTGCCCGACTACCCCCGTGGACTTCCAGCTCACTAGGACACCCCGACCCCCTAGATAGCCACAAACCCGTAGACACCTACGACACCCCTGGATAGCCCCACCACCCCCTAAAAAACCCTGCACCCCTGGACAACCCCTCCCCCTTGGTCAATGTATGTGATCACTAAAAATTATCTAATAAAATATAAAATTTCATCAATCTAATATTTAGTAAACTCTTGAATAATTCTCCTCCACTATTGTACATGATCTTGTACACACATGTAATGTTCTTCAAATATATTTTGTTATAAATATAGTATTTTGTTGTGTTTTATATTATGTTTCTCATATAGAGTAGTGTGTCAATTATGGTTTCATACAATGTGACAAATTCTCGTTTACTTAGAAATATTTTCCATGAATCTTCAATCTTATTGAATATCTTTTGACAAAATGACTTATTACAGTATTTTTTCAGAATGTATAGATGTTGGATGTATGAAACCGATCCGATCACAAGCGATTTTCAAAATAAATTGGAGAGATTTTTAGATTTTTCATTTCACAATGCTTCAGATAGTGGTCACATACACTACCCCTGTTACAAGTGTGTTCGAAGACCTTGGTTGAGCCCTGAAGAAGTCATCTACTACATAACCAAATATGGTTTTCAAGAAAACTACTCTGTGTGGTATCACAATGTGGAGAAAATGACTCCTCAAATTGCTGATGATCCAAAATCGAGGACAGCATTTGAGAATTTTTTATATGACCGGTTTCCATTTATTCATCATCTAGAAAAAGAAAGAATTATGACACAAGAAGATTTTGATATGAGCACACATGACTAGTCTAATGAAAGTGATGATGTTTTAAGGGTGAAAAAATTGAATGATGTTACCATGACTGCAATATATCTACACTGCTGTAAAAAGAAAAAGATGGAATTTTTTATTTGATTGTTTCATGGGAAAACTATATATGGTATTTCTAATACTTCCATCGATTACATTCTTACCGTATTAAAGGAATTACTTCCAGATGATGCAAATATTACCTCAAACCACTATATGGAATGAAATTTAGTTTTGAAACTGGGATTTTCAAAAAATAAAAATTCATATTTGCCCAAAAGATAGCGGTTTTTTATGGGAGGAAAATGCTGAATGGAATGATTGTATAAAATGTGTCCCATCCCACTAGAAGCCAAAACATGATGAACCACCATCTCATGTTCCACAAGATGTAATGTGGCACTTTCCATTGATCCCTAGACTCTAGATTCTTTTTATGTCTGATGAAATATCAATAAAAATGCGATTTCATGATATAGAGAGAAAGAATACTAATGATGAGTTGGTTCACCCTATAGATGGATTTTCATGGCTGAGATTTGATGCTCAGTATCCTGATCTAGATGCTAACGTGCGTAATGTGAGGTCGGGTAATTCATGTGATAGTTTTAATCTATTTGGGCAGATGTTTATGTCGCACAATAGATGGATGATTTTTATACACATTTATAATATTCCACCATGGTTGTGCATGAAAAAAACTTTCACATTCATGAGTATACTAATATGTATCCCTTATAATCCTAAGAATGATATAGACATATACATTCAACCTTTAATAAAAGAGTTGAAACTTCTTTTGGATGTGGGTGTGCGCACATACGATGCATATTCAAAATACATATTTCAGATGTGTGTTGTGCTTATGTGGATGATCAATGATTTCCCTGATTATGAAATGATGTCTGGACAGAGAACGAATGGAAAACTATCATATCCTATTTTAATGAAGAATACATAATCCAGAAGACTGAAACATCATTGTGGTTTCAGTTTTATGGGACATCGATGATTCTTGGCAATGAACAATCTATATAGAAATAATCGTCAATGATTTGACAGTACCATGGAGACTGATGATCTACCTCAACATATGTCTGGAACAAATGTGCTTCATGAAATGAAATATATTATTTTTTCATATCAGAATGGTCAAATTAAATATGTAAAGAGAAATAATGTTTCCACTGAAAAATGATACAATTAGAAGAATAGAAGTATCTTCTTTGATTTTAATTCTTGATCATCCAATTTGTTACGTCATTACTTAGACTTAAAGCACATTTTAAAAATTATATTTTAAATTTTGCTTTTTATTCTTCTAAATGTTAAGGGAATGAAAAAAATGATTTAGGATCTAAGCATGACTTGGTGGATTGGGGCATCATACTGGAATTGCATCCTGTGTGTATCAGTGAAAATAAATGGAATCATCCATGTGCCTCTTTTGTGATGAATCCTAGAAAAAAAATTTTTTGGATGTACTAGAGACTATTAATGTTCTTGATTTCTATTCAAGTAACATATCAAAACAGGTCAACAGAAGAGGGTTGAAGCTAAAATCATTGAAGGCTCATGATTATCACATCCAACTTAATGAGTTGATTCCAATAGCAATTTGTCATCTTTTTTACAATAATGTATGCATGGATATTATTCAGTTGTGTCATTTGTTTAGAGATCATTGTGCTAAGAAGTTGTCAAAGTTTTTTTTTCAAAAAATGTTGGCAGATTCCCCATTAATTTTTTATTAGTTAGAGAAAATATTTCCTCCATTATTTTTCACATGCCTGTTGAATCTGACTATCCATTTTCCAACTGAAATACTTCTCGGAGGACTTATTTCATTTCTTTGGATGTATCCAACTGAATGAAATATGTACAGATTAAAGTCTTATGTCTGTAATAGGAATCATCACAAAGGTTCTATAGTAAATGGTTACTTGGTTCAAGAATGAATGAATTTATGCTCAATGTATTTGTCAGATCCAACTACAAGAAATAACAAACCAATGAGTGCGGGATATGTCACATCACACAGTTTTGTTCAACTGTGACTTGTTCGATGACTACATCTTGTAAGAAAATTTTATATTTATATCTTATATATATCTATAAATATCTGTTAAACTATAAATATTTTTATCAACATGTAACATAAAGCGATGATAAATAGAAACCATTGTTCTTTATCTTTAAGAAGGAGGGAGACTTTTCATAGCAAAGAGTTTTCTATATGGTTAAATTTAAAGGTAATAATATTACTATTTAAAAGAATTAAAACAATAATTAATTAAGTTTAATATTGATTTAAATTTCAGGTATTGCATTTTACTACTGACTCTACCTCTGAGGAAATAAGAACTTTGGCTTTTAGTACTAATATCATGGTTCGTGACTGTAAATAAATTGTTATCAATGGGTACAGATTTATTATCACTGAATGAGAAAAGAACATGAGAACACAACATGATGGTGTTATGGTTAATGCCACAATAGAGAGTTATTCAAGTGCATCAGATAGTAGACCGTGATTTGAGAATGTAGGTTATTATGGAGTCATTGAAAAAATAATAATATTGGATTATAATTCTCATGGATGAGTCATGCTGATGAAATGTGGGTGGTATGATTTGTTGACGAGGAATGACACATTTATTGATGATTTTGGATTTCTATTAATTGATATGACTCATACTCTTGCTACTAAGGAACCATATGTATTGACATCAATGACGAAACAAATTTTTTATGTCAAAGACCATCTTCGACCGGAATTTGGCGTCATTATTGAAGTAATTCCATGACATATATTTGATGATAATGATCATGGAATTGACACCATCCCTACTACCATTAGAAACAATCCATTTATTACATCTAATGACTATAATAGCTTAATTTTTATAGCTTACTGTGAACCAGAAGTTGTGGTGGGAAATATATAAAATCATCCATTCATGTTCTCAATTCTTTTGGTTTAGCACAACTTGGGCTATTAAGGTTGGTACTATTCAAATTGATTTAATATTGATTACAATTATTTTGTATCTAACAAGACCGTTATGTAAATTTTCAATGTTTATTGGTTGAAATATTGTTTTAATTGAATTTTATTATTTGTAATTGAATGGTATTCAATCCTACAAAACCAACATTTCTAACATGTTGAACATTTCAATGATTCAACTATGATTTGTATAAAATTTTTATGACTCTATGACCTCTCTTTAATAGGCTGATAAAACTTAGTAAATAACCATACTACAATAAATTAAATTTTTTTATTATATATTTTACGATTTATTGACTTCATTATATATTTGTTCAAGCTCACCAAAAGCAATAGTCAGTTAAATAATCCATGAATCCCCCTATTATCTCTCATTTATTTTTTTTGTTGGGTTACAAATTAGTTATCATTTTCTATTTAATTCCATATTTGTTTTCAAAATCAAGAAATGAAACCATTAGAAGGGAGGCGACGAAAACAGATTATGGATAGCAATCGTCACATGACTGAGCTGGGCATTCCACCACTACTTCCTCTAGTGAGTATTTTATTTACAATATATATATTTAAATAATATATAATGACATGTGATTATTATTTTTAAACGTTTTTGTAGGATCAATATATTAGGTGAAAATTATTTGATGAGCAGCCATGTAGTGGTCCCAATACTCAGGGTGTTCGTACGAGGGGCGGTGGTACGAGAGCTAGATGATCTAGTCGGCATACCCGATTAGACTCTACCCCTCCCAACGACATAAAATCCATCCGACATGCTGATCCTGATGTGTCGTTAGGGACACACAACATATTTATGCCTCCCATTTTTTTCACCACTGTTTACATCTGAGCTTCCTCACCCGTATGTACCATATCCGATGATGATTCCCACTACCCATCCAGCATTCGGCCAGCCATCCCTGTCATCTTATTTTACTTCTGCCTCCTTCCCTCTGGGCTTTTATATTCTATCTTCTTCGACTCCTACTTCACTGGAGTCTCTCCCTAGGAAGCATACATTAGGACTCACTCCATATGTACAGGGTGTTCCTTCCATTTCTACAGATCCGGTGGCACCCATTGATCAGACTACCGCAGGTATACTTGTACAACCGTAACAAATTTTTACACCTTTATTTATTTTCATTATAACATGTATTTATAAAATATTTGTTTTCCTTTAATAAAACATACATCTACTGATAGGAGGAGGGGGAGGGGGAATACATGCATGCATGCGGTGTGGAACCACCACACTCAGTTGATGGTGGAGTATAATGAAGATAGTCATTTGATTGAAAAATTAGGGTAGCAATGTCAGAGTTTTATTGTGAAGCTTTCGAAATACTTTGACATCATTCATGTCAGCCCGATCTCATGGAGAAAGTTTCAAAATGAAGTCAAGGATAAATCCTGGGTAGAGATATGGGTTAATAAATCTGTTGTATTAAATTCAATATATTATTTTTTGTATTTATATGAATTAATATGTTGGTGTCATCTGCGGTTTAATTTCCCCTATGGTGAGGGTGCATGGCTAGCATGTCTAAAGTATTTTGGTGAGCTTTGGAGAGATTATAAGTATGAGTTGAACATTGGATGGCATGCTATAGTGGGAAAAGAGGTAGAGGTGGTCCCTGCCATGGATGATTGTCCGTTAGAACCGTACCGACAGATGATTACATATTGTAAGACTAACCAATTAACAGTATTAATGAAATTAGAGGTATTTAAACGAGAATTTTCATGTTTGTTGTTAATAATAATTATTGATTTTTATTTAGGATTCATCTGGAAGAAATAAAAAAACATTGATGATAAGAAATACATCCACACATTGGGACGTAATTCGATGCCATATCTTGAGAGGCAGCAGGTATGGCAATTTATAATCTTTCTTTATGTCTTTAACTTTATATTGCTTCCTCCATAATTTATTCATTTCTAACTTTGTTATATAATTTTAGTTAGGCAAATTAATATTTATTGGTTTCCTGTTTTTAATTTTGATTTTGTGTATTCAATGTCATTGTAGAGACACAAATTGAATATTGAAGGATGTTTCCCTCGATCAAAACTACTTATCTCAAGTAGAATGAAGACAGATGAAAGTGATGTTACTGAACTGACTCACGAGAAGATTTTAAGTTTTACTTTGTAGATTTAAAATTTTAATCGCTTTTTTGTAACTTAATAATCTATTTATATATGTAACATGCTGCTTTAGAGGCCCTTGATTCTCAGGAACCTGACAATTTTGGGCCAAACGATCACTTACAGCAGGTTCTAGGAGATGAGAACCCTGGAAGAGTACGCTGCCGACCTGGGAAGACTATAGTTCCGACGAGGTATTGGCCCTCCATAGGTATGAGTTGTAGTTCCATAGAGTTATAGTAGGTTAAGGCACAGGCAAAACAAGATGAAAAAAGGTCAACAAAGATGAGAGAATAGTTTTCTAGGGAAAACAATGTATTTATGAAATAGATGGATGTTTTACGTACAACACTTCCACCAGATACCAATACTTTATCTGATGAATATATGTAATCAATGCATTCTATATATGGTGCACCTGGTGGAAATTCTTATGGTGGTCGAGATGATGGCGGGGAGGAGGCTGAGGTGGAGGAGAGGGAGGGCATGGTGGAGTCCGAGGTGGAGGAGGAGAGTAAGGAGGAGGACGAGGTAGAGGAGGAGGGTGATTAGGAGGCCGATGATGAGTACAAGGGAGAGGAGGAGAGCCGGGACGATGATGGGGACGATGATGAGGATGAGGGTGAGGGTGATGATGATGGTGATGATAATGATGGTGATGAGGGAAATATTGATCTGTTACATTTTTGACTAATAATACTGACCTTTGATGTTTATTGATTTGTTCTGCCTTTATATATGTGTGATTAGGTATGTCACATTATCTTCATTTTTTATCTATAATTAATAAAACATGGCTTCATGATTTTCTATGACAGATTCACCCCTCCCCTAGTCAGCCCCCACCCCTGGACACCCTATACACCCCCTGGACAGCCCCGCCACCCCTGTGGATAGTCCTCCCACCCCCTGACAGCCCCTCCCCCTATGAACAACCCCCCACACCTAGGAAACCCCATACCCCTGGACATCCCCGACCACCCCCGTGGACAGCATGCCCACCCCTAGAAACCCTCTACCCTTGGACAACCCGACCACCCCCGTGGATAGCCCTCTCACCCCCATGGACACCCCCTCCCCCTATAGAAAGCCCCCCACCCCTAGACATCACGTACCCCCTGGACAACCCCCCCCCCCCCACCCCACCCTCGTGGGTAGCCCGTCCACCCCCTGACACCCCCTAACCCTTGGATAGCCCAACCACCCCTGTGTAAAGCCCACCCACCCCCCTTGGACACCCCTACCCCCGTTGGACAGCTCGCCCACCCCCGTGGACAGCCCACCCAACCCCCTGGACAACCCATGATAATGTCAGGATGTTACACACAGAGAGGGGGAGGGAAAAATCAATGATATGTTTTCCTTTTAATTATCCTTTCTATTAAAACAAGATTTTTCTCATGTAAAATAATTATCACTTTTCTAACAAAAAAAATCACACTTCCACATGAACTAAATTATTTAAATGGTTCACTACTCAACAAGAATATTTACATACGTGTTAAGGTTTTGAAATAATCAAACACCACCAAATCCACATGAAAAAAATACATTAGTGTGGATAAAAACAAATTTGATATACACTTACAGTTATGTGTCTCTATGATAAATACACCTACTCATGTGATTATTATAGACAAATGGTGTTATACACATTTGGGTAACATGTTAAGAACATCTCACCAATTTATTCAAGAACATTTACACTTATTTTTTTAACATTCACTTTTGATAACTCTTGAAAAAATTCTTCACTCCCATGGATAGCCCGCCCACCCCCTGGACACCCCCACCCCCCTCGACACCCCCCACTTTCGGGACACCCCCACCCCTTGAAGGCCCCCAAACCCCTAGACACCACCCCACCCCCTGGAGACCATCCCACCCACCAGGACACCACCCCACCCCAGACAGCACACCACCCCTTAGACACCTCCCCTAGACACCAACCCACCCCATGGACACCCAATGTATAGCCCCCCCCCCCCAGACACAACCCATCCCCCAGACACCACCCCACCCCCTATAGACCACCATGGACACCCCCACCCTGATGGAGAGACAGGCCCGCCACCCCTGTAGACAGCCCGTCCACCCCCTAAACAGCCCCGCCCACCCCCTGGACACCCCTTAACCCCTAGAAAGCCTCGGCCACCCCCGTGTATTGCCCCGCCCACCCCCCTGGACAGCCCCGCCCACCCCCTGGACAACCACTCCCACCCCTTGGACAACCCCTCCCCATGTGGAAACCCCCACCCCTATGCAGAACCCTCCCACCCCCTGGACACACCTACCACCTATAGACAGCATGCACACCCCCTAGACAACCTGTACCACCCTAGATAGCCTTGCCCCGCCCACCCCCATGAACACCCCTGACCCCCAGGCGTCCCGCACCCTCGTGGAGCGCCCCACCCACCACCTAAGATACCCCCAACACCCTAGACTACCACGCCACCCCCGTGGACCGCCCCACCACCCCTGTGGACCACCCCCACCCCCCTGGATAGCCTCCACCACCGTGGACCCCACCCACCCCTAGAAATCCCCCCAAACCCCCTGGACACCCACAGGAACCACCCACCCCCCAGACACCCCCATGGATAGCCCCTCCCCCCCTCTACCCACACCCTGGGACACCCCCATCTCCCCAAACACCCCCACCCATCTGGACACCCCAACCCCCTTGGACAACCACCCCAAACCCCTGAATAGCCCCTCAACCCCAGAATTTTGAATTTAATTCTTTATATATTTAACTAACTTATAAATTATGTGTTAATGGAATATGTGTAAAAAAAATTTATGTGTATAATTGTTGTAATTTCCTTATGAATTATGTGTTAATTCTGTTAATAGTGTTTGTAACTTAGACTATGTTGGGCTCTCAGAAATGTGATTTTCCTCTCACCATTATGTGATGTCTACACCAAATAAAGTGAAATGTGTTAGTTGGAAGAGTGGTCGTCATGTGAAGACTGAAATATGGAAAAATATTTCATGGTACATGTCATGGTTGGAAGATTATATTGTTTTTATGTGATATTTTAGGTATTTTTTTTCATTTTATGTAAAAATTGTTCTATTTTAAGTGATGTGTTTTTTTGTTCTATTTTAAATGCAAAGTGTTCTATTTTATGTGTTTGCATCTGTGTTTTCAGGTTTATACAATGAAATCCTTTGTTTTCAGGTGTATCCTTGGAGGGAATTGGTTGTTGTGCTATTTTCTGTAAAAACACTATACCAACAATTTTAAAACGTTGGTAAAGTATTTTTAGAGAACTGTTTTACCAATGGTTTGAATAAACTGTTGGTAATAAACTATAACAACGGTTCAAAACCATTGGTATACTGCATTTATAGAATATTTTTACCAACAGAATGAAGGAATCGTTGGTAATACTAAATACCAATGGATTCAAACCGTTGGTTAACTACATATAATATTTTTATATAACTTTTGGTATAAATTTATACAAATGGTTTCTATAAAACCATTGGAATATTGAAGGTCACATAGCCATATACTAATGGTTATAGGGAATGTGTTGGTATAAGACATTTGAAATGGATTACTAGCCAACAATTTTTAAAACCATTGGTATATATTATACCAACGGTTCTACTACCTATACCAACAGTTTAAAACTGTTGGTATATAATGTATATCCAGTTGTGAATCTAGAATTCTCACATGCTAAATTCCTATATAATTCATTCATTCTAAGCGTTTTTAGAATAATCTACAAGTTATCCTCATGGTATTCATTGCTTTTTGAGTATACCAAGATATCATCGATGAATACCTCAAAAATGTTATCAATATAATCCTTGAAAACTCTATTCATTAAATTCATGAAAATACTAGGTGCATTAGTCAGTCTAAAAGGCATTACTATAAACTCATAATGCCCTTACATGTTTCGAAATGATGTCTTAGGAATATCTTCTCGTCAAACATAGATAATGATATCCAGATCGAAGGTCATTTTTCAAAAAGTATTAAGCAACATGAGGTTGATCATATAAATCATCAATACAAGGAAAATGGTACTTATTCATTATTGTAATATCATTTATTTCCTTGTAATCAATGCATAGCGTCATGGATCCATCTTTCTTCAGGATAAATAAGACCAGGGCTCCCCAAAGAGAAACACCAGGTTGTATAAATCATTTGTCACTCAACTCCTCTAGTTGTTTCTTTTGCTCCACTAACTCCAATGTGACCATTCTTTAGGGGGTTATTTATAGAGATTATTCAATAATAATTAATTCAATGGAAAACTCAATTTCCCACTCGGGAGGATGCCAAGGTAAATCCCCGAGAAATACATCAATGTATTCTTGCAATATATACACATATTAAATTTGAATATTTCATTCCCTACCTATATATATTGGGTTCTCTTCATCTCCAAGAATACCATTCAATAGATCTATTGGGGGTGGGTCCAGATAAGAATCAGATGGTGAGGTCTCTACTCTAAAGATAAGAGATTCTACACCATTTAAAAAAATCAACTTCCTTTTTCATGCAATAAATCATTGCATCATTGATTGAAATCCAATTCATACCACGAATTATATCAAAGTCATCCACTATTATAATGTTAAGGTTAGTAACTACATCACTTTTATGTGTCACGAGGGGGACTAGATGACATGCATTTGTTGAAATGATGCATCACCTATGAGTTTTGACTGATAACTCCTTTATTAAATCAAATTGGACATGTCCAATTTTCATGGTAGACTGGGAATATATAAATGAATGCAATGATCTAGAATCATTTAATTTTTTTGCTTAGTTTGAGGGAACAGTTAATGTACCATCCACCACATCTTTAGACACATCAACTTCTGCTGTTGTAATTACATATGCTCTCCCTTCATCTCATGCCCCTTTCAGAGGCATGTTTTCTTGGTGCATAGGACACTCATTTGCGTAGTGTCCCATCTCTCTTCAATTTTAGCATTGACCATCATCCAATTGTTTCATTCCCTTGCATTCATTAGATAGATGGCCCTTTTCTCCACACATATAGAATACTCCCATTCCATTCAAGCATTTCCAGAGATGATTCCTTCCAAAGTTCTAGCAAAATTGGAATTTCTTCAATCTCTTGTTATTATTTGGCACTTCAACATTCCCAGGGTTATCAATGTACCACCTTTTATATAGGTTTCCCTTAAACAAATTTTATCTATAAAATTCCTTCTTTTTTTGATGTAACTTGGTACAATTTCATCATATGATCAAAATGTTTGAGAAGCTAGTGCCCTTCAAAGACTTATATTAAGACATTCAAATAAATGATCAATATTTTATATATAGTCACATACATAATCTATAACATACTTGGATGGAATTGTGAAGCTAGCCTCATACTCTATAACATTATATTCTTCCCATTTCTTTGAGCCAACGAATTTACTCTTTATTTCGGTTGTTTTCCCATGATGGAAATATATTTCGAAGAATATTTTCTTAAATGTTCTCAATTCCATATATTCTATTTCATCTTCCTCTTTGATATACTGATTCATGGACAACCGTTGATCAACATTTCCCTTGAGACAATATACTTCCAGAAGAATATTTACATTTTCATTGCATCTAAATGCCATGAATATCTTTTCACGGGACTTGATCCATTGCTCAAAAACCACTATATTAGTAGGCCCGCTGATAGATGGGGGATTATTCCACATGAAATGATCCAACAGAGGTGTTGAATGGTTATTCATTACTACCTGAGTATGTTGTCCCAGTATGGTCATGATCTGATCTAATCCCATATTGACTGTGTTGACTTGCTCAGTGGGGAGATCCATATATTGTTAACGAGTATTGATTCCCCTTTTCCATTAGACGTTATTTCTAAATAATGTCATATAGTATATTAGGTTATGAATCTCAAATATAAAATCACTTAACATATATTGAAATTTTATACATAACTAATCTCATAAACATGGATTCTATGAGGAATAATATAAATTAAAATACATTATAATGGCTTGTAATGAAAATGTGAATTATCCTAAGCATATCCCCTGGGAGTTTGAATACCAAGAGTGTAGCAAGGCCTGTTGTCGTATACCCGGATGCCCTAGGTCAAGCTCGAAACTCTTTGTTAGAGCTTTCACTCCTAGCTATATCTGTTCCAGAGCCACCTCTACCTACTTTTATCCACAAAGGGATGTATTTTCTAGAAATATTCACCTAATATATTCTTTAACAAAATAAAAGAATTTTCATGTATATTAATCCTCAAATACTACCATAGGGATTTTTCCCTACTATATATTTCTTACTTTAGTTTCCATGTTTTCTACTAAGCTTCCTCTGATACCAACTATAACACCCTAACCCCTCTAGAATGGAGCCGGTGCATTACATGTTATATTGGAATGGCTATATAGAAAGAAAATACCAAAGGAACAATCAGTTTAGTAGTCTTTATGAAACTAGGTACATATATGTAACTCAATTTACATAGGAAAAGGTTACAAAATACAATACATAACAAAAGAAACTGCATCCACAGAAACTCAATAAATGATCTCCTCTTAATCACTTGATGAAGGTCGTAAAATGAAAGATGTGAGATCAAATGATTATCAAGGTATATAAATTTTGCAATCATGAATTCAATAATGAGTGAATCATAAAAAATTTGGCCTAATCATAATGTTATGGTGAATAAATGAAAAACTCACGCCATTAATAAACTGTGAATTAAACTGCATCCATATATTTTGTCATAGTGAAAACCTAATTGATTGTAATAATGGATAATGAATAAATAGAATTATTATTAATTTTATGTCATGTATTTGGAATATGATAGCATAAGACCTTTAAAACGGTTTAGTTATGTGGGTAGAAACCCGTCTAATTTTTGGAAACAAAGTCGAAGGTTTTGTCACCAACTGTTTTATCTCATGAGACATAACGATGCATCGAGGGAATATAGCATGGACCACCCAACACTACAAGTACAAATCATTCGATTTAAATAAATGTAATAAAATTTCAATATACCTTCTCAATATCCATATAGATTAGAGAATACAGATTCATCGTTATTTCCATTGTTAAAACAACATTCCAAATTAACACCACAAGTAAAATGGTATATGACGTAAGGAAATAGTAATATCCATGATACAAGAAAATTGATATTTATAATTATTATAATTTCAAATGAAATATGGTCTCAAATGGGAAGTAGATACACCAAATAATATTTTTTAGGTGCACAATACCAAGTAGGTCACGATGAAATGAAAATTCAGACAAAGTCACTTACCATACTATAATCAATTGAATTGTATTACCAAAAGAAAATAATCACTAAATTAATTACATAATACCATGAATATAAATATAATCATGAAATTATATAGAAAATTTCAGTAAAAATATACCACATATAAGAAATAAGTGGTGAAAAATGAAAATGTCATGAAATTAAAAGAGAGATGAGAAACCCATTACCTTATGCACAAGTGTGTTCTTATTTTGATTTAATGATCTGAATAATAAAATTTAGATTCATTAATTAATAATTCAAAAACATATTATACATTTAATTGATTTATTAAAACCTTAGTAGGTTCCTTCATGGCCCTTTTTATTGGTTTAAGAGGTTCAATTTTATTGTTTTGGAATCATTTTCTTCCATGGTTTTCATAATTTGTTTACTTGTATTAATGAATAAAATTAGATTTGAAATGAGGTTAAAAATCCATAATTGTTAATATATACTTTTATAAAAATTAAATAGATATAGATGATCTGATAATGATTCGGGTTTATATACTTGATGATGAATCATTAGTAAAATGTTATTGATAAATGTTAGGATTTTCCTTGGCGGTTTTGTGCACAATGAACTTATTTTGTATTATTATTCCATATTATGAGTTTGTAGGGATAAAAAAACATTAATTAGATTAAATAATTATATTTTGGACGGTTTAAACTATAAAAATGGATTCATGACCAAAATTGAACATCGTAATAAAAATTGAGAACTCGTCGTCCTTGAATGTGATAAATTAACACATCTCGTACAATGCTTTCGTTTTTTAGTATAAGAGGAGGGGGAAATTGATATGATGATGAAATAATACATTAGAGTATACTAACTCTAGTTTTTGTAGCCTTGTATAATTATTATAGAATTTTTATGAGGGTATATGAGGAAATAAGTTTATAAGAAATGAACTCAAAATAGAAGAAAAATTGAGAAATCTCTCACGAAAATTCGATTGCCTAATGACGTCAGTTGAAATTTCATTAAATAGTTTGATGAGAGAAAGGGGGTATCTCATTGCTCATACATAATATGGGATTTAAGGGGAATATATAATTTAATGTCCAACATAATCCAATTTGAAATAAAATGGAAAACATAAAATGAAAGATTTAAGAAAAGAGAAGGGTGGTTGGTTCTCTTACCTAGTAGAGTAACTCCCTATACATGATGTTTTGGAACATGGGGGTTTTAGGACACATTATGTGGACTCCTAGGGAGGTAATACTACTATATATTCATGGTTAATGAGTTTGGAATGAATGAAAACAAAGGGTGTGGGTGGGTATCTATAATAATTAAGAGGGAGTTTTTATTAATTAAAAGGAACACCTCATTAGTGGTTTTTGAAGAACCAAGGGTTTTACCCTGGTATTTGGCCATGGTTTTAGCCACACGGGACACCTCATGTCGTATGATACTGTACACAAGTCTCCCATAATTATATATTAATTATTATATCATTATTATGTATTAAACTACAGAAAAATCAAAACTGTATTTTTACTATTCACAAAAAATTCACATTTTTAGAAAAATCCCAAAAATTCACCATAACCTTTTATATATGTGTAGATTTAAAAAATGAAATCCATTTTTAGGAAATAATTTTCTATGTATATATAATTTAATTTTTAAATAAAGTCATTCTTTATTCAAAAATAACAATTTTAATGGTACAATTAGTTTTATATCAGATTGAAAAATTAATCAAGATCTCATTATCTTATTAACATAAGAAAATAAAATATTATCATTATTAAATTTTTGTAAGGGTCATATTACTATTCATATTTCTATTCATAAATATATTTTACTGGTCATAAGAAATCAAGATGGTTCTATCATACTCCAAATGACTTATTAGTCACAACTCTAGATGACCGTTTTTCGAAATTCAAAACATATAAGTGGAAAATTTATATTTAATGGCTAGGTTGTTAATATATCTTAAATAAACAAGTGATGTTTCAACGAAAAACATTTAATTATGAAATATAGGCTATGAATAGAATGTATTTAAGAGGATCATACCATAGAATGTTTGGGGTGTTATATTTTTTATTATATCTATGTTGTATAATTTTTATGTATAAAAAGTGATAATTACATTCTAATATATATAAAGATAGATACAAATACCAAAAAAACATCACTTTAAATATTAACTCAACTTGTGCAGCTAAGATACTAATAAAATGCTATATTTAAATTTA
Organism: Viscum album; assembly: GCA_963277665.1. NCBI lineage: Eukaryota > Viridiplantae > Streptophyta > Magnoliopsida > Santalales > Viscaceae > Viscum > Viscum album. The sequence continues at coordinate 813,330,655 of OY728132.1, read as the reverse complement.
ATTATTTTCACGAATACTATATTTTGGAATGAATAAATTGTCAAATATACTTAAATTAGTAATTTACTGGATGTGTAAAAATAATAAATAATATAAAAAACATGTTTCCTATCAAAAAACCATTTATCTATATTTGTGATTTTAATTAAGACAAAAAATCATAAGTTTTAGGACAATTATTAGAAAAAATTAACATTATTTTTCGATTTATCCTGAAAATAATAGATTATATTGAATTTATGGTATTTTTCTATAAAAATTGAATTTTAGGTTAATAATAAAAAATAATAGTTTTATTAAAACCCATAATTTTATATAATTATTATTATATAAACTGTAAATTTAAAATTTATAAAACCTTTTTATATATAAAAATATGGATTTTATAAGTGAATTTATAATTTCAAAATTTTTTATTTTAAATTATCAACCCATATATGACATTTTTGATCTGAGGTTATATTTTTCAACAATGTTTTATTTTTTATACATTATATATTTGGTATTTTAATTTTTTTCACTTTTAAAATTTGAATATAGAAAAATGGACTATAAATTTGAAATAATTATTTCCAAAATATATAATTATTATCATTTTTATGTCATAAATGTAAATTATCCAGGTAAAACCTATTATATTTGGTGAAATCCTAAATGGAAAAAATGAATAATATAGGTAATAAAGAAAAACTGATTTTCAAAATATATTAAAATTGTGGGTTTTGTGTTTTTATAGACATTATTTCTTTTAATTTTTATTATTTCTCAATTTTGGGGCCATTTAAATATTATTAGCTTCCCAATATTGAAATGTTTTTTTGTATTTACAAAAAAACAACTATGTTTGACGTATAAAAGATACACTTATCTCCCCACATTCCATTACATAAAAATACCTAAAGATCAGAAAAACACTACAAATACTCCCCTAAAACTGTATTATACATTAAGTGTGTTTTTTTATTCTCAACATACAATCCAATATATATTTATTCCCCTCAGCAAAGGAGGGAACCTGAGAAGTGAGGTATAGTTTTTATACAATTTCTTTCTAATTTATGTATCCTTATATGCATTTATTAATTAAGATATTTATTTTTACCATATCAAAATGATAAAATAATTATCTTTAATAAACTTTTATGTTATTATAATTATATTACAAGAGTTTAACCCTATCCCTCCTCCTTTATGAAAAAAATGATAACATAAATTGTGTTTGTGTGCAGACTACTGCCTCAATGAATAAACGTGTTTCATTTTTCATTATCACCTCCATGGATAGTTATAGTGTTTATTTTTGGAGTATATGTGATTTATTTAAGTATTATATATCATAAATATTGTTATTTATGTTTATTACTAAAATTAACTATTTTTATTGGGTAATTTAATGATGTCGATAAATTGCAAAATAATAGTTCATCACCTTTTTCATATTCATGAAACCTAACTACAACTAACATGTAATTGAATTATAAAATTATAGATATTTATTAAAAATCAAATCAATTACCTTTAATCGTATATAAATTATTATATTTGGAATAAAAGGGAATATCAACACCACTTTTACAAACGTAGTTCAAAATGGTCAGAAATATTAACACCCTATGTTGAAAAGAGATTATAAAGAACTAGTATATTAAGTGAATTATTATTAATGTTTTGTATAATAGGAAATTTTTATGATTAATTTTTCAAAATATGTAATTAATATTTTTATCATTATGATACATGAGGTTAAATCTTTTCTGTGGAAGTCAAGGGTAATGGTTAGGGACTTAGGGACTCAAACTCCTTTCATTGCATTCTACAATTTATTATTGTAAATAATTTTTCCAAAAAAACAATTTTGAATTATTTTATATATTTTCTTATAGAGAAACATATTTGTTTGAAAAAATATATTTTCATGAATTTTTTTCTTTTAAGTTATTTTTTTTAAAAAAATGGATTCTTCTTTAAAAGAAACTCATAGCTATGAATTATACAACGATGGATAAAAATTGTTTTCAAAAACCATTTTCATTATTTGGTTTTCTTTGAAATTGAATGATATATCTTCAATGGATTTTGGTTTCATGTGTCACCCAATATTTTCTTTCATAATGGGATTATTTTGGGTTATCATGTTTTTGGTATCAAACTATTTAATCAGTGATATTATTTTACATTATTTGGATGTTTTATGTAACCCAATTTCATCCATGGGTTATTTAAGAAAAAAGAATTATTTCTATTTTAATGTTTTTTAAACTCATTTTTATTTCCATCTATTATTTATAAAAATTGAATGATTTCCATTTTGATTTTTTATGAAACCCATTTTATTTTCATGTGTTATTTATGATTTTAAATGTGATTAATTATTATGTGGCATGTGTAATCATAAATGAATGATGGGTGTGGTCCTATATCACTATCAAGTTAATTGTTTAAGGGTTTATATATCATGAGATAGGCATTCATTAGTACATATTATTTTCTCAAAAAAGTGGGAACTAATGATGTGGCTCAACAAATTAATTTTTCCTCTAAACTAATGTTTATACTATAGTTAAGGGAAGCTATTCATTATAATTATATTATTTAAGGATTTAAGAATTATGTTAAATGATTATAATTCATGTTATAGTCGATATGTTTCTATTATGATCTTATATGGATTTATATTTTAATTTCATGTACTTTTAGGATCACTTATGTAGTATGGTTTTGACTCATGATATTATGGTATTTATTTAATGTAGATATTTTTATTTATTCTTATTGGATCATCCTTGATTTAATGTTTATTCATCCATTTTTTGAGAGCTTGATCTCATCTATTTCTTGTGTTCTCATCCCCCGGGTTATAACAATGAGTCTTATTAATGATTTGTCAAGAATATGGCCTTCTATTGTGCCTTTAAAAATAAATTATCATAATTTTTGTAAAATAAAATTATTGTATAGGTAGTATATGAAAAAAATGAAACTATATATGAGTCTAAGAGTAAAATGATAAACTAAAATATTGGTAAAGTCTTGAGTATATGGTTTTCCGATAATAAATCCAATTATGGATACCTTCAAGTGTTTTCGTGTTCTGTCATAGTTGTACCTAAGTGTGATAAACCCAAAGTGGGTGTGTTGGGAATTAAATCAACTATAACCAAATTTATGACGAAGAGTTCTAACTACACAACTAGTTAGACACTCCCAAGGGATATGTTTTGGTTTATATCATACTTTTTAGAAGACATTTTGAAGGATCAAATTGAGGGATTAGGTTAATATGAATGAGAAAACATGACATAATGTGCAACCATGAATGATTTAGGTTAAACCGAAATAATTATATACTAACATGGTAGTGTTAAAACAATACGATCTTTTAATGTTTAATTCCTTTAATAAAATGTTTACCTTATTTTTTAAATTGTTCATAACTCTTGGTAAATTATTTTTTGTTTTAGTAATGGATTTAACTAGAAAGAAATATATTTCAAATTGGTTCTATGGATAATGAAATTTTACCACCAATAAACATCCAAGTAGAATGGGAGCTGGAGTGTAAGGGCTCAAATAAAATCTCACGTAATTTTATCAATTTATGAAAATATAATGTAATTCTCTAGTTCTCAACACATTACAAGGTTATTTTGGATGTATACCATTAATAGGGTGAGGTATACTAATGTTTTACCCTTATTAAGAATAAATAAAAGAAATAATAATTAAACTTAATGGAATAGATAGAGTTTAAGAAAGTGTTATTTCACACGTATTTTCCTCAAACACTTTGCATGAATATGGGGAGGTGATTCATGGTGTTTAAATAAAAGTGGATAAATAGATTTGGACAGATGAATAAAACATCATGAGTCTTTTGAGATACTCCCCTGGTTTTAGCTCTAGTCATGAATGTAAAATTAATCATCTCACCTATGTGTTAAAACGTAGTCATAATTATGGATTGGAATTTAGGAACTATAGATGATATGAATAAATTGTTTGATGTGAACTAAATATGGAGATGAAATATGGGGTCTCTATGTACTCTAGAGATAAGGTAATGTGGAATACTATAGAAACCAAAATTGTATTTCACATGGGGGGGGGATTGTCAACTCCCTACATTCCAAAAGTGTGGGTGGATGTAGTCAAGTAATTTCAATAAAAGAGAAGGGAATAATTTTATGTGTAGTAAATTAGGACCCAAAGACCAAAATTGTTGATGCAAGGCTAAGAGGCATGTTAACACGACATGGGATATAAAATTCCTGATAATGATCCACCCACACTAAAATGATTCACGTGAAAGGAATTTGGACAGTATGTGAATCAATTCCCCAACCCCAAATCCAATGAATAAAATAGGCCCTAAAACATCCCAAATAGAGGGAACAATGAAGGTCACTCATGATCACTACCACTGAGGTAGATCATTATAAAAATGTCATGCGAGGCACACATACTATTTATTCTATATGTAAAAGTTATAATTTTATTATATTTTAATTAATTATTTCATATCAAACAAGTTTCTCTAAAAAAGTGGAATCACCACCTCAAGAGATTAATATCAAACTATCTATGAAAACAACTGTTGAAAAAATTATTGATTCTATTATATATAAATATTCTCTAATTATGATTTGAGGCAGGGAACTTACTCTAGATCTAATTCTTCTACCCTTTGTTAAATTTGACATAATTTTTGGTAGGGATTGTCTATCATAACATAGAGCCCATACCATATTTTAGTAGAATGAGATCTAATTTCACAATGCAAATCATCGTATTCTCATGTATTTACATAAGGATGATTTCATATTGGAAACAAAATCATTAATATGGGTTATAATACCTATAAAAGAGGGGTTTCAAGCTTAAATGATTTTATAGAAAGTCGATATTGATGAATGCCTGCTATAATGGAATAAACTAATTTATTTATGGATCAACAACCTAGTATTCCCCTAGAGTGTGAGATTTAGTTCTTGATTGATCTTATACATAGATCAATACCTCTCTCAAGGTTTTCCCAATGAATATATCCCATTGAATTAGAGGAATTAATAAACATGCTCAAAGAGAACTGGGAAAAGGGTTTTATCCATCCGAATACATCAATATAGGGCGAACAAGTACTCATTGTTAATAAGAAATATGGACTAATGAAACTTTATATTGACTATCATAATCTTAATAATTTCAAAATCAAGAATAAATAATTTTTACTATGTATCAATGACCAGTTCGATCAACTTATATGAGATCAGTACTTGATGAAGAATTTACTTTGACCTGGATATCATTAGGTAAGGGTTAAAATAGGGGATAATTCAAAATTATTTTTATGAATTAAGTATAGAAATGGTTAGTTTATAGTGATTCTGTTCAAATTGACCAATTCCTCTTCCATAATCATGGTTCTATGAAATAGATTCATTAGTTACTACCATTATGAATTGGTGGTTGTATTTTTAGATGAGACTCTTATATATTAAAAGAGTTTGGAATATTGTTATGATCATTTTCATATTTTGTTAAAGATCTTTATAACGGAGAAAATGTATGCCAAATTTGGTAGGTGAGAATTAGAGTTGTTGAAATAATCATTCATCATTCATTTAATCACATGAATGTTTATATATATATATATATCCTTAAAAAATCTTAGTTATTTAAAAATGTAACAAACTAGACACTATAACTGAGATCTGTAGTTTTATTATGTTACATAGATACTATTAACTCTTTCGGGGTAATTTATTATGACTGTTGAATACATTATCCATGTTAATATAGAAGACAACAAATTTACTTTGGATCAAGGAATTTAAATAATGTTTTATGGAACTAAAGAAAATATTGTTTATAGTTTCTACACTTATATTACCCTAGAGTGGGGAAGGGTTTTATTATATGGTGATCCATAAAATAAGATATTGGTATATTTCCACATACAATGTGAAAAGGTATTTTCTTATGACACAATATAATTAAAAAACTCATGATAAAGAGTTCGCTAAACATGATTTGGGGATAGAAATTGTGATATTAGCATTAATAATTAGGTTTTATTATATATATGAAGAGAATTGTAATAATTATAACCACCATAATATTTTGAAATATATATTCACATAAAATTAGTTAAATATGCACCATGGGAGATTGTTGGAACTGATTGAAGACTATAACTACTTAATAAATTACCACCTTCGGAAGAAAAAAATGGAGGTTGGTACATTAAGTAAGAAATGTCATGGAAAATCATCTACGATGAGGATCGAAAGAGACCCAATATTCATGGATTTTAAAAGTCTGAATGTCAATGTCATAGGGGAAGGTAATAAATCATATATTTCCTAAGTGACAGCTCAATCATCTATTCACACGTAGATCAATGAAACACAGAATGATGATGTAGAGCTACAAAAGATGATATATAATATTTTTAATCTCATCTATGCTATATATGGATTTATAATGTTCGGGACATAGGAAAGTTCCCCAAATATTCTTTATTGGTTTAATGAAAGAGATCAAATAATTATCCTTAACATTCTATGGGTACCAGATGCATGCCCTACCATCTCTTCTGGATCTGTGACATCTCATGTGACTACACGGTGATATTAGGCTACAAACTTGCTCCTGGAATCCACTTAGTCAGCCGTGATGAGGGACCATGGAAATCAATTTGGATGCTCAAAGTCCCCCAAAAAATTCGTCAATTTTGGTCGCAGGTTTGTACGGGCACTCTCGAACAATGAGCCTTCTCGTTTACCAACATATGGTCAACACCGTTTTTTTCATTTTCTGCCTGAACATTCCTGAAACTCCAATGCACGCTATCATTAACTGCCAGGGAGCTAAGGAAATTTGGAATAAATGGCGCCCGACTAAAGTTGCTTCACTTGAATTGTCCTATGACCTTCCGATATTCTGACCCATTGGTGCTCCTCTCTCATTTCGGAAAATATAGGTTCACTTTGCACTTTGTCTCGGATTATCTGGGTCCGACGTAACAATGCGGTTTTTCATTATGCTCGCAAACCCCCCAAATTCTAGACTGATCGGGCCATTTCATGGATTGAGGGTTAGAAAGGCCACAATGGAAATTCTATGCCGGGTGTTACCCCCTCCCATCCTGCTCTTTGCAATCCCCCAACGGAAGGGATTCTTAAGATTAACGTAGACACGTCTCTTCCAATGGATGGGCTTGTTTCCCTTGGCCTCCTTGCCCGAAATCATTTGGTGCAGATCCATGCTACTAAATATGAACCACATCAGGCATTCTAGGAACTGTTAGTTGCTGATGTCATGACCATCCTTGCTGGAATGATTCTCTGTATTGAACGTGGATGGGGTGATATCATCATTGATTTTGACTGTCTCACCGTAATCGACGCTATTAATCACAACGACGGCGGACTCCAGTCATTTGGAACCATCATCAAGGGAATTCTTTCACTACACCAATGCTTCTCATTATGCACCTTCTCCTTCATCCAAATGGAAGGAAACAACATGGCCCATCAGCTAGCAGCCTCAGGCCCATTCATTACCAACCAGTTCTGGGTGGACAATTTCCCTTCATGACTTTGCACATGTACTTCTGTTGATCTTTTTCATTAATGATATATGCTTTTAATCAAAACAAGGTCTCTTTTTCATCATTATAATGGTTTTATATGTCTTTTAATATTTTTTATATCATGTGAAGAGATGGTGGATGCTTTTGAGGCCCCTTGTGCCTAGAATTGATTATTCAAATATATTAAATATTTTAAATATCACACATGCATATTATTCTAGAAAAAGTCGAATAAATCTAAAATTTTGACTCATATTACAAATCCAAGGATATCATTGAGTTCATTGTGTTGTTTTAACCCTATGTATAACATCCTCCTTTTTTATTACAAAACCCTACATGAATTTTTAAAAAATTTGATCATTTAATGCTTGGTGTCTTCGAAATACGATACCTAATACATGAAAACATAAAACATTCTTCTATTCCACATGATAGGATTCTTAAAGGTTCATCCATAGTATATTTATTGAATCACTAACCTGGGGACATACATCAAAGTAAGGGGTGAGCATAATTCCTAGTAAGGGAAAACAAGTGAAACTATTTACTTGAGAACTTGAGCAATATCCAAACATTATGAGGAATATCGTAAAGGAAATATAAAAAAGAATTTCATAATAATAATAAATTCCATAATAACTTGAAATTTTGGCTACAAGATTTAATTAAGACATTCATAATCATATCACCAAGGACCATTCCCAAGGTTTCAAAAAAAAATACTATGGTTATTCACAGGGGTATTGTAAATCTTGCAATCTAAAAGATTAATTTCATTACCCAATTCATTAGAGTGATATCATGATGGAACCATAATATTTATTTATTTTCATATGATCCACATATATAATCATTAAACATTTCATAAATAATCCAAATAGAATTAATATAAATTAGTTTCATATCAAAATCAATGCTTTTTAAAAAGTGCTTAAAAACAAGATCATTATGTCACTTATAACCCACAGAAAGGGAATGAAGGTTTTATGTATGTAAATTTCAGAATAGAATAATTTATTATTATGTATTTTAGTATATCCCTATAAATTAAAGAGTTTTTGCTATTCTCATAAAAAAAACTAGAATAATTTCTTGAGGAAAACAGAGGGATTTTGAGATGAAAATTCTACAACATAATGGGTATGAAACATGGTTTTATAAAACATTAAAAATATTGGAGACATGGATAAACCATTAATAAAAGACTCATAATATATTATAGGGATAGAATAAAATGGTAATAAGAACATGGTATGCAATTCAGAAAGACATTCCACCTAAAAGATAACATGAAAGGAAAAGTGAAATTGAAAATTCCCTTACCATGAAGAGTTACTTCTAAAACTATAAGATCAGGAACTTGAGGGATTTAAGACACCTTTAAAGTACTACATGGGATTTAATACTATTATATCTTCCAAGGTAATGATTTTTAATTAATTTAAATTAAGAAATTGGATAGTATTTATAAAATAAGGGGTGCGTTTTTTAATTAATTTTAAAGGACACCTCATTAATAGAATTTGAAAAAATGGGCTTGACCGTGGTATTTTTCTATGGTATTGGCCACTTGGGACACCTGAAAACATATTTTAATCCACAAAATTATACCAAAATCTTATATTACTCATTACTTCATTATGAAAAATTTTGGATGTCATTATAAATATCAAAAACTCAAAACTGTATTGATACTATTCATCAAAAATTCAATTATTTCGTAAAAAATCTCAAAAATTCAACCTAACCATTTTTCAACATGTAGAATTCAAAAATTATCTCCATTTTATAAAAATAAATTTAATTTTAAATTAAATTATTTAAACCAAACATTATTACTAAACTAATAATTTCTAGAACATTCATTTACTTTTACTAAGATATAATTATATCACATTACCATTTAAGATGACTGAAATATATTTATACTTCCTTAGATGTGGTTAATATTTCATTGGTCAAACTACTATTCATAGGGTCAACATAAATATTCAAAAGGTCATGTTATTACTCACTAAAAATTATGTTGATCCTATTAAACTAAAAATATATTATTAATCGCAACTGTGTATGTCAGTTTTTTAAAAATCATCTCACAGAATATATTATATAATAATTTTTTTTAAAAATCACTATTCATCAAAATTAATACTATTCATTCAACACTATTCCTTAATAAATACATTTCATGAAAAAAATTAATAATTTGTAAAAAACTTCTAAAAATCACCCTAGATAAATTTTGATATTTTAAATTCTAAAATGATGTTTATTTTACCATAATAATTCTATATGTAGGAGAAATATCTAAAAAGAAAAATTTTTTAACTTCTAAAATAAATTAATCAAAATGTTTTCAATTAAATATATATTTTATTAAGGAAATCTATTCATAAAAGGGAAATGATGAAATAAAAATTTAATTAAAACAAAGGGATTTCATTTTAAATATCTATGGCCTCGATACATAACCTTTTACAACACCTACATACAACCTAATGGAATGGTTTTTTAATGGTGATCGACTCTTGGGGAGGCTCAGATAACATCACCCGAGTCATAATATTAGCTAACTTGAACATCTCCCACATTTGATTTCGTTCATGCTTAACATGTGGGCTCTCAGCTTGGGAATGGTCAAGAGCAAAGTCAAGTGATGCTACCTCCTTCCCCAGCTCTAAAAATTGGGCTTCGTACTTCCCAATTCTACTAGATGAGGCCATTAACTCTTCTTTCAACATTAATTAATAATTTTCAATTCTATTTATAAACAATAAACATAATGTTTAGGGTATATTTTCCAACTGTCATATTGACCAATGGTCATATAATAGTTGAATCCCAATGGTCAAATTTCACTTAAATATATATATTTTTATTGATTATGAAATAGTAAAACATTAAATTTTAGGGAAAAAATATTATTCCAACAATTGGGTCATTATACTAGGCGTGACATAACCTTTCAGGGCATCAGATGTTCAGGTTGAGCGCAGTCATGGGGGGTTTAAAAAAATAATATTTATTTTTCTAAAAAATTGTCACCACCTAGTATTTTCCATAAATGTGCTACCATTGAAGCATCCCAGAGTTTGCCTCATAACCCTAGATATTTGATAGAGATACCGAATGTGTGTTTGATAATATTTTTCATATTAACAACAATTAGATCATGGATCATCGGTCGGTGATTAATGAGTCTTGAGGATCTCACTATTGATAATGACACAGATTCATTATTTTCTAGTAATTGATGAGGATAAATTTGTTCTTATTAGAATCACTATTGATCATGAAATCACATATACTATCTTTAGTTTCAATCATGGTAGTGCTTCGGGACCTGATGGTTTCAATAATGGATTCTATCAGCATTTTTGGGATGATATTCAAACAGACATTTGTAGATTAGTTAGGAAATTATTTTATAATGGTACACACCCTCATTGGTTGAATTCCCAATTACACTACTTGATTACCAAAGAGGATGATGACTTATAAATTTAACAATTTAGACCAATCTCTCTTATGAATACGCTTTATAAAATCATCACAAAACTCTCTACCAATATAATTTCTCTTATTAATAATAAAATTGTTTTTTGGAACCAATTTGGCTTCATTAATGATAGGCTCATTCAAGATTGTGTTTTTCTTACCTCTAAATGAACTAAATTATTAAATATAAATAACATGGGTGGAAATAGTACCATTAATATTGATATCGAAAAGGCCTTTGATACCATGGATTGGAGTATTATTTTAAAGGTTCTTTGGAACTTTGGGTTTAATGATGACAATATTAGTATAATTAAAACCCGTTTCAACTATGCCAGTACATCCATCCTCGTCAATAGATCTACTACTAGTTATATTAAATTCACCAAAGGTGTTAGAAACGGTGACCCTCTCTCTGCCATTTTTTCTTGATAACATAAGATTACATAAGTAGATTGATCACTCTATTTTTCAAGAAAAACAAGCTTATGCCGATTGAGGCTTCAATGAATTTGAATGTTCCCATGGACGTATTATATGCAGATGATATCTTCCTTTTTTACAAGGGTATAAATAGAATATCCAAAATATAAATCGTTTCCTCTCACACTATTAATATATTTATGTTAAAATAACTAGTGGAAAAAAATACTTGACCTTTTTGGGTAAAATGATTATTTCTAATAGGAAATATAATATTATTAATAATTTATGTATTAAATAATTACCCCTTCCCTTCACCTACCTTAGTGTTTTAATTTTATGGGGAAGACCCAAATATTGTTACTTTTCTAAAACTGTTAACCAAATCCTCTACAAACATTCATCTTGGAAAGGAAATTCCATCATTACTGTTGGAAGTATTTTTCTTTTCAAATCAACGATTATATATAAAATGGTATACTCTTTGATGATTTATAAATGGCATGATGGTCTCCCAAAAAATTAATGTATCCCTCAAAAACAATGTTTGGAGCTTAATCAAAATTGAAAAGAAATTGGTGAATGTTCCTTGGTATATTTGTTGAAATCCTATAATGAATGGTGGTCTCGGTATAAAAAAAATATCAAAATCATTATAAATTCCTTATATGATGGACTCACTTGTATCTTCCTTCATAAAAAATATTAGTAAACTATATTCCTTGAAACATATTTCATGATAAATTCAAGAATCGAAATTTTAATTGCGTGATCTCTTCCCTTTGGGCATCCTTAAAGATTTTTTTTCTAGCATCAAGTCTAACTCTAGATGGATGGTGGGAAAAGACTCTTCCATGAATGTCTAGTTTGAATAATTGACTAGTTCTCCTCTTATCTCTTTTATTTCCCCCAATCAACATCCTAATCACACTAAATATACTATTTTGGATGTTCTTATCTCTCTTAGATTTAATTTTCCCAACAACATCAATTATGTAATGGAAAACTACCCTTTTTCCAACACTAATGATTTTTTAATTTGAGAACCTACTCATAATGGAATCCTTGACTCAAAAACCATTAACATCCATGGATTTATTACTTCTAAACATTCTTTTAGTTGGATTAAAAACATTGATAAATTATGGTTAAAACCTTTTAGATTCACTCTTGTTTTGAATATTTCTCACAATAGGGTTCCCAATGACCCTTGTCTTCAGTATTTTGGGATCTAGATATTCTATAAATGTCATATTTGTAACCAGAATCATGTATAAATTAAGAATATTTTTATTCCTTATGCTACTTCTACTACTCTTTGGAATTATTTGATTGATCATTTTAAGTGAACATTGTTACATAATGACTCAATCAACTATCAACTTCAATAGTGTGTGGACATTGAAGCCACTCAGCAAGTCAAGATCCATTTCATAACTACTATTTCTGAACTACTTCATGTGCTCTGGTATGATGGGAGTGATATTATTCATAAAAAATACTCAATTAGTTTAAATGCAGGTCGGATGTGGATCCTCATTTCCTTTCAAGAAGCTACTTTGATTCAAAATGGATTTTGAAAAAACATAGTGAGTGTCTTTGGGATTCTATGTCGGATTGGGTTTAACGGTATCTAACATCAGCCTAGATGAACTTTTTAAGTGTTTTTTAAAGTTATACTCCCTGTCTAGATTAATGTTAATGTTGATGGTGCTTCTAAAGGAAACTCGGGCCCCTCAGGTTGTGGCGCTATTTTCATAAAAAACTCTAGGTAGCTTCATTGATGATTCTATGGGAACCTGTGGGATCTCCTTAGCTCTGATGGAAGAAATGATGAGCATGATATATTCTATCTCGTTCTTGAATAAACATGGATGGAACAATATGTGGATTGAAATTGATTTGACTGCCATCGTTCACGCTATTTAGAATGGTGTGATGCACCTTGTGTGGCCTCTTACAATATGTTGGACGAACTGTCTTCATTAGCTCATGGACATAAACTATATTATTACTCATGCCATTCGTGAAGAGAAAAATGTAGCAGGTGGTCTGGAAAATATAGGATTTAACCATGTCACTTCTTGTTGGATGACCTCCCTATTGATTTACTTCCCCTTTATGATAGATATTGTTAAAAAAAATCCCATCTTTCTATATCATGTAATCATTTTTTAATATTAAATTATGTAATTTTTTCTTTGACCAAGGAATCACCTTGTGAAATATATATATATATATAAGGTGGGTATGGGTTAGATTTATCTTGGATATGAGATTTATATTATTGATTTTATTAAATATCTTTTTTCATCCTTTTATCATAAATGAATTGGGTATAAAATGGACATTGGATGATGCATGTTCCTTTTTTTTATTTCTTCCCCCATTTTTCACATGTTCATCACAACCAATTTTTTGGACCTTAATTTGATGAATAACTGGAATTCAATTATTGCAAGACCATTTTTCTGTGAAAAAAAATAAATACCATGGTTACAGATGTGATCATGGTTCTATTTTTTCCATGTAACAATGACATATGATCAATGGGTTTAAATTTTAGGATTCCCAATGTGGGTTTTTGGCATGCTATATGGAAATTGAGTGATGATTTTGGATCTCGATCAAGGCTAATATCCAAAATTTGGCGATAATGTGATAGTATAAGGCCACAAACTTAAACATTACTTAATATTGAGTTAAATCATGAAATCACGTTGAAGATATTTTTAGGTTTAGATTTTTAGAGAAATAGGCCATAACAATTACATTACATCTCAGAAATATCAATGTATTCACTTATACTCAGATTCTATTTTTTTCATAAAATAAAAACTCTAAGAAAAAGAAACATGTCTAGTTCCATGTTTTAGACATAAAAAATTTTCCATTATCTCGTTCTTGACCCTATTCATCTTTATGTCCTGTAACAAACATTTCTAAACATGGGATGAGCATAAAAAGCTCAATAAGGTTATAAAATAAGGAATGAAAACATTAGCCCATCAAATAATACAATTCAATGAAACCATAATTTTCAATCATAACATACCTTATGAAGTTATAATATTTATGAATAACACACAAAAATCATAAATCATAAAGGTAACTTATGGAATACAAAACATTCATACATTTTAGAATTCATAGCTATGTAGGGAGTTACATTTGGAATACCCATCATAGTATATTCCATAAATCTCATAGGAGAAATATTAATGTTTACCTCTTTGACATTACTCAATGCATTGGAGATCTATCTCGGGCTCACCGGTCCTAGGATAATCACGGAACCACCCATATACATAAACTATTACCAAGAACCATAAAATATTCATAACACATAAAACATTCATAAAGGAGATATAACATTTCCACATTGCAATCACAATATATCATTTTAGGATATTAAAATAATCAATTCTTCATCAAACCATTTTCAAAACCATTTGAAAAATTTAATAAATAAATTTTTGAAACAATGTGTCCCATACCACATTGAAACATTTAATGGAATTAAAATTTCAATAAAATAATTTCCATTTAAATTAATCCTCATAACCATTTTAAAAACATGTACATTAATGGGAAATATTTAAAAGAATAAATAATGTATTCTTCTAAAATGATGTTTTAGTTATAGAGTCTCTTAACACTTAAGAAACACTTGACTAAACATAATTAAATAATAATATAAAACAAAACTTATAATATCATGATTATATGGATATTCATGATATAATAGTAAAAAGGGAAGTATATACACTATATAAAAGTGAATTGGTGCATAAAAACAAATAATTCTCAATGGAATGTAAATTCAGAAGAAATCCCTTACATTGATCATACCATTAGATTTAAGATAAATCAATGAAATAATTATTTGTGACAAATGTAAATACAAAAAATATAACTGGATATTAAGTTTAAAACAATCAAAGGTCATTTACACATATTTATATAAATACATAATCAAGAAGTAGATGTTTAACCCAAAGAATGGAAGTTGGGTTATGAAATACCCTTACAGAAATTTGACAACCTAACTACGTCACATCAAAATTCAGAAAATGATTTGATGAGATAGAAAAGGGTCTCTCATCACATGGACATGAAATATACATCAATAAGGATATATATGAACACATCCCAACATAATAAAAAGTAAATTAAAATACATTACATAAATGAAGTCTTTGACTAAAAGAGTACGGTGAAATGTTCCCTTACTGATTTGGTAAATTACAAATCAAACACCCCATGAAAGAATGATCATAAATTGAAGTTGTAAATACCCATAAATTAAATTATATTACACAAATAATACAATCAGGGGTAGTACATACACCACACAAAAGGAAATAGTGGAAAATATACACTACTGAAAAATTAGCCTATACCCACGGTTCAAAAGAGTGGGCATAGCCCCCAAAACTGTGGGTATAGGATATACCCACGGTTTTGGGAACCATGGGCTGGAACGACGTCAGTATAGGTCCCCAGCCTATACCCACGGTTTTCCAAAACCGTGGGTATAGGTGTTCTTCCACCGTGTCAACGAATCATATTCAATTTCCACGGTGTCAAAGGGCTTTCCCCACGGTTTCAAAACCATGGGTATAAGTCCTAAAATAATGCGGCCGGCGGGTTTTGAACCGCAACCTCTCCGCTGCAGACGAAGCGCCTAACCACTACACCAACACTGCTTTTATGTATATATATTTATATTTAGTTAAATATAGTAATATAAACTGTTGGTATAGAGGGAATAACTGTGGGTATAGGACTCCCGCCAAAAAAATTCCTTCCCGTGGAAAAAAAAATTCCCACGCAAACCTATACCCACAGTTTTTCATAACTGTGGGTATAGATATTTTAACCCAGACCTATCCCCATGGTTTTCCCCAAAAATGTGGGGATAGGTAACCCTATACCCACGGTTTTGGAAAACCGTGGGTATAGGTGAATTTTCAGGACCTATCCCCACGGTTTTGGAAAACCGTGGGGATAGACCCCACTATACCCACGGATTTCCAAAACCCTGGGTATAGTTTCTGAAAATTCACCTATGCCCACGGTTTTCCAAAACCATGGGGATAGGTCCATTTTCCAGTAGTGATAGCATGAATCTCATCAGAATAAAAAGTTGGATGAAATCCCCTTACCATGTGTTTGACTTGACTCGTTCATTCTTTAATCTAATGAATAATAAACTAAAGTTATTTTATACTTTATTAAGAATTATTTTCAAGTTTTTTTCCTTTTATATCACTTATTACAATGTTATTAACATTATGCAATCATTTACGTTAATAACAGTCGTTTTGTTGATATTTGGTACTTCAGTCAAAATGAACATATTATAATTACATGTTGTTCATGTGGTCAAAATTACATTATCTAAATAATTATATTAATTAGTCATATATCAAATATATCAAATATATCCTTTATATATGTGTATTTATATCAGTACATACCCTTTGGAGGCAAGAAATGAAATGCACGGTTCATGGAGACGGTAAGCCGTATGTACGCATGAATGCTACTTTCAATTGTATTTCATATTTAATGGAATGAAAAATTAATGATATATAGGTATATTATAATTCATTTATAATATAATACATTATTTTAGTAACTCCATCCTTTATACATTCCACATATGGCATGAACGGGTCATATCACTTTGAGGGGCGGTAGTCCGCACTTCTTCAAATGAAATTAACGCGTTTACCTAATATGGAAACAAAAATGGTATGATATAAATGGAAAATAATTAATTAGGGAGAAAATATAAATTAAATATATTTCACATATTATTACTTTGACATGATAATGGCCACCATGATAGGTGGTTGAAGATATTTGAACAATCATCGTTTCGTGTGGCAGTAGTTTGCCGTCCAAAGAAACAGTATGTTCGTACCTTTTAGATGGAGGTGTGTGAAAGTGTAGATCTAATAAATTTCAAAAAAACAACCTAGTATATTTATGATACTATTATTTATAATATAAAGGATTAAATAGGTTTTAGTGGGTTGTAGAAGTAAAATAAAACAAAAGATCTTAAGAGAAGACGTTACCTTTAAATCGGGGCTCTCCCTTTGGTTTGAACCAAAAGGTTTACATGAATTTCCTTATTCCTAAGGGAATGCTTCTAGTAGGAATATAGATATGTATATAGCTTAATTGGGTAGAGTTCGGATGAGACATGCAGCTTTAGAGGTGTGAGTAATGGTTTAGAGGTGATGAGTTTTTATAAGGGGGAGGAGGGGCTCTTTAAGAATGTTTGAGAACATTATTTTATTATAAACAGATTTTCAGTTGTAAAATGCCCAAAACTCAATATATTTATAAGGCCCCACCCTTAAACATTACTTAATCTTGAGTTATTACAAGATTACACATTGAGGATCTTTTCAGGTTTAGAGTTTTAGAGAATTAGAAAATGAAACTTTCATTGCATTCCACATTTAAACAAAGTGGTTACATAAAAGACAGTATTCATTCTTCCCATCAACAGAAACATATTGAAAATAAAACATGGATTATTTCAGGACACATCCTTGACACTATCATCACATCATGTACCTTTCCCTTGACCTGTGGAAAACATTTCCAAAACTTGGGATGAGCATAAAAAGCTCAGTAAGGGTTATAAAAATATGGAAAGGAAACATGAGTTCATATATACATAAGAATGAAATCATACTTTACCCATAAAACATAGGCAGTTTAACATACCTCATCAAACCATTAATAAATCATAGAAATCATAAGACATAAAGGTAACTTGAGGCATTCATAACATTCTTACGTAGGGAGTAACCCTCTTGGTTACGTTTGGAATACCCATCACAGTATATTCCCTTAATCTCTTTAGAGAAACCTTAACGTTTCACTCCTTTGCGTTACCCAATGCATTGGAGAGCTATAACGGGCTCACCCGCCCTTAGTTTATCACGGAACCACCCGTCTTCATAATAATTCCCAAGAACCTCAACATAATCGTATCACATAAAACATGCATAAAGGAAACATAACATTTCCACCTTTCAATCACAAGATATCAATAGAAAACATTGATATAAAAACATTATGAAAACCATTTTCAATACCAAAATAAAAGAAAAGTAAAACATGGTATTTATTTTTCTTTAATAAAAAGGTATGGCTTGTAGAGGAAGCTGAAACTCAAATAATGGTCACGGCGGCGGAGAAGTCGTTGTCGCTGCATACGTATGACAAAAACATTCCCTTTTGTCGTTTAGTAAATGCTACGTATAAAAAAGATTCCTTTTGAGTAAACGTAAAAGTCAAAGGGGTTTATACACCATATAAAAGAGGTTGTGTATAAAACAAAATATTCCTCGATGAAAGGAGATTGAGACGAAGTCCCATACAAAGACGGTATCCTTGGTTTAAGGATAAATCAATTACATAATTATGTGTGACAAACGAATAAACCAAATATAAGTGTATATTAAGTGTAAAATATTCAAAGGTCAATCACACATATTCAAAGGATGACATATTCAATAACTACATGTTGAACCCAAAGAAATCAAAATTGGGTTAAGAAGTTCCCTTGACAGCCTAACGACGTCACATCAAAATGAGTTGATGAGAGATAAAAAGTGTATCTCAACACTTGGACATAAAATTTACATCAATAAGGATATATGAGAACATATCCCAACATAACAATATTTAAATTAAAAGACCCAACAAAAGAAGTCTTTTAAAAAAGAGGATGGTGAAAGGTTCCCTTACCGACTTGGGTATCTTTCAAAACATACACCCCATGAAAGAAGGACAATAAATCATTGATGTAAATACTCATAAACTAAATTATATTACACAAAGAGTAGAATAATGGGCAGTACATACACCACTTAATGGAAATTGTGGCAAATGTAGCATAAATCTCACGGGAATAAAATTGAGATGAAAAATCCCTTATGAAAACTCGGCAGCCTAACGACGCCACATAAAACTTACAAAAATGGATTGATGAGATAAAATTGGGTATATCATCATATTAACATAAATTTTATAGAAATAGAAATATAAAATAACATCCCCCAACATAACAAAGTGGATCTTAAAAATAAGTGACATAAAGGAGAGTACTTAAAAAGAAAGAGAGAGGTTAGATCTCTTATGAAAATTCGGCAGCCAAACGGCGCCACTCAAAACTTCCAAAATGGATTGATGAGAGAGAATAGGGTCTCTCATCACATGAACATAAAAATTACAGTAAGTTCAATATAAAATAACATCCCAATAACAAGAAATATGAGCATTAGAGGGAATGACATAAAAGAGTGTACTTAAAAAGAAAGAGATGAGTAAGATCCCTTACCTCAAGTCCAACTTGTCTTGTTCGTTTCTTTATATTCCTAAATAATAAACTTTGGTCAATTAATAATTGACTAAGTAACTCATTTATAGATTATTATTCAGTTCATATCACATATTATAATGTTATAATAATTTTTTAATAATGTTAGTTCATATCAGACGTTTTTGCCGATGTTTGGTACCTGAGTAAAAAATGAACTTGTTTGAAAAAAGATTTCCCATGTAGTTATAAGTAAATAATTTCCAGAATATTATTAATGATTAAAATATCATATATATCCAGTAAATATTCATTTCATACTATTCCATATCATTTGGAGATAAAAAAACGAAAAGCACCGTTCATGGAGACGGTAGGCCGTACGTACGCATGAACGCTACTTTCATTTTTTGTCATATTAATGGAATTAAAACAAAATTAGAGATATATATATGTTATAATTCCAGAATTATATCCATAATTTTGATGTAATATTTTACATATATATCCATTATATATATGTACTTATAGTATTACATAACATTTTGAGATAAGAAATGAAATGTACCGTTCATGGAGACGGTAAGCCGTACGTACGCATGAACGCTACTTCCATTTCTATTTCATATTTAATGGAATTAAAACATAATGATACATAATAGTATTTTAATTCCAGTATGTTATCATATATAATATCATTAAATATATCCTTTATACGTACCACATATGGTATTAACGAATCAAATCACTTTGAGGGGGTGGTAGTCCGCAGTTCCTTAAATGAAGATATCACGTTTACCCATAATGGAAACCATAAAGGTATGCCCAAAATGAAAAATAAATAAGCTTAAGGAAATCATAAAAATATTATATATCATATATAAATATAGTTTCATCTTAATGGACACCTTTTAAGGTGTTAAAAGAATGTTGAACAATCATCGTTTCGGGAGGCCGAAAATCACCATCCACGGAAACAGTAGGTTCTTTAACCATTAGATGTAGGTGTGTGAAAGTGTATATTGAATCCTTCTTATAACAACATACTAGTATATGGATGATACTGGATTTGTTAAAAAAGAAATGAATAAAAAGAGTTTAGGGGGTTGGAGAAGCAAAATAAAACAAAAGTACTCAAGTGAAGACATTACCTTAAAATCGGGTAACTCCCTTTGGTTTGAGCTCAAAGGCTTACTTGGGAAGACTTATGCCCAAATTGAGGCTTCAAGGAGTAAGAGAGGTAATTTTAGAGACAAAATGGGCAGAGGTTGGCCGATCCAAAGGCTTTGGGAGTGTGGGTAAGGAGATAGAGTTGGGGGCCGTTTATAAGAGGAGAGGAGGGGCAATCTTGTAAAGTTACAAAATGTTACATTATTTTCAAAAGCGTTTCAGAATTTAAAGGTCCCACATTGATGTATTTCAAGTATAAGGTGATAAGGGTTCTAAATACACTCATAAAATAGGTTTTGGACATGTTTAAGTCTTAGATATTACATTATCATTCCATTTTATTTAAATCATTAAATAATGAGGTCATCGCTGCATCATCATGATGTCATAAATAATTTAATTTATTTAATGTCTAAAAATTATAAAAAAACTACTATGATGTGGAAAATCTTTTTATCTTTCCAATTAATATTTATAGTCAAAAATATGACTTGTATAACACCATGTAAAAATTGTTTTTGTAAAACATCTCATGTTTGTGTCATTTTTACTTTAACATTAAATAAAAAGATATTAATGTCATTTTCCAACCAAAGTGGCTTCATGGGGTCCCCAAGTTGACCCATGGGTTTTATTGGTCGTCCATGACACATCCAATGAGGTTATGACATGTTTCAAGTTCATTTAATATTATTAAAACATCATTTTTACCTTAAACTACACTAATTACCTCTAATCGCGATTAAAAACTTAATAAGTTACTATTCACCAAAAAATTATTTTTATCCAATTGAACCAAATTTTACTTCTTAATGAAAACCATGTATGTCGGATTTTTGAAATTCAAAACACAAAGATGGAAAATTTTCATTTAAACGGAAAAATCAGTTTTTATAAGTACCACTTAGTGGTTTCACTATTCATCAAAAATTGAAGTTTTTCAGAAAAATCCCAAAAATTTACCATAAGCTATATTTGATATTAAGAATTCAAAAATGAAGTCTATTTTACAAAATTCAAAACATATAAGTAACATTAATTAATGTAATAATTAATTCCTGCTGTCAGATCAAATAGCGTGTTTTTATGAAACAATAAGTATCAAAAGATTGACACTGGTTTAAGTTTGATTTCAAAGTGAAATTAATTCCAAAGACCACTATTGGATTTAATGGTAAAAATATATTCTAATTTAACTTTAAAACAAATTCAAAATATAATATAATCATATAAAAAAATTAGATTAAAAAGAGGTTTTGAATTAAAATACAACATTTTACACTATTCATTTAAAATAATGAACTTTATCGGAAAGATACCAAAAATTTACACAAAGTAAATTTTGATGTCCCAATTCTTAAGAAGAGTTTTATTCGGTCCAAAAGGATGGATAATAGTGAACAAAACTATATTTAATGACGGTTCTCCATCAAAAGGCGATAAGTGAACCTTTAGTGAAAACTAGGGCATATATGCCTAAAATTGAATTCTTTCCGTATTTTAAGCCTTTATCTTTTATTGGATAAATGTAAAAACATTTAAAAACATATATAATCATATTTTAGTTATTTCTATCCATTCCTGACAATACAACGGCTACATGTTAACTACCATTTAAAATAATATTATTTTATTATTAGAGTGCAACGTAAGATTCCCAAAAAAACTCGTTGTTGCGTGTTGGGTACGCCATCGAGCATAGCGTCCCCTTTAAAGTCATATTAATATTTTATTCACAAATATGGATAAATATGAAAATGTAAAATTCTTTATTTACCTGGGGTGTTACATCCTTACCCCATTTTGGGAATTGCGTCTTCGCAATTTTAAAATTGCGCTTAGAAACATCCTTGAAAGTCCCACATCGGAACAAGAGTCGGTAAAACAATCACTTTAAAATAAAGAAAGATAAGTACAGAGGTCACCCGAGTTAACCCATACTAGGACTCCATGTAGGAAAAATGGACATGGAGGAGAAAACATAGGGTCATGTTCTGATGGAGAGTGATAGAAAACATGTTTAAGAGAAAGTTAACCACGAGAAAATCACAAACTTGTGATGGGTTAAACGGTATTCGATTCCCCAGTAGGAAAAGTTGATAGACAAAATTTCTGTTTTAAGCTACTTTTTATTGAGGAATTTATTCATAACGAAACATAATCACTTATCATGTTGACTTTCAACTTTTACTATATTTTTTAATCAAACTCATATTTTTTCAAAAAGATGAGTATTTAGGGTGACTTGTTCGCATTAAGAGTACTATAATCAATTTCTAGAGAATCACCTAATCCACAAAAGAGAACTATATACATCCCATGTCTTTAGGCTTTAACCAAAACCAAAACCAGAAAGGTTAGTACAAGGTCAGATAATCCAAAAAAAATAACCCTTTATAAAAAGAAAATCTATTCTTAATCTCAAAATTTGTCCAACAAAACCCAAAGTTCAATAAGGACCATTCGATAACCAATTTGTCCATAAAATTCTTCAAAGTAAACCAATATAAGATTGAAACCCAAATATTTGAAGGATTTAGTCGCATAGTCTTCCAAGTTAAATCGTAACATTTATCTCCAAACAATATCAGTTTCTCCTAAAGTCTCGTATTGAAAAGTAATTAACCTAATCACATATCCTCCATTATAGGTAAATAATTTTCATAAATAACCCAAAATCAACTTACTCTTAATTCATAAAATCATCTAACTAAAAAGAATCGGTCAAACTAACCAGGGACTTCACGTAGTCCAGTAGTAGGTGATAAATACCAGTCGCACTTTGGTTGTGGGTTCGATTCCCGCAGCTTTGTCCGACGCAAAGTGTTGTCACACGGTCTGCATGGTGTCCTTTTTCCAAAACTATATAATTCTTAAATCATTCCCCAAAAAGAGATAAAATCATCAAAAATGATCATAACAAATTTTAACCTCAAGTTTATCTCATGCCTTTCAGTTTCCAGCATATCATATAATAACCCATAATTACCTCAAAAGTAAGGATCATATAAACTCTAATGGTTACCTTTATAATTATTACCTGAACTTCCACATGGATTGGTCATCTCGTACATGATGTATTAAAGATCATACCAAGGTTCATTTGGTTGATCATGACTCCTTGATAGTTGGTTTAGAACAACCACGAGTTTCCTCATTGAATCCCCCATTTTATCTAGTATCTTAATCATAGAACCCCCACAGTTTCCTTCAAACCTGTCGTCTCTTTGGTGCCTGCTAGATCCATCCATTCACTAAAAACAGAAATGTCACTGTGAGTATATCAACAAAACCATCATGTACTAATGGGGAAGGTAAACACTAAGATACACTTACTCATTCACTTTATCTAAAAGTAGGACTCTTTCTGAAATCCTAACCATTATGGTAATGTCACTTATGCTTAAAGAATACCCTGACCTCTAAAGTTATCTAAACCGACCTTTGATACCAACTATAAGGCCCCAGCCTTAAACCTTACTTAATCTTGAGTTATTACAAGATTACACATTGAGGATCTTTTCAGGTTTAGAGTTTTAGAGAATTAGAACATGAAACTTGCATTACATTCCACATTTAAACAAAGTGGTTACATAAAAGGCAGTATTCATTCTTCCCATCAACGGAAACATATTGAAAATAAAACATGGATTATTTCTTGAAACATCCTTGACACTATCATCCCATCATGTACCTTTCCCTTGACCTGTGAAAAATATTTCAAAAACTTGGGATGAGCATAAAAAGCTCAGTAAGGGTTATAAAAATATGGAAAGGAAACATGAGTTCATATATACATAGTAATGAAATCATACTTTACCCACAAAACATAGGCACTTTAACATACCTCATAAAAGCATTAATAAATCATAGAAATCATAAGACATAAAGGTAACTTGAGGCATTCATTACATTCTTACGTAGGTAGTAACCCTCTTGGTTACGTTTGGAATACCCATCACGGTATATTCCCTAAATCTCTTCAGAGAAACTTTAACATTTCACTCCTTCGCGTTACCCAAGGCATTGGAGAGCTATATCGGGTTCACCCGCCCTTAGTTTATCACGGAACCACCCATCTTCATAATAATTCCCTAGAACATCAACATAATCGTATCACATAAAACATGCATAAAGCAAACATAACATTTCCACCTTTCAATCACAAGATATCAATACAACACATTGATATAAAAACATTATGAAAACCATTTTCAATACCAAAATAAAAGAAAAGTAAAACATGGTATTTATTTTTCTTTAAAAAAAGGTATGGCTTGTAGAGTAAGCTGAAACTCAAATAATGGTCACGGCGGTGGAGAAGTCGTGGTCGCCGCATACGTACGACAAAAGCATTCCTTTTTGTCGTTTAGTAAACTCTTCTTATAAAAAATATTACTTTTTAATAAATGTAAAAGTCAAAGGGGTTTATACACCGTATAAAAGAAGGTTGTGTATAAAATAAAATATGCCTCAATGAAAGGAGATTGAGACGAAGTCCCATACAAAGACAGTATCCTTGGTTTAAGGATAAATCAATTACATAATTATGTGTGACAAACGAATACACCAAATATAAGTGGATATTAAGTGTAAAATAATCAAAGGTCATTCACACATATTCAAAGGATGACATATTCAATAACTATATGTTGAACCCAATGAAATCGAAATTGGGTTAAGAAGTTCCCTTGACAGCCTAACGGCGTCACATCAAAATGAGTTGATGAGAGATAAAAAGTTTATCTCATCACTTGGACATAAAATTTACATCAATAAGGATATATGAGAACATATCCCAACATAACAATATGTAAATTAAAAGACCCAACAAAAGAAGTCTTTTAAAAAAGAGGAGGGTGAAAGGTTCCCTTACCGACTTGGGTATCTTTCAAAACATACACCCCATGAAAGAAGGACAATAAATCATTGATGTAAATACTCCTAAATGAAAGTATATTACACAAAGAGTAGAATAATGGGTAGTACATACACCACTCAAAGGAAATTGTGGGAAATGTAGCATAAATCTCACGAGAATAAAAGTGAGATGAAAAATCCCTTACGAAAACTCGGCAGCCTAACAGCGCCACATAAAACTTACAAAAATGGATTCATGAGATCAAATAGGGTATCTCATCATATTAAGATAAAGTTTATAGAAAGATGAATATAAAAGAACATCCCCCAACATAACAAAGAGGATCTTAAAAGAAGTGGCATAAAGGATAGTACATAAAAAGAAAGAGAGAGGTTAGATCTCTTACGAAAATTCGGCAGCCTAACGGCGCCACTGAAAACTTCCAAAATGGATTGATTAGAGAGAATAGGGTCTCTCATCACATGAACCTAAAAATTAAAGTAAGTGTAATATAAAATAACATCCCAATAACAAGAAAGACGAGATTTAGAGGGAATGACCTAAAAGAGTGTACATAAAAAGAAAGAGAGGTGTAAGATCCTTTACCTCAAGTCCAACTTGTCTTGTTCGTTTCATTGTATTCCTGAATAATAAACTTTGGTCAGTTAATAATTTCCTAAGTACCTCCTTTAGAGATTATTATTCAGTTCATATCACATATTATAATGTTATAATAATTGTTTAATAATGTTAGTTCATATCAGACGTTTTTCCCGATGTTTGGTACATGAGTCAAAAATGAACTTGTTTGAAAAAAGATTTCCCATGTAGTTATAAGTAAATAATTTCCAGAATATTATTAATGATTAAAATATAATATATATCTAGTAAATATTAATTTCATACTATTCCATATCATTTTGAGTTAAAAAACGAAAAGCACCGTTCATGGAGACGGTAGGCCGTACGTACGCATGAACACACTACGGAAAAAATGAGCAATTGCGACGGGTTATTTGCGACTGGACTAAATCCCGTCGCAAATAGTCATGTTAAAAACTTATTTGCGACGGGCGTATTTCCCCGTCGCAAATAAGGAGTCTTTTGCGACGGGATTGCTTTCCCCGTCGCAAATAGTTTTCCCGCGATGCGCGCCAAATCGCGGGAAACTTATTTGCGACGGGGGAATATTCCCGTCGCAAATAACCGGCGGCGGTAAAAGGTAGTTGCGACGGGAATATTCCCCCGTCGCAAATACTATGTCGGCAGGGGTTATTTGCGACGGGTCCCGTCGCAAATAACTATTTACCGGTTGACCGTAATAAATGTTGGCTAAGGTATTTGCGACGGGTACCGTCGCAAATAATTTTATTTGCGACGGGAATCCCGTCGCAAATGGGCCCGTCGCAAATAATCTAACCTATAAATACCCCCATCCGTTTTTTTCATTTCATTCTCATTCCTTATCTTCTCCTTCTCTCAAAATTATATTTTCATTTCATTCTCATTCCTTATCTTCTCCTTCTCTCAAAATTATATTTCTAGAGTTGAGTTTTTCTCCAGTTTAATTTTTTTCTCCGGAGCTGATATTAAAGTTTTGAAGAACGATCAGAACAGATCAATTTTCAAGGTATTTATCTTCATTTTAATTTTTTATTTATTTTGAATTTTTTATTAGTTTCAATTATTATTAATTAGTTGTAATTTAATTATGTTTACATTGTTTTATTACTTAATAAATTTAAATTATTAGTATTGTTTATAGTTAATGGTAATTAGGAATAATTAGTAATAATTTTTAATAATTAAGAATAAATATTAATAATTAGTAATAAATACCAATAATTAGGAATAAAAACATTATTACATTATTAGTTTATTTTATTATTAATATTAAAATAATATAATTTTTTATATATATACGATTCTTTTTTGATCTGTGTGTTTGCTGTCTTCACATGTATTATTTATATGTGGAGATAGAAAACGCACAGATCAAAGAAGAATTGTATATAAATTCGAAAATTATATTATTTTAATATTAATAATAAAATATATTAATAATGTTATTATTTGTAATTATTGGTAATTATTTCTAATTATTGATAATTATTCATTTAATTACTAATAATTAGGAACAATTATCAATAATTATCAATAATTAAGAATAATTAGTAATAATTAGTAATAATTATCAATAATTAGTATTAATTACCTATAATTAGTATTAATTACCAATAATTAGTATTAATTACCAATAATTAGTAATAATTAGGAATAATTAACAATAATTAGTAATAATTAACAATAGTTAACAATAATTAGTAATAATTACCTATAATTAGTATTAATTACCAATAATTAGTATTAATTACCAATAATTAGTAATAATTAGGAATAATTAACAATAATTAGTAATAATTAGTAATAATTAGGAATAATTAGTATTAATTAGGAATAATTAGTAATAATTACCAATAATTAGTATTAATTACCAATAATTAGTATTAATTACCAATAATTAGTATTAATTACCAATAATTAGTATTAATTACCAATAATTAGTATTAATTATGAATAATTACCAATAATTATCACTATTTAGTAATAATTTACAATAACTGCCAATAATTACCAATAATTAGTAATAATTACCAATAATTATCAATAATTACTAATAATTATCACTAATTAATAATAATTAGCAATAATTAGTAATAATTAGCAATAATTAGTAATAATTAGCAATAATTAGTAATAATTAGCAATAATTAGTAATAATTAGAAATAATTAGTAATAATTAGAAATAATTAGTAATAATTAGAAATAATTAGTAATAATTAGAAATAATTAGAAATAATTAGAAATAATTAGTAATAATTAACAATAATTAGTAATAATTAACAATAATTAGTAATAATTAGGAATAATTAGGAATAATTAGAATTAATTAGGAATAATTAGGAATAATTAGGAATAATTAGTATTAATTAGGAATAATTAGTAATAATTACCAATAATTAGTAATAATGATTATTAATTACCAATAATTAGTATTAATTACCAATAATTAGTATTAATTACCAATAATTAGTATTAATTACCGATAATTAGTATTAATTACCAATAATTAGTATTAATTACCAATAATTAGTAATAATTACCAATGTTTAGTAATAATTAACAATAATTGCCAATAATTAACAATAATTAGTAATAATTACCAATAATTATCAATAATTACTAATAATTATCAATAATTACTAACAATTATCAATAATTAATAATAATTAGCAATAATTAATAATAATTAGCAATAATTAATAATAATTAGCAATAATTACTAATAATTAGAAATAATTACTAATAATTAGCAATAATTAGTAATAATTAGAAATAATTAGGAATAATTAGAAATAATTAGAAATAATTAGAAATAATTAGTAATAATTAGAAATAATTAGTAATAATTAGCAATAATTAGTAATAATTAGCAATAATTAGTAATAATTAGAAATAATTAGTAATAATTAACAATAATTAGTAATAATTAGTATTAATTAGGAATAATTAGTAATAATTAGGAATAATTAGTAATAATTACCAATAATTAGTAATAATGATTATTAATTACCAATAATTAGTTTTAATTACCAATAATTAGTATTAATTACCAATAATTAGTATTAATTACCAATAATTAGTATTAATTATCAATAATTAGTATTAATTACCAATAATTAGTATTAGTTACCAATATTTAGTAATAATTACCAATATTTAGTAATAATTACCAATAATTGCCAATAATTAACAATAATTAGTAATAATTACCAATAATTATCAATAATTACTAATAATTAGCAATAATTAGTAATAATTAGCAATAATTAGTAATAATTAGCAATAATTACTAATAATTAGCAATAATTAGTAATAATTAGTAATAATTAGTAATAATTAGTAATAATTAACAATAATTAGTAATAATTAACAATAATTAGTAATAATTAGGAATAATTAGGAATAATTTGTATTAATTAGGAATAATTAGTTATAATTACCAATAATTAGTAATAATGATTATTAATTACCAATAATTAGTATTAATTACCAATAATTAGTATTAATTACCAATAATTAGTATTAATTACCAATAATCACCAATAATTACCAATAATCACCAATAATTACCAATAATCACCAATAATTACCAATAATCACCAATAATTACCAATAATCATCAATAATTACCAATAATGACCAATATTTTCCAATATTTTCCAATAATTACCAATAATTACCAATATTTTCTAATAATTACCAATATTTACCAATAATTACCAATATTTACCAATAATTAGGAATAACTACCAAAAATTAAGAATAACTACCAATAATTTGGAATAATTACCAATAATTTGGAATAATTACCAATAATTTGGAATAATTACCAATAATTTGGAATAATTACCAATAATTTGAAATACTTACCAATAATTTGGAATAATTACCTTATTACATTATTTGCATATTTTATTATTAATATTAAAATAATATAATTTTCTATATTATATACAATTCTCTTTTCTTCGGTGTTTTTTTTTGTCTCCACATGTAATATTCGCATTCTTTTTCAAAATTATCATCCTACTCGGCAATGGAGAGGTGAAAGTGAATGCGAATATTACATGTGGAGACAGAATGTTAAACACACAGATGAAAGGAGAATTGTATATAACATAAAAAATTATGTTATTTTAATATTAATAATAAAATATACTAATAATGTAATAATGTTATTATTATATAATTAATATTTATGAAAAAATTATATTAGTGTTATTAAAATAATAAAAAATCAATATAATATTAAAATTATCAATATTTGTAACAGGTTTTGCTTTATTCTCAATATATTCAATCCTTGCTTGTTTTTTTTCTAACAAATTATTCAAAACCAGTAATGCTTTTATATTTTATAGAAAAACATGGAACAACGAGGTCGTCAACAGTCATTATTAGATGACCGCATATGGATAAATCAACGTAGAAATCCAAATGGTTCTGGTTTAAATCCAGTATATATAGAGGGTGTGGAGAGTTTTTTATCATTTGCGGCATCAAATCCAGAATTTTTTTCAGAAGGAAAGATAAAATGCCCTTGTAGAAAATGTGCATTGAGAACGTTTGACACGTTTGACAAAGTGGGGGAACATCTCTTGCGTTTTGGTTTTCAAGCAGATTATGTTTTTTGGTATCAACACGGTGAACGCAGTTCCAGAGCAGGTGATACCAACTTGATTCCGGATCCA
The DNA here is from genome assembly GCA_963277665.1 of Viscum album. Classification (NCBI taxonomy): domain Eukaryota; kingdom Viridiplantae; phylum Streptophyta; class Magnoliopsida; order Santalales; family Viscaceae; genus Viscum; species Viscum album. Next base: position 813,299,440 of record OY728132.1, on the reverse strand, counting down.
TCCCAGTTTCAAGAATTAGTACATGATGTTGCAGGTTCATCTGTTCAACATACAGAAACTCCGGCTGATATAGCATCAAATCCTGAGTTGGGACCGTCTGAATTTTATGAGTTGTTGAAGTCTGCTGAGGATGCATTATATCCTGGCTGCAAGATGAGAAAATTAGAAGCAGTTGCAAAATTTATGGCTATCAAATCAGATAACGGAATGTCAAACACCTGTTTTGACCAGATATTTTCTTTGCTGAAAGCACTGTTACCCGAAGGAAATGTTTTACCTGCAAATTACTATGAAAGTAAGAGGTTGGTTCGAAATTTGGGACTTACTTGTCAGAAGATTCATGCATGTTCAAATGACTGCATTTTATATTCAGGGGAAAATGAGTCGTTGGATAGTTGTCCCACATATGGGAAACTGAGATATAAAGAAGGACAACACGGGAAGTCTGGTTTGATTCCTGTAAAACAGTTGAGATATTTTCCGCTTACATCCAGACTTCAGCGTTTATTCATGTCTAAGAATACAACGACAATGATGTCATGGCATAAAGAGAATAGTTCAACCGATAAAAGATTGAATCATCCAGCCGATGGTGATTCATGGAAACATTTTGATAGAGTGCATCCATCATTTGCTTTAGAAGATAGAAATGTTCGACTGGGCATTTCCACTGATGGTTTCTGCCCGTTTGGATCTTATGGTAGTCAATATTCATGTTGGCCTGTTTTTTTAACTCTGTATAATTTACCTCCATGGATGTTGATGAAGGAGCCATATATCTTTTTGACTTTACTAATTCCAGGACATCCGAAGAAAAATATTGATGTTTATTTGAGGCCATTGATTGATGAATTAAATTTATTGTGGAGTACTAGTGTCAGTACATATGATGTTGCAACGAAACCGAATTTCATACTGAGAGCAGCATTGATGTGGACAATAAGTGACTTCCCGGCTTATGGGATGTTATCTGGATGGAGTACACATGGTCAGAAATCATTTCCTTACTATATGGGAGAGAACAAAGCATTTATACTCATTCATGGAAAGAAACCGTGTTATTTTTACTGTCATCGCAGATTTCTTCCAGCTGATCATCCTTTTCGCAGAAATAGATCTCATTTCAGAAAAGGAACAGCTGAAAGGGATGGACCTCCAAAAATGCTATCAGGTTCGGAGTTAAAATCGGTTGTATTTTCATTACCTCCCATCACTTTTGGTCCCACAATAAACCAACAGAAAATTTCTGGTTTTGGGAAAGAACACAATTGGATTAAACGTAGCATATTTTGGGATTTGCCATATTGGTCTGATTTGTTGGTCCGACACATGTTAGATTTCATGCATATTGAGAAGAACTGTTTTGATAATTTGTTTCATACAGTTTTGGATACGCCATGAAAGAGCAAAGATAATGTAAATGCACGTTTAGATCTTGCCCAAATTTGCAGGCGTCCAGAATTGGAACTATTTGAGAATGTCAGAACAGAAAGGATACTGAAACCAAAAGCAGCTTATACACTGTCTAAAGAAAACCGTTTATTATTTTGTCAGTGGATTGCAGATTTGAGACTTCCAGATGGTTGTGCTTCCAATTTGGGTAGATGTGTAAAGAATGGTCATATTACTGGATTAAAAAGTCATGATTGTCATGTTATAATGGAGAGACTTCTACCCATTGGATTAAGAGGTCTGTTGAATTCTGTGATTTGGGATTCCATAACAGACATGTCTCATTTTTTTCGGGAAATTTGTGCGGCTACGACAGATTATGATGCTCTAGGAAAACTTGAAAAAGATGTTGTTGTAATTATATGTAAACTTGAAAAAATATTTCCGCCTTCTTTCTTCGACTAAATGGAACATTTGATGTTACATTTGCCATATGAAGCCAAATGTGGAGGTCCGGTACAGTTTCGATGGATGTACCCATTTGAAAGATGCATGCAAAAATTGAAAAGAAAAGTACGCAACAAAGCATCTGTTGAAGGATCTATTGCAGAAGCTTATTTGCAAGAGGAAATATCTTTTTTCTGCTCCCATTATTTTGAATCTGAGTATCCTTCAAAACACAACCGAATGGGACGGAATGAGAGGAATATTGATGAAATCGACAATCAATTATCTGTTTTCAACCAGTCAGATCTTGGTTTTGGTGGAGTTTCTGAACGCTGGCTTTCAGATGATGAGCATCATAGAGCTCATACGTATGTTCTGCTCAACTGTGAAGAGATGACATCAGTTGTACTGTAAGTGTTTATATCACTTATTCTATCATTTATGTTACAGTAAATAACTTTGGTTTTTATAGGTTGTATGATAATCATATCAAGAAACAAATTCCACAAATTACAACAGCTGCTCTCGAAGAACGTCGACTGAAAAATTTCTCTCAGTGGTTTCAAAAACTGGTAACATAAATTCTTTATCTTTTAGCAACTCATTCAATGTATAGTTTACTATATTGATAATTATTTCACAAATCTTCAGGTGTCTCAACATGCTGATAAAATTGACAAACGGCTGTGTGTATTGAGTAACCCACCTTCCAAACTTGTTAAAACTTATAATGCATATGTGGTGAATGGATTTCGATTCCACACACATGCATATGGGGAATCGAAAAAACAATGAACAGTGGAGTTAGCTTGAGAGGATCTCATCATCGAGAAAATGAAGTTGACTTTTATGGCATACTTGATGAAATCATTGAACTCTGTTATCTTGGACAACATTACATAACAATGTTCAAATGTCGGTGGTTGGATACAGAGAGAGACGTGCGTGTTCATCCGACTCATGGAATCATCGATATTAAATGTAAAAGTGTTCTCGCAGTAAATGAACCATTCTTATTGGCTCAACAGGCATATCAAGTTTAGTATGCAAAGTACTGTGCAACATCAAGAGACTTGACTGATTGGTGGAGTGTAATAAAAATCAAAATTCGAGACAATCAGTTTAGTCAAAGTGAATGTGCTTTCACTGATGTGCAAAGAATTGAAGTTTTTCAAGAGAGTACTCAAAATCAATCTTTTTTACAAAGAGACATGAGTATCGATGACGACACCCCACATTTAAGAGTCGGTGATGATGATGATGTTAATGATGTCACACATGAATTTGAAATGGTAAGAGATGAAGCAACTGCAACTCGAATGGATATCGATGATGTTGAGGATTAATATGAAGATGACGTTGACATATATGAAGATGATGATGAAGATGAACACTTATAGAATTCCATGGTATTTATATACAATCATAATATATATATATGTATATATAATAGTAATTATCAATTATTTTCTAACATTAACATTTTCTGTTTCAGATGGACGAGGCCACATTTCGTGAGTTGGCGGAGGCTGACCTGCCTTTCGATGCGGATGAGTTGCTGGCAGATGACCCTCAGCCTGCAGGCGCTCCAGGGAGTGCGCGGAGGGGGCGCGGTCTTGCACGATTGATGATTTCTGACCCCGTCCCCGAGCGACGTCCACGTCTTGGGTTTGATCCGCGCACCCGGAGGTGTGATAACCTGTGTGATAACCTGTGGATTTGACTAAGATTTCATTAATCTATTCACATAATAAATGTTTATTATTTTTTCAGTTTTCCGCATATAGCAGTCGGACAGGGCAGTGCTATTTTGCGCAACTATTTCTCTCAGCCGTGGACCACATGGGAGCAGATTCCCATTGATGTGCAGCAGGCCATGTTCGGCCATTGGTTGTTACGTACGTAAATAAATAATTTTTATTTTGAAAATTATTTCATTTCTAACTTGATATTTTGATTTATTTGTAGGGTTTATGGTATCCGATCGAGGATACCATGCGTGACGCCATCCACGAGGCATGGGAGGTGGCCATGCGTGATCGTCTTCGTCAGTTTTTGCACAATTTAAGAAAAGCTGCGATGAAGAAAGCAGGAGTGTCAGATTTTGAGGAGTCATGTAGAGCACACCGACCAGAGTATATTTCATCCCATGTATGGGATGGATTATGTGCGCACTGGTTGAGTGGTGCCTTTCAGAGGAGATCATCGGTGGGGAGGCAGAATCGGGGGAGACAGGAGATGACTCATCGAGCTGGGAGTCGTTCTTTCAGTACTCATAGACAGCATCTGGTACGTACATTATTTATAAATATTTTATATAACTATAAATATTAACAGTTTATATTTTATTCCTATAGGCTGTCGAGCACCCCGATATTACAGAGTACGACGTATATCGGAGGATGTACAGTGATCCTGCTACTGGGGAGCTCAGAGGTGATCGTCAGCATCACATCGTGGTCAGTATTATTTGTTTTCAAGTTTAAAAATTAACTGCATATAATATATTCACAATTTTAATTTTAAATTGCAACTATAGGAGTCATATGTGGCCGCAGCGGCACAGGCCCGGCCTGAGAGTCAGGCCGAGTCATCAGATCAGACCACTGCCCGTCAGTTTGATGAGGCGGCATGGATGCAGGCCACCCAGTATGCCTTCGAGAAGGGCCGGGTAGTTGGTATCGGCTCTCAACTGACTCCCGGAGATTATTATGGCAGTGCTGCGATGTCGGCGTCCAGCTCGAGAGGAGCTCGTGCATCTTCTTCTACACAGTATGAGGATCAGTTGCGATCTCAGACTGCACAGATAGAGAGTCTCCGACAGGAGCAGGAGCAGATGCGTCAGCAGCATGAGGAGGAGCGTCGATTCCAGCAGCAGCTATACGAGGAGCAGACGAGTCGGTGGCAGCAGCAGCATCAGGAGGAGATGGAGTACATGCGCCGACTCACTCATGCTTTAGGGATGGAGTTTCCTCCACCACCATCTGCAGATCCCCCACCTCTCCCCCCCCCCCTCCTTCAGATTAGAGTTTGTATTTCTGTTATAAAATTTGTGAAATCAAAATATTTTTTTTTTCTATTCGTAGTTTCTGTCTCATTATAAAATATTAATAATATTATATTTTTAAATAACAATATTAATATGAATACTTGAATTATTTTAATATTTGAATGTAAAATAATTCTATTATTTTTATATTAATTAAAATAACTTATTAATATTTTTTTATTTATGAATTATAATTGTAATATTATTATATTAATTAAATTATTTATTAATATTCAATTATTTTTAATTTAGAATTATAATTCTACTATTATTATAGTAATTAAAATAATTTATTATTTTCATTTGTAAATTATAATTCTATTATTATATTAATTAAAATAATTTATTAATAATTTATTTTTTTTATTTTTTTTATAGTATTTGCGACGGGATACTATGCACGTCGCAAATACTAGTATTATTAATATTTTTTTATTTTTTTTTTAAAAACGTATTTGCGACGGGTCCCGACTCCAGTCGCAAATACTAGTATTATTAATTTTTTATATTTTTTTAAAAAAGAGTTATTGCGACGGAACCGTCGCAAAAGATATTTGCGACCGGTCCCGTCGCAAAAGGTTTTTGCGACGGGTCCCGTCGCAAAAACTCTTTTAAAAGTTTTTTACAAAAATACGAAATACTATTTGCGACGGGGAGAATGCCCGTCGCAAAAACAGTCTTTAGCGATGGGCCCGTCGCAAATAAGTGTAGTTGCGACGGCGTTTTCAGCAACGGGCTATTTGCGACGGTATCCCGTCGCAAATAGCCCGTCGCAAATACCTGTTTTTCTAGTAGTGACACTACTTTCATTTTTTTTCATATTAATGGAATTAAAAAAAATGAGAGAGATATATATATGTTATAATTCCAGAATGATATCCATAATTTTGATTTAATATATTACATATATATCCATTATATATATATGTACTTATAGTATTACATAACATTTTGAGATAAGAAATGAAATGTACCGTTCATGGAGACGGTAAGTCGTACGTACGCATGAACGCTACTTCCATTTCTATTTCATATTTAATGGAATTAAAACATAATTATACATAATAGTATTTTAATTCCAGTATGGTATCATATATAATATCATTAAATATATCCTTTATACATACCACATATGGTATTAACGAATCAAATCACTTTGAGGGGGCGGTAGTCCGCACTTCCTTAAATGAAGATATCACGTTTACCCATAATGGAAACCATAAAGGTATGCCCAAAATGAAAAATACATAAGATTAAGGAAATAATAAACATATTATATATAATATATAAATATAGTTTCATCTTAATGGCCACCTTTGAAGGTGTTAAAAAAATGTTGAACAATCTTTCTGGAGGCCGAAATTCACCATCCACAGAAACAGTATGTTATTTAACCATTAGATGTAGGTGTGTGAAAGTGTAGCTCGAATCCTTATTATAACAACATACTAGTATATTTATGATACTGGATTTGTTACAAAAGAAATGAATAAAAAGAGTTTTGGGGGTTGGAGAAGCAAAAGAAAACAAAAGTACTCAAGTGAAGACATTACCTTAAAATCGGGTAACTCCCATTGGTTTGAGCTCAAAGGCTTCCTTGGGAAGACTTAAGCCAAAATTGAGGCTTCAAGGAGTAAGAGAGGGAATTTTAGAGAAAAAATGGGAAGAGGTTGTCCGAGTCAAAGGCTTTGGGAGTGTGGGTAAGGAGGTAGAGGTGGGGGCCTTTTATAAGAGGAGAGGAGGGGCACTCTTGTAAAGTTACAAAATGTTACTTTATTTTCAAAGGAGTTTCGGATTTTAAAGGTCCCACATTGATTTATTTCAAGTATATGGTGATAAGGGTTCTAAATCCACTCATAAAATAGGTTTTGGACATGTTTAGGTCTTAGATATTACATTATCATTCCATTTTATTTAAATCGTTATATAATGAGGTCATCGCTGCATTATCATGATGTCATAACTAATTTAATTTATTTAATGTCTAAAAATTATAAAAAAAATACTATGATATAGGAAATCTTTTTATATTTCCAATGACTATTTATAGTTAAAAATATGACTTGTATAACACCATGTAATAAATATTTTTGTAAAACTGCTCATGTTTGTGTCATTTTTACTTTAACATTAAATAAAAAGATATTAATGTCATTTTCCAACCAAAGTGGCTGCATGGGGTCCCCAAGTTGCCCCATTGGTTGTATTGGTCGGCCATGACACATCCAATGAGGTTAGGACATGTTTCAAGTTCATTTCATATTACTAAAACATTATTTTTACCTTAAACTACACTAATTACCTCTAATCGCGATTAAAAACTTAATAAGTTACTATTCCCCAAAAAATTATTTTTATCCCATTGAACAACATTTTACATCTTAATGACAACCATGTATGTTGGATTTTTGAAATTCAAAACACAAAGATGGCAAATTTTCATTTAAATGGAAAAATCAGTTTTTATAAGTACCACTTAGTTGTTTCACTATTCATCAAAAATTGAAGTTTTTCAGAAAAATCCCAAAAATTTACCGTAAGCTATATTTGATATTCATAATTCAAAATTAAGTCTATTTTACAAAATTAAAAACATATAAGTCACATTAATTAATGTAATAATTATTTCCCGCTATCAGATCAAATAGCCTGTTTTTATGAAACAATAATTATCAAAAGATTGACACTGGTTTAAGTTTGATTTCAAAGTGAAATTAATTCCAACGACCACTATTGGATTTAATGGTAAAAATATATTATCATTTCACTTTAAAACCAATTCAAAATATAATCTAATCATATAAAAAATTAGATTAAAAAGTGGTTTTGAATTAAAATACAACATTTTACACTATTCATTTAAAAAAATGAACTTTATCGGAAAGATACCAAAAATTTACACAAAGTAAATTTTGATGTCCCAATTCTTAAGAAGAGTTTTATTTAGTACAAAATAATGTATTATATTTAACAAAACTATATTTAATGATGGTTCTCCATCAAAAGGCGATAAAGGAACCTTTAGTGAAAACTAGGGCATATATGCCTAAAATTGAATTCTTTCCGTATTTTAAGCCTTTATCTTTTATTGGATAAATGTAAAAACATTTAAAAACCTATATAATCATATTTTAGTTATTTCTATCCATTCCCACCAATACAACGGCTACATGTTAACTACCATTTAAAATAATATTATTTTATTATTAGAGTGCAACGTAAGTTTCCCAAGAAACTTGTTGTTGCGTGTTGGGTACGCCATCGAGCATAGCTTCCCCTTTAAAGTCATATTAATATTTTATTCACAAATATGGATAAATATGAAAATTTCATATTCTTTATTTACCTGGGGTGTTACAATATTCATAGATAATATTATTATTGTTTGAAATAAAATCACCCAATAAGAATTCTATAGGTTTGGGATTGTTTTTTAAATTTTATAATCCCATTTATTTAAATCATTTATTAATAAGGTAATAATTACATCATCATTGTGTCATAAATAATTTTATTTACATGATGTCTAAAAATTATAATTAAAATATCATGTTGTAGGAAATACTTTTTTCTATAAAATGAATATTTATAGTCTAATAGATAACTTATAAAACCTCATGTAAAATTAGATTTACTAAAAGATATATGTTTGTGTAATTTTTGTCTTTACGTTAATTTAATTAATATAAATGGTCATTATAAATTCTATGTGGATCCACAGGGTCCCAAAATTGAGCCAAGGATTCCCATGGTCGGACATGTATCATAAAATTGAATTAGGATACCTGTTAGGGTAATTTAATATTATTATAATATTTTTATTTTACCCTTATTACTAGATTTACCTTTTAAACATGGTAAATAATATATTGACTGAAGTAAATATTCATAATGTCTAAAAATAAAAGACACCCATTCATAGAATTTGGACCTCCTAATTATAAATATGGAATCCATTTTTCCAAAATCTAAAAAAAATCATAAATTAATTTTAAATTAAATCTCGTTGTCAAAACAAATAACGTGGTTTAAAGAAATAATGTCTATCAATAGATTGACACTTGATTATGTTCTATATAAGAGTGAAATTACATCCAATTTCCAACATTGGATTATGTGGTAAAAATATAATCCAATTATACTTTAAAACCATTCAAAATAATATTCTATCTATATAAAGAAGTTAGATTAAAATTCAGTTTTGAATTAAAATATTGTATTTTCACTATTCATTAAAAAATGAACATTATTAGAAAAATACCCAATGTTCATCCAAATTAATCTTTTATGTAACTATTTTAAAGAGGAATATTATTTTTAAAAATAGAACATATAAAAGTGACAATTTTTTTAAATGGTATTCCATCAAAAGAGGGTAAATTGACCTTTGAAACAATATTAGAGTGTTTATGCTTAAAATTGGATTCATTCACATTTTCAGCTTCTAAATTTTATTGGATACATGTAAAAACATTTAACAAACTTGTATAATCATATTGTAGTTAGGCTTGTTCATTACCTCCAATAAAACGTCTATGTGTTAACAACCATTTAAAATAATAATATTATTATATTATTTTTTGGTATAATATAACGTTGTTTATAATGTATGATTTCAAAGAAACCCGTTGCTGCGGATCATGCACACCATTAAACATAGAATCCACTTTAACTTAAAATTAATATTTAATTTTCAAATATTAATAAATATGAAAATTTCATATTATTTATTCACCTTGATGTTACATCCTTCCCCCCTTTGGGAATTGTTCCCTCACAATTTTAAAATTAGGCTAGGCAATTTCATGAAATGTCCCACATCTAAAAAATAGTCAACAAAACTATCACTTTAAAAGAATGAATGAAGAGTAGAAAGGTCACCTCAGATAACCCATACTTTGATTCCATGAAAACATGGATATGTAAGAGAAAACTAACCATAATGTTCTGATAGAGAGTGATAGAAAATATGATCAAGAGAAGGTTAACAACAAGAAAACCACAAATTTGTGATGGGTTAAATGGTCATTGGTTTCCCGGTAGGAAAAGTAAATGGACCATGTTTTTGTTTAATATTTCATTTAAAAAAGTTTTAGAAAATATTTTTGCGATTGACTAAATACCAAAGGAAATATACTTACTTATCAAGTAGATTTTCATCCTTTAATAAGTTTTTACCAAAAAATCATCTTTAATCCAAACAATGAGTATTCAAGATGACTTGGTCACACCTAAAGTGCTAGAATCAACTTCTAGAGAATCAAATAATCCACAAAAGATGACCTATATATTTCTCTGGCCTTTAGTCAATAACCAAAACCCAAATGGTTAGAACAAGATCAGATAACCCCCCAAAAAAGGATAGAACTTTATAAAAAGAAATACTACTCTTAATCCCCAAAATTCGACAAACAATACCGAAATTTCAGAAAGAACATTAAATAAACAAATGACAAAAAAATTTCAAAATAACACAAACTAAGATTGTAACCCAAAACATTGAAGGATTTAATCACATAGTCTTCCTCATTAAATCTTAACATTTATCTCCAAGTAACATCAACTACTGTTAATGTCTCATAATGAAGTGTAATTAACCAAATTACATATTCTCTACTATAGGTTTATCATTTCCATAAATAACCCAAATTTCCATATGTCCATAATAAAAACATAGATTCTTCCAAAATAAAATTCCACCATTACTCCTCAATTGAAATCTCAAAGTATTCTATTTTCCTTAGGTATATAGTTTCCCAAAAAGAGAAAACATCTTCCAAAATAACATTGATCACTTAATCCCAAAAAACATTTTCCAGTACTAAGGATATCCATTTTATAAAACATAAGATCCAAAATTAGCTTATTCTTGATCAATAACTAAAATAATTTAACTAAAAATAATTTTTCATACTAACCAGGGACATAGCCTAGTATAGTGGTAGGTGATAAATCTCAATCACACTTTGTTTGTGGGTTTGATTCTCATAGCTTTGTCCGACGTGACTGGTTGTGACATGGTTTGCATGTTGTCCTTTTTCAAAAACTATATAATTTTATAGAATTCCCAAAAATTAAGTAAATACCTCAAAAATAACCATAACATATTTTAACCACAAATGTTATCTCATACCTAGCATTTTCATCCCAAATTTAATAACCTATAATTGACTCAAATTTAAGGATCATATAAATCCAAATAGTTTTTTATAACTATATCCACAGAAGAAAAGATAAATATTACCTGAATAAAATTTTCATATATCAAACATTATCATTATACATACATTAAAAGTTCATCTAATGAAATCCCATCATCAAAAGAGCCTTATTACATTTAAGCAATTTATCATCCTAAAATCTACCATAACTCTTGAATCTCGTATATGTTAACTTCTTAATCTTTAAATGTTATTCATGATCCATTAACCATTATTTTACAACATATTCTGAAATATTTCTTTGCTAAAAACAAAATTATGAATCATATCATAAGATTGAATAATGTCAAAACATCTGTTAATAAGTAATCCATACCTTTTATTTCCCATTGTCAGTTTACTCATCCTAAATTGGAATGGCCATATATATTGGTAAACATATATGTGTACGATCCTGGTGATCCCATTCTTGAGCCTTCATCATAGGAAATCTGTTTGTATAATGACCATGCACACCATATTTAAAACATTCAATTGATCCCTCAGAATGAACTTCTTTCCTTGTCCTAGATCCAACTGGATGCTTCTTTTTTCCATGTTAGGTTCTTATTTTAGGACCATTATTTCTACATCTATAGCATCTTCACATCCCTTTGAAGCATTTTCCGAGGTGTTTCTTTCTATGTCCTTGACACATAATTTTTTGAATATACATATCTATATGATTATTACCTGAACTTATGTAGGTATTTGTTTCTCACATATGTAATGGCTTATAAAAATAACCAATGTTCTGGTGGTCAATCATGACTCTAGATAGTTTGTTGAGAATAACCACAAGTGTTCTCATTGTATCTCCCATTTCATTTAGTTTCTCATTCAGAAATCTGTCTTGTTTTGTTCACAACCACTGTTACTTTGGTTCCTGGTATATCCAACCACTTAATAATACCAAAATGGCCAGCGTGATAATATCAGCAAAATCATCATATAATTTGTTATTATGATGGTAAATATTAAGATATACTTATTCATGTTATCTTAAAATTAATCAATTTATCTAAAATAACTATAACTCTTTCTAATATGCTATCCATTATGGTTATGTCACTTATGCGTAAATAACACCATACCCTCTAAAGTTATATAAACTGACATTTAATACCAACTATAAGGTCCCATCCTTAAACATTACATAATATTGAGTCAAATAAAGAATTCACATTGAGGATATTGTCAGGTTTAGAGATTTAGAGAAACAAGCCCTAATAATTGCATTACATTTCAAAAATTAAAATGTATTCACTTCTACTTTGTTTCCATTTTTCCTAAAATAAAAAATCTTAAAAAAGATACATGTCTAGTTATATGTTTTAGATAGAATGGATTTTCCATGATCCCATACTAGTTCCAATTAATCTTTAAGTCATGTGAAAACACATTTCAAAACATGGGATGAGAATAAAAATATCATTAAGGGTTATAAAATATGGAATGAAAACAATATCCCATCAATAAATACAAATCAATGAAACCATACTTTTCTATCATAACATACCTTATGAAATCATGAGATTTATTAATAACACACAGAAATCATAAATCATAAAGTTAATTTTTGGAATACAAAAACATACATACATTGTATCTTTCATAGCTATGTAGGGAGTTATGTTTGCAATACCCATCACAATATATTCCTTAAATATCTTAGGATCAACATTAAGGTTTACCTCTGTCACGTTACCCATTTCACTGGAGAGCTAACTCCGGATAACCCACCCTAGATTTATCAAGGAACAACCCGAATATGTAAATAATTCCCAATAATCATAGAATATTTATAACACATAAAAAGGCATAAAAGATAGATAACATTTCCACATTTCATTCAAAATATACCATTTTAAGATATTGACATAATCCATGCTTTATCAAACCCTTTTCCAATCCTATTAAAACATTTAATAAAGAGATTATTGAATCAAAGTGTCACATACCACTTTGAAACTTTTAATGGAATTAAAATTTATAAACATTAATGTCCATATAAATAAATCATTAATTTTTTTTTTGAAAATAAGGACATTAATGAGAAATATTTAGAAGAAAGAATCTTTGATTCTTTAAAAAAATTAGTTAAAGAGTATCGTAACACTTGAGAAACACTTGACTAAACATAATTAAAGAATAAATAAAATAAAACTTATAATATCATGAAAATAAGGATATTCATGATATAATATTTCAAAGGGCACTATATACAATCTATAAAAGTGAATTGGTTCATAACAACAAATAAGTGTCAATGGAATGTAAATTGAGATGAAATCCCTTACAATGATCTCACCATTAGATTAAGGATAAATCAATGAAATAATTATATGTGGAAAATATAAATACAAAGAATATAAGAGGATATTATGTGTAAAACAATCATAGTTCATTCACATATATTTATATCAATACATAATCACGAATTAGAAATTTAATCGATAGAATGGAAATTGGGTTATGAAGTCCCCTTACAGAAATTCGACAGCCTAACAATGTCACTTTAAAATTCATAAAATTAGGTGATGAGATAGAAAATGGTGACTCATAACATATAAATAAAATTTACATCAATAAATATATATAAAATCATATCCCAACATAAGAAAAAGGAAATTAAAATACATGACATAAATGAATCACATGGGAATAAAAAGTGAGATAAAAACCACATACCTCGTGTTCGACTTGACTCATTCATTATTTAATCTCATGAATAATAAAAAAAAATATTTCCTACTTTCTTAAGAACATTTTTCAAGTTTATTATTCCCTTTATATCACTTATTACCTTGTTATAAACATTCTTCAATAATTTAAGTTTATAACGATTGTTTTGTTGATATTTGGTACTTGATTAAAAATGAACTTATAATTACAAGTTGTTTATGTGGAAAAATTCCATTATATACAAAATTTTATTAATGATTTAGATATCATATATATCATATATATCTATTATATATATGTATTTATAATAGTACATAACATTTGGAGGTAAGAAATGAAATGCACCATTCATGGAGACTGTAAGTTGTTCGTACGCGTGAATGCTACTTTCATTTATATTTAGTATTTAATGGAATTAAAACATAATGATACATAGGTATATTATAATTATAGTATAATATCATACCTAATTTTAGTAACTCCATCTTTTATACGTTCCACGAATGGCATGAACGAGTCATATCACTTGGGGGGGGGGGGGGTTGACTGCACTTCCTCAAATGATATTATCAGGTTTACCCATCATGGAAACTATAAAAGTATGTTATAAATGAAAAATAAAGAATTATAGAGACTATATAAATATAATATATATCACATATAAATTCAGTTCCATCACAATGGACACTATGAGAGGTGGTTAGAGATATTTGAACAATCATCGTTTTGTGAGGCAGTAGTTCATCGTCCATAGAAACAGTATGTTAATATCAGATAAATGGAGGTGTGTGGAAGTGTAGTTTGAATACATCTCAGAAAAACAACCTATTACATTTATTATACTGTTTTTGTTATAAAAAAATTAATAATGTGAGTTAAGGGTTTCACAGAAGTAAAATAAAAGAAAAGAACTTAAGAGAAGATGTTACGTTTAAATCAGGTATCTCCCTTTGGATTGAACAAAAAGGTTCACTTAAATTGCCTTCTGCCTAGGGGAAGGCCACTAGAACTAATATTGGGATGTAGGTATACTAATTCTATAGAGTTTGGATGAGCCAAGGTGCTTCAGAGGTGTGAGTAATGGGTTAGAGGTGATGGATTTCAATAAGGGGGGGGGGGGACGGGCTCTTTAGGATTATCAGAAAACATTATTTTATTATAAACATATTTTCAATTTAAAAAGGTCCAAAACACATTTATTTTAAATATAATATTACTGAAGTTCTATATAAAATCATCCAACAAGAATTTTTTAGGTTTTGGATAATTTTTTAAATTTTGTAATCTCATTTATTTAAATCATTTATTAATAAGGTAATCAATGCATCATCACTGTGTCATAAATAATTTTATTAATGTGATATCTAAAAATTATAAATAAAATACCATGATGTTGGAAATATTTTCATATTTCATATTAACATTTATAGTCAAATATTTAACTTATATAATCCCATGTAAAAATTGATTTACAAAAAGATATATGTTTATGTAACTGTTGTCTTTCCTTTAATTTAATTAATATAAAGTGACATTATCACTCCAATGTGCCTCCATAGGGTCCCAAAATCACCCCATGGATTCCCATGGTCGGACATGTATCATACAATAGGATTAGGACACAGTTTAGGGTAATTTAATATTATTATAATATTATTTTTTTACCCTTATTTACCATATTTATCTTTTAATCATGGTAAACAAAATATTTATTGAAGTAAATATTTATAATGTCTAATAATAAAAGTTAACTATTCACACAATTTTGACCTCCTGATTAAAAATATGGAATCCATTTTTCTAAATTGAAAACACCTAAGTGGCATAAATTATTTTAAAATTAATTCTGTTATCAAAACAATAAAACAATTTTTAAGAAATAATATCTATCAAAATATTGACCCTTGTTCATGTTCAATTTAAGAGTGAAATTACATAAAATGACCAAAATTAAATTCAATGTTAAAAATATAATCCAATTAAACTTTAAAAACCAATTAAAAAATATTATAACTATATAAATAAAGTATATTAAAATGCATTTTTGAATTAAAATGAAGTATTTTTCCTTATTCATTAAAAAATGAACATTATCAAAAAAATACCAAAATTTCCTCCAAAGTAAATTTTGATGTCCCTATTATAATGAAGAATATTATTTTGTCAAATAGAATATATAAAAGTGAGAAAGGTATATTTAAAAAGGGTTCACCATCAAAAGGTTGTAAATTGACCTTTTAAAGTATATTAGAGTGATTATGCTTAAAATTGGATTCATTCACATTTTATGCTTTTAACTTTTATTGGATAAATGTAGAAACAATTAACAAACACGTATAATCATATTTTAGTTAGTCATGTTCATTAACGCAAATACAACGACTATGCATTTACTGCCATTTAAAATAATAATAATAATATATTATTATTTGGTATAACATAATGTTTTGTGTAACGTAAGATTTCAAAGAAACCCATCGATGTGTATCAGGTACTCCATAAAACATAGAATCCCCTTTAATGTAAAATTAATCTCTAATTCCTAAATATTAATAAGTATGAAAATTACAATATTCGTTATTCACCTGGGATGTTACAAATAGTGAAACTCAATCACTCAGAAAAAGAATCTTTGGTAATATTGGTGGTGGGAAACATAGGTAGTAAGTACAAAAAGGTGGGAGTAGAAAGATCCATGGTTTTTGGAAAATTATGGGTTACAAAGTATGTCATCTAGTATAACACACTATGTGGAACCCTTTTTGTGGTGCTAGGGTTTCCAAAATAAAAATAAATATCCCATGGCATGTGTTGTGGACGACACCACATGTGACCCTACTAAGAGACTCATCATGTGCTCTAAGAGAACAGGGTAAGGCACCCTGATAGGTACACAACAAAGCACACATCTAGGAACATTACCATGCTAAGAGTATATGGGCAGATTTGTGTTCTCAAACAATGATATGGGCACAAGTCATGATACAGAGGTAGACCCAGTTCCAAAGAGATACGATATGTACTTATATTACATGTTGTGTACCTTTCCAAATATAGATTGGATCCCTTTCCCTATCCATATTTGAAAGGTATTTTTAGGGTGTTTTCTCATGATCCTGTTCCTAATGTTTTAGTATGGAATTGTGTCCAATGTATAGAATAGTGATCCACTTTGACGAACAGTTGTCTCAGGTAGAGCTATTGGAATCCTTCTGGTTGGCCCAAAAGAATATCCCCTATCATCACCATTTTCCCTAGGTTTGGTTAAAATAATTTTTGTGACCTTTTATACTCATTAATCAACCCCCCCCCCCCCCCCACATAGTGGGTTAATCCATATTGGGTTTTTGGAATACCCCATGGACATGGTTGTGATCCCCATTTATTTATTCATCTCTTAAGACATGTAGTGTGTAATTATTAGATAGTGATCTGGTGGGAACAAAATCTTAGATTGACACCATTAATTATACGTGACTCATGAAGTGTATTATCTTGTTTTACTATTATATGTAACCTTTAAATAGGAATCCTAGGAAAGCATTGTAGTTATGACCATACCTTGAGACTGTGTGTCTACTCTGAGTATATATGTATATTCGTATTGGGAATATTTATGACCTATCCCGGTGATAAGATGAGATCTATTACTGATGTTATATTCATAGTGATTTCAGGGTTTTTTGTACGATAATATTATACTCACCTTTGAATGGAATATGGCCACATTTTTCATCTCTTGTGAAAATGTTCAGCCATTTAATAGGGTTTTAAGTGGAGCAGGAGTAGACTGAGATTAGTTTTTTGGTTTTATGTATTTTGTTTCATTCTAGGATTCACATTTGACTATAGTCCACTCTTTCTACGAGGATATAATTTTTTATTGTTTTTAGTGGGCTTTTGTACCACCATTATAACTTTATTTTATTTTTTGTACAGTAATTGTGGGATTCAGACATGTGAAAGAATTTGGTATCAATCTTATTTTACATTTCTACATTATATAGGTTTGGTGATTTGTGTCTAAGTACATGTAACTTATGCCAATGCATCCCATGTTAGTTTTATTCCATCTCAAGAGTAGTTTCCATACCGTAACCTATTGTATCTGGTATTTGGTTATTTAAACTAAACTTATAACTAGCCAGGCAAGCCCCAGTGGGTCATGTTGTGATAGAGTGGTATCAGAGCAGTGTAACATAATTAGACTGGTGTTTTTGTAATTTTTTCATGTTCTGATATTTTTTTGGAGTTTATGAAAAACATATTTATGTGTTTTGATTTTATGTCTTTGTAAATAGAAATTAGAGTAGGTTTGGTAGCTGACATATCCATTCACCAAGTCTCGGAAACCATGCTTTTGGACTTGGTATATGTAGGAACTGGTAGAGGGGAATAACAATAGTACATGCATCATAGAATTAGGGTATGTGGTTTCCATGTTTTTCTTGAGTTATGTCTCTAGATATACTCATTAAACCTTTTATATCATATCTTTTTCAGGATGCCTTCATTACATTTTTCAGCTTGTATTCATCTGTAGGATCATAAGGATGATCTCTTAAGTGATAAGGCTATGATACAAGGACCTATTCACGATGAGTTACTTCCAGGTGGTGTACCAGTTGTACCCCACCTATCAAGAATCATATGGTATAGGTAGTACTAGTGGAAGAGGTAAACAAGTAGATCTCACATCATGAGTTTCAGTTTCAATGACCCCCGTGTTCATGGATGATATAGAACCACAGGTTGCTAAGAATTGAATTGAGGCTGTGACATGATACATCCATATCATCAGAACACATATGGACCAAATGGTGGTCCAAATAGAGTACCATTTCCATGTATCTACATGATAATGGTCGTCCTTATTGACCCAACATTATGATTATGAAAATTTTATGTGATAAGAGTTTGTGAGCCTTTTTATAGTGGATATTTCTTTAGAATATTTAAGGGTTGTGCGCATCCAAATAATTATATATCTTTAGAAGGGAAGCACGATAATGGAAGAGTATTTATCAAGTTTCACCAACCTCCCTCAGTACTTGATGGATATGGTACATGATCATCTTCTTTAGGCTCGTACCTTTGTGTGAGGCCCATATAGATAAATTTGAGACATCATGATACCTCTATGAATTTCTATGTATTCTAGGGTATTCAACTATGAATTAGTGGTTGAGATTTTATATGTTGACAAAATGAAAATTATTAGTGTTATATGTTTCTATATAAGAGCTAATAATTCAAAAGAATGTAACTATTGAAACATGCATTGAACATGATATGGAAGATGTCTTAAGAGGAGATATTAGGATAGAGGATATGTAGTTAATGGATCACAGGATGGATCTAATGATCCTAGAGTGATATGTGGTCACTCTTGTGATAGTCGGGGATACATTTCTGGAGATTTCCTAACCCAAAAAGTGAATGATTGAGAAATAGTGGATGGTCCAGCTAGTAAAAGTCAATAATATGAGAAGGTAGGTCCTCATGGTAGTGGATGTGGAAGTGGAGTTGGGAGATTAGCAAGTGGCAGTAGATGTTTTTACTTTCTATATCCACCTCCCCCATGTGGTCCACACTAGGATCAGCGAGATAGGGGACTAAGCTTAAGGCAGTTGTAGGTTGTCATGTCTTATTACATAGAAGATACATTGATGATACAAGGTATGATTTTTGACATCACTACATTAGATACTGTATTGATAGAAACATGGGTGATCGAGAAATTTCTTCCCACTACCTTAATAATTGACTTAGAGAATCTAGTTCATCCCTTGGCTCAACCCTTTTGCTTGAGGACTTCTAATCTAGGAATCTTAGTTATTACACCCTTCTCCCAACGGTGTGACGAAGCTCTTGAATGCGTGATTTTAATTTGGGATATTTTTTTACATGTTGTGAGATATTATGTAATCATCTTCGGCATAGACTGGTTATATGCAGTATATTCACTAATAGATTACTCCATGCGGAGGATGATGTGTTTCCATGATTATGGAATGAGTTTTTCCTTTTGTGGATGATAAGGAAACCTAGGGAGAGCATGTTGGAAAAATGTGTATGATGGTCCAACCTATTACACACCAGTTGGCTAGTATGGTCCTTGGTGTAGTGGATTCCATGAGTTTTTGTAACACCCCGGGACTTTATGAGAAATATTTTTTTTTTAATTTTTTTGATGTCTTGGGTTGTACACTACACCAAGATTAGCTTGCGCTATACACAACACCTTATTTTCTTGCAGTATATGCAACACTTTTCATGGCTCATGTTACACACAATTTCAATTTCATTTTGTAGAAATTATTCTACGCAACATGAATTATATATTTTGTTTAATGTATAAATGAAATAGTTTTTGATTATGTTATACAAAACACCAAAGGGAGATTTCACTACACACAAACCTGACTTGGCTTACATTACATGCAATCACAACCTTCCTCGATAGCGTGTGTAGTACGCAATACCGGGTTTCACTAAACAACGATATATTGTTATAATATTTTTATGAACTAGACATTATGAATAGTATTAACTAAATTTTTAATTTTATAACATTATTATTTATATTAAACATTTTCTAGAACATGGTATGTGAACCAAATAAACTTTTCAGGTAAATATAGTATTTTTTTAAAAATGCAGTTTTGCCACTTTTGGATGGCGCACCCACATTAAATCTAGTTTCTGACATGTTTATAAGTTCAATTTGACAAAAATAAAATTCTTCTTTGGAATCAGGATATAAAACATTACCTTGGATAAATTTTTCATATTATTCTGATAAATTTCATATTTTAATGAATAGTAAAAACATGTTATATTTTAATTAAAAACAACTTTTTTTCATCGCAATAATTTTTATGGTAAAATTATAATATTGAATGGTTTTATAGTATAAATAGAATATATTTTTACCATTTAATATAATTTATGTAGTTACCATTAATTTTACATTGAATTCATATGTAAAAACATTTCAATCTTTGGCAATATTTTAACTATTAAAATCTGTTTTCTTAACAACGGGATAAATTTTAATTTAATTACTGCAACTTTTGTGTTTTGAATTTTAAAAAATGGACTCCATATTTGAATTCAGTTGGTCCAAATTATGTTAATATTATAAGGCCCCATCCTTAAACCTTACTTAATCTTGATTTATTACAAGATTACACATTGAGGATCTTTTCGGGTTTAGAGTTTTAGAGAATTAGATCATAAAACTTGCATTACATTTTACATATAAACAAAGTGGTTACATAAAGATAGTATTCATCATTCCCATCAATGGAAACATATTTAAAATAAAACATGGATTCTTTCTTGACACTTCCTTGACACTATCATCATATCATGTACCTTTCCCTTGACCTGTGAAAAACATTTCAAAAAAAACATGGGATGAGCATAAAAATCTCAGTAAGGGATATAAAAATATGGAAAGGAAACATGGGTACATATATACATAATAATGAAATCATAAATTACCCATAAAACATAAGCACTTTAACATAACTCATCAAATCATGAATAAATCATAGAAATCATAAGATATAAAGGAAACTTGAGGCATTCATAACATTGTTACGTAGGGAGTAACCCTCTTGGTTACGTTTGGAATACCCATCACAGTATATTCCCTAAATCTCTTCGGAGAAACCTTAACATTTCACTCCTTCGCATTACCCAATGCATTAGAGAGCTATATCGGGCTCACCCGCCCTTAGTTAATCATGGAACCACCCGTCTTCATAATAATGCCCAAGAACCTCAACATAATCGTATCACATAAAACATGCATAAAGGAAACATAACATTTCCACCTTTCAATCACAAGATATCAATACAACACATTGATATAAAAACATTATGAAAACCATTTTCAATACCAAAATAAAATAAAAGTAAAACATGGTATTTATTTTTCGTTAAAAAAAAGGTATGGCTTGTAGAGGAAGCCGAAACTCAAATAATGGTCACGGCGGCGGAGAAGTCGTTGTCGCCGCATAAGTAAGACAAAAACATTATATTTTGTCATTTAATAAACGCTTCTTATAAAAATATTCCTTTTTAATAAACTTTAAAGTCCAAGGGGTTTATACACCATATAAAAGAAGGTTGTGTATAAAACAAAATATGCCTCAATGAAAGGAGATTGAGACGAAGTCCCATACCTCGGGTCTGACTTGACTCGATCATTCTTTAATGTTCTGAATAATAAACTTGAGTTAATTTCTAATTTCTTAAGAACATTTTTCAAGTTCATTATTCCTTTTATATCACTTATTACCATGTCATGAACACTATGTAATTATTTAAGTTAATAACGGTCATTTTAACGATCATTGGTACTTGAGTCAAAAATAAACCCTTTATAATTACAAGTTGTTCATGTATCCATTATATCCAGAATGGTATTCATGATGTAGATATCATATATGTCATATATATCCAGTACATGCATTCATTTATAATATTACACAATCATTTAGAGGTAAGAAATGAAATGCACCGTTCATGGAGACGGTAAGCCATACGTACGCATGAATGCTACTTTCATTTCTATTTAGTATTTAATAGAATGGAATCATAATGATATAAAGGTATATTATAATTCCAGTATAATATCATATATAATATCATAGTTACATCCTTTATATGTCCCACATATGGTATTTAACGAATCAAATCACTTTGGGGGGCGGTAGTCCGCACTTCTTTAAATGAAGATATCGCCTTCACCCATAATGGAAACCATAAAGGTATGATAAAAAAGAAAAATACATAATCTTAAGGAAAACATAAAAATATTATATATCATATATAAATATAGTTACATCTTAATGGCCACCTTTGAAGGTGTTAAAAGAATTTTGAACAATCATCGTTTCGGGAGGCATAAATTCACCATCCACGAAAACAGTATGTTCGTTAACCATTAGATGTATTTTTGTGTAAGTGTAGCTCTAATCCTTCTTATAAAAACATACTAGTATATTGAGGATACTGTATTTGTTACAAAAGAAAAGAATAAAAAGAGTTTACGGGGTTAGAGAAGCAAAATAAAACAAAAGGACTGAAAAGAAGACATTACCTTAATATCGGGTAACTCCCTTTGGTTTGAGCTCAAAGGCTTCCTTGGGAAGACTTCTGCCCAATGTGAGGCTTCAAGGAGTAAGAGAGGGAAGTGGAGAGACAAAATGGGCAGGGTTTGGCCGAGCCAAAGGCTTTGGAAGTGTTGGTAAGGAGGTAGAGGTGGGGGGCCTTTTATAAGAGGAGAGGTGGGGCACTCTTGGAAAGTAAAGATAAGTTACTTTATTTTAAAATGAGTTTCGGATTCAAAAGGACCCACATTGATATAATTCTAGGATAAGGTTATATTTATTCTAAATCCACTAATCCAATTGGTTTTGGCCATGTGTAGGTTTTAGATTTTACATTATCTTTCCATTTTATTTAAATCGTTAAATAATGAGGTCATCGCTGCATCATCATGATGTCATAAATAATTTAATTTATTTAATGTCTAAAAATTATAAAAAACTACTATGATGTTGGAAATCTTTTTATATTTCTAATGAATATTTATAGTCAAAAATCTGACTTGTATAGCCCCATGTAAAAATTGTTTTATTAAAACATCTCATGTTTGTGTCATTTTTACTTTAACAATTAATAAAAAATTATTTATGTCATTTCCCAACCAAAGTGGCTCCATGGGGTCCCCAAGTTGACCCATGGATTGTCTTGGTCGGCCATGACACATCCAATGAGGGTAGGACATGTTTCAATCTCATCTCATATTATTAAAACATTATTTTTATCTTAAACTACACCAATTACCACTAATCGCGATTAAGAACTTAAAAGTTACTATTCACCAAAACAATTATTTTAATCTCATTGAACAACATTTTACTTCTTAATGACAACCATGTATGTCGGATTTTTGAAAATCAAATCACAGAATTGGCAAAGATTCATTTAAATGAAAAATTGGTTTCTTTAACTTCCACTTAGTGGTTTCACTATTCATCAAAAATTGAAGTTTTCAAAAAGATACCAAAACTTCACCCTAAGCTATATTTGATATTCCGAATTCAAATATGATGTCTGTTTTACAAAATTCAAAACATTTAAGTTTCATTAATTAATTTAATAACTAATTCCCGTTGCCATGACAAATCGCGTATTTTTATGAAACAGTAAGTATCAAAAAATTGACAATGGTTTAAGTCCAATTTCAAAGTGAAATTGATTCCAATGACCACCATTGGATAAAATTGTAAAAATATATTCTAATTTCACTTCAAAACCAATTCAAAATATATTATAATCATATAAATAAATTAGATTAAAATGAGGTTTTGAATTAAAATACAACATTATTCACTATTCATTAAAAAATGCACTTTATCGGAAAAATACCAAAAATTCACACAAAGTATATTTTGATGTCCCAATCATAAATAATAAGTCTATTTTGACAAACATAGCTTATAAAATTGTCAAAAGATAGATTTAAAAAGGTTTTTCCATCAAAAGGCAGTAAAATAATCTTTTAAGAATATTAGTGTATTCCATGCATAAGATTGTATTTATTTTCATTTTAAGCCTCTAAACCATTATCTTAATCATTAATAGACATAGATAAAAATATATATTATTCATTAATTACTTCGGATGTTACATCCTTCCCCCTTTATAAAATTGTGTCCCCAAAATTTATTTACTTATCGAATAATTGGGGGTACTTATCCCTCATTGCATTTTCAGATTCCCATGTTGCCTCTTCCATCATGTGGTTTTTCCACAAAACATTTACATGATCAATCACCTTATTCGGTAACACTTGCTCCATGTGGTCAAGAATATGGACTGGTTGTTCCTCAAAAGATAGGTTCTCTTCCAACTGAACTACCTCTGGACCCAAAACATGAGATGGATCTGGCATATACTTTCTCAGCATCGAAACATGAAAACAAATTGTGTACCTGAGATAAACATGGAGGTAAATCACTCGGTATGCAACTGATCCAACTCTCTCCATAATTTCATATAGTTCAATGAACCTTGGACTCAGCTTTCCTTTCTTACCAAATCGCATCACACTTTTCCATGGTGAGACTTTGAGAAAAACATGATAACCTACCTCAAAAGATAGATCCTTCCTCTTGTTGTCCGCATATCTCTTCTTCCTGCTCTGAGCTGTTCTCATGTGTTTATGTATCAGTTGAACTTTTTCTGCCAACTCTTCTACCAATTCTGGTCCCATCAGCTTTCTTTCACCCACTTCATCCCAGAAAGCTGGAGTTCGACACTGCTTCCCATATAATGCCTGAAATGGTGCCATATGTATACTAGAATGAAAACTGTTATTATATGAAAATTCAACCAACGAAAGATGTTAGTCCCAACTTCCCTGATAATCCATCAAACAAGCTCGTAGAATATCCTCGATGGTCTGAATTGTTCGTTCCGACTGCCCATCTGATTGAGGATGAAAAGCTGTACTAAAATTTAATTCAGTACCCAACAACTTCTGAAGGCCTTTCCAAAAGTTAGAAGTGAACCTAGGATCACGGTCAGATACAATGGAGAGAGGAACTCCTTGTAACCTGACTATCTCTTTAAGATACAAACGGTAAAGTTGATCTAGGGAAAAAGTATCTCGTATAGCAAGGAAATGAGCAGTTTTGGTCATGTGATCAACAATAACCCATATTGCATTATTACCTCGAGATGTCTTCGGTAATCCCACAACAAAGTCCATGGATATATTTTCCCATTTCCACTCTGGCACTGGTAAAGGTTGAAGCATCCCTTTTGGTAACTGCCGCTCTGCTTTAACCTGTTGACAAGTCAAACACTTCACAGTAAAATCAGCAATATCTCTTTTCATTCCATCCCACCAGTAATACTCCCGAAGATCTCTGTACATCTTAATACTACCAGGATGAACTGAAACTGGAGAACTATGAGCTTCACATAACAACTTTCTCTTCAACTGTGAATCACAAGGCACACACAATCTCTTCCCAAATCTCAAAACACAATCACTATCAATGTTGAATTCAGGAAACTTACCTTTCTGAACCAGCTCTACCTTTTTCTGCAACTCACTGTCTTGCTTCTGTGCTTTATTGATTCTATCTGATAGAGATGATCTCACTGATACTTGAAACAAAACCGAAGAACTTTCTGCACCAACAACTTCTATGACAAAGCTCATCAAATCCTTAACCAAAGGATCACGTTCCAAACGCAACATTTCTAATGAAGCATTACTTTTTTGACTCAAACCATCAGCCACTTTATTTTCTTTTCCCGGATGGTAATGAATTGTACAATCATTATCCATGATTAATTCTTGCCATATCCTTTGTCTCATTTTCAATTGTTTCTGAGTGAATATATACTTTAAACTTTTGTGATCGGTATATATTTCACACTTTACTCCATACAAATGATGCCTCCAAATTTTTAAATCAAAAACTACAGCAGTTAATTCCAAATCATGTGTAGGGTAATTTACCTCACGAGTTTTCAACTGTCGTGAAGCATAAGCAATTACCTGATCATTCTGCATTAGGACACAACCAAGTCCTTTCAATGAAGCATCACTGTATATAACAAACTCACCATTCCTGGAAGGTAGTGCCAAAACTGGATCATTCACCAATCTTCTTTTCAATTCCTGAAAACAACCATCACATTCTTTTGTCCAAATAAACTTAACACCCTTCTGAGTTAGCTTAGTCATTGGACTAGATAACCGTGAAAAATTTCTAACAAACCTTCGGTAATAGCCTGCCAAACCAAGGAAGCTACGAATCTCAGTTACATTTTTGGGTCTTGGCCAGTCTTCCACAACTTTTTTTTTTGCAGTATCAACAGTTATACCATCTTTAGAAACAATGTAACCAAGGAAAGAAATTTTTTGCAACCAAAACTCACACTTACTGAATTTTCCATATAGTTTTTTTTCTTTTATGGTTTGCAAGATAACCCTAAAATGTATTTCATGCTCCTCTTTACGTTTAGAAAACACCAAAATATCATCAATGAAAACCACCACAAACTTATCCAAGAACTCTTGGAAAATTCTATTCATTAAGTCCATGAATACAACAGGTGAATTGGTTAGCCCAAAAGGCATTACTACAAATTCATAATGGACATATCTTGTACGAAACGTAGTCTTTGGAACATCTGCTTCCTTTACCTTCAGTTGATGGTACCCCAATCTCAAGTCAATCTTTGAAAAATACTGAGCTCCCTGGAGCTGATCAAACAAATCATCGATATGAGGCAAGGGATATTTGTTCTTAACAGTGATGTTATTCATGTCTCTATAATCAATGCAAAGTCTCATTGAACCATCATTCTTTTTAACAAATAAAACAGGAGCACCCCATGGTGATGTGCTAGGCCGAATGAAACCTTTCTTTAATAAATCCTACAATTTCTCCTTCAACTCTAAAAGTTCAATTTGTGCAATTCGATAAGGGGGTTTTGAAATTGGCTTAGCATAAGGAAGTAAGTCAACAGTAAACTCAACTTCCCGATCTGGTATTATTCCAGGAAACTCATCAGGAAAAACATCAGGATACTCATTTACCACTGGCATATCATTAATCTGAACAGTTCCTTTATTTTCAATGATGTGTGCAAGGTAACATTCATTTCCATATTTTACAAGTTTCTTGGCCTCTTGATAAGTTATCAATAGTAAGGGTTCATTCTTTTACACAAACTGAAAGTCTTTCTGAAAATTTTTTTCTTTAGCTCTACATTCAATCTTAGCATGGTAAATAGAGAGCCAATCCATACACAGGATAACATCAAACTCTACTAGAGGTAGAACAATAAGGTTTTCAAGTAGGTTCTCTCCACAGATAAGGATAGGAAAATTCTTATAAATTCTTTTTGCCTCAACATTTCCCCCAGGTGTTTTTACCAAAAGTTCAGGAGTCATTTCTTGAGATGGTATTCCCATTTTACTAGAATGGTTTTCAGAGATGAAATAATGTGTAGACCCCGAATCAAACAACACACTATCATAATATGAAAAAACAAACAAAGTACCTGATACAACTTCATTTGATGGCCCGACATCTGCCGAAGTAGTTTCAAAGGATATCACCACCCCTTTCTGCTTGTAGTCCAACTGCTTCCCATCACTCAAGCTCTTTGTCGGACACTCGTTTGCATAGTGACCCATCCCATTGCACTTATAACATTTCACTAACTGTAAACCAAATTTGGTCTTACCTTCACCTTGATCCTTTTCAGTGCAATCATGAGCCTTATGTCCCATCTTACCACATCGGTAGCACTTTCCAGAATTAAGAAGAAATTCCCCAACATGCCTTTTGCCACATTTATCACAAAATGGAAACTTAGTTTTCTTATGATCAGACTTTTTTGAAGAATTCTTACCTTTCTCCTGCCACCTCGGTCTCTTCTTCTGTTGGTTGTTATAGAACACTTGATCATCGGAAAACTACATTTCCACCTTCTCAGCACATCGAACAAGCTTTTCATAACTTTTAAACTCACGAGAAGCTAATGCCCTTCGATATTTTGGCTTTAATCCTGAGTAAAAAAGATTGATTTTACTATCAAGGTCTCGGATAAAATTTGGTGCATACCTTGCCAATCGAGTGAACCTTTCTTCATATGTAGCCACTGAGTCTTCCTCTTGCCTCAATTCCAAGAATTTCTTTTCCATCCTAAGTCGAACAACCTTAGGAAAATACTTCTCAAGAAACATACCTTTGAATTCATCCCAGTCGAGAGCATCAATATCATCAGCGTCCCTAATATTTTTAACCATAGACCACCACTGATCTTCCTCACCCTCCAAATGGTAAATAGCAAGACTAACCTTTTGATTGTATGAACACCCCATGACATCAAAAATCTTCTCCAGGGCTTTAATCCACCCTTTAGCTAACACAGGGTCATATGATCCTCTGAATGATGGGGGATGTGGCCTCATGAAATGTTCCACCACTGACATGTTCCTCTGTGGTTGATCTGGCTGATCTCGTGCATGGATACCACCACCATTTATCACTTGAGTCAACTGCGTAATTACTACAACAAACTGTTCAGTTCCAATTCCGACCATCTCAGGATGCTGATTTGGAAGGTTATTTCCTTCTGTATGCCTTCCTAGCACTGCTTCCCTGTTTCCTCTGCGGAAAACCATTCTGAACAAACATGTCTTAGATGAAGCAACATTGTAATTTTCAAATGCTATATCATTTCAATTTGACCATAAAAAAAATATTTTTGGATAATCATTTAATAAAATTCTAACTCCTAAAGTTATCTAAACCGACCTTTGATACCAACTATAAGGCCCCAGCCTTAAACCTTACTTAATCTTGAGTTATTACAAGATTACACATTGAGGATCTTTTCGGGTTTGGAGTTTTAGAGAATTAGATCATAAAACTTGCATTACATTCCACATATAAACAAAGTGGTTACATAAAGATATTATTCTTCATTCCCATCAATGGAAACATATTTAAAATAAAACATGGATTCTTTCTTGACACATCCTTGACACTATCATCATATCATTTACCTTTCCCTTGACCTATGAAAAACATTTCAAAAAAACCTTGGGATGAGCATAAAAAGCTCAGTAAGGGATATAAAAATATGGAAAGGAAACATGGGTACATATATAAATAAGAATGAAATCATACTTTACCCATAAAACATAAGCACTTAAACATACCTCATCAAATCATGAATAAATCATAGAAATCATAAGACATAAAGGCAACTTGAGGCATTCATAACATTCTTACGTAGGGAGTAACCCTCTTGGTTACGTTTGGAATACTCATCACAGTATATTCCCTAAATCTCTTCGGAGAAACCATAACATTGCACTCCTTTGTGTTACCCAATGCATTGGAGAGCTATATCGGGCTCACCCGCCCTTAGATTATCACGTAACCACCCGTCTTCATAATAATGCCCAAGAACCTCAACATAATCGTATCACATAAAACATGCATAAAGGAAACATAAAATTTCCACCTTTCAATCACAAGATATCAATACAACACATTGATATAAAAACATTATGAAAACCATTTTCAATACCAAAATAAAATAAACGTAAAACATGGTATTTATTTTTCTTTAAAAAAAAGGTATGGCTTGTAGAGGAAGCCGAAACTCAAATAATGGTCACGGCGGCGGAGAAGTCGTTGTCGCCGCATACGTATGACAAAAAAAATCTATTTTGTCATTTAGTAAACGCTTCTTATAAAAAAGATTCCTTTTGAATAAACGTAAAAGTACAAGGGTTTATACACCATATAAAAGAAGGTTGTGTATAAAAAAAAATATGCCTCAATGAAAGGATATTGAGACGAAGTCCCATACCTCGGGTCCAACATGACTCAATCATTCTTTAATGCCCTAAATAATAAACAGGAGATAATTTCTACTTGCTTAAGAACCTTTTTCAAGTTCATTATTCCTTTTATATCAATTATTACCATGTCATGAACACTATGTAATTATTTAAGTTAATAACGGTCATTTTAACGATCATTGGTACTTGAGTAAAAAATAAACCCTTTATAATTACAAGTTGTTCATGTATCCATTATATCCAGAATGGTATTCATGATGTAGATATCATATATGTCATATATATCCAGTACATGCATGAATTTATAATATTACACAATCATTTAGAGGTAAGATATGAAATGCACCGTTCATGGAGACGGTAAGCCGTACGTACGCATGAACGCTACTTTCATTTCTATTTCATATTTTATAGAATGGAATCATAATGATATAAAGGTATATTATAATTCCAGTATAATATCATATATAATATCATAGTTCCATCCTTTATACGTCCCACATATGGTATTTAACGAATCTAATCACTTTGAGGGGGCGGTAGTCCGCACTTCCTTAAATGAAGATATCGCGTTCACCCATAATGGAAACCATAAAGGTATGACCAAAAAGAAAAATACATAAGCTTAAGGAAAACATAAACATATTATATATCATATATAAATATAGTGACATCTTAATGGCCACCTTTGAAGGTGTTAAAACAATGTTGAACAATCATCGTTTCGGGAGGCATAAATTCACCATTCACAGAAACAGTATGTTCGTTAACCATTAGATGTAGGTGTGTGTAAGTGTAGCTCGAATCCTTATTATAACAACATCCTAGTATATTTAGGATACTTAAGTTGTTACAAAAGAAAAGAATAAAAATAGTTTATGGGGTTGGAGAAGCAAAATAAAACAAAAGGACTCAAAAGAAGACATTACCTTAAAATCGGGTAACTCCCTTTGGTTTGAGCTCAAAGGCCTCCTTGGGATGACTTCTGCCCAAAGTGAGGCTTCAAGGAGTAAGATAAGGAAGTGGAGAGACAAAATGGGCAGGGGTTGGCCGATCCAAAGGCTTTGGAAGTGTGGGTAAGGAGGTTGAGGTGGGGGCCTTTTATAAGAGGAGAGGAGGGGCACTCTTGGAAAGTAAATATAAGTTACTTTATTTTAAAATGCGTTTCGGATTCAAAAGTAACTACATTGATATAATTCGAGGATAAGATGATAATTATTCTAAATCCACTCATCCAATTGGTTTTTTCCATGTGTAGGTTTTAGATTTTACATTATATTTCCATTTTATTTAAATCGTTAAATAATGAGGTCATCGCAGCATCATCATGATGTCACAAATAATTTAATTTATTTAATGTCTAAAAATTATAAAAAAATACTATGATGTAGGAAATATTTTTCTATTTCTAATGAATATTTATAGTAAAAAATCAGACTTGTATAACCCCATGTAAAAATTGTTTTATTAAAACATCTCATGTTTGTGTCATTTTTACTTAAACATTAAATAAAAAATTATTTATGTCATTTCCCAACCAAAGTGGCTCCATGGGGTCCCCAAGTTGACCCATGGATTGTCTTGATCGTCCATGACACATCCAATGAGGACAGGACATGTGTAATGCTCATCTCATATTATTAAAACATTATTTTTACCTTAAACTACACTAATTACCACTAATCGCGATTAAGAACTTAAAAGTTACTATTCACCAAAAATTATTTTAATCTCATTGAACCACATTTTACTTCTTAATGACAACCATGTATATCGGATTTTTGAAAATAAAATCACAGAAGTGGAAAAGTTTCATTTAAACGAAAAATCGGTTTCTTTAACTACCACTTAGTGGTTTCACTATTCATCAAAAATTGAAGTTTTTCAGAAAGATACAAAAACTTCACCCTAAGCTATATTTGATATTCCGAATTCAAATATGATGTATATTTTACAAAATTCAAAACATGTAAGTTTCATTAATTAATTTAATAACTAATTCTCGCTGTCATGACAAATAGCGTGTTTTTATGAAACAATAAGTATCAAAAGATTGACACTGGTTTAAGTCCAATTTCAAAGTAAAATTGATTCCAATGACCACCATTGGATAAAATGGTAACAATATATTCTAATTTCACTTCAATACAAATTAAAAATATATTCTAATCATATAAATAAATTAGATTAAAATGAGGTTTTGAATTACAATACAACATTTTTAACTATTCATTAAAAAATGAACTTTATCAGAAAAATACCAAAAATTCACACAAAGTATATTTTTTTTGTCCCAATCATAAATAATAAATTTATTTTGACAAACATAGCTTATAAAATTGTCAAAAGATAGATTTAAAAAGGGCTTGCCATCAAAAGGCAGTAAAATAATCTTTTAAGAATATTAGTGTATTCCATGCATAAGATTGTATTTATTTTCATTTTAAGCCTCTAAAACACAATCTTAATCATTAATAGACATAGAAAAAAATATCTATTATTTGTTAATTACTTGGGAAGTTACAAATAGGTTACTTTTATATTTTTGATATTATGAATAGTAACTATGGTAATTTTTATTTACTTCAGTTAAAGATAAATCCGGTAATTAAGGGAAAATGATGATTATAAAATTACCCTAACACATGAATTAATTCAATTTAATGACTAAAAGTCGACCCATATCACATATGGGTCGGATTTGATTCATTTTATGGACTTTTGACCATGAAAATAATTTAATTATTATTAAAATCAAAGAAACTGACAACATGTCACTCTCTTAAATCTTATAAGTATAATAATTTCAGTTTAGTGATAAACTTCATGAAACTTTGAACATGAATAGTCTCCAAAAATATAATAAAATTATATATATAATGTTAATTTATTTATAATTTTTATGGATTAAATAATTATCATTAAAGGGGACACAATAATAATGTTCAAATTATATTATTGATAGAAATATCAAATAAATGGTTTTAAAAACAAAAAATAAATATTATATGAACTATTTAATGTGATACAAGAATTTTCTAGATAAATAGGACATGTTATTAATCTATTAAATTTTTTAGTTTGAACATATCCTCTGTGAGGATTTTATTTAAATTCAAATAAATGAATAGTGTCAAAATTGACACTATTGTTATTTTATAAAAAGAATATAATATAAAATTGTTTAAAAATCACAAAAATATTTACAAATTATAAATTTAAATTTAAATGTTCTAAAAAGTCATAAATTGTCCAATTATAGACAATTCACAACACATAAGTAATTATTTATGACAATTTAAAATTTAGAATCTTATTACCACAAATAAGATTATATAAATTAAATAAGGATAAATCCAGTTGATAAGGTTTAAAATAAATTTCCAACATGTCTAAATTTTATTGGTTGATGATATTACAACCCTATCTCATCTAATCTTCTAATATGAGTAATTTTTGGAGGTTTTTATGTGGGTTTGGATTTATTATAAATTAATATTTTTGAGGCTTCCAAAGGTGCCCCTCTCCTCCCTTATAAAAGTGAACCTCATCCCACTTCTATTCACAACAATTTGAACCTTCAAGCTCAGAAACCCCTGCCAATTTCTCTTCTCCACTTCCCTATCAACATTCTGGAGTTTTTGGTCTTCTTAAAAGGCAAACTCTAGTCCCTTAAGTGGAATATTAATGGAGGTGTGTCGAAGAAGAGGTAATCTCTTCTACCGATTCTTTCAAGTTTCTTTCTTCTTCAACATCCTCTTATTTATTTGTTTCATTATAAAGTAATAACATCAGTATCAATAATATAATTATATTTATTATAAATATTAAACAACCCCATTTCACTTTCTATCCATCCTACAGAAAACAAAATCATCACGCGTGCATACGTACGGAATATCGTCTCTACGCCGTGGTGCAATCTGTTTTTCCACCACCACCTTACATGGATGGGTATAATGGTGTAAATAATAACTATATATGGTTATTATAACATAATAATTATTATTAGATATTATATCATCCACTATAATTCTATTCAATAATTATAGGAACGATATCATTGCTCGTACATATGTGCGGACTACCGTCTCCACAAACGCGATGAGATTCATTTTCCATGATTAACCATTAAAGTATGATTATAAATTATATATATAATAAATAATCATGAAAGATATTACATAATAATGATACTGGATTTATATACATATATGTTTCATTTATTTAATTCCATTCAATTCTATAAGTAAACGAAAACAGCGATCATGCGTACGTACAACCTACTGTCTCCATGAACCGTGTATTTAATTCCATTTATCGATCGATCATATATATTTATATAATATATATATATTATATATAATTTTTTTTACATTATGTAATTAATTAAATTAGTATTTGAGTAATAATATTAAAAACAACAAATCAAAACACATATGATAAATGAAACGATTTTATCCAAAACACTGCTTTAACATGGAATTTACAAAAGAACGGGTTATATAAAGTCATAAGTGAACCATATATGATATCATAACAATGAATATGCTTCTGTAATAGTTAAGTGACATTATTTAAATCATTATACAGGATGTTCGGACACATACGAAGCATATCGGACATAAGGTAAGTGATAACTTTTCCAATCTCGTTTATATCTGAGATTATTTATTCGTAAGTATTTACTAGGGATATATTTATCATCCGTGTCTCTATTTTATAAAAATGTTTTCATGTATTTTTAATGTTCGTTTTACCCATTTTTTAATTTTACTACATTCTATGTAAGGAATATTTCTTTTGTTTATAATACTAGGTAATTTTTGACTTTTCCAGCAAAAGTATGAGAAGAATGTTTTTTTATCATATACGACATGAACGGATTTTTACGGTATCATAATGCATAATTTTCATGAAGCTTCCTCTACATGTTTTCATGGTTATTTTCAATAAATCATTTCTTCTAAAATTTCATTTCATTTTGTTAAAATAAAATGATTTTGAAGAATACATGATATTTTCATCAAAAATTCATTTCAAGTGTTTGGTCAAGACTATTTTCCATCTATGATGACATTATTTAGTATGATTATGTTTCAAGTATAATGTCTCTTTTATTTACATGGTTTCAATTTTTTGTGATGAAATGATATCAATTTGTTTTCTATGGATTATGTTATGATGGGATTATGTTTATGAAACCCATTTTATTTTTTCGGTTAGGATGAATGATATATGTTTATGTTGTGGCACACGTAATAATGATTTCATTATGAGATTGGTGGGACCTATATCTCCCTCCAATGTATTGGGTAATGATTTATATCTCATGAGATAGACATGGTGGAACAGTATGTTAATCTGGTTCAGTGATACAGGACTGGAACGAGGAGTGAACTCGATTCAGAAAGGGACTTCGTCCACTAAGATGGTCTTGGAAGCAATGACATGGCTACTATAGAAATAATATCATGTGCTTAATGGTTTGGCACAATTAAATGTTTTATTCCCATGCTATTTTATCATGATTTATGTTCCTTTATGATCTATGTCTTACGTATTTCTAAGATTTATTTCACAACACAAGATTTTGATGTTTAAACTTTATGTGCATGTTTCGAAGTTCAAATGTATATGGTTTGTTTTATTTTCTCCATGATTACCATTAATGAGAAATTGAGCTCACCTTTTATATTTTTTCTTTTCCCTAGGATATAAATAATGGTTTTAGGTAAGAAAAAAAGGGAAGATATTTATGTGAGATGTTGAAGATAATTCACCAAGATTAGAAGATTATGTTCCAAGATTCCAATGACACTAAACTATTAATATCCTTTGGTGTCTGTTTTTGTTTTGTATTAATTATTCCGATAAAGTAATGTAATGTCTATGTTCATCATGTACGGGTCTCTACAGTTTTAATTTTTCAAAAGTGGTGGTAGAGTATGAGGATTCCATTCCTAAGGACATTGTATGATTTCCACTTTGCATGGAGATAGACTTTTATATTTATCTCCACAGAGGGATAGTCCTGATATATGAAAAGTCATATCATATGGCTCCCACATGGCTTCCAGAATAGATGGTTCATTTAGAGGACTTACATAAGAAGGGATTTATCAGGGCTAGTGCATCATCCTAGGAAACCCCTATGTAGATTTCGAAAAGGGGGATATGATCTCGACATGTGTGTTGATTACCATCACCTAAACTAGGTGACCATGATAAAAAAAATTATTTCATTATAATTAGGGGCATGGGAAAATATAATTTCTAAATTTTTTTTTAGTGCAACATTGTGTCTAACTAGGGTTGTCTCACTTGAATAGATTTTCAATTTGACAACTTACTAATTTTTATTCCCCAAAACAATAATTATTTGGGATGTTTTTATTATTTATAAAGACAATGATAAATATGGATTATTATTTTATAAAATTAAAAAAATACATGTAGAATGAAAATTTAGACTTATACATAACTTCAATGATAAATAGAATAAAATTGGAAATAATTCGATAATTTTTTAGTTTCGTTTTTCATTCTATCAATATTATAATTTATTTTTTAAAAATAATTTTGATTTCTTAATTATGAAATATCAACCTTAAGATACAATTAGTTTATTTAGTGGTGTGAGATGTTTAATACCATTAAAAATATAAATTCCAACCCCTCCTATAATCAATGTTGATGGAACACCTCAATCGAGAGTGTGACATCTTCAAGGACCTATCACCATCATATTCCAATTAATCCAATGAATGGATCAAATCTATCATATGAAGATAAAGTATATAATGAATAATAGGTACATGATTTAATAAAATCATAGAAAAATATTTTCATTGAACTTAATGGTGGAAAATCAAAACACATATTCATAAAAATCATATTTACCACAATTATAAAATAAACCTTAAACAATATTTTAATAACACCTAACCTATATAGGGACAAGACTAAGGTTATCCCATCATTATAAAGGATAATAGATTGCAATGGTGAGAAATATGAAAATAAAATAAAATAATATATATATATATATATATAATAAGAGAGTGATTATATGAAGAACACTTGTAATCACAAAAAATAAAAGTGAAGAATAAGTATGTGAGAGAAAAAAAATAAAAAATTAAATTAAATGAGAAATCAAAATAAATTTATTTGGATATAATTAGAAATTTTAAAATTAAATAAGAAGAAGTAGAAGAATAATAAGAAGAATGAAATGTGTGGGAAAAAATTAAGATAAAAAATGCATGAATTGTTATTTTAATAACATAAATTTAACTAAAAACAAAACAAACAAAAATATTGAATAAGTAAGTAAAAAAGAAAAAAATAAACAACTTTGGCCAAAATACCCTTAACCTACTCTATGGGTGTCTAACTCTCCTTTGGTTGGTTCCAAGACACTATATTTATAGAGGGAATATTTCCTTAATTATTCATATTAGAAATCCAATCATATATTCTTTAATATATCCCTGAGATACATTTGATGTATATTCAAATATACATGAGTACATATTGAGCATTTACTTAATTCAGTGAGGATAGATGCAGGTGGCTTCATCAATATTTTTTACATGTATTGGGTTGTTTTGGGATCCTGGTCGTACCAGGAGGATGTCGAAATGGATAGGGCTTGGTGCCGATTGCAGATAGTGTTAGTGGTGGCCATCATCAGTTGACATTTGTTCATCAAAATGGCTAGCTATATCGAGAAATATTTCATGGCGGTTAGACCAATCCTTTAAAGGGGTCGATGGAGACCCCAGGCTTCAATATTTGTGGATGTATTGATCATGAGATTTATAAAGTGTAATTAATAAATGTTCTGGCTTGTAGTAGTGTCGGGAAGTAATTACAATGTTAGAGGAGGGTGGTAGAAGGAGTCTTGTGGGTGTCTTAGCACAAGCGAGTGCACTACTAGACCAAACACATCTGTTTCATTAAAAATAAATAGAATTCATTAATAAATTTTCCTTCATAATATTGGAGATAGAGATAATCAAGCATATATAATCAATATTGTAATGTTACTAGCTTAGAAACCAGAATTGGGGTCATCTCCCAGATTCACATACACATGTACATGGGTCCCATGCACTGTGTGGCCTAGGAGGAACCTTGATCCAACCTTACTCCCCATTAGCCACAACATGGGCTTGATACCCCCCAGGCTATGACACCATGTGAGGGATCTCCATTTTCTTTCTTGGTTAGCCAGCCCTAATGGGATGACTATGTGGCTAATGGACTGTAGTGGAGGCCTTGCTATGGCTAGACATTTTTTGTAGTAAACATTTGAAAAATAAGATAGAAAATTCAAATCACATAACAATGTAAAAAATCAATATTTCTTAGATAAAATTAAATTCCTTTTCATTACTTTTAAACTTTTTTCTTTCTTTTAATTATTAATCTTCAACATTTTGAAAAATGATTGAAATACATGTTATTATTATTTAAAATAATTCAAAAACCATTCAATTATTTTTAAAAATATGCATGAAATGTGAGCTGGTCGAATACCCCCACATGTAAAACATTCTTTCCTTCAATCATAAAATATTAATATGGAATTAAAAGGGAAAAATACTACCTTTATTCAAATTTCAATGAAATAAATTAAAATAATTATCAATATCAAATAAAATTTTTAAATTCTACAAAAAATATAAATTTAGTTTAATATTATTTTAAAAAAATAATAAATTCAAGAATTTTACTTGATTCTTTTTGAGAATGACAGTATTTATTCATTCATACATTCAATATCATTAATTAACTAATATTAAAAATTTCAAATCATGATTTACCTCAACATTGAATTTTTTTCTCTCATCACTCCTGGTAGAAATGAAATATTTTAATGCTCGTATCATGAGAATATGATCATATTCCACAGTCATGTAAAGGATCTCTTTTATAAACATTGTAAAAACCAAAGAAATATAAAATCATGAGGAATTTGAATAATGGTTCAAATGACTATGAGGCTTATGGATGGTAAGAATTTATGTTTAAAAAGTAAATCTCAAAATGGATTCTTATCTATGAAGGTATAAATAATTATATAAAAAATTTAATACTT
Source organism: Viscum album (assembly GCA_963277665.1). Taxonomy (NCBI): domain Eukaryota; kingdom Viridiplantae; phylum Streptophyta; class Magnoliopsida; order Santalales; family Viscaceae; genus Viscum; species Viscum album. The sequence goes on along the minus strand of OY728132.1, from coordinate 813,260,129 downwards.
AATGATATTGTCCCCTTAAAATTGTGAAAACACCTACATTCTCAAAACATAATGTATGTTCATGAAAATGAATGAATAATGAATTATGTGAACCTTATTATATTTTTTATATTTTTATAATTTTGTTTTCAATATTATTTTTCATTTATTTAGAATATTATGCTTAGAATAAATTTCCCATACACCACCTAACCACATATGATAAAAATAATCAGTCTAGTAATGGTGATTTTTTATTCTTCAAAGTCACATATCATTATTATTTTATTTTCAGGAATGTAAAATAGTAAAGTATCATGAATGAATTAATAAACGTTTCAATACCAAAAGTTAATTTCCCATCACTTTTTCATTAAAATTTAATTCATCCCTTTTATCATGACTTTCCCAACCCCTAAACATCGGCTATAAAATATCATGGAAAATACTAAGAAGTGGGTTGAAATGGATAAAAATGCATTAAAACACAGATCATTCATAAAAAGGGTATTCATAGTCTTTGTGGGATAAAAAGGATTTATATAAAGGTGGTCATAATGGATTTGGTCTTCTCAAAATAAGCCTCAACCATTTTAAATGTCGTTTTTCATAGTAATATCATTGAAATGTTTCATTTCATGTTATAGTAGGTTGCATGTTCGAAGATTACTAAAGAAATATGTTCATTATTAAAAATGAACTAAATGGTTTTGAAATCCTCTCTGGAATTAGATATATGATATTGTGAAAATCACTCATGGAATTACTAATAATAAAAAATCATTTGACATTAATTGGAGAAATCCAATGCATGAAAAATGATATTGAAATTTTATGAATAAAATAATTCACGAAAATTATGAGTCCCCATTTTGATATCAACGATTCACTATAATCATTCAATTTTCCATTTTACTAATTCAATATAATTTTGTTTGAAATATAATACATGGAATCATAAGATTCTTAAGAAACTCATGTATCATATATAAGTCAAGTAAAACAACAATTCAATCATGGGTATGAAATTTGTAGATTAAAACTAAAATAATTTTTTTAGAAAAAAAATACAATGAGTTTAAAAGATAATCATTAAAAAGTGAAATCCATTTTGAGATGAATCATTTGATCATTCGTACATCAAAATTTTCATGTGGTTTTCCTTGGGTCATCATGGTCTAAAAAAAGTAAATCAATTTATTAAAACAAAAGGACTATATAAATAAAGATAAAAATTAATATAGGTAGTGGTTTTACATGTTGAAAAAATCCTGAATAATTGAATTCAAACCCAATAATGATTATAGAAGTATAATTATTTTTATGGTCCCACAAGTTGGTCGTAAATTTTTTTACCTCTTGAGGGATGTACTAGTTGTTATCCATAATCAGATAGTGATTGGACATTCTTCGATTTTTACTCCCACATGTGGATTTCTCTAGCTTCTACATCTTCCTTCATATTGAGGAAGGATCCATGGATAGAGTATACTAGATCCTTACCTTTCACAATTAAATATTAATTTCAAAGTGGTAGTATGCTGACTTATGGATCACCCTATTCCTTGGTTTCTACTTGTGTAACATATTCTTTAATTACCATTTCTTGCTCAGTGTGAGATGCACGGATTGAATGATCAAAGGGAATGTAAGCATGTAACTTCACACCCCCAAAATTTAAATTGAAATTAAAATTATCCCTTTCATAATGAGTTTATTGTATTGTATTTTTTCTGAGTAAATCCCATGGAATTCTTCATGGGATTCCTCAAATGAATGTTTATTAAAATTAGGGACCTCCACATATTCTTCACCAAGTGCATGTTCCATTTTTTCATATTCTTTTAAGGAATATAAAATATTTTTTTAATCTAAAAACTCAATGATATGGAAATTAATACTCAATTAATATTTAAAAAATTCCAACTAAATTTATTTTGAGATAAGATAAACTCCCTTTATTGGTTTGGCTTTAACCACTTATTCAATGGTAAGTTCCTCTTAGAGTAGGATGTTAGGAAATTGAGGTAGATATTCATATTCCTCGATAAATTCATCAAATTTCCCCACATGGGTGGTTTCCTCATCTTCCATGTATATAGAGATGTGAAATGGTGCTCACTATTAAACTTCTTATGGATTTTGATTATCAAGTTGCACCTCAAATTCATACCATAAGATGTCTAGATCATGTTTATCTATCACACATAGCTTAGTAGTGGAGTCTTCATCATGATTAATCCACTCTAGAACATCATGGTCATCTTGATTCTGTTTCTTCAAGTGGTTGGGTTATTAATATTACTTGAAATATTCCTTAACTTTTTTTATGTCCTCATTAAAATCAAGAAATTATAATGGCATTCCATCATGTTTAGGATTTTTTATATCAAGGGATACAATGAAATACTAATTTACCCTATCTATATGACATTTTATACCCTATAACATCAATTCAATAATTTTAATATCGTTTTTATAATGTTCTTAGATAATTGTTCTTGAAATTTCCCATGGGGGAGTTCTTTAAAAAATCCATGAGAAATAAAGAATAACTCAACATGTGTCTTGTAAACCTTTTGATAAAACATCATGAAGTAATCCAAGAGTTTCCTTAGTACTCTAAAAAATCCTTCAACCACTATTTATTTGAGAGTCCTTATAAGATCCTGGAGAGGCCCCTGAATTTCTCCTTTATGATGATTTTGATCTGAGATCCCTGGATCTGACTAGAAAAAGATGAAACTACATATTCAACAGACCAAGTGGTTCTGTTACTATGTTTTGATTTTATGAGTTTCCAATCCATGAATAATAATAATAATTAGTTACATTATGTAAAAATAAATTTTATTATTTTTAAAGCAATAAAAACAATCTACTATTTTGAGATTGAAAGAGTACCAAAACTACTCAATAGATCCCCAGTAAAGGAGATCTTTTTAAAGCACACCTACTACAGGGAATAATAGAACAATATTTCTAATTTTTCTCCTAGTTACATGTAGTGGCTTACTAAAGCCATTTCAGATGATCAGATTCACAGGTTTTCTATATAAAAATCTTAAATATACTTAAAATGACTTTTTTTGTTGTTTTTATTAGTTTTAAAAACATTAATAAATTTTTTTTGTTGATTATTTAAAATAATGAAAAGACTTATAGAATAAAAATTTAAATTTAAAGTATCATATAATTCTAAATATAAGGAAATTATATAGAAATCACTAAGTCTTTATTTTGTTTTTTTCACTCTATCATTATTATCCATTATTTTAAAAAAATCATAGATTAACTGTGAAATATCACTCTTATGAAAAAATTATTTTATTTAATGGTGTGAAATCTTGAATTCATTTGTATATTTAAATTCTACATTATCATATAGTCAAGGATGATGGAATGCCTCAATCTAGAGTGTGACCTTATAAGACATGGCTTCATCATATTGCATTTAATCCAGTCAATTAATCAACTCTATAGTATGATGATGTTGTATCCAACATAAGAGTTGGAAAATATTTAGTAAAATAATAGAAATATTTTTCATTTTCATGTCTTGGTGGACAATCGCAACACTCGTTCATACTACTCACATCTTTCAAAAACATAAAATAATCATCAAGAAAGATTTCAAGAATGTTTAAACTCTCCTAAAATAAGACTTAGGTCATCCCCTCATTATCAACAGTAATATATTAAAATGGTGAAAAAGTTGAGAATAAGAGTTAATAATCAAAATAAAATGAATAATAGAGAGAATTGGAGAAGAATTCCACATAAAATCGCAAAAATTAAAAGTGAGTAAGAATAAAAAGGGAGAGATAAATTTATATTAAAAATAAAATGAGATGAAATTTAAAAATAAAAGAAATTAATTTAGATTGAATATGAAAATTAATATAATAAATAAGAATATGTACAAGAACAAGATTTAGATTAAGAAGTGGAATGAAATGGGTGGCTTGAATACATAAAATAAAAAAAACATGCATGAATTATTATTTTATTAAATGAAATTAAAATAAAACAAAAACAAAAAAAAGGTGAAATGTGAAAACTAAAAATAAACAAAGAAGCTACTTTAGCCTATTATCCCTCAGCCTCGTCTATGATTTTCAAACTCTCCTCCACTAGGTAGAAATCCCCTATATATATATGGGATATTTCATTAATAATTATTTTTGAAAATCCATTTATATCTTTTTCAAATGAAACTTCAGATACGTTTGGTGTATCATTAAGGATACAACCAAAAATATTGTGTACTTCATTTATATGGTTAGGATAGAAGGAAAAGTATTTGGTGCGATTCTCCCATGCATAAAATCGTGTTGCACTCTTGGTCATTAAAAGAGGTCGTAGCTGTGGATGGGATGCATGTCTGAGTGGTGGTAGTGGTAGTGGTGGCCTTCATCAAATGTTAAAAGACCATAAAAGTGGCTAGATGAGCTAATAACTCCTTTTGGTCATAATAACATGCCTATGATGTTTTCCATGCTGACGCATACCTTGGATAGTGGTCAATTGATTGAGTTAGAGCATCAGGTGGTGCCTGTAAGGGAGGTTTTTTCATGTATCAATGGTGGCTGGTGAGGATGTAGGTGTTAGTGAATGATAGTAGGCTACATGAGGGTGTACAAGAGCCAGAGAGCACGTGGATAAACAAAACTCCTTTATTTCATTAAAGATGAGTAGTAATTGATAATAAATTTTCCCATATCAGACTCAAGGAAATGAGTGTTGAGAATTTATATGAATAATCATGGTGTAACTAGCTCAAAAAACCACACCAATAAGGGATCCTAGATTTACCTGCACACATTCATGGCCTACTCAAACTTTGCATACTGATTGTAGCCTTGGCCAACCCTACCAGCCAAGGATAGACATTTTTTAGTAAATAGATAAAAAATAAGATGAAAATTTTAAATAATTTTAGAAAATTTTAGACAATATTTTATAAATAAAATTCGACGTCCATTTATTAATTTTATACCCTTTTCAATATTTTTATTTAAAATTCCATCATTTTGATAAATCATTGAATGAAATTTTTTTATTTATTAAGACAATTCAAACCCCATTAATTGATGTTTGTAAATATGAATGAAATATAATTGTGTTGAGTATCCACTACTGAGGATCGATGAAATATTTGATTAGTTTTGAGGTGAAAATGGATCTCTAAGGTAGGCCCCAGATCAGACTATCACCTACTTAGATTATGAGATGAATATATATATAGTATGTCCTTCCAATGTATTTATGGTCACTTTTGGTACATGGAGATTCTTTTTGGAATGAAGAAAACCCCATCAATGTTTATGGGACTCAGCAACTAGTTATTTCATCCATTATATTAATAGTTTCAAGAAATCTTCATCGGTGATATCATAGAGTACTTAATGTCTAAGGAGGAGCATGTGAGACACTTGAATATGTTCATAGATATAATCTGAGAGTAGAACGATTAAGGATGTTCTCAAATTCCATTTTAGTATTAACAATGATTATTTTCTATGATAATTCATCTTAACCAATGGTGTTGCGATGGACATAAAAGAAGTCGAGGTAGTGTTAGATTGGGAGCCAACCAAGAAAATGATTAGGGTGAAAATATTCCTTGGGTTGGTATAACACTATTGAATATTCATAACTAATTTATCTATGTTATCATCTCCCCAAAATATTTGGCCAAAATGGGTATCATTTCGTGTGGATAGGGAGGTTTTAGTTGGCTTTCCAATAGTTGAGGTAGCTATTTCCAAGCATGTTAATCATGAGATTATCAAAGGAGGGCATTGAGTATGTAGTATTACGTGATGAATCAGGGACAAGTCATGGTTTCATTGTGATACATAGGTTGGTGGTGGTTTCCTATGGTTTATGTTAGTTGATCCCACGTGAGTATAACTATGTGACCCATGGTCTTCATGAAAAAGGTGTGGTTACACTACCTTATGGGTGAGTGATTTATAGTCTAATATAATCATTAGATTATCATGTACAAAATATCTCATAATGATCTTCACATGAGATAGGTGAAATGGTTATAGTTCTTCTAGGACAATGACTTTGAGAATGTCTATACTCCTAGGAAGGGGAACATGGTTGATGATTCTCTCAGTAAGAGATCTTGTTCGTAGTTACTGAACGAGGTGTTAGAGAGATTGGACTCATGGTTTTTTCCCTTAGTAGACAGGGAAGTTGAATCTTACCACCAATAGATTTTTTTTACCCCAAAACATCAAAAACTATTTAGTGATGCCCAACATAGAGATACTCGGTGTGAGACCCTATATACTATGATATCCAAATGATGTTCTCCTGATGGATTTATTGAATGTGGGGATAACATCAACCATTTCATTTGACACATAATGGTAAATGTGATGTTTCAGGAGAAGGATCTATTAGTTTAGGTTAAATATCTTTAGGTGGTACATCTATATGTAGAAAATATGTACCATGACCTCTGATTTCAATTCTAGGGAACAATGTTGAAGAATGGAATTGCAGAGTTTGCCGCTCGATTCCTAACATGTTAGTAAGTGATGTTTTGGCACTAGGTTTTATAGGGTTTAGATTAACCCATTAATGTGGAAGAGTGTAATTATGATGTTATATATATGTAATTGATGATGGGAATCTATATAAATCTATAGGTCTTTAGGATCTTTGAGGATCCTAGACCAACCCACTAAGTCATCCCACTTCCTAGCTATCTGAGAAAAATGTTCATTAGAGAGCTTGGGATTCCTTTACATAAAATAGGTAGTCTATCCCCTTGTATTTCCTTGAAATAATTTTATACCATTATTCCCTATACACAACAAAGATATCAATTGTTTTATAGGAAGCCTTTGTGACTCAGTTGCATTTGTACATGTCTTTTCACCCCCATACCAATAGCTAGACTAAGTGGACCATTCTTCTCTTGGAGAACATGCTACAAACATGAATGTAATTCCATTTCCAAATTTGGGAGGATAATATACCATTTTTGGAGTTTCAATAGAAAAAAATATACCTTTAAACCATTGATATGGAAACATTTTAGGCCTTCTATTGGAAACCCTATTGGTCCCCACTATACTGGATTAACCCATGAGAGTCATCACATATGGGAACAATGTTGATGTGATCCCTGATGGAGAAAGTAAAAATCATCCAAGAGTGTATGGGGGTTACATAAATCAATCAGAACTCTTATGAAGACTAACGATTTTGGCCTTTGGGGTTTGAGTAGGGATGCCTTGTGTTCCTGCGAGTCTCACCTCAATGTTGGATGCCACGATTTGGTCATGGAAACAAGTTATCTTCAATATTCATTTCCCATTAAAAATACTAAATAGATTTAGTAATGTGGTGTACCTATTGAATCTAAACCTTTAGATGGACTTGGTTCATGATGTCTACCAGAATTCATTGTTGAAGAGATATGTGCATGAGTCATCAAATGTTATTAATAGGGGAAAGATGGACATCGGTGATGGAAAATCATTTAGAGAGAACCCTATAAAGATTGAAAATTAGTGTGAGAAGACCCTCCTTGTGTGACTGATTCCTTTTCATCATGTCAGTTTCAAGTATGAGATTCTTTAGTATATTTCCCTAGAGGGGAAGACCCATATTAATTCTAAGAACAGACATCTCATTTTGTAGTTTTTTTCTTTCTAGGACATAAATATCAAATGTGGTGAGATTTTAACATCTTTTTTTTCATGTAATGTGTTTGGATATACCTAGAAATACTTTTGATACCAAGATCTAAGACAAAGAATGATTCCATGGCCCAATGAGAATAAGATTTTTTTAAGAAATATATTAAATATACAAGATTGAACACACACATTTTTTAGGAAAAAATGGAAAAATTATCAAATTTGGACTTTACATATAAATTTGAGGCCATCATTTGTTTTAGTGTATGGGTTTTACCCTATGAAATACATAACCTTGGAGGGCATCCGAAATTCTTGTTGAGAACTGTCATAGACTGAAAAATAAATAAATAAAATAATTTACTTATTTTATTAAAAAAAATTAGAGACAAAATATTTGTTTATAAATATTCCACCATGATGAAATCGTTGGTTTGGGCACATAAACATAGATTTTTGAGATAGATAAATAGATTTGGAGTATATTTCCCAAATGAACAACAAATAGATCATGTATTTTTGATCAGTGTGAAATAAATATCAAGGATCTCTTCCATGAAAATGACGTTTATTCATTATTCACAAGTGACTGATCAAAACTAAGGTATGATGATTTTTATGTGGATTTATCTCTATTTATTTTTTTTCCTATGTCAAATAAAAATCAATCTACTAAGGAATTAATAAATGGATATAGTTTACTGTTGATACTAGTTTTATTTATCTAGGATTGGAAATTTAAATTTCCAATTATAATGTATCTTTTCAGTCATTGTTATAATGGAAATTAATTGAGGCCAACATGAACATTGACAGAGGTTTTCTTCAAATGTTTTTATTTTGTGTATTTTTCCCTATATTATTTGAATGATCATTACCAACAATTCTAGTGGACCATGGTTCGATGGATACTCGATATTCAATTGTTTCATGACCATTATTCAGTATAATGATTCAATATCATGGGTATAGATATGATTGATATTTATTTTGTGGGGAACAATGATGGATGATGATAAATTGGTTCAGATTTTGGGATACTGATTGTGGGGTTTGGGAATGTAATACTGAAATGGAATGATGATTATGGATCACAAAAATAATGATAATAGGAATAATGAGAAAAAATGGAAAGACTCCATCACATAGATCCACATTCTCTAGCGATATTGACTATAAAAACACAAGAAGAAAAACTAGAGGTGGTGGTTGCAAGAATATCAGTAGTTTCGAGAAAAATTAGGGTTACACGACTTGTAATCTGGGATTACGTGCCATGATGGACAATCTTTTTAGTTCTATGGTTTTTATAGAGAAGATAAATATAACTCATTGTGTGATTTGTGTCACACATCATTTGATTTGTGTCACATAGTGAGTGATCCCAATTGAATACCAAGCTTGTGATCTGGGAGAACTTGTCTAGGCACCTAGCCATGCACAAGGTTAGGAACCCGACTAACTATATAGAGTTGAAAATTAATAGTAACATGGCTTGGCCTTGAGTACATGAGAATATCTATACACATAGACATGGAGATGAGAATATGCTATGATACATGGGAATACATTATTCTAAAGAGAAACATTGTGTACTTATTGTACACACTTCGTAAAATTCCAAAGATATCTTGGAGACCATGGACCCCTCATCCTAGAAAAGCATCGTTAATGTTTGTTCCATTTACCCTACTTTGGAGGTATTAGTATTGAATAACATCCCATGCATAGAATGGGGATCCCCTATGAGAATCTTTAGTATTAGGTAGAATTGCCAGAGTCCCTCTATGAAGCCCAAGGTGACATCCTCTATCATCATTATTTTCCCTATTCCAGGTTCCCAAAATCATCATGTATAACACTACACAGGTGTCAATCCCCAACATATTCGGTTAATCTGAATTGGGTTGTTGGTAAAACCCATGGCCTTGTGTGTGATCCCCATAGTTGTATCGTCCTCTTCCAACTTATATCATGTACTTCTTATGGAGATACCCAATGAGAAAAATATCCTAGAGATACTTCATTAGGATCATCTTACTTATGGATTGTGTTCTCTTGAAGGTGTGTTTTACATAACCTTATACTATGATTCTAAGGTTATTTTGGTTGTGACCTTACCATGAGATTGTGTGTCCACTATGAATTTTTATGAAAATTATTTTTAAGTATTTTGTGGATATATCCATGTTATTAGATTGATACAATTAATTATTCTATATTCCTAATGATTTCAAGGTGTCTTATTTTTTATTTTTATACTCAGCCCTACATGGTATCTGCCTGCATGTGTCATAAATTATGTTAAAAATCGGCCGTTTGATGGGGTTATCAGTAGAAAAAGAGAATATAGATCTTATTTTTTGTTTAGACTGGCCATTTTTCATTATAAGAGTCACATTTCATTATAGTCTCCCCATACAATCATGTTGGAATTATTTATAGTTTTTTGTGGGATTGTAGTTAGACCTAACCAATTTCCAATATTTTTGTATACTCTGATTGTGGGATTAAAATGTGTGCAATCATTTGGCATCTATTTTATTTTACATTTCAGAATTTTATGGTCCCAGAAATGTGTGTGTGTGTAAAAGTGCTTTAGTCTATGTCCTCCCATGTTAGTGTTATGCTTACTCAGTGCTATTTTCTATCCTCTTGACTATTTGAAGTGTGCTTGGGCATGTCACACTTAGCTTATTGCAATCAAGGAGGGCCTCGGTGGGTCTGGTCATGATATAATTCATTTGTTTTAGGAGGCTATATGGGAACCTAAAGATTTAATGAGAGATATTTCCCCTCCCATGTTTTTTTTACATTTACTAAAATTATAAGGATGATATTATTTTTAAGGTGGGTAGAATGAAATGACTTGATTATTTCCATATTAAATAAATACTACATTTGAGATATTTTTCCACATAACACTCTGAAACAAAAAAATATATTTTTATAAGGTAGTCAAATATTTGGTAGGAATAAATAGTGATAATTGAATTATAAACCATATATATATATATATATATTAAGATCAAAACAAACTAATAGTCATTATAAATATCATGAAAACTAGTGTAACTAAGAAACTAATAAAATCTTTATTCTAGGATATATATGTTTTATGGGTATTAAATTTTTATCTAAATAAAGTATTAAAACATATTTAAATTTTAATTCATTTTAAATGTGAAATATAATATATAACACATAAAGAGTCATTTTCTTACCGAAACAGTTATTATCTATATTTCTTTATCTTTTATTATAAATAAAAATAATTAATTTTATGATAAGAAATTGAAATAATTCATATAATTTGAAGAAGAAGTTCAATGTATGATGAGGAGGTACGTGAAGGTGGTATGCGTAGGTGGTTTGCAGAGGCAGTATGTGAAGGTGGTGCTACAAGGCGGTATGCAGAGGTTCTATGTAGAGGAAGGATGAGGATGTCATTAATAGAGTAGGCACGATACGTGGTGAAGGCGCAGTATGCGGAGTAGGCGCAGTACGTAGAGCAGATGTGGTGCACATAGAAGGCATGGTAGGTGAAGCATGCGTGGTACGCGGAGTGGGCTCAGTGCTTGGAGTAGGCATAACACACGAATCTTGGGTGGTACATGGAACATGTGTGGTATACAGAAAAGGAATGGTACGCAGATCAGAGATAGTCAACAGAATCAAGGAAGTTTGTGGAAATTAAAACATCAAAAAGGAGAAAATTTAATATAAAAGAGAAAAAATTTAATACTTCGATGCAAGTAGTGTCTTATACTAAACAGAGACGAATAATTTCATGCCAATATGTTGAAGTGAACTTCATTTTGATAAACTGAGTGAGACCTCTTCCAAAGCAGTGAGCCAGGGGGAGTCAACAGATGTGATCTGAGGGAAGTATTGGGCTATCCATGGACCTTTGTAAGGGCATTGTGCCTGGGTTAGAGTGACTATTCTTGAACCTTTGTAATCCACATCTAGTGAAGATTAATTGATTTGGTATGACTGGAAACCTATCAGCATACGCTTCATGGATGTAGCCCTTAGTGGTCAACCAAGTAAAAATGGGTGTGCTATCCTTATGCGTGTGAATTTTTTAATTACTACACATATATATCATACAGGTTTAAACAAGTTCTGACCAACGTGGGAACAAGATCCCATAAACAAGAGAAAAGGTTGACACCCAGATTAACCCCCCCCCCCCCCTCATAGGGTGGTCTTGGGTCCTATAATTAGTATCAGAGGTAGGTTCACATATGTTGGACACTCTATAGTAATTATATTCAGAAAGGGATATGTGTTTTCTCATTCCTAAGTCAACAATGATGAGCAGTCTTGATGAATGTTTCGTTATCTCTGTGCAGAAGTCATTACCCAACAAGGCCATGATAAACATGAAAAATAATGAGAATAGATAGTTGAATAAGTCCATATTATCTAATGAAGAGTTAGTGTCTTATTCTCCAATCCATTTGAAAAATGATGATGTTTGAGGCCTATAATGAAAAGAGCAAGGAGATCTAGAGGTATGTGTTTTCACCCAAGATAAATCTTTAGCCTCATATGAAATTGATAGACTACGAAAATACCTTCATGATATCTCTGAAGATAGATTCATCAATATTTTTAGAATATTTCAATGAATGAAGGAGGAATTCACCATTCTATGAAAAGAAGCAGACTCTATGGGGGAAGGTCTGGTAAAAAAATATCAAAATTCTATAATATCTCTAGATAGATTGAATCCTTTAAAGAAACAAAGAGGAAACATGAAATAAATAAATCAAAAAGGTTCAAAGAAGTAAAAGAGGAAGAGGGTGATAGAAAGGATCTTGAATAAAAGATCCATGTACTTGAAGGTAATTTGAAAATTTTCACTAATATCAAGGGTCCACCATTAGAAGGAATATCTAAGAATATCAAGGAAAATGACTATTTGATTTACAATAAAATTAAGATGAATGAGGAAGAAGTTATTAAAATAAATAAGTCTTCTGAAGAAAATATGACAATGATATAAGATCATAAGGTAATTCTCAATAAAAAATTTCTAAAATTGGATGCTTAGTAGACCAATCATTAGTAGACACATAATGGGACATAACAAAAGAATGAAACAATTGGTGCTACAACTCAATGCTCACTGGAAGATTATATTGTCAAAAGACTTCCAACATGTGATATGCTGATCATTACATCACTCATTGATCTATCCCAAGTAGCTGAGAATGTGAATGTACCATCCATACCATCTTGTACTATGGTTTTTTAATATGTTTCTTCAAAAAGTACAAGTTGGAAGAAAAATATAAACAAGTATTGATGAGGAAATGTGAGGAGAAGAAACCTACCACCACAGCTAGGGCTGATAGGAAGAAGAATCTAGAATATGGTTCCCCAGTAAATCACAAAACATTAAGAAGAAGTCCGAGAAACATTTTACAAGATATATCAAGATGATAAGATTTTGGGGTCAATGTTGGTGCTGTAGCAGATTTGGACATTGTGCACTAGATTATTGGCAAGATACCTTAAATGAAAAAGCAAAAGGAAAGCCTATATTAGAGGGAAAAAAGAAAAGGAAGAAAAATCAAAATTCACAGGTCTTGAAGAATTTGTTTTTTCAAACATATTTGTAATTCCTGATAACTTATGGGATGTATGGAATGGTATTTGTCACATGGTAGTTGATAAGAATAGAAGACCTCTAATGCAATCTAAGTATGAAGTAGCTACCTTAGGAAGAAATCATAAGAGTATTATGATCACACATTTACCTAAGAAGATATCATTTTGGGAAGCAAATAAGACCCTTGATTTTAGGTCCATGAATTTAATGTACAATTCATTCAAAATAGAAACTAAGAGAGATGGCACTAAGATGAACCCATGTCAAAGATCCAAACCTGCTGCCACAGTTTCAAATGACATGTTGGTCATATGTCCAGAAGATTTGGAATGAATGAGGAAACATGATGATGAAAATGCTATGGATAGTGCTAAGGGAAAAGGAAAACATTCATGTGATGAAGATAAAGTGCATGAAGGAGTGGAATCCAAAGGAAACTCACGTGTTAGAGAAGTTCCATGTTAGAGATGTATGAAATATGGTCACATTGAAAAAGGGTATTTATCCTTGATACCAAAGCAAGAAGAAGTCCTTAAAATGAGTAAGAATGTTTCATTCATGATGGTTGTTTAGAAGAACAGATCTCCACACAAAGTAGAAGAGAATGTGAAGAGATCCATGCCACATCAGCACATATCAGAATAGATGCTCATATGTGCGAACATGAAGAGTGGAGAAAATTGATCATCATGGTGGATAAAACTATCTCAGCCTTCCTTATCACATTTAATAAGCAAGGGGCGAACAACCATATTCACTTAATCATGTGTGTATTTTATTTGTGTTGATAATACAAGGAATTAAATGTGAAGCATGCTCTTAGGGGGAGAACATTAGAAGAAGAAAATGCTATCAACTCTTGATAACGAATCTAAAGAAGTTTCCATCATTGATTATTTTTCAATTAATATTCAAATATTAAAATAAGTAAGGATCACCATGGATGACGATTAAGAGGAGTGTATCCTCTGAGGGGGAGACAAATGAAGAAGCTTTTAGAAGTATTTTTTCAATTAGTGTGAACTTAATTTGGTATTGAATTCTATTAATCTAGAAAATTCTTGATTAACATTTCATTGGAAATGGTATGTAATTTTTCAATCGATAATCATGGTTTACTCTTAATAAGAAACATTTTACAAAGGAGTGGTGGTAACTAAATTAATCTGTGATATAAGAATAATTGATGTATCTCAAGACCACTACTCTTATCAATTTAACTCAAATGTTTTTGATCTACTTTTTGGAGTGAGTGCAGGAGTTTCTGGATGATTACTTCCTATCACATTCAATGTCTTTATACTATATTAAAAGTGTAAAATCCTTGAAAACAAAGCATATGAGTTCTCATCTCATATTTAATCATGATCAGTGAATAATGGAAAACCTTTTTGTCTAAATCAAATCCTCTTGTTTTATACATTGAGGATTTCACAAGTAGACATAGAGAGAAATTATTGAAGAAATATTTCTTAATAAGGGACTCTTAACCTTTTATAATGAACATTGTATTTATTTTCAATAATGGAGAGAGAAAGTGAAATGAATGTTCAAAATGTCGAGATAAAGAAAAAGAATGTGGGGAGATAGAAGCTTCTCATTTTGATATTGAGACATTCAATTGAGGAAGTCTTTATGGAATTGGCCACAAAATACCAAAGAAGAGATTTTTGGGACCACTTTTTGTATTTGGTTGATTTAATTTTCAATAGTTATCAATGAATATAAAAATGAAGAAGTAGATAACGAGGAACTCCAAATTTGTTAAGAGTAGTAATTCAGATGATTGTTGTCAAAGGTGATACATTGTCTACAACCATGTATCTATCTCATAGAGTGTTGTATGTATTGATGTTATAAAGTCATCTATCAAAATCTCACAATTCAAAGAGACCAGGCAAGAGCCTACATGAAGAGACAAGCTTTATTACATGAGGGGTTATGTAGAGATTTGATGATTTAAGAATGATCATAAAAAGATGAGAATATGTATGCCAATTATTGGTAGTTTTGACTAGAAATATTGATGTTAATGGAATAACAATGATTATTGAAGGGATTCACGAAATATAAGGTTCATGAAGAAAGTCGATGATTGTTGAAAATGATAGATTATAGTGAATTAGAATGGATGTTCTTGCTGAATACTATTTCTCAATGTTATCTAAATTCTTGGTCCTCAAAATAATGATTTTTTTTGGAAATGGATGGATTTTTATATTGGAGTGAATGAGATGCGGAATAGAGAATGAAATAAAGAAAGGAATCAAACCATGTACCTAGGAGCACGGATCCCGTACCATGTTCGCGAAATTTTTTGCAACCAGATACATGATAGAGGAAACAGTATGTGGAGTAGAGCACAGAACCAAAAATGGTTCATAGTGACTATACGCAATGAAGGCATGTGGAACATGGAACAAAACACGGTGAAGGCATGTGTTATGTGGAATAATGTCAAAAACAGTTCAAAATTACGATGGATGTTGAAGGCATATGGTACACGGAATATTGATGGTTCACTATAGAAAGAGTTATGGTGCGTGGAATAGATCATCTTTGGTGGAATAGATGTAGTACCCAGACCGACAGACACACGGTACACGGTAAAGGTTCCATGTTTGTAGGAGGGTCGCATTACGTGGTGGAGTCTTACAGTATGCGAATGGATTTCAGTATGCCGTGATGTTTTTCCCACAATGAAATTTGGGGAAAACCATATTAGTAAAATTTGTAGGGTTATTTTCCAATATAAGGAATTATAATCACATCATTAAGGGAGAGATAATTTGATAAGAAAATATTGTCACTATTGAAGAACTCGACTAAGTCCAAAAGTGGTATGCAAGATAGATTCCACATAGGACAAAGTGGTATGTGAAATACAAAAGGGTTTGTGAAATTTGATGGAGTTGTCCATGAAAGTTTTTTTTTGTAAGAAAAAGTGGTACATAGGAGATGAAATAATTCACAGAATTTGATGAATAATTCCAATGTAGGACAAGGAGGTACGTGAAGGCGGTGCGTGAAGGCGGTACGCGAAGGTGGTGCACGCAGGCGGTACCCGAATGCGGTACGCAGAGGCGGTACGTGAAGGAGGTACGCAGAGGGGGTGTGAGGAGGAAGTACGAGGACATGGTTCACAGAGTAGGCATGATACATGGAGAATGTCCAATATGCAGAGTAGGCGCAATATGTGGAACATGTGTGACATGTGGAACTAGCACAGTAGTCAGAGAAGGCATGGTACATGGATCATGTGTAGTACATAGAGTAGGGGAGGTACGTGGAACAAACATGGTAAGCTTAATAGGAATGGTACGTAGATAAGAGATAGTCGACAAAATCATTGAAGTTAGTAGAAATGAAAAAATCATAATGGAGAAAACTTAATATAAATGGGAATCAATTTGGAACATCAATGCATGCAGTGTTTCATGCTAAACAGAGACAAAGATATTCATTCCAATATGTTAAAGCAACCTTCAAGTTGATAAACTGAGTGAGACTACTACCAAGGCAGTGAGCCAGGGGGAGTCAACAGAAGTGATCCTATGGAAGCAGTGGGAAATCCGTTATCCTTTTTAAAGGTAGTGTGTATGGGACTAAGTGACTACGATTCATCCTTTGTATAGTGAAGATTAGTGAAATTTGGTATGACTGAAAACCTATCGGCGAATACTTCTTTGACATAGCCCTTAGCAGTGATCCTAGTTAAAATTGATTTTTTCCATATACATGTGAATGTTTTAATTACTACGCATATCCATCATACAGTTTTAAAAATGTTCCTAGAAACGTGGGAATATGATCCAGTAAAGAAAAAAAATGTTGACACCCCGATTCACCCCCCCTCTCAGGGTGGAATAGGGTCCTACAATTTTCCCATTTCCATGATAGTATGGGTAATGGATGTATCACCCCCTTAGAATTTTTTCCTTTTATACATCACTTGATTACATACATGGAACAATTATGTATACTCAACAATACCTTTTTTTGTATTATCCCACCAAAAGTTCTCTCAGAGATTTTTATATATCTTTGTGTTCCCTAGGTGAATAGAAAATTTTATGAAATGTACGTCATTTAGAGGATCTTTATTTATCTCTGTACTGGATGGTTCACATATTTGTGACCCAAATCTCACAACTATTTCCTCATCCATTTTGAACTCAAAGGATTCTTCTTTTCCAATGGATTCCACATACTACTAAATTTCTGCATCATTTCGTTGAACATCCTTTATTTTATCTATAAGGGATGGTTGAGTAGTCATTTTAAAGGATTTATGATGTTCCACTCTTAATGATTCCCATATTTTTCAAATCTTATAAGATTTGATCCTTATCAATTCTCTATATTGGTAAAGTTATAGGATTCTTTCTACAAAGAGAATCCTCCACCTTATTTGCCTTGCCGAGATAGTAGTGTTTTGAGAAGTCGTAATCCTTAATGAGATCTAATCATCTTTGATGGTTCATATTAAGATCCTTCATATGAATATATTCTTTAAACTCTTATGATCAACATATATCACAAATTTCTCCCCATAGATATAATGCTATAATATTTTCAATGCAATGATAACATCTTCCAACTCTAGATATTTTGTGGGATAATTTTTATCATGGGTTTTCAATGTCCTTGAGACATAGGTTATAAATTTATCATTTTTCATCATTGCACAAGATAATATCATATTTGAAGCATCATTGTATACCCAAAATATTTCCCCAGTTGTTGGTGTTTTGATCACTACCTCAATGATAATATTCTTTTTCAAATTCTTGAAGTAGTATTTACGATCACTCATCTATGCAAGCCATTCTCCATTACCATCCATCTTGGTATGTGGGTTAGAAAATTGGGATAAATTATTTAACAATCGACAGTAATACCCACTGAAACCAATGAAAATGTATATATATATATTTAAGATGTTTTCTTGGGCCACTATTCAATTGAATATGTCATGAAGGGTCTATAGATATCACTTTCCTGGTGATTTCATGCCCAATAAATGTTTCTTACTTCACCAAAAAAAATTACTATAATTTTCTTATAGATTATCCATTTGAAATATTTTTAGCATAGTATTCAAATACTGCTCATGTCCCTGCTTCCTCATTGAGTATTTTTTAATATCATCAACAATGACTACCACATATTGGTCAAGGAAATATCTGAAGACTCTATTCATTATGTCCATGAAAATTACTGGATTATTAGTGAGTCTAGAGGGAATATCTATGAACCCATAGTGTCCATACCACGTTCCAACGGAAATCTTGGAAATATCTTCCTTCCTCACCTTTAATTGGTGATATCCCAACTGAATGTCCAACGTAGAGAAATTACTGTCCCCATGTATCTAATATAAAAATTCATCTCTCCATGGCCGGGGATACTTTTTCATTATCATGATTTTATTGAGATCATGATAATAAATGTAGAGGCACATTGATCCATACTTTTTCTTGACAAAGAAGACTGGTGCACCCCAAGGAAAAGAACTCAGTTAAATAAAACCCTTATTTAGATTCCTCTATAACTACTTCTTAAGTTCATCTAGATCAATAACGGAAATTATATAAGGTGTCTCTGATATTTACATAGATCCAAGAATATGTTCTATCGAGAAATTAACCTCTCATTATGGAGTAAGAAAAAACAATTCTTCAAGGAACACATAACTGTAATCCCTCATGATGGGAATGTCCTTGAGCATGATTTTCTCCATTTTGAAAAATATTTGATATAGATATGCTTACTGATGTGGATAAAATTATCCATAATTGAAATAATTATTCTGATTGATATTCATATTCCTCCTTACACTTGTAAAAAATATGATTAAGCTTTAGGATGTGAAGAGGGATCTCCCTTCCTAAATTTGATTTTGGATTTATTTAAATATAGCCAATCCATGCACAATATATCATCAAACTCTGGTAAGGGGAGTATGATGAAATTTTATAGGATGTTCAGTCCACAAATATTAATTGGGGAAGAGTTATGTACTTTATATGCAATAATTTCCTCATTTTATGTTCTCAAAGATAACTCAATCTCCAATTTTTGAGGTGGTATTTGAATAGTTATACTAAACATGAAGGATATGAAAAAATGAGCATAACCATAACAGTATGCACCCGAATCGAACCATCCATATGATGGTTCAAAATATACTATTTATTATTCATAGTGAGACGCACTAGCAAACCAAGGTTGTCTCACTTAAGGAGATTCACACTTTTTCACAAAGTAATTCTAATACCCTGAAGCAACCTCTTTTTTTGGTTTTTATGATTTTATGAAAAAATTTAAGGAATATGGAAGAATTAATGACAACCTAAAATATCCTAGAATTAAATTAAAATAAGGTTATATAATAAATAACATAACACTACAATTTTGTTTTTTGGTTCCTTAATTTTTATAATTGTTTTAAAAAATTTATTTTTCTAGTTATATCATTAAATCTCATTCATGAACTATAATCCTTTTATTTATTGACTGTGATTTCTTTCATTCCTAGGAGTGATTATTTGTCACAATAAACTCCACCTCCTCATATAATCATTGTTAAAGACCCACCTCAATCACGAATATAGAATAATTAAGGACCTAGCTCCATCATAAAAAATTTCATTCATTGACTAAATCAACATCATAATGTTAAGAGTTTTTCTAAATGGGAGTATGGGAGTATATATAAATACAAGAATTTGGATGATGTTGACATCTATTTCATGCAATAAAATCACATCACTCATTTACCTAATGCTCATTTAGCTGAAATAGATTTAAAACATTTAGATTTATGTTTAGAATTTTGAAACACTAGATCATATCCCATGTCCAATCCTCTGACAAATCACTTATTTTATAGTGTAATAGTTTACAGTTGAATGAATAATATGAAGATAAATAGATAAAGGGATAAATATATAAAATTAAACAAAGGAAGAAACATATAGAACACTTTAATAATTATAAAATGTAGATCCAAAATAAAACTAAACTATAGTAGAAAAGAAAAACCAAGTAGTAGAACCAAGTCAAGAGATCCAACATTCTTCTTACACTAAAACAAACCATGTTATTTATAAATGGAAGAATTGAAATGTATTTTCCTTAATATAATTTTGACCTTAACCATTAATGTTTCTTTTTTAATCCTTGTTCTCCACCAGGCGGATTCTCCTAACATATAGAGATTTTTAATATTTCATACACTACACTATGATTTGTAAAGAATAATCAGGTAGAATCCACTTTTCCACTAAATGGAACTGTGTGGCTATGGGGCAACACATTCTTCCATAGTGAATCACCTAATACCGATTTTTTCCAATAAAAATTTGGATCAACCTATGTTTACAGATAAATAGCATATACTCAACTCCATGATGTAACCATTGAGTATCTATTTTCTCTATAAAATTAGCAATGTGATATTCGGAATTCTCATAGTGTAACTATACCTTCATGGTGTATCTCCCTAGTAGTACATATCCTTCAAACTCATGCAATAATAATCCATGGTACGGGGTAAAAAATGTTCATCCACAGCTCCCTTATTCATTGCATGGTTTTGGTGTAGTATAGAAACCCCAACCCCAACTCCATTCTATCCTTTAACACCTAACCACATCCAATGTTGGAATTTACATGGTGTAGTGGATTACCTATGGAAAATTAAATCCTTTATTCTGATCCCATTGCAAAACATTTGGTGGAAATGGTGCAAGAAATATTACATCTCTTCTTCATTGGATTTCAACCTTCATAGTGGTTCGAGGGATTCCTCCTATTTTGTTAGTCATAATGGCAGACATATCATTCTCTTAAGGTAATACATGGTGGTACTAAGCTTTGTAGTGAACCTTCTCTCAATATTGAGCCCTCATGTCGATGGTTATGGTGATTCTGATGAGTTGCAGATAGTTGTTTGACAACATTGACCATGGAAGGCTGCATCAATTGGTGGGTAAAATCATCCAATTGACGGGGCTTTAGAGCTAAGAAAATGCGATGTCATTTTTTTATGTTATAAATTATACCCACCTTTATTGTCCAACATATAAGTAAAGCATGGAAGGGTTCTTCAATATAATATATGTCATTCTATATTTTATTTAGAGTATTGTGGAAGTGGGGGATCAGTGCCAGCATACACTCACACAAACCTACATGGCCCATGCCAAAATGCATTGGCCCATATGCCTCAGAAAAATCCTCATGCCCTCACACTTGTGCATAACCCGATATCCTCCTACCACTCAGGGGGAATCTCCATAGGTCTACTTCAATGGATGGTTCTTCTTGGGATTGGTAAGAGGCTTACTTCCCCTTTGGTTTGAGGGAAAACATTATTGGACCTATTTTTTTACATATAAACAGTTTAAAACCCTTACTAAAATTCAAAACACAACCCTTAATTTCATAAATAATCTTCAAAAAAATTATTTATTTTTATCCACTAGAATAAAAAAGTCATCATAGGTATTTTCCCTTTATTTTAATAATATCAATTAAATTTAATGTAAATTTTATTTCAAACCATTGATAACATTTAAAAAATGTTTATTATTATTCATGAAAAAAGTGTGCATCATATACCCCCACTCATGGAATATTCTTGTCCTTAAGCATTTAATCCCGAAATTCAATTAAAGAGGGCACTTATAATACCAAAATTTAAAATACAAGAAATAAATCCAAATGATTAAATATATTAATATATGTTTTCTTATCCTAGATAAAAAGTCAACTCAAATTCACATATTTTAAAAAATATATACATATATTTTACTTCTTCCCATTTCAAATTATAGACCATATACTTCCATTCATTCAAGTTTCTCAATTCATAATTATTGGGCATGCCACATCATGATCTTCCTCACATTTATTATTCCCATCACTAAATGTTAAATTTTAAATATTTTTAGGATCATACATTGAATACATTATCCTTTCCATATTATTTTAAAGGATCTACATTCATCACTTTTTAATTTATAAAATCACAATAAAACATGAAGGCATGGAAATTAAGGCTCCAATGGCTTTGAGGCTTATGTTTTTTAGAGAATGATCTCAAAAACATGAAGGCTCAAAAAAGGATGTGTTTTATTAAATCATATTACATGAAATCAAAAGTAAAATTTTCAACCAAAATATTCATTTCATATTAACAACTCCCTCTTCTCACTATCAAAGTAAATTTCATTATCAATCAAAACATAATGAATGATTTTTCCCTTCTTGATTTTTTTCTCTCTTTTTATCTTATTGTTAAAATTATTTTTTGGATTATTTTTAATCTTTAAAAATTCATGATTGGAACAAACCAGATATGAACTACGTAACCACATTTCTTAAAAATCATTAGTCTAAAAATAGTGATCATTGATTTTTGAAAATCAAAACCAATTTTTTTGTTTTTCATTTCTTTTTTCAAGAAGGGAAAATAGTGAAATAAAATGCATGAATCATAATAATTTACCAATTTCTATAATATTATACCCATAATTTTCTCATATAATGTGGTGTGTCGATTTCTCCACGACTTGCCTCACCCCCACATTTCAACTTTAATTTATTAGGAAAATGAATATAGAAGGGTAGTTATTGATATTTATGTATTTAAATTTGGATCATTCCTTACTAGGTCATTCATGGTATCTATGGGATATACAATGAAAACTATAAAAGGTGGAATCAAGGATATGAAATTATAAATAGAAATTCATCAATAATATTTAATGTGTTTTCGTTTCATCATTGTCTTTTCATGTTTTAATTCTAGTTCTAAATGGTTACATTTCATAAGATCATTCAATAAATATGAACAAAATAATATGGAATGTATTATGTCTAGAAATCGACTTGGGTAATGAAAATTTTGAATTTTTGAAATCACCCATGGATATAGAAATAGTAACAAATAAATCTAAACGAATTTTATAAAAAACTAAGTATGAAAAATAGTTGGGAAATTTTATCTACATCAATCAAAAAATTCCCTCATATTATGATTCATCAAATTAAAATCCATTATTAAATCTAATTATTCAATTATCCACCTTACTAATATAGTCCCATTATCATTGAAATCTAAAATATGGAATCATTGAATTCATAAGAAACTCATGTCTATAAGATAATTCAAGTAATGAAATAAAACATAGTGTGTTATTCTATTTCCATTCTAACATACTACATGAATGTTTTTTCAAAATTTATTTATACATAAAAAATATAGGGTGTAAAATAGATAAAGAATTCAATAATAAATTCCATTTTAAAATGATTATTTAAACCTCCCCTTTTTTCTATTTGGGGGTTACATTGTTCCTTAAAATCCAAGAAAATAAAATCACTAATTAAAATTTAATGTCTAAGTCAAAGTAAGCTCATAGAGAAATAGGATTGAGTAGCATCCTAGACTAATTCGTAATAAAAAATTACAAAATCCTACAAATAAATTATGAAGATAAGTCCTAGTTGAATCCCCCTAGTGTGCCCTATATTTTTACTACCTCTAGATAGGATGTACCATCTATCATCCATAATCCATAGGTGGGTTTATTTTCATGTATTCGAACAACTATATATTGATTTTTCTAGCATTACTTATTCCTCATTGTTGTTGACGAATCCAGGGTAGAGTACACCATATCCAAACCCTTCGTAATAAGGTATTGATATCATGAAAGGGTTTGAATAAAGTGTAGATATCCCTCCTTATCCGGTGCAACTTTAGAAAACTCCTCTGTACTGTCAAGTGCATTCTCAATGTGAGCTGCATGAATTGAATATTCAATGGGAATGTTATAATGAGTTATGAATTGAATTGAATTTCAAAATGTATAATAAAAATCATAATTCCCCATATGTTAATAACTTATGTCTTGATTTTCATTTTCCCAGGTCACTTGGATATCCTCATGGACTTACTCTAAGTAATTCATAACAAGATCAAGGATCTTCATGTCTTCCTCAACCAGTACATCTTGTTTTCTTCATATTCATACAAGTAATGAAATGAGTTAGGGAAAAAAATTGGGAGGTGACACTCAATTTATTTTCAATAAAAATAATTAAGATAAAATTTAACATAATATTATCACCTTGTATTACATCATCTTAAATCTATTTCTTAGTGGTAACTTCCTCTTAGAATTTCATTTAACTTGACTGAGGTAGGTAGAAAACACAACCATCTTTTCTCAAAACTATACATCATATGTTCTTTCTTCATCCCTTTTTGGAGAAAGATATAGTGGTGTTGGTTATTATTCATTAATGTACAAAAGATCATGGTGCATCTCTTTATTTTCCCAATAAATTTAAAATTGATCTAAATATTATTAATACCTTATATTTACATCGACACATGAATATTAATTAATAATCTCTAGTACATCATGGTTGATATAGATATGATCATTGAGATGGTTGGGTTTTGGATACTCCACAAGAAATGCCTTAACCTCTTGGATATCTTTATTAAAATTTGGAAGGACTTCCATATTGGTATTTGGTTTGGAGATATAATTTTTTAGTTGATTACCCATGTATGTCACTTCATGGAATGAGAGTATTTTCTATTGGCCACTCACTATAATTTTACTAGAACTAGAAGATCACCAAGCCTTTATTAGTGGGCCCCCGTAGCATTGTCAACAACTTTTTTTACAGTTGATAGTAAGTGTTCCTTGCATATTGGTAGTAATATTAACACAATATGTTACAAATTTTTTTTAAGAACAATGGAAAATTATTCACAATGTGAGAAAAACAAGTATGTAAATAACTGATTGTATCCCCGAAAATGGTAATTAGTTTTGAAGCGATCATTTCGACCAAAGGTTCCAAAACTGCAATTAATTTTTAATGTGTAACAAAATAGTTGACCACAGTCACCTCACTTGAAGAGCCTCACAATTGTTTGCAAAAAATTCAAATTCACCTAATCTAGTTCATTGATGGTTTTTATTATTTTATAAAAATTAATTAAAAAAATAGAAATGATAATAAAAATCGAAATTATCCTAACATGCAATGAAAAATGCGGTTAGAGAGGAGAGAAATTTTCCCTATGTTTTGGTTTTTGTTTTCTTTATTATACACATTTTTTTAAATTTATTTTGATAGTTCAATAAAGAAATATCATTCATGAACTACTATCCTTTTATTTAAGGAGTATGAGGACATGTATTTGTAGGTGAATTTGTTTGTTGCACTAAACACCACCTAATCCTACAATCAGGGTTGATGAGACTCCTTGATCGATAGTATGAAATATTCTAGGCCTTGAATCCAATATTTTTCCTTTCATCCTATAAAAATCTAAAATTTATCAGGTGGAGAGTTTTCATTCAATGGAAGGGAGAGAAAAGACATAAATAAAAGAATAGACATGGAGTAGGGATCCATGTAATAGTGGAAAATTTCAACACTTGTGCACATTACACTTATTAACCATAGATAGAAACAAAACAATATGAATTGAAGTTTAGAATTATTGAGAATCACATAATCCCCCATGTCCAAGGCTCAGGTCAGTCACTCATAGTCATGTGTAAATGTTCACGGCAGAAAGAAGTAGAAAGGATGTAATACAGAGAGAGGTAGAGTGATGAAACTAAACTACAACAACAAAAGAAAACAAAGCATCAAAATTCGGTCGAGTGATCCTTTGATCCTATTACATAATAGCAAGACCTCTTACATATAGACGGACGAAAATCCATATTTTTTCTGTTATATCTTCTAAATCATCATGGTCAATGTTTTCTTTTTTGAACCTATATCTCCATTTTGTGGATTCTCTTAACATATCTAGATTTTAAATATTTCAGACTCCAGATTCTTGCAAGCATAAAATAATTGTCACATTGCTGCTTCTTCCTCTTCCTGGAACTGCATGGCTATGGTCAGAACATTCTTCTTAGCACAACTCCCAATATAAATCTTTCCAACAAAAATCCAGCTCTTCCTATTTAGAGACGTCATCGATGCATCTTCTACTCAATGGTGAAACACTTGGGTATCCATTCTATCTATGAAAAATTGGAACTGGAATATTCATCATGAACATGGTGAAACTCTTACACCAATGTGAAGAACCATGGTAGGAAATATTATTCAATCTCTAGCTACAGTAAGACATAATGCAATATAACAGACGACCATCTACAGATCTCATGTTCCCTACATGTTTGTGGCATAAAATAAAACCTACAATCTGCGCAACCTTTTATCCATTATAACCTCGCAACTACCGGTATTTTAAATTCCCTAGTGTACATATTCTAGAACACACATATATGGAACATGCCAACATGCACATAGCTATGCACGGTCGAATCTCCTCTTGTCTCTCAAAAGGCCGTCATCATAGGGATGCATGTCTAGTTGTCCATTCTTAGGATAGCATAGAGTCCTATGACCCCTTTGGGGTGAGGGCTAGAAAATATGGTCCTATTTTTTACCTAAAAAAGATTTAGAACACTTAATGAAATTCCCAACACAAGCAATAATTTCACAAATAAACTTCAAATTTTTAGTTGAAAATTTTTATCCACTTTCATCTATATTATTTCATCAATTTAAATATCATAATATTTTAATAAAACATTTAATTAAATGGGAAGATTTATTTCAAACAATTTAAAATCAATAAAAAAGATTAAATGTTTACAAGAAAAATATCGACATCACCACCACAACACCAAAAGTAGCTAAAGAATGAAATTATTATTGAAAATTTCCTTCATTATATATAGTTTCACACTTCTATTTCAATGAATTTTGTGCCACCGATATCATATCATTCTGTAGAAATAAAATTTTGTAGACAATTTACCTTCATGTAGGAATTCCTTCTTATTTTTTCTGTATTTTTTTTTATAAGATGTTTTATATTTAGTTCACCATACATAGATTATTGAAAATAATAGAATTAATTGTTTATGGTAACTTTATTCATCTACCATCTCTTATCTTCACATTCAATAGTTTTCCCTTTTTATTCACGATATTGTGAATCCAAGGAGTGAGAGTTTTTATTATTGGGATAATGGTCAACACTCTTTGTGGTTTTACAAGACTTCTCACTCCTCTTTGAAATTTTACCATTTTTATTCAATAAATTTGTTTAATAAAACATGATCGTTATTAATTGATCGATTGCATTAAAAACCTTTATTATAGTCGAAAATATATATGTCATTTTATTTAATTGAATTTTTTGTATATCATTCAACTTATTCTCCATGGAAAGTGATAGATTTAATTTCTCCACTTATTTCACTAACTTCTAATCTCTTTCACAATAGGCTTAATTAACCTCACTTGAAATTTAATATTTTTTTCTAAACTACTTATTGTACTTCACAGGATTGAACATTTTGATCAGGCATTCCTTTAACTTCTGAAACATAAATTCTAGGTCAATATCTTCTTCATATCCACTACAAGAGAATATTTCTTCATTGACCAAAACAATCAATGACTTCTTTCCATGATAATATGACATTGAATTTTCTTCAATTTCTACTACCGCAACATGGGTCAAGGGAAGAACCTCATTTTATCGGTGCTAAATATAAAGAATTTTTAAAGGGGGGCTTTATCAGCATTAAAAAAGCACTTATAAAGGAAACATGTTTATCAACGATGATAAAAGATACATTTATCAGTTTTATTTTTAGCACTGTTAAATGTTTTTAATAATAACTTATATACAATTATTATATTTACATTAAAAAATAATGTTTATTTGTATACATTAAATAAAAAAATAAATTTTTATAATTAATATTTATTTTTTAATAATTTAAATATATATATATATATAACGTTTAAAAACATATTTCTAAGATTATAATTAAATATATATGTGTTTTTAGTGAAGTTGGTCAATAAATATAATCATCATTTGTGCATATATGTTATGTATCATCATGAATGTTTATTTAAACATTACACTCTTCTAAATATTAATATTGTCCAATGAAGGATGGTTTTTTATTATGTATATTTTACTTGGTGTATATGATTTAGTCATGCATGTTACCCATATATATACTAAATTATGTTCTCAATACTTATAAAATTACATTAAATATATTTAATGAATAAATATATTTATTATATTTATGATTTTTAAATTATATTTATATATAAATATTTTTTAAATATATATATTTGTAATTATAATTACAATTATATATATATTTAAATAATTATAAAATTACAAATATATATATAAATATTATAATTTTATAAATATATATATTTATAAATATTTATAATTATATAAAAATATTTATAAATTTATTTCTTCTTTGATATAATTATTATTAAATATAAATATGTAAATAATTGTAATATTATAATAAATATATTTATTATACTTAAAAAATTATAAATATTTATTTAAATAAATTTATACCAATATTAATAAAAAAATACATATATATTTCTAATTATAATTCGTAAATAAACATAGATATATTTATGAATTTAAAATATTATAATAAATATATTAATTATATATATTTATATAGAAATATCTACAAATAAATACAAATAGTTAACAATATAATTCGAAATAAATGTAGATATGTTTAAATAAATAAAAAATATTAATAAATATATATTATGTTTATTTATAAAATTATAAATATATTTGTTATAATTTTATAATTATATATATATTTATAATTTCCCCTATAAATAATTTTTTTATTATAATTTGTAATTAAAATAAATATTTAGTTATTTAATTGTTATAAATATTAATACATATTTATTTTTTAAATAACAATTAATTCAAAATAAATGTATTTTTTATTTTCATATATAATGTTATATAGAATTAAATAAATATATTTCTAAATATATTTACAAATATATAGAAATATTAATAAATAAATAAAAATATTTATTTTTATAGTTATAAATAAATATAGATATATTGAAATAATTATAAAATTATAATGAATATATTAAATATATAAATAAATAAAATTATAAATATTTGAAATAATAATTTCTTATAATTTTATAATTATTTAAATAAATAAATAAATATTCATTTATATTTATAATTATCTATAAATATATATTAATATAAATAATTGTAAAATTATAAGAAGTATATTTATATGAATCTATAATCTTATAAATAAGTATAATTAATATATTTATTATATATATTTATAAGATAACAAATATAGTAAGTATATTTCTTATAATTTTATAAATATATAAATTAAAATTTTATAAATATAAATTAAAATTTATCATATATATAATTTTATAAATATATATAAGAAATAAATAAATTATTGACATTATAAGTATATTTTCTCCACCGTGCTCCTCTTCTCTATCACCTGACTCTCCTCCACCGCACGTCTTTCCTCCATCGGAGGACTCCTTCACTGCAGACCCTACTCTGTCACCATCTCCACCGCCTACGTGATTCCCTCTATAGCGAACCCAACATCCCCACACTCCTCTCCTCTTTATTTCACCTATCCTCTATTAGGGGGCTCCCCTCCTGCACACCTCTCCTCCGTTGGAGGAATCCTCTCTTAGAGGACTCCTCTGTCACATGCCTCTCCTTCGCTATGAACAAACCTCCACCGCGCGCTATACCCTGCCTCCATGGTGAGTTTTCTCATATTTCCCATTTTTTTCTCATGTTATTACTGTTTGTTATTAATAGTGATATTGTTAATTGGATGGGGAAAATAACCCACTAAAAATTATGACCGTTAGTGGATCTTGTTTGTGCACTAAATGAATTAAATGGTTGTTTTACTTGTTTTCATTGTTACTACACTCTAATCCAATGATATTTTGAGATGGCAGTACCATTTTATGAATTATATATATTTTATAATTGGGAGGGTTATATTTGGTTATCCTGATAGAACCTATGTGATGGTTTTTTTTCTTCACAACAACTTTTCAATATAGTGTTTTTCATAATTTCTTGATGAAACTTATTAATTTGGTATGGAGCTTGTTGTTCTAATAAAATATACATATTGGGTCTCCCAAATATGAAATGGTTTTACCAACATTGAAATAAATAATTTGCACTGGAATTATAATTTTCTAGATTTGTCTCATTTATACATAAAAAGTTGATGTTCTCTATCTTTTTTAATCGATTATAAAAATGTGGAATTTTATACACTTTTAGATAATAAATTAGTTTTGAAAGTGGGATTTAAAGATAATTTGGATGTTTATGTGGAGTCCATAAGAATATTCATGCATTATTTATTTTAAAATATAAATTTTTTGATAGATATAGTATTTGAGTTGATTCAAATGTATTTATATGTTGATTACTAGGTCACTGTTTGTGACCTTATCTTATTGAGAGAGTGATGAGAGTTAATAATGTTTTCTTCACATGTGTAGTGAACTTATTTGGATCACAAAAGGCATACAAAGTAAGGTTGGGTGTGATTAAATGAAAATTTGAACTTATTGTTTGGGTAAAATCAATGTCTATTCAGGTTCAATGTGTCTATGGAAATGGATTTTATGCTAATACTGCATTACTATTTTGGGTGTTGTTTGTGGGATAATAGTGTGGTTAGGAGTTCATAAATATTTTAGAAAAGAGTAATATTAATAAGATTATTTTTAATGTTTTGGTAGTAGATTTGAAAATAGTTGGCTTATATGTGGCAGTTCTTTGATTGATGGACTTTAGTTCATTTTTATGTTTTCAGTATGAATACTCAGTAAGATGTGAATAGTGGCCATCAGGTCCCTTAGATTCATTTGAGGCTTGAACTAGGTTTTTTTGGGGAACTCTTGGTAAAGGGGAAATTTTTTTATTTAGAAAATGGATTTATGGGCAACTGGATTTGCGTTTGATCAATTTGGATAAGTTTATAACATTGGTAATGGTGAATTTCGGTTTTAATTTCAACACTCGAGAATCTACTATAATTAGTAAGCACTCCATTAATATAAATATTTCACAACATACATTATATATGGTATTAAATATGGACCTCTATATTACGTCATTCATTATGACGTCTTTTTTATATTATTTTTTATTTGATTGAACACTCAAAATCCTATGTCGTATTCTTTTTATAAATTTCTAAGATGGGGAGATCATTTTTGAGCTATTTTACACACTTTTATATTTTAAATATGTCACATAGATTAAATTTTTATTAAACATTGCATGAAATTGAAACAATAAGTATTTAAATTTTGTCAACCCATATTAATGTACACTTATATGGTAGAAAATGTATCTTATATTAAACATTCTATGTTATTATATTATATATAAAGTAAATATTCTTGAGTCATATTGTTATTCTATAAAGGAAATCTTCACATTCTACATAAACCTGAATGAATTATATGTCAAAAAAATAAATTTAATATTCAATTTAGAGGATGATTTTGTGGTTTTGTAATGGATGGTAAGACTATGTGGGAATGGGTAATATGAAATTAAAATCATGAATGTTACAAAATAACTTAAGTCATAACATATGTTATGTAAATTGATTTTCATAATAAATCAATGGTGTAAAGAATTTTTATATAAATAAATTTGTGTTTAAGTGGTCAATTTTAAGATGCTTACTTTGGTGGGTTTTATTATTCATTAAAATCAATTATTTATACATAAATATGATTCTTATAACACTAATCTCTCTTTAGAATTATTTTTTAATAAATATAAAATCATAAATTTATAATGAAATGGAATGTGTGGGGATTCTTTTTAATTCATTGGGCCTGTAGGGGTCTTCTATCACCAAGATATATTTATATTAAAACACTCTTTTGTGGGTAGGCATGTGGATGCATTGGACTTGAGAAGTGGAGTGTTGGGAGCACTCTTGATCTAATAGGTGGATTCATGCTTAGAGTTTTTCAATGGTTTATTTATAAATGAAGTAACTAATATTACTTCATGTGAGAGACATATTCATTGATCTTGGGGTGTAAAACAAATTGAATTGGTTTGATCTAATGATCATTGGGATAATGCAGTGTTTATAATAAATTGGAACATGAGTGTTTCATGGTTGTGAGTGTGGTCACTAACTATGGAACATATCCACTGGGACTCTGGTGTTGTGGTGAAGGATAATTGATATAACTAGAAAATAGAAGCATCATCAAGGGATATAAATTGGTGGGGACCAGAATATCAAATAAATATAGAATTTAATATTATTACACCAACCATCAAATTAATGTGATGGAATCAGACAACACTAATGGATTTGTGATGAATCGAGGTGTTTTTTATGCATATTTTATAATGATTCTCTCTTGGGATCTATGACATTGTGCATGTGGATAAGTGGATCTTTTAAAATGGTTCAAGTGTTTTGAAATGTTTAATAGAGGGTTATTGATCATTATAAATGATTAAGATTATTAGGTCATGAAGTTTCCATGACTGATTTAAAAAATGGAATTGTGTTTTTGTGAAAGAGTGTTTGGAAATGATTTATTTATTTTAGAAAGGGTGTGTTATAATATAGTTGAATTTGAGTAAATGTTTGGTTTTTTTAATTGGATTTAAAGTTTGATTTTTTAAATTGTTTTCAATGAAAATTTGAACTACAGCTTTTCTGTAATATTTTATGTTTTGATTTTTTTAGAATTAAGAAATCCATTACATTATATCAATAGTTTTTTTAATTCTTTTTTTTAAATACTAATATCACATAATAAAATAGGATAGATGCCAATAATTTGACAAAAGAGTATGGATATAGAGTGAAATAATTCATAAATATTGCAAAAGATCATGTATATAACCCTTCTCAAATCGTTAGTTCATTATTACGTTGTTGTCATTCATGAAATGTTAGTCCAAAGTTGTTGGAAGAACACTTGATCTATCATGGAATAGATCAAAGTTTTAAATTTTGGAATAAACATGGGGAAAAAGTTAACGTATCTAGTGGCTAGGATAATAATGTATTTTATAGATCATCTGATATGATAACAAGTGTTGACAATGAAGAAGAAAACATTAAAGACATGATTACATATGTGAATGATCATGATGATCTTATTGAGGAAATGATACGTATAATAGAGTATTATATTTTTGATTGCCAAAAATTACTTGATCAGTTAAAGAGTTGTAAGAATACTCCTTTGTATAGGAGTTGCACAAAATATACATCATTTCTAGCAGTACAAAGTTGTATAATTTGAGTGAATGAAACTAATAGAGTGATGCCAGTTTTATAGAATTACTTTCTCTCTTGAGTGAAATTCTTTGATAAGTTAATGAGCTCCTGAGATAAAAATATGATTCCAATAAAATGCTACACTCTATGGGTATGATATCGGGAAGAATACACACCTTCCCAAATGACTGTATAACATTTTTCAAGGATGACGAATCACTTAGAGAATTCCCAAAGTGTGGTTCTTATCAATACAATAAAGATAATCTGGTCCTATGAATGTTTTATGGTAATTTCCAATGATTCCAATGAATATAAACCTGTATGGATGTTACGATACTACATGCCAATTGATGTGACATGAAGACAAATGAAATAAAGATGGGAAACTGCATCACTATGAGGACTCTTCTTGGAAGAAGATAATTGATCATGAGTATCGTGATTATGGAGACGAGCTGAGAAACCTTTATCTTGCGTTATCTACAGATGGAATGAATCATTTTTGTTTTAAAAGAATCACTCATAGTACATAGCTAGTTATGTTGGTAAATTAAATCTTTCCACTATGGTTATTCATGAAATGAAAACATTTCATGCTATCTATTCTTATATCTAGACTGAAACAACAGGGTAATGATATTGATGTTTATTTGGCTCTACTGATTGAGAATTTAAAATTATTGTGGGATTTAGGTGTTACATTATATGATGATTATTGAAATGAATCTTTCACTGTTATTTTTCCTCAATCACACACACCCTAGGAATCTCCCCAAAAGGCACCTATCTAAAACAATAATCCATTCCAATCACACTTACCTGTAGAGTTCTAAATAGTTAGAATCCTAAAAATAATTTTTCATCATGTTACATTGTATGATGCTTATATATATCATTATTATATTCTCTCTTCAGCTAGCCTAATGGAATCTGTCACATGGCCTTCCTAGATTCTCCATCAATAAAATTATCATGAATTTTCAATTAAAATATTCATTCATATAAATTCAGGAGTAATATAACATTTACTATAATAAATGTTTTTACCCAAATTTGAGCCAACATATTATCCATTATTTCATTAACGTGTTACATCTAGGAAACAAATTTCATCAGAATGATGTCACATAATTTGGAAATTATTTTCATAAAACTCATACCTTATCCCTTAGTTTTACCAATAATTTAGATGTCTTTATTATTCTACGCCATCACAAATATATATAGATTCAACAGTTCATAAATGTGAGTCTACCCATGTGGCCTAATAGTGGTATATCCAACAATGTGAGTATAATAAAAATAAAGAATTAATACAACTTATAGTAAAACAAATTTGAGAAAAATTTACATTTTTTATACACACAGATGATCCAAGATAGTTATTTGGCTCTAATGTATCCCTAGACTAAGGAGGATATGTAAACCATATAGTGTTATGGGGTCCAACAAATGATTAGTTGATTGAAGGGAGATGGAGTTAAAGTCGAAATAGCATTGACTTAAAATATAATAGTGAATGGAGAATAAGGAAATTGAGGTGATGAAATAGTAGTCTGTGGAAAATAATGACATTGATGGGGAGCCTGATCCATCAACTGATATAAAAATGATATATGATGAGGAATATCAGATGAAAATTGTTGTGAAGGTATATGCGGTATGAATATCCTTGATTATATAATGGAATCATGGGGAAAATTGTGTGGTTGACTAAATATTTGGATAAGGGTTATGTTGTGATAATGTATGTTAACTATTGTGAGTAGCTCTAGTACCTCCAACTATCGAACCAAGAGGTCTATCACTACTAGAGAAAATTTTAATCTATAATGAAAGATCCTAAATAATATTTAATGATTATTAATTATTTGATGTTATATGTATTGTAATATATATATATATATGGAATAGTATACTCACAAAGGGAACTGGAGCACAAAAATCAAACTAACTCATGTGAAGATCATTTTAATACATTAACTTCCTTTATATATCATCAATGTATTCCATTTCATAAACTAGAAAATAAATAGATATTTAATTATAAGTTCTTCAATAATTTTATAACATAATCAATGTATACTAACTAACATACTTAACATTGATATGATATTATTTTATACTAGTATATTCAATTTGGTCAATTCAGTTTGGGTTTGGTTATTTTGTAATTTGGTCATTTGGTTCACTTTGTTTGTTTGGTTGTTAGGTTATTTGGTCATTTTTTAATATGGGTTATGTCATTTGATTTATTTTGGGTTAGGTCATTTGGATCATTTTATTGTATCCCTCACTCTCTTAGATTATTTAACGCCAAAATATGCATCTTATTATTATCTCCAATTCATTTTAAATTTCTTTAACTCTTAATTTTAGATATCACCATAGAATTCTTACTCATCAATTGATGGGTTCACAAGGTGTTTTGAGGGCCATTTTGATGGGAATTTATGAGGTATTTCACTAGCTAGATAAAAATAAATATCATCCAACTGGTGAGAAAAATAGAAGAATCTAATATCTATCTCACCCACTAGATAATGTGTGAGACACAATAGATAACCAATAATGAATGAATTTCTCACTAGCCAGTTGATGATCTATGGTGACCGACTAGATGAACTTCTCCTAGAAGTAAAATGGTCATGTTTTTCTTGACCTATAAAACCAATTTCACCCATTAAAGGCTTTATTAGACTCCCAATACAACTAGTTCCATCACATTTAATTAAATGGGAAATAATTCAACCACCATGAAGTATTGGACACATGTTGTTACTCTTGTACATTCACATGATCTATTTTTGTGCAACTAGTTGTAATAATTTTCACCTTTCTTTATTTCTCTCTCTTTCTCTTATTTTTTATTATTTTTGTAGTTTTATTTAAATCAAAGGGATAATTGAATCCTCAATACTTTTAGGGT
Organism: Viscum album; assembly: GCA_963277665.1. Taxonomy (NCBI): domain Eukaryota; kingdom Viridiplantae; phylum Streptophyta; class Magnoliopsida; order Santalales; family Viscaceae; genus Viscum; species Viscum album. The sequence goes on along the minus strand of OY728132.1, from coordinate 813,223,691 downwards.
AGGAGACGTAGGACCTTAAATTTATTTATTTTACAAACCTCCTTATTTTTTTAGAAATTTATATTTTTCATTACGAATATTTTATTGATATTTACATATTATTAGAAAAAAAATTGACTATTTACCATCCTAAACCAAAATAATGAACTAATTTAGGTTTGATTGATTATATTAATTTAAGGTATAAATAATTTTGATGGGATACATAAAATTATAATTCATAAATAAATTCAATATAAAAATTAGTAGTTAATATCCATGAAATTTATAGTGAAATAATTCAAAATTTCATCATTATTAAAATGTAAGGGTGTATAATGGTGACTATAACTATTTCACAATGAGAAAAAATGAATGTTATTTTGGTTTATATTTGTAAACTTTAAAAATATAAAACCCTAGTTAAATAAGTTTTTATTTTACAAAATTAAACCAAAATAAACCAATTTGAATAGAATGAACCTAAAGGACCCAAGCCATGATAAACTGAATAAACTGAGATCACATATGGGTTTTTCTATATATTACCCTTAACTAGTTCATGTTCATTGGAAACCCATATTATTGGATTATTGGATTCATTATACATAATATATTGATAAATATTAATGGGGGAATTATTGGTGTAAACTTTATCCCAAAAATGAAAAAAAATATTTGGTGATTACTTCAATAATTACCTCAAATTCAGTTCATAGATGAACATTCATATACAATAATTTTTTATCAATTGATGAAAAAATATGTGGCTCATCAGTAGTCATTAAGATAGAAATTTTAATAACTCTAAATCCATTGTCCTTAATAAATTTTCCATGACTCATAATTAAATGAAACCACATTAATTTCTTCATAATAACTCAACCATGTCAGTAATAATTCAATATTAGTGTTTTCTAAAAAAACTTCATAATAAGACACATTTTCATATTATGTCCTTATATGTAATGCAGAAGAAAAATAATCCAATATTTTAGTTAGCATAATGGAATAATTGTTTTTCTCATGTTTACTTATATGTATATATATATATAAAAATTTATACCCATTCATTACTTGTGATATGAATTCATGATCCATAGATTTAGGGAAAAAAATACTGCTCAAAATTCATCAAAGATATAGTCATTTGGTAAACATAATACCAAAAATATAAATGAATATTGAAAATATATGAATGCTTATTTTTCTATTTTATCAATCTAATGTTTGTACCTTCATTTTGAAGAAAAAAATTTATACTATTTTCCATGAAAATTATATATCATTATCAGTAGTAATGAATTATGACTTAAAACTATAATTTATTTGTATTATATATATATAAATATAATATATTTTTAATATAAAGTTGAATATACTTATATGAGATAACATATACATGTTCAAATTATATATATAATCTATATATAAATAATTCACAATTAACCATGATTGTGATATTTCTCATCCCCTTGTATCCAATGGCCATTCTTCAAATGTATATGATATAGGAATTCCCCCAATTTGGTAAGTGGTGGATAAATGTTTTCAATTTTCTCATAATTTTATTCTTCATTTCTCGATGGTTAGTTGTATCTTGATCTCACGTAACCCGGATACGTTGAATAAAAATCCATACATTCATGAGAAAAATAATCTGTCACAATAGAACCTTCAAGATAATTTGTAATCAATATAGAAGACTTCATTGTAAACATATGTATTTTTGTAATATAAATCTAATAAAAAATATATATCCCCTATGGATTAATTATGTTGGTAGGTATATAGTTTGATGATCCATGCTTGTTAAAAAATATTAAGGAAGAATATTATATAACTCTAACTAAATTAGCAATGTCTCTTGTTCTATTTATTTTCATGAAATACCTTTGGAAACTATTTACCACATACATAAATATAGAAACAGAAAAACTAAGTCAGTTTGAACCATTAATTATTGGATAGTAAATGAAGTTCTATTATTGGAATCAATTCATCCCGAAGGATATGGTAGTCATGAGTTTTAGGATATCTTGATTTCAAATATCTTATGCTGACCCATTTGAATGTATTTTTAAATAATTATTAGGACCATTATAGAATATTTTAATTCCAAAAAATAATTTTTCTCTATAGTTGTAACCATATAGGAATCACATGGAACATCACTTTTATTTTCACTAACAGGAACAAGAAGATGTTCTGGTATATTTCTACAATCCACCATGTCATGTCACGATCTTATGTCTTTTTTTGTTCCCCTTGATGTTTAGAGAAATTTAAACCAACATATCAGATATGTGTTTCTCTATGTGAAATACATCTAAACACTAATGCAATAAAAATGTTTCCTAATACAGATAATCAAAGAGAATTATATTATTCTACCAATTTTATTTGGATTTAGTGGAATACATATTCGTATTTTTATATTTCTTATAACCCTTCTTGAAATATAAATTGACATCCGGAAATTTCTCTAATAACAAACATTGAATACATACACTAATGTTGATTCTTGGTCACAATGATATTACCAAACCATTAATTATTATTCCTTTATGAATTATCTGTTGATAAGAAACAGTGATGTCACCAAAATATGAAACTATAATGATAGTTAATACATCAATATCATATATCCTTGAAAACAAGATAGGATAGATTTCTCTTCATTCTCTAGACTGACATAATTTTTTATGTAGTAAAATCATTGATTTTCATTATAAGTGTAACATGCATCTAGAATATATCTCTAGAAGAATTAAAATGTGTGTGCACATTCACATTACAATATTGTTTAAACAATTTTATTAGAGGCTACATGTACACATCAATTTTATTTCTAGGATCATAAGGTCCATATATGATTATTCTTAATAAAGTGAATGGTTTTTACATACACATCAATGAAAAAAGTTTATAAATGTGAAATAAACTAGCAACATGTTGTCCAAAGTAAGAATTCGACAAAATGGATTAAAACCATCACATGATAGATCCAACTAGATATCATGCATCTCACTACAAAATCAGGATACCATGCAGCAAATGTACACCATGTTAATCTATCTGTAAGATGAACCAACTCATCATTATACGCAATTATCAAAGAATCACTTCACTACATATGTGTTGATATTTAATCAAACATTGGAAGATTTTGGAACCCACAATATCTATAGAAAGTGGTATATTACTTTATATAGAACACAAGATGGTGTCCGATTATTATTTTTCTTCCATAAAGAAATATCACATTATTTAAGATCATTTATCCCAATAGTTTTCTCCTAGAATAAGCTGGAATATTTCTAAAAATATTAAATGTAATTTTTAGAAAACTGAAGATGTTTAATTAACATCCTTTACATATAATTATTTGAGGGACAATCTATATAATTAAGAAGTATGTACTTCATAAATGTAAGAATATAATAAATAGTATTATTTGAAATTTCATTCATAGTTTCCCCCTTGATACTGCTGCCACAAAATTTCAAAATGTTTCATTTTACCACACTAATGATAATCATGTAGCATGGAATAATCCATCAATTTTTTCAGCCACAAAATATTGAAATTTTTTAGTTACATTATGTGGACACATATAATATTATCCATTCACTAGAATATATTCTTTCTTAAAATGAGTAATAAATAAAAACAAACAAATCACTAAATTCTTCATTTCACTCCATTCATATCATTCATGAATTTTCTAATATTTCATTTTCTCTCCATCATGATACGAGAAACAATTGTTTATGAAAACCTGATTTTTTTATATGTCATATAAATTATTTAAATATAAATAAGGTATTGAAACGCAATTCTATCAATTTTTATGGTATAGGAACCAATTTGAAGTATTATTGGATGAAAAATATAACAAATAATTGAATTTCATTTAAAATTGAATTTTGATCCAACAAGTATGACACATCTAAATTTTATCCGTACAAGTGAAAAATAATAATTTCATATTAATATGAACATAGAAAACAATAAGAGAAAAATTCATGATAGTTGAGAGGGATCTACATTTAATAATTCTATGAAAACATGGATAATGAAGTGAAATGATTAAAAAGATAAAAAATATAGACCATCTAAACACATCTCAACATTAAAAATAATATTATATTGTGAAAACAAACACTATAACATAACATAAATTTTGAAACCATAAGATTATAACCAATTGGAACATAACTAATACCCATAATTATTTAATAAATCAAACAGATGTCTTAAATTATTCAATCTATATGTGTAATATCACATCATAATTTTAAAAAAGATTTATTTATAATGCCCATGTAATACATGTTCACAATATTTTAATCATTTTTAAGATAATAAAAATAGTATTAATGTCAATTTAATTTTAAATCAATCACTTTTGTGTATATGAAAGCCAAATTTAATATTCAGGAATTTATCATTATAAAGAACAACATAATTTATCATGAAAACTGAAATTATATATGGGAAAAGGCCCTTTGGATATAATTCATACATTATATTTATCACATATATCCATAATTTGAAAATTCAATCCCAATATATAAATTAATACCATAAATATAAACCATAATATTGATATATTTTATATCAATGAGTATTAATGATTCATAACTGAACCAAACACACACTCTTACACATAAAAAAAATATTTCTTATCTAAGATTGAGCATATAATATAATATAATAGTATTTTTTATAGATAACTTCACATAATGGGGTTTCAATCAAAACATTTATTATGAAAATATTATGTATTTTCCCTGTGGGCTATTAAACCCATTATAAATAGTAAAGAAATTAAAATTATCTTTAAAAGGAATATATAATAAGAAAAATATTAATTGAAATTTTTTAAACCAATATTTATAATAATAAAAAAATTAATAAAATAATCCATAATGTCGTATAAATTATATTATTTATTTTTTAAAATTATTACAATTTTTAAATAAATTAAAACCCATATCCGATAGAACATACATAACATATAAGTTAATAATTTTAGGTCTAGATGAACAACCAACATCAATAGGGAGGCACAATGATCCATAATTGATTTTAGAGAACATTGAAATAATTCATGGAAATCACATAAAAATTATAATAGATTAGATTACTTCTACAAAAACTACCAAGGAACTCATAGAATGCACAAAACCCAATTTCACATTGATGAAAGATCATTGAAATATATTTTTACAATATCATTTATAAACATGTATAATATTTAACTTGGTTAGGTAATTTTCAATATAGGTAATGATGATTTAATAATGGTAGGATAAAATAAGAGAAATGGTGAACGAAACCAACATACCTTGAATATTTCACCTAAAAAGTGTTGTAACAATGTTGAATCAAAGTATAAAAAAATTAGGGCCAAATAGAGTCATAAGAAAGGATAATACGTCTACCATAGATTAATCTAGAGAAAGGGAAAGGGGGTCATGGGACTCATATAGTTGTGAGACTATAATATTTATTTAAAAACCATTAGTATAGGCTGGGTTACAAAAATGGTCTATTGAAACCATTCGAATGTCTGACCCAAAACCATTATACACAAATACTTAACTAAAACCATTTGAAAAAGAGACATACATGAAGGGGTGTTTTAAACCATTTTTATAATTTAATTGGTATATTTTTAAACTATGGTGGTGACATACAATGTTTTAATCTACAAATTCATATATATTCAACTCTTCTCTATTTTTTTAATGTCCCATAGTTCATTGTTTATTCGACATATCTATGTACCCTTATATTATTCTTATGATTTGACTCATTTGGGTCACTCAAGTATCTAGTATAAAGACTCATATAATATACAATATATTCTCTAGATTATTTGATATAAATATGGTTTCCAAAAAAATTATCAAATTCTATTTGATTTATACTCACACTATTAGTAACATTAAACAATTTCAACCCCACTATTGTGAGTGTTGAAACTGTCCTTGAATCCTCTATCACAAACTTCGATAATAGTTATATTGAATACATCTAATTGGGTAGGAAAATAAAAATTTTCTTCTTGAATAATATGTAACCCAATAAAGCCTCTTAGATCACCAAAAATAGATATCTTAAAATGATGCTTCACTTGTTTGGAAATAAAATTCAATCAATATTTTGATCACATGAAGAGATGATATCATTAAAATATATTATCAAAATGATTTTACTTAATTATATTTATTTAATATTTTTCACAAAATTCCCCTTGTGAATCTCAACTCTTTTAATTAGTTATCAAGCCTTGAATACCAGACCCTTGGGGCTTGCTTTATGCCATATAATTCCATCTATATTTTCCACACACTATAGAAATAATTATAAAGTAAAAAACCTTCCGCATTCTCAATAAAAAACTTTTCATAACCCCCCTATAAAAAATGCATATTTTAAATCCATATAATGGATATACTACTTCTTATATGATTACATAACAAGTAACATTCTTGTAGTCTCCAATCATGAAACCAGAGTAATGGTTTCTTAAAAATACACTACTTCAACTTGAGAATGTCATTTTCAAACATGTATTCCCTTGTTTATAACAACCCTTCCAATACCATTCAACTTATTCCTGAATAACAAATTTTTTATAATGATATTTTTGTTATGGTGTCTTTGATTAATGTCCCATATAGATTTTTTTTCAATATAATTAAAATCATTATCCATAGACACACTCCAAATGTTATATTGAAGTTATTTTGATTCTGAATATGGCTTAATTTTTTATATTATAGTTTTTCAGTATTAAAATAGTATCCTACAACTATCGTTCACTTGATCTGATGGATGTCCAAAGTGTTATAAGTCTCTACATGATTATTCATACATTTTTACTACTATTTATCATCATCAGTAGCCACCTCCTCAAAAAATATATGGTCTATGTAATCTTGATGAAATATTTTTTAGAATATACCTATAAAATAATACCTTATTTAGAATCCTCCTTATTGTTTTCAACTGAATCATCAAACATAAATGTATATTGAGCACTGATTTCAGCCTCATTTTAAATAATATTCATACCAAAAATTCAAAAAATTATACATCCATTTGTTCCAAAAAACAATATATTTTGACAATTTATTGGTATCCTAAAAGGATACCTTCCACATATTTTTAATCAAAATTTCATAGATTTGATTTTTTTATTTTGATAATTCAATGACTACAAAAAAACACAGAAATAAATCATTGTATGATTCTTTATAGAGTACATCTAATATGAGGTTATACTTGAATTTGACCTTAGTATGAATTAGTTTTGAATATATACTATTATACACAAATCATCTCTTATAAAAATCATTGATCTCTCATGACCTACTAGAGTAGTCTCACCCATTTCAATTTTACATTGGTTCACTCTATCATAAAATCCATTCTATTAAGGTGTATATAGAGTATTGTATTTGTGATTAAGTTCTTATTAGTCAAGATAATATTAAACTACAATTACAATGTAATCCATAATATTTTTAATTATAGAAACACAGTCCATTTACATATTTTATCACATTATTTTTAAGATAAACATGCAACAAGTATAACCAATGATAGTGAGGCATGGTTTATTTAGAAGACTATGTTTATAATACAAAAAAGAGAAACTAAAACAAATATATATATATATATATATTATTCTCTATAATGAGATCCTAAATCACATTGATCCCTTAAAACTGCATAGAATAACCTAGGGAATACATAAATTATGTGGGTGAGCTATAATGTTTAGTAAGAGAATAATCATGGTAATGATGCATATCATATGAATCAAAAGGAATAACTTAGTGACCTATAAGTTAAGACTCATGAATAAAAATATAAAGGCATAACATAAAGAAAATAGAATCATAATATCATGATGATATAGGAATGAAAAATCAACATAAAACATGACGTACGAATAATTCAATGCCAACTTTCTGTACAACAATGCATTGTGTAAAAAGTCATATATTTGATTAGTTTCCCTCCCCAATCCCAAACATGTTGTCTCTTGAGATAAAAACATTACCCAAACCATTATAGTTATATCTTGGAAAACCAATAATTTTTATGACATGATTATGTGTTCCATAATAATAAATCAATTATAAAACATAAACAAAATAATTTCCCATTGAATGAATAGGGTTTAAAAATCATTTCTCTTATAGAGGAAACATAAAGCATTCATTACACCTATCAAGAAAATAGTTAATAGCTAGTTTTATAGGTTGTAGACAAATATAGTTAATTTATAATAATTCCATAACATCAAATAAAGAGATAAATTAATATGGAGAGAGAAAGGTCATAACCAAATGAAAAAGGGTCGTTTATAGAGATCCTTAATCTTATATTCTAGAATCGTTATCCACTTTCACATAATTTATTAAATATTCAAACCAAGTCAAATTAATTAATTAAATAATCTAGATCATTTCACATCTATATTTAATTTAGCTAAATTTTTTATGCCCATTAATAACCATTTCAATCAGATAGAATGTTTATTTTCTATTTTCTTAATGTATTCATTACATGGTTCCATGGAAGAATTACTTATGTAAACATATGGAATTTCTGGTAAAATGAGAATATAAAAAAATTAAAATAAATGGGATTTATAATCTTTATTAAACTGAAATGGTTTTATATATCATTTTTTTCTCTAACGTATTGTTAATCAGTTCAGTAAAATGTTATTGTTAAATAGTTAGTTAATTTTGTTGGTTTTACTAAATATCGAAAACATGTTTTGTTTCATTTAATATTATGTACATATATTCTTCCAATAATGGGGAAAATATATAAATATAATATACATATTTAGGTCAGTTTAAACAATTACAAGTTAATTTAAACATGCTATGAATGGTGTAAGGCGAAATGAAACCCCCTCATCCATGGAATATGTAAACCAACATATTATAGAAGATGTTTCCATTTTTTTTAAATATGATTATATGAAAATATTATTTGAAACACCATGATACTTTAAATAAACACTATTTTTCGTAGAATATATGACAAGAAATAATTATCCCTTATAAACCATGAAATATACTTATTTAAATATGACTCTTACTACTTATCTATAAAATTGGAAGGTATATATTTGATTAATTTATTTATGAAATTTATATAATGTTATTAAACCATAAAAATGTATTGTTAAATTCATATTAAATAATCACTCACTTTTCTGTAGTTTCATTTTTATCTTCAAAAATACGTTTTCTTCCAAAATTATTTTAATTGATTTTTGAGACGATAATATAAATATTTTATTTAAAATATTTTAAAATTTATTTTATAGAATTAATCTATTTTTTTAAATTAGATTATGAAAATTAACATTAGAATATTTTCTTAAATTTTTGGGAATGTTTGATTTTTTAGTGAAATGTGAAAATACTAAATTTTATTGAAGGTCGTTATTTCATTTCATGAATTTAGAAACTAAATAGTTATTTTAAAATAGTTTAAAAGAAAAAATAGTTCAATTATATTCATTATAATCTAATTATTTCCTTTGGAATTATTTTCATATAAAAACATTTTTATACATATATGGAATATTTGTGGAAAAAAGAGCATTTTGTCTCTTTTCTAGGTTTAATTTTATATAAATTTATTCCACTTATATTAGTTGAATTTTTTAAAATGGATTTCATATTTGGAATCATAAGAATTAATATTAGGATATATTTTTGACTTAATATTAATTAATTATGAATAGTAACATCACTATATATTTATTTCCACACTAAGGGAAAATCAAGTAATTAATGTTAAAAATAATGTGATAGGGACTAGAAATTGACACTAACACAGTACAATATCATATTGGATTAGTGGAGTTTGGAAAATATCTATCCATTTATTTTATATATAGACACATTCTTCCATATTCTTTTGATTTTATTCTTGATAATAATTAAGAATATGATAAAGATAAAAAATGACAGTTTCCAATATATTATATATATATATATTATTTTTCAACATGGATAAAAACATACAACGATTGGTTTTAAATATTAATTTTAAATATAAATGATTTTTTTATAATGATATATTTTTTTAATTTTTATTGATGACATAATTACATTAAATTCTTGTACAACACTCACATAACATTCATTTAATCATAAAAAATTAAATGAATGATTTTAAAGATAGACAAAAGTAGTATAATTTGAACCAATTATTGTCTTACAAGAAATTTTTAGTTAATATAACATTTTATTGAAGTGTTAAATTATTGTATTCAAATTCCATTGTTTAAATGTTGTTTTTAATGTTTAATGAAATGAATAGTTCCAAAAAGATGTTTTGATATTTTATAATAAATAAGATTTTATTAAATGATTTAGAATTCCTAAAAATCATATCATACTCCAATTTATTGGTAAATGATATAAAATAAAATAAAATTTCATTTCATTGGTAAATTGTTTTATAGTAACTATGTTTCCTCCAAATGAGTAAAAATATTTTTATCTAGGTAATTTTCAAAATGGTTAACGCATGTTAAAACAAAAATATAACCTTGAACCACTATAAAAAAATTACCATGTCATATATGAAGATATTATTTTTATACATACCCATACTATATTCTAATTATATAATTTTGGATTCATTTTAATTTGAATTTGAAATTATATTAATTTAATAATTTATGAAATTCCAAATGTTCTCCACTACTCACTTATAAAAAATCACATCCAATCCTTTTCTATTCACACATTAGAAACCACATATTTCATCCAATAACTACCCAATAACTTCCTTAAATACGTCCAATTAAACAATATTCCATTGTTTTATCATAAAACTATCATAGAAAAGATTTAGTTAAACTAGAAGAAGTTTTCTAGATAAGAAGAAATGTTCTTAACCATGAATTTTGGATTTATTTCTTCTTAAACCTCCATAAAATAGACTTCAAAAATTATGAAATAATTACACTATTATATTAAATTTATTTTGATTTTATTAAATTAAAATAATTACCTATATCCATATCCTCTAACATAAAATGGGATATGAAATTGGTGATCATGTGTTTGGGGGATTACCGTCTCATGAATCGATGGAATTCGTTTTCCATCACCACATCTCAGGGATGTATAAAATGAAAGATTCATAGTATAAATATAATATTTATGAAATATTTTTAATTTTATAGATATTATATCTCATATTAATTATTAAATTCCAATCTTTTTAATAACAATACCATCGCTCATGCATACATGTGGACTACCTCCTTCATGAAGTGATGTTATATGTTTTTCATTATATTTCGATAAAGAATTTATAGGAAAATATATAATGAATATATATGAAATCTATGTTATAAAAATTATCCTTTTATGTTGAATTATATTTTAACTTTATTTTATTCCATCCTTCAAAAAAAATAATAGTGTTCATGCATGGACACGACCTATCATCAAATAAAAGCATGCATGGAAAATAGACTAGTTCCCACCCAAAAGTACAATTTATGGAATGATTGTTAATAAAATGGTAATTTTAAATTATAATATGTTTGGTAAATAGTTATTTAAAAATGAATATATTTCATTAATATAATTATAATAAAGCTATATTTATTATACATCAATTTTATTATTTATAGAAAAAATCAAGAATTAAGGTACGCGATTTTCATCATAATTTTACTTATGTGAGGCACATGCCATATTCACCACCTTATTCTTTTACTAGGTATATATAATTCCAAATTACATTATTTTTAGATGTTTACCATGATTTTTTGGGATATATATATCCTTATAATGTTATCCTTTATAGTTTTATGTAAAATGTTACTAATGTGTTAATGAATTTTTTGCTATAATCTCAATGTTTATCAGAATTTTTTATGATTATGTTTTTTAAGATGAAATTCCATGATCTAACTATAAAAATAATCAATACTTTTTATACTATAGTATGTTTTGTACAATACATTTTCACCTTTAACATTTTAATATTTATATTCTCAAAATCCCAAAAGAATTGTTTTTAGGAAAACTGATTTAACTTCTCTCATTGGTCAACAATAATTTTATTAAAATAACTATGTTTCCTAAAAATGATTTCTATAATTATTTTAATACTATAATATTATGGATTAAATTTTTTTATATCCATGATTGAATTTTTACAAAATTTTATAAAAGGAATGTAATTGTCATTTTTGTAATGGGGTCCTTTTTTACTTTATACAACAATGTGAATGAAATGTTTTTTTAATTTATACTACATGAATGGGATTAATATCTACTATGAACACAGAATGATTTTATGATTAATTAATTTGATTCAATTGTAGTTTCCAAAGAAATATTTTTCAAACATTTTGTAAAATATTTGATTTTAATTATTTGATTTCCAAATAGAAATGTTATTTTTCTTAAATATGTTTTAATGTTATTATAATGATATTTATATTCATAAATGAAAAAAAATATTGGTGTTTCACATTTTTTAAAATGTATATGATCCATGGTTCCATATTATTTGTATTATTGATATATGATAATTATGATGATATTTCTATGAAACCAATTTATTTTCAGTGGGTTATGCAATGATGAATTTATGAAATGATTATGAAAGTTATTTTTATTAAATGGGTTGTGATATAATGACATGGTGAATGTTTTATACTATTATTGAACACATATATATATGTTTTTTAATTTGTGGATAGCGGGATAGATATTTTATATCTCTCTACTACATTTGGTAATGTTTTAAATATCATGAGATAATTATGGGATGTGAGTTGATATGCATGGTCCACTATGGGATATAAGTCATTGTCCTTGATCCAATATGGGATGAAAGTGGTTTGAATTGAACCAATATGATTTAGAATATAGGTTGAGAACACAGATAAACAATGATTTTAGTGTCTAAGTAGTAAATTTTGACATATGAAATGGTTTTTATACTTAGAGGGTTCCAACCATTTATGAAATGAACTTAGAGTTCGCAATTGATTTATAATGATTTATAACTCTTATGATTCATTAATTTTGAGTTGATAAATATTTGTTGGATGACTCATGTCTATGACCTTTGAATGAATAGGTATGAACAATATATTTTAGATTCGTTATCTGAAACTCTAATGCTTATGTTATTATTTAATATAACCATAGATTGATATAACCCATGTTTACCCTTTGTGAGAAAATAAACTCATCATTTATTATGTTTCATTTCCAATAGTTTTTTATGAATGGTATTAAGTAGGGAATTTATTTGATGATTACTAAATGGAAAAATATTTGTGGGATATGTTTTTGATATTTCATAAAATAATAATAATTTGAATCTATTATCTAAAAACTAATCATTTTCAATTTTTAATAATGTATTTCAAGAATGTATTGAATAATCATCTAAAATATATAATTTATTTGTATGAAAATCATGGGTCACTATAGTTGGTATCATAGGAATGTATGAGTTAATAATTGTAGATTAAGGTTAGAAAAGTATTTTTAATATCTTAAGGTTAATATTATTTATAGGATATCATAATAATGTTTTAGTAAGGAATACATTGTACGATTTTCCTAAAATTACGTCCCTATTTAGATATTATAATTGGATGTGGTTTTAGAAAAAATTCATCTAGAGGAACTAACATTTAACTTTTTTGGTCGAGTATATCTAATCCATGATTCTGGTGCACGATGGGTGAGGCCTTACTGCACAATTTGATTGACCCTCCTAGGTGATATTATTATATTAATTCATAGGTTCATTATGAACCATTATGAAGGGTATGAATATATTATAACTAGGGATGGAATAGTTTAAACACAATTTGTCCTAGAATTAGAATAGGTGTTATGATTTAGACATTCTATGAATAATTTTTATGATTACATGAATAATCCAAATGATTAATATTTCCATCTTTTTATTTTTGGTTTTAGTAAACAGATGTGTGTATGAGGATTCTTGTCATTGATAAATAATATGGACAATGGGATGATTTTCCTCATGAGAAACCAAATGAAATGAGATATATAATTTGAATCTTTCTAATTATTCCTAATCAGATATCCTGTAATATGATGAAAAACATCAATATTGTTGATTTTTATAAAACACCTCACAATTGAATTATGGAGTACAATTAATACCATAGAGGAAAGAAGATTAAACTTCCTACAGGTTGATAATGTGGTAATAATTAAATAATTGAATGACTCAGTAGAAGAGTAGGATGTTTTAGGTGTGGAAATGATAGACTATATGTGATTTGATGTTTTAATTGTATAATGTTTGGAAATTATTCAAATCAATTTCCTTGGGGGATCTCAAGAAGAAGAGTAGCATGGTTTTATGAGTAATGTTTTTTTGATGATGATGAAGAGAGTAAAAATGATATATGAAAGGAAGGAGGCCTTTTGAAATAATAGGATGAAACCTAGTAAATGGTTTAATAATTATGTATAATTATTGATGTTTTTATGAATTGGAATTCATGAATAATGTTTTGGATTGATGATTCTTAAAATATATAAGGATTATTCTATAGTTTTTCTAATTAAGGATTTTAAAGAACATGTTTAACAGTATAAGGGTCTAATAAATTTTATTTAATGGATAATTGATATTTTAATGAAAACACATGATTGAGGTAATGAAAACCCAAAATATTTTTTCTGGTATGATTATAAAGGTATTGTTTGGGGATTAAGTGATTATTGATATAAATAAACTAAATTGGACAGTATTGACGACCTTGGAACTAATTAGTGGTATGATGAAAAATTGGTTGATGTTATATTTGATGGAGTTACAACATTTTTTATATTTGTTGAATATATTTATTTATATATGTTTTTATTTATAGAAAGGGGGAATGATAATTTTTGGAAGCATGCATGTTTTCATTGTGGTTTTATAGTAATTCAGGTTACTACCATGGTTCATGAGAATATATAACCAAGGTATTCACATTTTTTGTATGTGAAAAGTATGATTTACTTTATAATATATGTAGGATTAAATTATGTTTTCTAGAAAAATTTACGGACCTTATTTATACATTATCTAATATTTTATGGGGGACAAGGTATTCCATTTATGGAATGGCTGAAGTGGTATATTGGATGAGGTATTAGAGAATAATGTATTATTTAATCATATAAATATTTGTCCAAATTTGATAAATTCTGAATAAATATTTTGGATTTGATGATAACTAGAGATTTATGGATTTACTTATAATTATTTTATTGATATTTTGATTCATTAGAAATTAATTTTATTTCTTTGACTAACAAAATTCGTATTGAATATTCATTTCATTGAGTTAGAGTTGAAATGGAAATTCATTAAATCTTAATCAATGTGTGTTAATGTGATTTTGGAAGAGATATAAATCCTATATTAATATTCTATATGTTCTATATCATGATAGTAAATAATTCTTCAAAATTAGGATATGGATATTGAGAAAGAAATCATTCATTTTAGATCATTTAATGGCCTTTTTTATCGCCAATTTGGTTTACAGTTTTTGGGACATTGACTTTATCATGATGATTCACATTATTATGATGAATTATATTTGAAAAATAAATTTCATCCATGTAAAAGTTTTTAATTCCCACTAATATTATCCTATTTATTAACCTATTAATGTGTTATTGAAGATGGTGTTAATGTTTTCCATTACCTCTTTTCAAGAGAACGTTTAATTAACCCTTTATACGATGTGGGTTTAAACAAAATGAGTTTTTAAATTTTAAACCATTTATTACCAATATAATTTTTTAACCGAGAGGATTATATTTCAAAAAATTGGTTGAGAATATAACACCTTTATATTTTAAAAAACACTATGTTTGATTACATATATGATCTATAACACCGAGCCTAAATGAACCCAAAAACATAATTATTTAAATATGGTTATCAAAAAATAGAATTAAAATATTTGGGTATGAATATGATTTATTGATTTTTTAAATATAAATAATATTCCTAAAAAATATAAATATATTGATAAATTAAAAGTACAAAATCACTTAATTTTTGGTAATGACAATTTAGTCAAAAAAATGATTTCATTAAAACAGTGTTTTACTTTTGTTGTGAGAAAATAATATAAATAATTTTTTCCATATGTTGAAAACATAATTCCTAAATTGAAGATAAATTATTAAATCATCATATAAAAATATCTTAGGATAATTTTTTAATATTGTTCAGAACATATTGTTTTTTCAAGGAATAGTTAAAATATAGCTTTATCGAAAAGGTTATTTTTGTTTCCATAATATAAAATGTTACATTTTTTAAAATTGATTTAAAGAAATATTTGTTCAGTTATATTATTTATAACACAATTTTGTAATTTATAATCAATCTAATGCTTTAATTTCCTATAAAAATATTTTTGCACTTAAAATGAATTTTTCTAAGAAACTACTTTTCATCGTGTTTTTAGGTTTAATTTCAAATGAAATAGTATAACTTATATGGATTTAATTGGAAAAAAATGGATTCAATGTATAAATGATAATAATTAATATTAGTTAATATGGTCAGATTAATTCTTAGTCAGTGTGAATAGTAACTATAGTAAATATTGTTTTACTGTAGTAAGGTTTAATAACAAAATTATGAGTTAAAATAATGCGATAAGGACAATCAATTTAGTCTAATGATTTACTATATCATATTAAAATAGTGTATTTAGAACATTTACATCCATTAATTGAATATATGGTCACTTGGTGAAATATTTCTTGACATTTTTCATCTATAATAATCAAGTATAAGATAACGAAACAAATTTCACTTTCTATCATGTAATTTATATAATATTTCTCGATAGGGATAAAAAATTTAATTCTTTCTTAATATTAATTTTAAATATAAATTAGTTTTTCGTTACAATCCATATTTATTTCATAATTTATTTATTAAATAATTAACTTAATTATATATGCAACACCGATAAAACATTTATTTTATTACTAGAAAAACAAAATAAATGATTTTAAAAATACCAAAAGTTATATAATAAGAAATGTTTTTGTACTACATGAATTTTATTGATAAATATAATATTATTTTGATGTTTGGAATGAGTTTATTTGAATTATATTCTTGTAATGTTCATTTCAAAGTAAAATTAAATGAATTGTTCCAAAAACGACATTAATGAGATTTTATTATAAATAAAATTTTAGTAAATGACTTAAAATTACTAAAAATACTCTCTTCATCCATGTGATTGAGATATGGGGTAAAATATAATAAATTCTCCATTTATTTTACAATTTAACTTTATAGTAACAATCATAAACTCAATGTAGTAAATACAATGTTAGCACGATAATTGTCAAAAAAATGGTTAATGGGTGTTGAATAAAAAATATATGGGTAAAACACCAGCCCAAGATTTTAAAGTTATATTGGATGACAGAATTTATATAAGTCCTAATAACGTGTTATAATGATATTATTTTTACCAATTTACTGAAAAAAAAATTATATTAATTTTATACTTTGTGAAATTCAAAATGTTCTCTCACCTTACTTATAGGAGGGAACCTCCCCTCCACTATTATTCACAATTAATAATAAATTTCTATTAGCTAATACCTATCCAAAAACCATACATAAATAACTAAATATGTATTAAATTACCTTAAAATATCATAAAACCATCCTATAAATCCATTAGGTATAAACCTATAGAGGTTCTCTGAAAAGGTTTATAGTTTTTAACCCAATGTTTTTTATTTATTTCTTATTATACAACCTTAAAATAATATTAAACTAATATTAAATAATAAAACCATTATTTTCCATATAAATATATTTTATTATTTTGATTTTATAAATTATACATTCCTCATCTTCCATCTATGGGGAAACGAAACTATCGATCATGTTTATAGAGGTCTACAACATCGAAAACCAATGTAAATTATTTTTCATCAAAAACTCTCAAAGAATAATATATTGATATATTTAATATATATATATATATATGATATTTATGACATAAATATATCTTTTTAATTATAATATAACATCTAGATTCTTACCTTCCAATCAGTTGTAAAATGATGATGTCGCTCATGTGTACATTCAGACTATCATATCTACGAGGTATTTAAACAAATTTAACATTTTTTAAATTGGTATTAATAATGAAAAATTGAATGAATATAAATTATATTTATGAAATAAATATGATTCATTAATTTTTAATTATCATTATCTTTTTTTGTTCAATCTAACAGTAAAATGAAACATCTCTCATGCTTAAGTATGACATATAGTCTGTAAGAATAGAGTAATTCAATTTTATATCTCTAAATTTATGGATAAAAAAATAGGTATATATTGAATATATATGGTTTATATGTAATGATAAAAATTATACAGGAAATGGAACCATGGTCAATGTATACGTACTAGAACCATCACACTAAATCATGCATGTAAAACAGACCAGTTTTCACTAGAATATTTATTTTAAGGGACAACTGTTAATAAAAGGATGATTTGAAATTATAAAATGGATTGAATATAGTAATTTATATGTTAATATGGATTTTTATTATATTTATAACAAATAAATATTTATTATATAGTAGTCTTGAATGTGTACAATGAATGTTTATACTTTTGTTATGGGGTTCATGTCTCACTTTTACTCATGTAAGACACAAGTCAAATTCATGAAATGTTTATTTTATACGATGTATATAATTCCCATGTATTTATTTAATTATTATATTCAAAAAAAATTAGGATATAACTATGAATATAATTATCTCTCTTTATTGATGTTTTAATTTAAATGTTAACAATGTGGTTTGGGTTTTTTGTTATAATCCCATTATTTATCTAGATTGTTTATGATTATGATTCTGATGAAGATATTCAATGGTATAACTCTCAATAAATTGATTAATTTTATTATTTAATAGTTATTTCTTTATGATTCATTTTTAACTTTCATATTTCTCTCTCTATGTACTCGAATGTCCAAATTTACATTTTTAAGGAAAATTGGCTAATTTCTTTTTTGGGTCGAAAATCCTTTTTCTTCCATATTAATGATTTATAAAAAAATATCATGAGTATTTTTAATATTATAATATGATATTTGAAATTATTTTTTACACATTTATTGATATATATAAAATTTTTAAATGGAATATTCTCGTTATTTCCCTAGTGAAATACTTATGAACTTTTTATAAAAATGTGAAAGAAATGTTTTCTTAGAACTTATACGAATTGAATATAATTATCCACCATCCTAACCAAATAATTATTGGAAGAATAATTTAATTTATTTAATGTTTATTTTTTCAGAACCATTTTTTATAATAATTTTTAAATTTTTGGATTTTAACAAACTTATTTAAAAATTTAAATGTTTTTTTACTCATTAATGTTTTAATGATTTTTTCTGTATTTTAAATTCATCAATAAAAAAAAATTTATTAAGGTGTATTAATCGGGATATGATCAAAAGGTACCATCCATGTTATTTCTCTTAATGTTTTATGATTAAAATGATGTTATTTTTATAAAACATGTTTATTTTCCACGGGCTATGATACGATGAATTTATAAATTGTTAATGAAAATAATTTTTTTTAAACATATGTTGGATTTTTATTATATGATAAATGTGAATATAATATTATGTCACTCAAATAGATTGGGTAAATTATTTAATCTCGTGAGATAATTTTTGGATGCATGTCAATGTTCTTGATTCACTATAGGAAAAATGTCGATGTTCTTGATCTACTATGTAACGCAGATTATGATGCGTAATCCATTATCACAAGGGGGAAATGTAGGTATTCCTATTCCAATATTTTTTTATGGTCTCATTACTAATTCATGACATATCTAATGGTTTCAATACATATTATGGTGCAACACTTTTATGACAGGGATATAAGGTTCATGAATTATATATGATGATTTATCTCTCTTATGATTCATCCATTTTGAATTGATAAATCATTGGTTCATGAATCATTTTTATGACCTTGTAAATATTGGGTATGAGTATTTCAAGGTATTATCATGATATAATTCCATTATTCTTATATTATGGTTTCATATGATGGTCAGTTCACATCTCTCATGTTTAACCTTATCGAGAAGGTGAGCTCACAGCTGTTTATTTTTTCTTTCCACCAGGTTATGAGGAATTGGTTTATGTAGGGAATATCTATTAAGGGTAACAAATGAGGAGATTTTTCTTGGATATTATTGAATTTCATTCATGAAATAGGATGATTCTATATCTATTCTCTAAATATACTTAACATTTTCAGTACTCCGTAATGTAATTGTGATATATATTGAATATTCATCTAAAACAGATAATATTTATTTATGAAAATATTGGTTCTATATATGATGGATGATATATATTAAATTAGGATAATAAATTTATATAATATATACGATATTGTAGTTATTATTACATATTTAATTGAATTGTTTTAGTGGATGAAGAGGAAGAGAGAAAACAAAGTCTCGGTTGAGCATATTACCTTTTCCATTGGATGTATCCTCTTTGTATTCCACTTAAGAAATCATGGAACGGTCTTTTGTCGAGCCTAGTATTAGAAAGTAGTGGGGTAGAGTATTGGGATGTGTGTTGTTTATAAATTTGGAAAGCCCAATGCTTATAAGTTGTTAGGAGATGTGAGGGTGGTATTTATAAGGGGAGACGGGTGTTTTGAATTTTATATTAAATAGATTATTATTTTGGTTCATTACTATAAATAGTAGTGATTATTATGATTATATCCAATAAATTTTTCATATGAGTTTTAAGTAATTGGTTCTTATATCATTAATGATGTAAAAATTCAAGTATTTATCCTAAAATGTTAAATATAATATTTTATTGTGTTTTAATATTCATAAATAATCAACTATTTTATAGAAATACCAAAAAATCATTATTCCCTTTGTTTTTGTTTAGTATTATAAAATATAATCCATTTACTAAAATGATATTCTAAATATCATAATTTTAATTTTTAAATGAAATCTTCATTTATTTTAATAATACTAATTTTACAAATTATGATCAAATTTATAACCCTTTGATGAATTAGTTATGGTCTCATCAAATTATCACATCACTGAAATAATAAATATTATTAACTTAGAAATCAATTTTATGAAATTAATCTTAATTTTAAAAAATTATATTTCTTAGAAATATTCAATTATAAGATTTATTTTTTACAAAAATACAGACACTTATTAAAAAAATTTTGAAATAATTATTTACATGTATCACGAGATAAATATTCAATATTTTCATTTTATAAGATACCTAAATATTATTTTCTACTTCCATAATTGAGGATATTATTATAATGGTTAGGTTAGTATCTCTAACTATCATATTAAAATTCCAACGGTCAGGTTACTTTTTCAATGGTCGGATTACTATTCCAATAATCGAAATTTTAATGTTCATACTGGCTCTCTACATCCTATAAAATACATATTACATCATTCATTATTATTTAAAATCTTTTTTAACTAATGGGTATATATTTTAATTTTCAAATTACATATTTCATTACTAATATTATTCATTTTTCAATAGTGTTGTTCTTGAGTGCTCTTATTTTGGTGTATCAAGGAGATCCAAATGTTAAAACTTTGGTTTTCATATTTTCTATTTTTTATCCTATTGTAATAAATTAAATTTTACTGTATATTTTTATTCAATAAATTCAATGTTCAAATTAGTAGAATAAAACATTTTTTTTCTTCATGTGATTCATGTTATTTATACTACATTTATAAATATGGGAAAATTGTAATTAGTGAAATTACATCGATAAAATTATGGCTCACTACATTCATCCCCCCATATGAAATTTTTCCAGTGAAATATATTTTTATGTATTATGGTAAAAACAGGCGAGGGTACCTCTGATTCATGGATTTTTATTGTTCAAATATCACATCCTCATAATTAAAGATTTTCTATAATACATTGACTTGGTGATTTTTCACATTGTGTTTGTATTTATCTATATAGTGTATGTTCATTGTTGATTTCTCCTAATAAGATATATCATTTTCCTGATGGGCCACCAATTAATTTGGTATATCTAATATATTTGGTATATAATTACTCAAGAGGGATATGTAGAATTTGTCGTGTACTTTAGTCAGAATTGTTGGGAGTTCTAGTCAATATTCCATGGCTCTTATTCAATGATGAATCTCAAAGGTTCTGATGTAAATTGTACTTATCATTCCATTTTTCCCAAATCTCATGACTCTCTTCAATGTGGATATATCGATAAATACCATATCTATGATATCGTACTCTTTGTCTCAAATATGATTTCTATCATTGCTATTATATCAGCATTGAAATTCTCAAATGTGTTGTTGAATGGTCTTGACCTTTTCTACCATTTCATCATCCATTTCCAGTCCCAACTGCTTTTTCTCACCAACTTCTTCTCAACACGTTGGTGTTTTACATCTCCTCCCATAAAGTGATTCATATAGAGAAATTTGGATGCTTGAATGAAAGATATTATTGTAAAATAACGTGACTAAAGGAATATATTTATCACATCCTTCATTAAATTACAATTATCATGCTCTGAAGATGTCGTCATGTGTCTAGATAGTCTAATTATATTTGGCATATATTTGGGGGTAATGATACATACTGATGCTCACCTCCATATGTAGATCAAGATGAAAATGATTCCAAAACATATAGGTAAATATCATGTCATGATCATATATAATTGATAGTGGTGTACTATGTATCCTCACTACTTCCTCAATATATATCCTTACAAGATGGCCAAGTATGAAGTCCACTTGAATATCGATGAAATGAAAAGTCTTTGTTTGATAGTAAGAAACAAACAATATAGATTTATTTCCACAGGATATCGTTCAATGAAAAGTGACAATGCCCATGGTGATTATTCCCATATCCAAGCAAGAACGGGTAATGGTTGCATTATCCCATTGGATTTTCATATCAAATCCTTCATCTTCTAACGTATCAGAAATTTTGATGTATATTTTTTGATCTACCTCATATTGAACCTCCAATAGTGCTCTGAATGATCTCGATACATCTTTATGCACCCTTAGTGGATGGAGAATGTTGAGATATATGCATCATTCAAGAGATATTTATTTATCATCATATTTTATAGAATACAAAGTTAGAACCAAATATTACAACTACGTCATCATTTTTAAACACTATGGATTTCCCATTATTATAGCTTCCACCTTTATTTAAATTTCCACATCATTTAATTTACCATACTTTTCCTTCTCTAGAATATATGGATGAGAAATAATTTGATAAAGGAATTTTTATGTTCTGTCCTCTATGATTCTCATGTCTATAATTTTCATGTATAAGAAGATTGAATCCTTCTCAATTATCATCATTGACAAGGTCATATCATCCTTTCTACATAGAGAATCTATCACATTATTTTCCTTCACATGGTTTCATTAATTATTTCATCCATAGTCATTGATCACATTTAAGAATATTTGATGGCACATATTATTCTCTTTTAGTGTGAATATATACTTGAGGAACTTACTATCTAAATATATTTCAAATTTCTCCCCCTTGAGAAAATGCTACCATATCTTAAATGTAGATCGTGCTATATCCAACTATTGATCATGTATTGGATAACATTTCTCTTCTTATTTCAACATCTTTAAGGCATATATTTTCAATTTATCTTTTTTCATTTATATAAAACCTAATACCTTATTGTATGAAACGTTATACACCATGAAAAATTATCCACTTATGGGATATTTAAGTACTGGTTTAGAGAGAAGACTCATTTTTCATCTCTTTGAAGCTCTATTCACACTCATTGGTCAAGATAAACTTTACCCACTTCTACATTGACTTGGTTTACAGTTTCTTCAATAGTGAGAATTGTCTCAGAATATATCATTAATAGTCATCTTGTTTAAGGAAACTATAGATATTTATTAATGATTCTAGTCTATTCCACTCCTTAATTTTCAATGTGTTAGTAGGGTCCATATATATATATTTTATAGTGATAACATTCCCTAATAAAGATACTTCCTTCATCAAGAACTCACATTTACTGTACATTGCATACACCTACTCCATTCATATTTTGTTTATCATTTTATTCAACCGATCCTCATTGCTCTTTGTCGATATCAAATTATCATTTCTAAATTCTAAAAAAAATCAAGGTAATCTAGAAAGACCATATTAATTATATCGAAGAATATTTTTAGAGAATTAATGAGTCTGAATGGAATCACTATTAAATCATAGTATCTATAACTTGTTTGAAAGGAAGTCTTGAGAATATATTTTTTTTAATTACCTTCAATTAGTGATATCTGAGAGGAAGGTCAACCTTATAAAATTATTGTGCCCAAATAGTTCATCGACCAAGTCATATTTCTGTGGTAGGGGATACTTGTTCTTTATAATTATTTTTTTGAATTCCATATAATAAAGGTAGAGGTTCATTAAGAAATCCTTTATCCTGATAAAGAGGATCCTCACACCCCATAGTGAATCACACAGACATAGAAATCCATTTCAATATTATCTTGTAACTACTCCATTAGTTGATCCAACTCAATGGTTTTCATTCATTATATTGTCTCGGAAATGGGTTGATATATAGGTATAAGTTCAAATGATAACTCAACCTATCAATCAAGTGGAAGATTAGAAAAATTTCAAGGAATAGATTTGTATAGTCTCTCACAATTTTAATGTATTTAACCATGATTCTCTCTTTTGAATCAATAATTTGATAAAGAAACAATTTATTTTAAGATAATAATATCCATAATTGAGATGGTGGTTCCAAAAAAGATTCATCCTCATCCTTACACTTGAAAAAAATAAATGGATGACTTCAGATAATAAGATTGATCTTCCTCTCATGATTTATGATGTTGGATTTATATAAGGAGAACTAATCTATGTCCAAAATTCCAACAAACACCTCTAAGAGGATTTGGAAAATAATTCATGGGAGGTACATTCCAAAACCATTGACCAAGGAGATATATACTTGGGATTCAATAATTACTTCATATGATGTTCTCACTAATAGCTCAAGACCCATGTTTCGAGGTAGTGTTGGAATAGTTCTACTAAAAATTAAAAATATTAATGAAATCATAGTTTGGGAATCAGGATTAATTTTCTCTATTTATGAATAAATAACTGGCATACCTATCACCACATACATTTCAGTATCCACATAAGTGGTACTAAAATAATATAACATTCCATTCATCTAGTCCATGGGGGTCATTAATATTTATTATCTTTTACATCCCCTATATTAGGGCATTGGATTACATAACTCCAATGTTACTTGGAACTGAAACATTGTACTATAAGTTGGGTGTTTATCTGAACATTATTTTTTTCTACCAGATTAGTGTAATTAATGATATCACATTTTCATTTATTAGATCTATACACCTCTTATCTATATTTGAAGTATATATTGATTACCTAAAGGAATCTTATAGGATAATTATTCTCACATTTTATACATTTTGATTGTTGGGTATTATTTCTTCCTTGAGATTTACCCACATATACTCCCTAAGAAAACATCATTTTATAATTATTATATCTATGACTATGAGTTCCCTAATATTCTAAAGTATCCATGTTAGCCTTAATAGAACATATGAAAATATCATCATATTTGTAAAAGTACCAGATCCCCAATTATTTATATATAATCAATATTAATCCAATGAAGAAATTTTATACCTTACTTTTGTTTAGTGTGAAAAAGCCAGTGGCATGCTGTGAAAGCATCAAGACGTTCACCTCAATAGAATCTTCTACCTTTTACATAAATATATGGAACTCCCTATCAATTTTAAGATAGTGAATTTGGGGAAAATATTATTGGAAAATATTTTCAGGATTCCTTCCCATTCCTAGGAATTAGTTTTCACTATGGATATCATGTTCTTGATTAGTGTTAACCACTAATCATCTTCCCCTTCAAGATGGTAGACATCGAGAGTGACTTTCCTCTCTTCTGACTATTGGAGTTCAGAGAATATATTCTCAGTGGATTTAATCCATTTTTTCCTGACGAGAGGACTAGAATATCTGCTAATGGTTGGAGGCCTTTTACATATAATGGATTCTACCGAAACTTGGTCTTTCTTAGGATATGGAGGGAGTTATACATTATCCATTTTTTTAATCATAATTAGAGTTTGTTGATCCAAATATTCCATGATGTTATAATACCACACATCAATAATGTTAGTAATTTAATAATGAAAATCATCTCATTGATTAGGATGTCCAATGTGGGTGTGGTTTATCCTATTTACCACAACTAGTTATAAAAGAAAAAATTGAATTATCATACTTAATCGGATAAACATATTGAATGGAAAACTATGAACCTGCGATGATTATCTTATAAATGAAATGTATATCTTAAATAATCAGTTTAATATATTTAATATAGGTTATCATTAGTATTTTTTCTACTATATTTTCTAACATAAAAATTTATTCATGTCCAACATAATGGTTAGTAAAGAGTTGCAAAATTCTCCAAATCTTATCTCTATGGGGTGTGAAATCAAGAGTGTTGAATGGTCTCATTTTTAATGACTAGGTGACAATCAAGTAAATACATGAGGAATTATTTTTTAGGTTATTAACCCGATGTAAAACTACTCTTGATCCATATCCACTTGTATAATCAAGATGGGATGTATTTTCTTGGATACCACTCGCTCTATACCTCACTAGAATTTTATGTTATTCTATAACACTTAAAAATACCCATGGATGTATCCTAATGGTTATTGATAAATAAATCTATTAATAATACACAGAAAATTATACCCTTATGTGAAACAAATTATAGTGGCTCATTCTTAGCCTATTATTAAAATATTTTTAGCATTAATATCAAACAGTTAGATCCCAATGATCATGATCCCTAGTTTCTATGGGAAACAAGGATCATAATACATCAAAAAAATTAAATAAAACAGCATTATATTTTCTCCATAATGAGCTCTCAAATCCCATTGAGAACCTGAAAATTCATCAATAGCCTAGGGAATACACAAAAGTAAAGGGTGAGCTATAAATCTATCTATAGGAATAATCATTTAAAGTAAGAAATGAATATGAATCATAAATCCTAACTATATAACACAAAATAAAAGGATCATAAATAAAAATATGGATTTTCATGACCCCTCCCCTCAAAGTGTACCCCTCCTAGGCTGTTAATGGGAGAAGAGCGATATTGACACATGAGTATAGCCTCTATTAGGCCTCAGGTTGTCCAATAGCACCGAGGGTATAGTAAACACATAGATGGGAGGAATTACCCTCTAAGAGAACATATTTAAAAGAGATAGAGTGATAAGATAGACACCAACCATCTTCAAATAATATTTTAATATAAATGAAAACCTATGAAAAACATATGTTATTTCATGAAATAATTACTAAAACTGAAAGAAAAACCCATAGAACCAAAAATGAATGAAAAGATAGTAGTGACCATGAAGCCCAAACAGCTCCGGCAACCCACAAGCTAGTTGTAACCAGTCTGGTCTGCAACCTATTCTAACAAAACTGAAAAATAAATTATATAATTTATGGTGATGATAAGAGTATACTCATGAGGATCCTCCCCACATGCACTCATGCAAAATTAAAGGAAGCATGCTAAATCATAGTGAATAATGAGTAAAACTATATCATCACCGAAACTAGTATACTATGATTTCATCCTCACCATGGATACTCTCACCAAGTATCACATATAAGATTATATAATACAATTTGGAAAATAAAGGGTACACTACAACCACTTTCGCACTTGTTTTCCACTTTTCCCCAACACTTCATGCCCGAAGAATCTCTCTAAAAAAAGGATACCTAAAGAAACATGAGCAAAGCACCACAACCTGCACCTCGTGCAACACACTACCACCATATCCATATAACCAAAAGTAACATGACAGTTTTAGATAGACACCACAACATGTATAACATATTTCAAACATCGAGTAATATACCGCAATCTATTTAATACCATACACCGAGTGAGGATCCTGAAGCGATCACATCCTATACACATTACACCTATAGTAGTCCACATGATACTATTTCCCAAATATATGTATATGAAATAAACACAATATATTACAGCCCTCAATACACATATATGGTGAAAATGAACCACCATGCATACCAGAACAAGTAGCTACCAAGAGAATAGATTGGGGCCAAATGGGTAGTCCTCCATCCATTCTCCCACTAGGATGGTGGGGGAAAACACCCAGAAGGGTCATAATATAAATGGTGTTAGTTTCCCTAAACGAATAGGTGTATTAGCGTGTAGAAACACAAAAAATTACATGATATAATATAGCTAAAAACCACACTATGGTGACACCTTCTATCAGAATCAATTGCAAACTATGTCTCTTAGACTCGCGGCTGACACTACTAAGAATAGATATCCCATAATCACACAAACATTTAACGAACTATATATTAAGATACATTATCAATTTTTACCAATTCCATTATTTGGTAATTGTTTATTTAAACATTTATTAATAATTATCATTTTCCGAATTATGTTACATTATCATTTCAAAAGAGATCCATTCCCTCCAGGCATAACCAAACTCAGCCCATAGCTTCATAGAATCACAAACACGACATTTCATCCCAACAAGCTCCGACCCCATCTCTTAAACATTCATTCATTTATTAATAGGATTATCACTTTCCATATTTCCATGTATCCTAATAAAAAATCCTATTCCTAAATATATAAGGGCCTCAACACGGTTTGTATATAAACTACTCGTTCAGTCATTTCCACCTTTCACAGAAGCGTTGACCCATCCATCATTGAGAAGAAAAGCAGAGAAAGCATGTGACATGCCCCAGGCATATTATCCTATTTTGGAAGGAGGGTAATCAATACCATCTTCTTCAATAATTGGGTGGAGTAAATAAGGTGAACACAAAATAGATTCAATAGGCATCAAACCTTTATATCAATGGGTATTCCCAACATCAAGTCATTCCATCACCTATGGTGTCCTCCTCAACACCCAAATGCATAAATCATTGCATCTCACTACTCTAGGTACCAAATCCTACCACAAACACTAGGCCACCCTACCCTCATACCACAACTCTCATCCATGCTCAACCATCCTTGTCTCCTATCAGAAAACATGTAGTAGGATCCAAACACAACAACCATGCTTTTAACCCTAAATATGCAATTCATCTTTCACACACAACCAAATATCACGTCTCCAAAATATAAGGAACTTGGCCTTTAAGAGAATGTGGCTAACTCATATTATATTATGAATTATATTTTAATCACACAATAGGTTGTTTATTCCATCATGAATTAACTGATTCATTATTTATAGGATCAAACTATGGGAAACCAAAAAAACAAGCTATCACAGCTATTATAAATTTATTAAACAACTCATTTAACATGGATTTTATAATTTTATTAAAAATAATCAACATGGTTAATTTTCATAAACTAATTTAGGTACCAATGTATAACTACATCAATTTGAATATCATAAAATTAAAACAGCAACTAGATTCATTAACATGCCTCTTTAAATAGTTAGCGAATTAATTATAAATTAATCCCGGATTTACATTCCTTACAAATTTTAATCATGAACAACATGTTAAATAAGAAAATATTAGATATCATGGTATCTAGAAAATAAAGAGGCAATAACATCGCTATATAATTGCTGCCAATTCATTAATTTAGTTCAAATATTTATTATGTCAACTTAATTATGATCTAATGGACTAAATCATGTTAAATATACGATTTCATGTAAATAAAATATAGAATAAATGAATCCCCTTCCTCAAAAGGGCACCAAGATTCTTTCCATGAGACCTGACCAACACAATGGATCTTGATCACCTCTTCTGTAATGAATGCATCAACCTGAGGATTCCACAACACAACTACAACAACCAAAACTGAGAATGATCCATTATAAACATAGAGATCACAATACATATCATGGATAGGAGAAATAGGAGGAAACAGATAGATGAACTAAGATGAATAGAGGTAGAACATACCTTATATTAAAGAAAATTTACATTTCCTAGATTCCCCAAAATAGGTGGTGTTCAGGCAATAAGAAAAGCCCCATGGGGGAACATGATACCAGGATTATAGTTTAATCAAAAAAATACTATTGGAGGAAGAACTCTGGGTGCCCGTATAAAGGAAAAACAAAAAGGATTAATAGGGGTGGAAGGTATCTCATTCTTTTAAAAATATAAATATAGTAGTGGTTTTGTTATGGATTAGATTTTCCAATAAAGTTGGATCTGCTCAAGATTATGCATTTTGACCGAGTAATGCACCCAGACCCTTAAGAGAAAATTATATAGGATTTATTGGTTTTAAATCAGCCTTAAATCCTTATAAAATTATTTCAATGCATTTGACATCAAATATAATGTTAAAGGGTAAAAACTATAATAAGTTAGAAACACTGTTCACAACCCACCATTGGATGAATCACCTTTGGATTAGTCCATGATGAATGACTCACCAATGGTTGTGTTACCATTTGAAGAGTCACCATTGGAGGACTCACTATAGGATGATTCACCATTGGATGAGCCAACATTGGATGAAACAAAACTTGATGAGTCTCGGTTGGATAACACGGTGTTTGATGAATACCCATTGTATGAGGCACCATTGGATGACACACCATTGGACAAGTTGTCGATGAATGACTCGTTGTTAGAGGAATACCCATTATATGAGTCACCATTGGATGTGTCCCATTAGATAACACTCCATTGGAAGAGTCTACCTTGTGATTTACCATCATAAGTCACTGGTGGTAGTCCTAATTCAGGAGTCACCATTCCAGGACACCTTCCGAACTCATCGTTCTGACCTACCATTACAAGATACCATTAGAAACTGGAAAACATTGAAATTTTGATAACTCATTATATGAATCGCCATAATTCCCCAAAATAGGTCACACACCAGATTCTCACAATGTATTGGACCAGAGAGGTCTGGGATATTATATTAAATACCTTTCAATCAATTCTTGCCAATGTGAATCCAAAACCAACATTGAGGGGAAATAGAAAAAAGGGGTTCAAATAACAACCCAGCATGATGCATATCAAAACTCTTTCCAACACATGATCTCAATTGAATCATAAAAAGAACAATGTGACACCTCGAAATAACCAAAACAACTTCTAAACACTTTACCAAATGATATACCTCTCAAAAGAGAGAGATTCACAACAAGAAATAAGATAAAGTCATCTTATAAATGGAAGGGTCCTATAACCACCAAAAAAAGTTTCAAGAGAATAGATAAACACCTAACATTTTGGGGTAATTAATGCATATCATTGAGTCATGTTCCCAGGTACACTCTTCCAAGACACCATGCTAACAAAATACATGAACCAAGGGGACACAAATCCCAAGAAACAACTTTTCTTGGAGGTCCTATATCTCTACTAGATGCACCTCAAAGGCTTAATCATCATCATCATCATCGATCTCTCCACAATATATAACATGAGATTTATCATGAAGGTAGTGAATGAGCTATGACACATGAAAAATATCATGTATCTAGATCATATGTAGGGGAACTACTACCTGATACACCATAACTCTAATGGCAGCTAACACCGAACCTGTGAGAAAACTTACTCCCATAACCAAACCATCACTTCCCCCAATGGGGAGTCACCTTCAGTAGCATATGACCCCCACATAAAAACACCATTTTCCTCCTCCTTTGATTGACATAGGACTTCTCACGGTCCAAAAAATCCTACATCCTCTCATGAATCACCAGAACCATCTCTATTGTACTCTGTACTAGTTCAGCTTGATAATTGTCATCTCTTCAACCCCTATCTAGCATAATAGATAATGGAAATGTCAGCCATACAAGGATTAAAATGGTGACATACCGATGGTGTAGTGTAAATAATTTTTGTATGAGAAATCTACTAGGGGAAAGTGCCTCAACTACGAACCTAAAAAATCTAGAACATAAGATAGAAACATTTCTTCAACAGTCTAGAAGGTCTATTATATTTGAATATCCATTTATGGATGGGAAATAATGCTAAATCCTAACTAATAGGAAAAATAATTTTGGAGACCTCTCCCCACCCTTGTCATAAAATGAATATATCAATTGATAATGATCATCCTCAAGAATATGTGGGGCCTTGCCCCCTCCTCTAGATATTTCCTCAACAAAAACTCTTCTAAGGTCACCTCTTTGATTACTATGAAGTGGTATGACTTCATAAATTGATCCACTACCATCCATATAGTGTCATAGACTCTTTGAGTTCATGTTAAAACATAGAAAAAATCCATCAATATGTATTCCCACATACACTGATTAACATATAGTGGCACGAGAAAACCTCTGAGAAAACAGTTCTTCGCCCCCATCTTCTGGAAGACCAAACATCGAGACAACAACTCTACAACAAGATGATTCAACCAAGGCCATAAAAATAAAACGTCTCAAATATCAGTACATCTTTTTAAATAATTGATGTACCACAGTGGGTGAACATTGGAACTATATTTATACCATCACACGTGATGAAAAAGGAATGAAAATAATTCCCTGAAACAACACCTACTATTGAACATCCTCAGAATAACCATTTTGGGCCTCATAACAATCAACTCAGTATAGCTTAGCCTCCAAGTAAAAATCCCCCAACTTGGAATCATAATCCTACAAACCAATATATGACTATACAACAATATAAAAAAGAAAACCTCTTCCCCCAACATCTTCCATATCAATATTTAATGGTGAATGCTATTCTATCACTCTCTATGAATCACCTACTTCATCCACTGCATCTTTATATGAATTTATACTCAATGCATCGGCCAAAACATTTAACTTCGAGGAATATTCAAATTTTAGTTGTCATAAACCTATAAGTACTCCATCCACTGACTCTATCGCATGTTCAAGAAAAACATGGAGAAAAAATACCACATGTTCTTATGATTAGTGAAGACCACAGAATGCTCAATGATGAGATAATGTCTCAAAAACATTATAGAAAACACCACTACCTCGAAATTAATATTGTGGGTGGCATAGTTACATTCGTGGGGACACAACTCCCAAGACCCAAAACAAATGAATTATATCTGCTACATCAGAAAATAGACTAACCCTAGTTATGTAGAATCATATACAATGTCATACTAAAATCCTTCTGATGGAAAAAAATGATCAGAGAACTAAAACAATTCCCCTTTAGATACTCGAAATCTTCCTGACATAGATTAGTCCACATGAATTCATGATCCTTTATAGTCAACATTATCATAGGAGTTGTCACCTAAGTGAAATTGGCTACAAACATCCTATAATAGCCTGCAATTCTAGGGAAAATTTACACCGATTACACTATCATGGGGGATACCCAAGACACAACTACTTATATATTTGATGGATCCATAGCTTCTTCTAGCAGGGTTATATCATTACCTAAGAAACGAAATTATATAGTTAAAAATCTCACTATAACAACTTCCCAAACTATTTCTCATGGTGGAGAAATATCGACATAGCATGTAGATGACCTACATGCTCATACATGGATGTGGAGTACACAAGGATATTTCTGATGAAAATGACCATGAGCTTATCCAAGAACTCACAAAACACAACATTCATTAACACCATGAACATAGTTGGAGCATTCATCATACCGAACGACATAAAAAGGAAATAGTAATTCCCAAGATGATAATTGGAATAGTAATTAGTTTATCTTCATAATACAAATGCATCTGATGATATCCTTGCTCTAAAATAATCATCTAGAACCAATATGTAGCCTTCTGTTGATCGAACAAATCATCAATCCACAAAATTGAATTGAAGTTTCTCATCATCACTTTATTGAATAGACGATAATGGACACAAAACAGCAAACTTATGTGAGCCATCATCACCAACAAAACCGGTGCACCCCAAGGTGATAGACATGTCTGAAAAAACTGAACGTCAACTAACAATCAAGTTATATATGCAGATTTAGCAACTTAAAAGGTTCCATCCTATACATATACATTGATATTGAAAAAATTCTTGGTTGTAACTCGATCTATAACTTGATCACCCACTTAGGGAGTACCACTAAAACAACTTCTGGAAAAGCATAAGGGAAATATTACATGGACCAAGAAAATTCCTATCATTGAACCTCTGATGAACTCATCATCATCTCATCCATCAAGGATGATAAGGACAGAACATGTCTTTAACCCATTCGTGGGTCTCACTCGCCAACAAATATTGTTTGATCTTCGTCAGCATCAAAGAACACCACCTACCTCTAGAAAAAATATATGATTTCTTGTGTCTAATACAACCCACACATCTATTGGATTACATAATATGATTTTATTAGTAAACATAAGAAACCATCCCAAGAGAGGTGATGCCCCAATAGTAGCTCACAATCTCTACATGCTACAAACAAGTCATCTCAACTTAAAACTGGAAAAGAAATTTCCAAGGGCATTGAAAGCCTCTCAACCTCACATCCCAAAGAATGGACAAGGGTAGGTGATATGAAGGATTGATTCACTCTTGAAACAAAAAAGGCATGTATCTAAGTATAAAACAAGAAAAGGGTTCCTCTGACAACTTTGTGCTGACATGGTTCTAGGAACGCTAACACATGAAGCTAAACACGACCAACTCTAAAAACTCTATCACTATGCTGATGGTCGCCTCCATGGTCACATTCTTCACTCTGATTATGCAAACCATCATGAGTCTATCCACTTTCTTCCACATATTCTCTCTACTGATGCAATGGTGGTGCAACCAGCTGGTGTTTCCTTGGCTAGAACTACCTCAACGGGGGAACCAAGAGTGGTAAACTTGGCACACGCTGACTGCTTAGAATGTTCTGGCATTCATGCCACTTATGAAACCGACATTCAAAAGAAAAAAAATTTGTTGATCCCAAAGAATAGTCTAGAGAGACGCTGCCCCTGGAGAAATGAGTAATTGGGTGATGGGACCCATCACCGATTGAATGGAAACTCCTTTAACCTAAAAATTTGGAATGCCAAGACATACATATAATTCATAAGGAATCATAACCACTCCGATCTGGTAATTATCTAGTTCTAGATAACATCATCTTGATGACCTATTCCCTCTCCAACACCTTAGGATATGTTGTCGAGATAAATTGGGTGACCTGGAGGTGGATCTCTAGATGCAAAGCCTCCTCGAAATGCCTCTCCCAATCCACCTCATCTTGAAACATGTCTAATTAATACCATATATAATTATTGAAATGGATCATGAACTCCATATCTTTGGATCCTCCCTACCGAAGGGTAAGAAACTCCAATTGACTAGCCAACTTCATGGTTGAATAATGAAACTCCTATCTGAAATGGTATCAGAACATCACCCATGAGATTGTCGATTACCCATGATCCCCATGGAATAAGAACCCCAACTTCCCATTACCCCATGAAGTATCATCGCAACAAATGATACGCAATGCTTCTTATTAATACAGATCAAATTGAAATCTATCGCAACCTATTCCAACCAATCTTCTGTGACTACATCTGAAACAAATCCCTCAAACTTCTATAGATATTGTCAATAAAACACTTAGAGTTTCCTCATACAAGTGTCATAGTTGTCGAACACTAATCCGTAGCGATCTTATTGTGTAACCTAATTAACATATATTATGCATACATTAAGAGGTCGTCTACTAGGAGCCATATATAAAAAAAAATTGTTAGAGCTCCTAAACTTGGAATATGGAAGACATAAAACTTGATTAATTGTTTTCATTTTTATTAAATGATCAAAAAATCTACCTATTAAAAAACTTGTACAAAGAAGAATGATGCATGATCATTTTCTAGGACTCTACCCTACACCAGGAATCACTTAGTTTAGTAGCCACTACAAACAAGAAGTTATACACATCAGATCCAAGGGGTCCCTAAATTATTGTGTCTCATCCAATCTCCCATATTTATAGCTATTGCTAAACATGGATAACATTGTTTCCCTATAAACTCATTTAACCACACTTGTGCCTAACTTCAAACTCAATCATATCCTTTAACCTCCCTTTGATGTCTCTATGTCATGAACCCCTCCCTCAAAGTTTTCACATATTGGATTGACTATGGAAAAACAGAGATAGTGACACATGAGTCCCTCCTCTATTAGGCCCCGAGTTTGTGACTATCTATTAGGGTATAGTAAAAAAATATATGGGATGAATTACCCTCTAAGAGAACAAATGTGAAAGAAAGAGATAAGATAGACACCAACCAACTCCATCATAGATTTCAATAGAAAATAAAACCCATGAACAAATATGTAATGTCATTCAATAACTACTACAACATAGAGGAAAAAAATAATGTACCAAAAAGGAATGTAAAGATGAAAGTGAACATGAAGCCTAAATATCTCCTAAAACCCACTATGTTTTTGTAACTAACATGATCTCGATCCCGCTCCAACTAATAAAAAAATGTTATATAATGCAGGTGAGTATAATAGTATGATCAGTAGGATCCTCCCAAAATACTATTGTGCCAACGTAAGGAAGCAAGCTAAAGCATACTGAACAATGACTAAAACTATCTTATCACCTAAACATATATATTATGTTCCCAACATTCCCATGGATACTCTAACCATGTATAATATATTAGAGTATATAATATAATAATTAATATAAATGGTACCCCACTACCACTTTTGCATTGGTTTTCCTATTTTCCCCAACGTCACATGCCCTAAGCATGTATCTCCAAAACGGCTTTCCTGAATACAACTGGGTGAAGCACCAAAACCTACACCTCATGCAACAAACCACCACCACATCCACATAACCCAAATTAACTATGTATTTTCTAAGATCCACCACATCCCACGTAATGTGTATCAAACATCGGGTAATAAACATCAAACCATTATAGCCCATACACTGAGTAAGGATCCTCAACCCATAACATCCTATACACGTTACACCTATATTAGTCCATATGAAATTATATCAAGAATATATGTGTGTGAAATAACCACAAGCCATTATAACCATCTACAAACATATATGGGTAAAACTAACTATTGTGTATACCATCACAAGTATCTACTAAGGGAAGAGAGTGGGTGGAAATGGGTAGTCATCCATATATTCTCTCACCAGGATGATGGGGAAAACACCCCACCACCCCTGAGGGCTTAGAATCCTTAGGGTGTTAGATCCTATAATAGACAGGGTGGACCAGCATAAAGAAACCCAAAAGGTATGTGATATAATATTGGACACTACCACACTAGAGAAAACAACTAGTATCAGAATCATCTATTGCCAACGTCTCTAGGACTCCTTGCTGCCACTTCTAAGACATGATCTCCTATAAGCACACAACCATTTAAACAACTACATTATGTTAATTTATCCCTTTTTATCTGTTTCTATTTATGTTAATAAATTTTTTCAATATTATTAAATCATTATTATTTTATACAGTCCATTAAATTAGTATTTTAACAATGATCCATGACCTATAGGCATAACTAAAATTGATTCCATAGCTTTCCAAAATCATAAACTCAGCATTGCATCCAAACAAGATTCAACCACATGGGATGAACATTCATAATTTATTAACAACATTATCACTTTCCATATTTCTAGGTATTTAATGAAAAAATCATATTCTAAAAAACATAAGGGGATAACACACGGTGAGTAGATGAATTACCCATCAAGACTTTTCCACATATAGAAGGAGCACAAACCCATCCATCCTTAAGAAGCTAAACAAAGAAAGAATGTGGAATACCCTGCACATCGTTGCCTATTTTCGAAGGAGGGTAAGCACAAGCATCTTCCTCAATTATAGGGGAGAGTAAATTAGGTAAACTAACAATATATTGAACAGGAATATTACTTTCTTATCAATGGGTACGCCCATATTCAACATGTTCCATCACCTCTAGTGTCCTCTAAAACACACATATGCATAACAATGGCATCTTCCCATACCAGGCATCGGAATTTTTCATAAACACTGGGCCTCCCCAACACACATTCTACAACATCCATCTAGGCTTACCATCTTAGGCCCCTCTCACAACACACATAGTAGGAAACATTCATAGTGACTATGCTCTTGGCTATAAACAAGGTATTCATACTTCACACACAATTAGCTCTCACAGCTCTAAAAAATATGGCACATGGCCTTTATAAGTAGGTAGGTAACATAGAACCTATATGGAATTCAATTTTTATCACACATCCATTTCTATATTCCATATTGAATTAATTGATTCATTATTAATTATTTCCAACTACGGGCAATGTAAACCAAAATCATTCAAAGTTATCACAAATTTATTAAACAATTTATTTTTCATTACTTTTATAATTTTATCAATAATAATAAACATGATTCATGTTCATCAAAAAATTTAGTTAAACATTCATAACTATATCAATTTTATTCTCATCAAAAAATAACATCAACCATATTCATTAAAATGCATCTTTAAATCATCATCCAATTAATTAACAATTAATTTCTGCTTTAAGTTATTTACCAATTCCCATAAAGAACAACATTAAAAACAATAAAATAATAATTATCACACTATCTAGAAAATAAAGAGGCAATAAAATTGCTAAATAATTTCATCCAATTATTTAATCTGGTTCAAATATTTGTTATGTAACTTTCATTGTGATCCAAAGGGATAAATTGTGAAAACTATGTAATTTCATTTAATATAATAGAGTTAAAATAAATACCCTGACTCAAAAGGAATTTTACATTCTTCACACGTGAACTGGACAACCCAATATATCACCTTCACCTCTCCCGAAACCACTACATACACCCAAGGACGTCGTGACTCCACCGTACCAACCAAAAATTGAGAAAGTTCCATTAGATATAAGGAGATCACATGCCATAACATGTAAAGGAAAAATGGGAGGAAAAAATCCAGGAACCTAGAAGAATATTCTTAGAAAATACCTTATATCAAAGATTGATCTACACATCTTGGATGCACCAAAATAGGTGGTGCACTAGGGGTAGGAAAAACACAAGGGGAATAAAATCCAAGGATCACTATTGGATCACACGAACCTATCAGAGTAAGAACACTAGGAATCCTTTACTAATGAAAAATAAGGGAAGAATGTATCTCAGCCTTTTGAAAATTTAAATGGAGTAGCTATTTAGATATAGTTTAGAGTTTCCATTAAAGGTAGATCTAGTCATGATTAAGAATTTTGAATGAGTAAGGCACCCTAAACCATATGAAAAAGTTGGATAAGAATTATTGGACTGGAATCTGCACTGAATACCTAAAAAATATTTGAATCTATTTTATGTCCATGATAACCTTAAAGGGTGTGAAACTATAGGAAGTTGGAAACAATTATTACAACCCACCATTAGATAGATCTCCATTGGAAATGTCAGCATTGAATGAGTACCATTGGATGACTCACCATTGGAAGATTCACAGTTAAAAGACTCACTATTGTACGATTCAACATTGGATGAGTCACAATTGTATGATCCACCATTGGAGGATTCACTTTTAGATGACTAACCGTTGGATTAAAAATTGTTGGACGAGTCTCTATTAGATGGATCATTCTTGGATGAGTCTCCATTGGATGGATCATTGTTGGATGAGTCATCATTAGATGACTCAAAATTGGATGATTCACCTTTGGATGATTCCCCATTAGAAGAGTCACCACTGGATGACTCGTCGTTGGACGAGTCACTATTAGATGGCTCACCGTAGGATGACTCAGCATTGGACGAGTAACCATCAGGATCTACCGTCGCGAGTCACCGGTGATAGTCACTGTTCAAGAGTCCCCATTCTGGCCCACAATCTTGAACTATCATTGCGAGCTACCATTGGAAACTGGGAAACTATGAAATTTGGGAAACTCGTGAATTGAGTCAGCATAATTACCCATAACACCTCAAACACTGAATTCTCTCAAAAGAATTAACTAGAGAAGTCTGATCCATTACCTGTAGGAATAACATGAATAACATTGAATCTTAAGATAATTGAAACATAGAAATGTGGGTGCCACATAAAACATAACAGAACCATTAATCATGTCTATCATTGAAGGCAATACCACATGGTGGATAGAGTCGCATCATGGATTAGGGTTTCTCCCTAATATCATACATACAATTTAATAGGACAAAAAAATTATCCAATGAATTGGATAAATATCAAGGGACACCCATAATATCAAGTATATTTGTATGTGTTCTGACAAAGTAAAATCAATCATAGGTAATTCACATAATAATTACCCAAGGAAGTAAATTGTTTTTATAATCCTTCCTAGTTTAGGGGGATCTTAAATCATGTATTGAAAAATCAAAGGAAGGTAGAATAAGATAGGTATATATGTGAGGCACTTATATAAAGGATTTAGAATAATTATATAACATAAAAATATATAAAATGTAATTTAGATAAATAATGGTCAATACCAATAGATAAAGGTTCCTTCAAATAGATCAATTACCTATGTTCTTGAATCATTATTCAGATGCTCATATTTTCATGGATAATAAAATTAGATTCATTAATTACTTATTTTATAATCATTTATATTTATATATATATTAATTTTATTATTTATATTTATAATCTTTTCAGTGAGATATACTAGTTAATTTCACTTTCCGTGTGCTTTCGGTACATGGTTCCCTGGTCAGATAACATGACTGTACTTATAGAGGGTCTTTCAGATGGAAATACAACTCTATAAGTGAAATGAATTGGTGTTAATTCACATAAAATAATGTAAATGTTCTCAAATATCATTTTTTCAGAAATATGAACTATCCATTTATAATATATATTAATGTTAAATGGTTATTTTATGTTGGTAGTTTTTTCGACCATCACGAACTTGGTATGGTTTAAACAATATTATGGGCATATATTCATTTAAAATGTTTAAAAAATATAGTAAACAAATGTCAAAAATTTAAAATAATTTTAAGTGAATTGAAACCTTCCATAATGGAAATAATTGGAATCAAATACTCACCATCCATAAAGTCAATTGACCAACATATTATACATGATGATTTCATTATTTATAATAAGTGAATAAGAGAAGATGTTGGATGAAAGTTATTAAATTAAAATAATGAAATTATTGAATATATATCATAATGGAGTTATTATTCAATGTTTATTGAAATTTTTTAGGAGGTTTAAGAAGAAGAGAAAAATAAAAGACATGGCTGAGGGTATTAAAATTTCCTTCGAATTTCTCTTCATGGACTTCTACAGAAGGAACCTTACATTGGTATTTTGATGATACCAAAAATAGAAGGATTTTTTGGAGATAATTGGGAGGATATTTTAGAAGAAATGTGTAAATTTACAAGGCTTAGAAGTTATTAGGATAAGGGCTAGTGGGGTTGTTTTTATAAGGGGAGTAGAGAGGTGTTCTTGAATATTATATTAATTGGTTTATTATTATTTATCAAGACTATAAATAGAATTGATTACTATTGAAAAATATATTAAATGAAACATTGGATTTTTTGATAATGGGTTATTAAATAATCCAAGACAAAAAAATTAATGTATCTTTCATATAATATTAAATACTTTATTTTACCGTGTTTCAATATTCACAAAATTCAACTATTTTAGAAAAATAACAGAAATAAACTAACAATTTATCAATCTGTAGATAAAAAAATTAAATAAATATTATTATAATAATTTTAAAATTATGATAAATTTCATTTTAAAAAAAATTATTATTAATTTTAATGATAAAATTTTAATATTTTGATCAATTTTATAACCCTTTGAAAAATTACATATGGTCTCATATAATAATATTATCATTAAAATAAAAAATAATAAAAATTCTAATTCCATTTTTTGAAAGTAATATTTCGTTTAATTAATTAAATTTATTATAAAATTTCAATTAAAACATTTATGTTTTACAAAAATGAAAATACATAGAAAATTATTTTTAATAAATTTATTTACCCATATCATGATATAAATATGAATTATTTTAATTTTATAACATCCTAAATATTATTTCAAAATTCTATAGGT
Source organism: Viscum album (assembly GCA_963277665.1). Classification (NCBI taxonomy): domain Eukaryota; kingdom Viridiplantae; phylum Streptophyta; class Magnoliopsida; order Santalales; family Viscaceae; genus Viscum; species Viscum album. The sequence goes on along the minus strand of OY728132.1, from coordinate 813,181,262 downwards.
GATGATACTATGGTAGCAGTTATATTATTATTCCTAATGAACATATTAATATTCCAATATAATAGTTAGTATTCCAACGGGAATCTTACTATTCAAACTATAAGATTTTTATTTATCATATGGGTTATATACATAGTATAATTACCTTATATTTCATTGAATATTCATTAACCCATATTTTATCTCAATTTAATATTTTTTCATTTTTAAAATTCATATTTCATTCCTAATATAATAAATAATTTCTACAATGTTGTTCCTCAGTGTGATTATTTTGTTAGATTGATCATATCCATGTTTTCAAACATTTTTCATAATATTTTATTTCTTTATCATATTATAATACATTCCATTATTACAACGATTTTTTCTATATATTTAATGGTCAAATTATTATAATTTCTTTTGGATTCATTATTTGTAGAATGTTCTTTTTAAATCATTAATAAAAATGGAAAAATTATAAGATGGGGAATTAAATTGAAAAAATTTTGGGTCATTACATCATTCCTCAACCTCTTGATGTGATCCCCATGTTCTCTTTCAACATCACTTTTATACATTTTAACATTTATAGTGTTTGTGGCATGTACTCTTTGAATATAACCCTAGTTATTTTTTTATAGTCATCAAAAAATATAATAAAAATAAAAATTCATCTTGTATATTTGTGTCTCATGGTCCAATAAAAATAAGAATGAATCAACTCAAACAGTTTAATTGATTCAATCCATACACCCTTATACTATACATGTACTATCTTCCTCTTCTGAAAAGGTACCAAACTGAGATTTTTATATCTATTAATCCTTGGAAGATCTCTCATAGAATTTTTATATGAATAATTTCTCATATTTTTTATGAGAATTACTAGTCTTCTATGCATAAGATTATTTTCTTCATTGGAACTAAGATAGTAGGAATTAAATAGGTATCCGATATAAAATTAGTTCCCTTATGATTATTGTAATTTTTGATGCTTTTTCCATCATTAATTCCTTAAATATGTAATGTATTAATCTTTAAAATCACTTCATTAACTTCACCACAATTCTTACTCACACATAAAAAATTATTCTTAAGTTCATCAACAAGTAAAACATCCTATAAATAAAATCTATGTGACTCAATATTAGATGATTTAATTACTATAATATTAAAAAATTATCATTTACAAAGTTCATAGCTCCACTATCCTTATATTTAATGATTTTACAAACCTTAGTATCCCTAGTCATGTGTGATAAGAATCCACAATCAAGTAGTTTTATTTTTTCTCTTCTTTTTGGATTAAAATGAAACGTCATCAAGAATAGATTTATCAAATTTATCATTTATTAGAAAATTAATTACTTTAGTAATCCATTTTTTTCATGTAATATTGGTCATATAAAATTTAGTATAGTGACTTTACCAGTCACATGTTCTATAAATATCCTTATTACTTTCAAACCTTTTTTGGATAATCATCATATATGAGTTCTCATTCTCAATTTGTCTCCTCCCAGGTATGTTGTCTCTCTCATTTCAATTTCTCCTTGTAAATTTTGTCCAACATTGATTACAAAGAAGATACATGTTATTCTAGTAAATATAGGCTTTTTGTATATGTGATCCAAAACAAGAGCAATAACACATGAAACTAAATCTTCCATAAAATTATTGAGCTAGAATTTAAAAATCCTATAATTGTATTAGTGTAATATTACTCTTCTTCTACATATCTTTTGAAGAACCTTATTTATTATTTTCACTATCTACTACCTATTATATAGTATAATTCCTCTTGGTGTTTATTTCAACCCAATTTTTTATATATTTTCCGTTAAACCCTATATTATTAGTTGAAATTGGCTTGACACCTTCATATAAAATTAGAGCATCGTTTAGATGAGATAATTCCCAAGTTCTCTTAACATAATGAGATGGTAGAACCTTATATTCTATATCGTTGTAAAAAATAGTTTTCATTTTTCTATAAGCCTTTTATGTTTTAAGACACATTGATTCATAATAAATAATAACTTCTTCTCAACTAGTCACCTTCATCCCAAGTTATGGTTTTTATCCTACTCATTTACATTCACATTGAGATGTATGATATCCTCAATGTGCTAATTTTCTCTATTAAATTTCACATATTTATTTTTAATCACAATTGTTACATCCCTTTTAGGAGAAATTGACTATTTATTTAGTTTAGTAATTCTGTCAATGCATAATTAAACTATATTTTTAAATATTATCACTATATAAGTCAAATGCCCTTCTTCTCCTTGATTTCATAAGGTTCCTTCCTTTTTCCCAACATATACCCTGATATTTACATCACTTATTTCATAAAACTTTTTAGATCAAATTATTTAAAGAAGATTCATCTTCCCGTTTACTCACTATACAATTTTATTTCATCCATACATTCTGTTTTTTCCTTCAACTGACTTCCTATATTATTTGACAGATATTCATTTATAATTTTTCTAGGGAATATCTTTATCCTTGTCCCCATTAGACTCTAAACTCCTATTTATTATATGAAAAACTATAGAAAATTTTCATATACCCCCACACTTATATAATTTTTGTGGGATACTTCATTTATATTTAATATATTTTAAATGTTTTGATGTTAAATCCATATATTTCTTGTTACCATCATCACTTCCATCATCATTATATGAGAAACTAAAATAATAAACTAATAATATTTTATTTTCAATTTTCTCATCCTTTAATTTCATATCCACTATATATTTCTTCTTTAAAATTGGGTTTTTTCAAATTTAATAATTAAAATTTTTATTATGAAACTCATTAGTGGAAATGTATCCCCTATCTTCTATAAAAAAAAACCCATTGGGTCCAATATATCTTTGAAATTCCTAAAAAATATTTTAATAACAATGTATCCCTCCAGCATATCCCCAAACACACTAATTTTACTAAATATTTCATTCCCCTATGAAAAATAGTAATCAATAATTTTACCCTGAAATATTATGAAATATATAAACTAGATATTAAAATATGAAATTTTGTTTCTTTGTCCTTATTATTTACTTCATACGTTTCTTGAGTTTGTGCCAAATTGTTTTGGTTTTCCAAGAACCCATCACTTTACAATAAAAATATTCCAAAGGAAATGATAATATAAAATTCATTGACTTAAATTTTATCTCACAGTTTATATAAATGTAAAATTAAATATATGTATCTTCATTAATGGATAGATATCCCATCGTACAAACAACATATAACCTATAGTCCTTAATATAGCACATAATGTAGAATTTGATGCTTCCATTCTGGAAAAAAAATTCAATTAAAAAAGGATACACCTTTTCTACTTGCTGAAGTTTTATCTTCCTATACTAAATTAAAAAAAATCTTATCGGGGACTTTGGATTTGATACAACCTAATGTACATAGATTAGTAATTGTACCACTAAAGAGTGGTGAATCAATGGTACCTATTTTTATAATTATTTCCTTTTTATAATAAAACCCATGTGACCTATTATAGTATTAATCCACTCATAATATCATTTCAACACCACTACGAAAATATAGGAATAAATAAATTAACATATGATAATTTTTAAAATATTCTACCAGAATTTTTTATAAAACTTTGTGTCCGGGTAAACCTCTTCTTGGGACATGAATTTTATTATAACTATAGATTTTTAATGATTAAAAAATCCAAAAAAAAATTCAATGAATGTTTAAAAATGTATCTTAGACTTATCTATAAGGGTGAGTATCATCCACTTCCCAAAAATATTTCATTATGTAAATAAAAATGGAAAAACTAGTTAATATGAATAATCATTAATAGTTGTAGATGAATTAGATCTTTAAGTCACCATAGGATGTAACTATATCAAGAAAATATATTCTTCATTAATGATTTTGAATAAAACAATAGTATTAGTGTAGCAGCATCATATCAAGCTTCCACCCACCTATTCAAAATGAATATAACATACATGACAACATGAATATAAATATGATATTTTTCATTGAAAGAATATAATGTCTAGATAATTGGTAGTTGCATCCTCTTTCATCAACCACATTAGAATACCGAGATAGATTGCCGATCATTTTAATTAATTATTCTCAGTCCTCAATACTTATTATCATCGGTGGAGTAGTATATCCATTTATCCACACAAATATTCAACACCTCATTTCTCTTCATTATTAAATTTTATACTTCCTCAATATTTTTGAGAAATATTTACAAAAATTATTTAATGGAAATTCCATTGATCTTATCCATAACAATATTTTTATAAAAATAGATGTTTAGAAGATAAAATATAAATTGATAATATTCTAATTTTATCAACTATGAATGAATTTGAATTAAAATGAAGAAAACACCTAAGAAAATATCATAATATTTACCTTTATAAATTTATATTCATATATACTTCATAATAATATTGATTCTTGACTTGGTCAGGGATATATATATTTATGACATATTCACATAGAAAAGCATAGGATGATTTATTTATATCATTTTAACTCTATGGAATCGTCTAAAACTTCTCAAAATTACTAACACATATGAATAATGATTTTACTCATTCAAACTCATGGGTGACACATCTGAAGTCACAATTCAGTAATCCAATGTTTATCTAACTAATTTATTGATTATTATACTCTTTTTATGTCATATTTATTAATATTAATTATAATTAGACTCATCTGATGTCCCCCCTAACTCATTTTATGTCATTCATTATATATCCAATGTTAAAATTGACTCTTCCAAACTATGAAAAAACTCATATGATGTTATAAAGGACTGATTTGATGTCCATTTTTACTCATTCAATGTCTTATCTGATATATTTCCAGCATTAATATATAGATTCAAGACATTACTCCACAAATCACATTATTTATTCCAAACTTCGTCATATATCTCTAAATACTTAAAAAAATTAAAATTAATCAAACACTTCATTCACATGGTTGGAATCAAATAAAACCTTCAACAATTGAAAGGAAGATTCAATATATTACATGGATTATATAAGATAGGTAATGATAGTGTGAGGTCATAATTTAATAAAAAATCACTATATTATTTATAGTATGGTATATCATTACTAGAAGATATGTTATAAATTTAGGGAATTCCTAATCCATTATAAATTGTGGATATATTTTCTTTAACAAAATATTTGTGGTACTCGGTATGTTAGAGTATTAAAAGATAAATATTATATTTTTCCTCCTAAAAGATTATATTTATTAGTGGTGGTTTCTTATTATGAATTCTAAGGAGAAAATTAAAATAGATACTATAAACAGTAATGTACTTAAATATAATTTAATTTAAAAACATTCTAATGAGTACTGTCATAGGATGTGGTGGTGAATAAATGAGTTTATGAAAAATATGTGAGGATTTTTTTTTGTATTCTTATATTTTTTTTATTATTTATATATTGATTTATTGAGAGTTAATGATGTAAGGTGAGTATAAAATTTAAATATCAAGGGGAATTCAATCTGATATGAAAACCACACCATCATTGACATTTAACACATCATGGTCATATTTGAAAGTATATGATCATAGTAATCTTATTTTTAATTTTAGGGGATGGAGGATGTTGAAGAAATTATCCAGGAAAACATCAGTAATACATCAAGAATTATATAGACATTTCATGGTTTAGTAAGAACCATTGTGGTCATTAAGCATGATTTGATGATTATTTTGTTATACCTACACAAATTTAGGATGAAATAAAAAATGATGTACCAAATTTAAAATATAGCTTGAATAATATTAATGAGATATTTTGGATTCAAATCGTTAGCATAAGGAAAATTAAATGCCCTAATTTTTCATGGTTTTTGGGAAATTATAGTATGATGTTGTTGTTTATATGCACACATAATTTTAGAGATAATATGGGTTTGAATTTAATTTGGTACATGTGTATAAATATTATAGATGGGATAAAAACATATTTTAAATTTTAGATGGTTATTTACCATTGGAAAATGAATCATTATTATAGTAGACACACTATTGTTTTTTGGATATCAGATTAAAACAATGAGAAACCACTCAAACCTCCATTTTTTCTCTTATAAATTCTCTATGATCTTGAGACTCGCTAAAATGGAACCTGATTGGAATATTGAGGATTTATAGAATCCATTTATGGATTTATTTCTGGGATTGGTAATAATGAAAATCTGATTAATGGTATGTTTAATATTGGTTATAATTATTATAATGTCTAAGTGAAACCTTCTCTATAATTTTTCACCATTTAGATTAATATGTGTATATGGTGGATTATGGGTAAGTATATAATTATTAGAGAAGTAACTAATATTAGTATAATTTCAATGAATTTTCATATAATTATTATACATTATTGTGATCGATAATCCAAAAACCAATATATTAATAATGTGTTCATGTGTAGTTTTCCATCTTTATTGATTGTTGGTGGACAAATTAATAGATATGTCAAGTGGTGATGAAGAGGTTAATGGTTACATGGTGTGTGTGGTTAAATAATTTATTTCATAATATTTAGTTTAAAAATAATGTTATCTATTTACAAGAAATTAGAAAAGTGTAAATGGATGGAAGGGATTGGGATGGTTGTCTTATTCTACATACATATGTGTTATTTCATATGATTTTGGCAGGGATGTAATTTTATAAAATATTTAGATGTTATATTCCAACAGATGTGATATTATGTAGTATTTCATAATAATGATCACATGGAATGTTTTGGTGAGGTTTACATGATGTTGAATTAAAGGGGGTGGTGATCGGATGTCCAATATTGAAAATTATTGGATGATGTATTATTCATGGTTAAGAGGCTATGATATAAGGTTATTCTATGGTTATAATATCTCAATGAGGAGATAACTATTTCAATATAATATATTGTCATAGAAACCTTGTTTCTATCACCTTTTGATAAATCCCATGATATGGGAACCTTATGGTTAAATTATCAAATATTCAAAGTTTGGAATAAATATTATGAAATGAATGGATTAAAAATAAAGAATATTGTGAATAAGAATGGGAAAAAGAGAAATGGTCATGGTATAGATGTACCCTGGGTTTTATTTGGTATTATTATAACATTTATATATATTTATTTTAGATATCATTGAATTTATATTAACCACTATCTATATACCTAACAACTGAGTTAGACTTCATGAGAGTTAATGTTCATGTCTCATTCAATTAAAGGTGAACACCAACACCCTTGTTATTTTAGCTGTAAATCTAATAACGTATCCAATTAATCATATATAATATCTTATACTATATGTGGCTATATAATTCCTTCAATATATTAAATTGTATTGATTCATTTCATATGGATATTTTATTCCCTTATATATAGATTTTGTGGAAAGTGGTTGTAGGGCTCTTCTTTAGTTGTTATTATAATTTAGATTAAGAGTTTAGATATAAATGTTATTATTATTTTCATAGATTTTAATTTTGGTGAGATGGGATATGTTGGACTTAAATTAGGATGGGTTGGATTATCTTGTTATTCTATTTTATTCTTAGAGGATTTATTATTTTATATTTACATTAACCTGAGGGAATCTTGGGAGAAACCTATTGAGAATAGTGGAATACTCTCCCACAATTTTTTATTTTCTATATTTTAAGTATTGATTTTGAATTTGTTCCTTGACATTCTAAATTCGAACAAATTTTCATTTTCTAGAGTTAGAGGAGTTGTATTTCATTAATGTTTTATATTTTTTTGTTGGGGGTTGATATTCCTTTTTTTCTATAAAAATTTGTTTTATTAATTTTTATGTTACATTTTAGGCATTGTTGGTCTCATATCATTATATTTTAATTTTAGGGTATGTTATTGGTTTTCAATGTGTATTTATTTATAAGTCAAAATTAAAATGATTCAGTAAAGGTGAATTTTATATTATTGGTTATAGAATCCACCCTTTATCCTATTAATGGTGAGGGGTTGGAGGGACACTCTAGATATCATCGTTGACCTAAGAATAATACATTATAGTTTCAGGATGTTAAAAGGGAATAAAAGTGATCTTTGGGATGGATTTTGGATAAGGAAATAGTTAGTTTAGAAATTCTTTGTTCAGGAACTATTAAATCTGAATATATGAATGAATTTAGAATAAATGATATACATAAATGGTCTTTTGTTTGATGCATTCCTCTAGTAGGACCTTGATTTCTGCTGGATAAACTAGAGTGATAGTTTTTTTTGCGGGAGTTTAATTATCAATAAGGGGTTGAATTTAACATCCAAAGTAAAATTTATATTAAAATCAATATTAAATACACTCAATTAAAACTTCATAGTAAATAGATAATATAATTGTAGAAAATGTAATTATTTGAAATAGTTTCTTTGTTTTCTGATCACAACCTAGTGAACACTATTTTAAAATATATTTAATCAATAAAAATATTTTACCCACACCAAATAGATTATATCACATACATATTTTTTCTATAGAAGATATTATTTCCCAATCACAGTTTATAATGTAATGATAGAAAATATACAGAAGGATGTAACTAGTTAAAACAGTAAGAAAAATATAGTAAGGAAATAGAAAATTACCCATAATGTAATTTAAAAACAAGAGGTTTGGATCTATAATAGATTTTAATTAACTCCAAATCCAAGTCACATTCTTTCATTCACTTTTATAAAATCAAAATAAAAATGATCCAAAACCAACATCATGTTGTATATGTTAAAATTCTCAACGGGAAGTGAAAGCTACAACCAGCCTCATCAATAATTATTTTTGGGATAAAATATGCCAAAAGAATAAGGATATATTATATATTACTCTTAAACACACTTAATGAAAATGTGATATCATATATAATAAATAGTATATGCACATCTTTAAAGAAAATAAAAAAAGATAGAGAAAAAATATTGAAGAGAGTGTTTTGGTGCATCTCAATGTCAGATTATCATTAGTTAATTATTTTTATCTAAGTCAATCCTTGATGAATATTTCAAATGATATTAAATAAATAATTAAAGGAATTTAGGTTCATGTAACTATAGATTTAATATGATTCTAATATCAATGTACTATCAATATGTCCCAAATGCTTCTTTTTCAATGAATATATCTACTTATTAAGAGAAAATCCTTCTCAAATTATATGTCAAAAAATTTCATAAAATAATCCTTGTGCTATTTTCTATGGTATGGTATTCATAAATTCTATAAATTCTTAGTAAATTATCTTTGAATATAGTTTATGGAATTTAATATGTTATCACTTCTTGAATTAGACATGGTCAGTTCTTTTTCACACTATCATGGCCACTTTATCTTCAGGTGAATTTTACTTACAGTTACTTCATATCATTGTATCATAATCTCATAATCATTTATGTTCTTCATGTTGTCACTTATTTTCATCATGGTATCACATTAGTTCTACAGGTGATCACTTATGTTCTTCATATGGTCAATAATGTACTACATGAAAACATTTGATGTTTTCAAGTTCTCAATTTAGTACTCATTATTAGTTCAAGAGATAAATATATTTTTCTTATCTAGAACACATTTACTTATTTGTTCATAAATTAACCAAAACATCTTCTTATTGTTACATAAACATGGACTCGTATCATTCATGGTTAGTTTAATTTCATCATGTGGTAGGTTGATGTAGTGACTTCCTGACTTATAAATTTTTCATTTTTATACCAAAAAAACAGTTCACTATAATTAAATGAATAATTGAATAAAAATACAAGAGACATGATTTGTGGTAATTAAAATATGGTTTTAATATACCAATCAAACAATTTCCCAATTTTTTATTATCACAAATTAAGTAAAATTAATGCTACATGAAATTAGAAAAATTTTGAACAAAAAATATTGACAAAATAATATTTTGAACTACTAATTATACTCACTCTTTTTAGATTATCATTAAGTATGTAGAATTTCTTTGTAAATTATAATGTAGAAATTAGAAAGAAATTATATGATATAATGAATAAAATATATAATAAATAATGGTTTAAGGAAATATATAAAAGAAAAAAGATATTTTATTCATAGTTTAAAGAGGAATAAAAAATATTATTTGACACTCTAATTGGAATCAAAATCTAAGATTACACCTCCAATCTCTAATTATAGAATATAATCTTTCACTTTATATTTAGATGAGGTTACAAGAGGTTTAGTTAATTGTGATAAGGTAGTAACAATTTTTTGAATAAACTTACACCTAGAGATCGGATGAATATATTGAATAACCAATCTAGGAGTCAAACCAAAAGAATTGGTAGAAGAAGCGGAAGAGTAAGGGGGTTAGGTTATAGGATGAGCTAGAGGTTACAAAAATCTAGCATTAGTAGTATAAAAATTAGGCTCTAAAATCATATTAAAATCCTTCATATCTTAGGATATATGTTCCATATCCTCAAAATAATCTTCCTTAATCTCAAAAAAGGCTTCCTTAATATGTGTGATTGTCACACCTGGTTTATCATGTCTTTGTTTCGATTTGGCTCATTGGAAATACTGATCCATTTCATAGATCTTGGGTGAGATTAATGTTGAGTTTTTATGTTTCATCTATATATAGTCATTAATATTTGGGTGCCTCAATTATTTTTTAGGGAGATTTTGTAGAAAAGGTGGTTACTTCATGATTTGGACCAAACCGTGATCCAATTTCTAGACATAAAAACATATTTCGTTTCTTTTATAACTCCTAAATTTTTTATTTTTTGACATATTATAGTTTTTATTTTTCCTCCCTTGACATATTCAAGACTAAATATCATTTGGGACCCATTATGAGTTAATAAGAATGGTGAATTTAGGATTTTTATTTAGATATTAGGCCCGCCCGTTGGCCGAATTCCAGTTTTTTTTAAAATAAAATGTTTCATTTAAATATTTTTTATTTGTAACACATAGCTTTGATTCAACCTCACACTCAAGCCCAATATACCTAGGAACAACCCCATTGTCTAATTTTCACTCTTTGGATATCATCTTAGTGGAGTATTAGGACGAAAATTCTCAAGATTCGTGAAATCATCCAGAATTTGTAAGGTAAATTGTCGCATTCATAAATCCTTAATATTTCACTCTTTCAACCCCAATTAAAATTTCCATGGTTCTTCCTGGCCTAAAAGGAATCTCCAAGAAGTTAAATTCCATTAAAATTCGTTTAAAGGTGCATATCTAAGGAAAAATAAAGATTCCTTTAGTTTTGAAGGTGAGATTCCCTCCCATTTCTTCTCCCTCTTCCTTCTCCTTACATTTTCATTTAGTTTCCTCTTCTCCCCTAGTCATGATAGACCTAGGGAAATGTTTGGAATGATTTTTTATGGGGGTTTTATTTGTTTAGGGTGGCTTTTCATTGATCTAGAGTATTGGGAACTGTAATGGGTGATTTCTGGTGTGCGTTTCATTTTCGCCACTGATTTGATGTAGGATATCCCTTGAACAATATTTTATCATTTATGTTTCATCATTCTAAGGATGTTATAACATTATATATATGATATTTTCTTATTTGAAACATTTATTTTAGTTTTTTTGTGTGAAAATAATGTTTTATGCGTTATTTTGTTAAAAATATAGTTGTTTTGGTATAAATGTGCACTCCTCTTGTTTGCTAAATTATTCCATGAGCTTTTACCCCTGGTTTACTTTATTTTGAATATTTTTTTCTATATTGAATAAATTTATGAAATTAAAATGGTATGTTACCCCTTTTCATGTTCTTAAAATAAGTTATTTTGCTAAAGAGTACATTCCATTTGTTCGGTAAATATCCCAGTTGGATTTTATTTGTCTAGTGGAATTTAAAATGATTTTTTGGATTTATAATACATTGGAAGCCTGGAAATTGACATTTTGGGATCCTTTTATGTATTTACAATTTGTATTTGGTTTTACTAATAAATTGGTTTTGGTTTATAACATGTTTTGGCCCTAGTTGTCGGCAAATGGCCCATTTGGAATCCTTAGGAAAATGGTCAGGTTTTGATATATGTAACCTTCATGTTTTAAGGGATTTATGAAAGTGGTTTACTACTATAAATGGTTTTTATACACCACTTAATTTAAGTGAAATGTCTACCTTTGGAAAATGTTTGTTTTGAAAAACACTTAAGGGCCCGTTTGGCAACATTGGGAAAAATGGTGAAACTGTTTATTATGAAAACCTATTATAAATGTTTCTCATGCCATGTTTGAATGTAGATAAACTAATCTACATACATACTGAGTAATCAGTGTGATATATTATGAGAGTGCCTTAATTTTTAGTCTTTATGTTCTTCTTGATTAATGGCATGAGATTAGTCCTTGGACTAACTTAGAATGATGTCTATTGTGAATTATCCTTATATATATATGTTTTGATTAGATGCTCAGAGGACATCGATTGACACACCCCGTTCTATATACCTGATACATGGGAACCTGGAATATTGAGAGAAAATTCTAAACAATATGTCTACATTAGTAGTGGATGGACTGACCAGTGTCCCAAGGTAGGTGGATATATTTTGGGTTTTTTACTATGGGATTGAGCCCCTCAGTCTGTCCTAGGTTAGGGTAGCTAGGCATTTGGGTACTTTGATTTTCATAATGTGTGGAATACCAACAGGGATGGATTCCCATGTATTAGTATGTTCTGGTTTGTTCATGATTTTCTAGGTTCACCCATGTCTATTTGATTTCAGTTCCATATAGTGATGAATATGATTCTTGTATATATATTTACACCTCCCTTATTGTGTGATTACTATTAGGCCTTCTTGTGTATTGTTTTTCTTGGAAAGTGGGGATATGGTTTTGATTAGGTTTTTGAAAATTGTTTTCTAATTAATGTGTTTTATCTTCTTGTGCAAATCCAAAAATGTAAACTTCACTTTCCCCTTGAAAATTCTATTGGAAAACTAGTTGAATGAATCTAGTTTTGGAAAGGAATAAGGGAAATGGATTATACATTGATTTTCAGTAACCTTGTAGAAAACCATAATTTTATATAATTTAGTTCAAACATGAAATTTATGTTTCTCTTATTTTAAAGGATGTTCATTGGGAATAGATTATCGAGCTAGCCTACTGAGTTTTAATACTCAAGCCTATAGTTCTTTTCTATTTGTAGCCCTTGTCCAGGTTTCAGCTTATGTTTGATCGCATTGAGCATCATGTGATTGTTTTTTTGGAGAGTGACCAACAGGGTCACATTGAGTTATTTGGTGATCATCTTTGGTCGATTTATTTTTATCATTCATTTGTTATCCTAGTTTTGTTTTATACATGGTGGATAATTCAGTTTTTTTGTAAATTTGTTTGGGTTTTAAATTTCTCTTTGATATTAGTTTTATTTTTTATTTTTGGTAGAAATTTTTTCCTTTACTACTCTATTGATGATTGCGGTGCTTATTTCCATCTTGGGAGGATCAGGAACACCTCTCGGTACGTGTCGCAGGCTCGACTAGGTGACCGGTGTAGGGTCGACTCATGATAAAATTGTATTAGAGGATGTTATCTCTTAGAAGACCTCTATTTATAGAGTTCCCATTGTTATTTGGGGATTTCATGGTCTATGGAGTAGTATTATTGGGACTTGAGGGGTTGGTTTGATAAGAGTGTCACGAATACTTTCTCATTCCAATCCTCAGGTGTCCATGGGAAGTATGGTTTTATTAGTGTCTTTAGGTCTATTGATTGTTTGGTGTTGGGATACGACAAATAGAGTTTGAGTAATATTCTCCATGAGATCGTAGGGCCTGCAAGCCATGTTAAGCCCAAGGCATGGTCCTAATAAGACTCTTTGTGTTGGTGGTGTGTTTGACATATAGCTTCCAACCATATGATCAAGTCACCCACCGACACAAGTTCCCTTTTGGGGGTAACATGGGCATTTCATGAATTATGATTTATTTTGAAAATCCTTGTGTGAGAATTTTGAAAATGGGTTTTAATGGAATGTTTGGTTGTTGAAAAGTTAAAAATGGGATTTCGAAATTTAATATGAAAAATGTTTTTGGAATTTTGGTGTTTTTTTAACAAATCTTGGGGAAAATGTGGAAATGATTTAGTGGGATTGAATGTTCCTTAATCTAAACATAAGTTTTGTTGAAATGATATTCTTGGAAAGCATGGAATATCATAAAGTAATTCTGAAACATTGTTTTAAATGGGGTGTTTTTGGATGATGAATTTTTTTTTAAATTAGACGAATTAGTTTTGGAAATATAATTTTAGACAGTTGGTGTTTTTATGGAACGGGGTTTTGGCCTGTGTGGTTGTCGTATTATAAAAAGAGACCATACTAAATATTTTAAAATGGTAAGGGACTATTTGGAATAGAATGGTTGGTTTTGGAAGATCTATTAAATGAAATGTATTGTATTTTTAATTTAATGTTCCTTGATAAAGCAGGGTTTGTCTTGTGAAATCTGAAAATGGTATTTGATTTGGTGGTTAATGTGCCTTTGGAAGGTACATAGTTATTTTTGTAATGATGATATAATGTTTTTTTCCTTTGTAGTTTCCGTTCATTCTAACATGAAAGGTTTTTTGGATATATGTATGAATGGATAGTTTGGCATGTTATTTGAGTGCTCAGGGTGGCATGTAAATGTTCATGTGTGTGAGACTTGATGAAACACAATTGTTGAATGTAAAAATGCACCAAGTTAGTTTATTTTTTCATAAGATTTTTGAGATGAAAATCTTTTGTGTGTTTTATGAACCAATGGTTATTTAGATGGTTTATCCCATGTCTTAGTGGGGTTGTAAATCCAGTATTCTTCCTTAGGATTTGTAGGTCATAGTTTTTTTGCGTCTTGAGATGGGATCTTTTTGGTGGTTCAGTTTTGGGGTAATATTCAGTGGGTTTGTAAATATGTGTTGGATGTTGTGATGTGTCCACGAATGGTTCTCCATTGTAAAGCTATATAGTTTATCAACCTAATTGTTTATTTCAAATTTTAAATCCACCTCTTAGAATGATATCGTCCCATTTGTTGAACTAGAGAGCTGTTTGGGGTAGATTTAAATTGTTGTCACTTTAGGGTGATTATCTCAGTTGTTGTAGTTGAGCTCGGTGATTTTAGTGGGTGTTTTTATGTGCCTTTTTCATTCTTCTCCTCATTCAGAGAGGGAGAAAATAGTGTTGTGTATCTCCAAGTTCTTGTTTGGGAAAAAATGTGTTGTTGACGAAGAGAGTTTCATGGTGTCTCTTGATCTGTTGTTTCTTCCATGGAGTGTTTTGTGGTACTGTTTGGAACTAAGGGAAGATGTACACATTAGGGATTAACAAATCCTGACTGCGAGCTAGGATATGATTTATCCATCAAAGATCCAGCCATAGGTTCTGAAGTGAATAGAGTGTGTAGTCTTGAGTCCTCAGATTATAGGTAGTATTGATAAGCTCATAACTGTACCATTTTAGTATGGTAGATATTTTGTTTCTCTGGTGGGTTCAATGGCCAATTATTGGGTCCCCTTACCTCCCCACCCTAATTATAGGGGGTTTGGATCCGTGCAGAGAGTGATGTCCAAGTTCTTTCCACCTCCATTAGATTGTGGGTTGCTTAAATGTTCATTTTTTTTTCCTATAAAAAGGGGTTGGTAGGTTGTTGTAGGGGTATTTTGGTGGGCTTATGTGATTGAGGGAAATTCCATCTCATGTTGAATTCTTGTTTTATCGTTTCTGGTTGGTTTCAAATTCCCACCATGGGTCTCGTGGATTTTAATCCTAATAACTTGTCTAGTGCTAGATGTTTCATAATGTTGGAGAGTCCATTCCATAATACCCAAGAATATTTGGTTTTCATGAGTTCTATATGGCTTGGGTGATCGTTGTGTTCATTTGGTGAAGGCCCAACAATATGGTTCTTAATTTAGTTGTTGATGTTGTGACTCGATCAATCAGTTGATTCTCGGGAAGTGGTTGTGAGTTAGTGTTTTGTTTGAGGCAAGAGGTCAGTTTTTCTTTAATTGTTAATGTCATTTAATAGTCATGAGAGGCTGTATAATATTGATAAGGAATCCAAAGGTGTTGATCTTTCAGCTAGAATTTGTTATGTATTTTCGGGGGCAGAAAGCTTTAAAGGTAGGGATAATTGTCACACCCACATTTTCATGTTTTTTTTGGATATGGTTCATTAGAAATCTTGATCCTTTTCCTAGATCATGGGTGAGATTAATTTTGAGTTTTGAAGTGTCATCTATATCTAATCATCCATCATTGGGTTCCTCAATTAATTGTTTGGGTGTTTTTGAAGAAAGGATGGTTACTTCATGATTTGGGCCAAACCGTGAGCCCATTTCTAGATTTAAAAACATATGTGGTTTCTTTTATTACTCATTCATTTTTTTTTATTTTTGACTCATTCCACATCCTATTTTTCCTCCCCTTTCATATTCAAGCCTACTTATCCTTTTTGACCGATTAATAATTAATAAGCATGGTGAATTTGGGTTATCTATTCAGGTATTTGGCCAGTCCATTGGCCCAATTCTAGTTAAAAAACAATATATTTTTTCCATACATTTTATTTTTTTTACTTTTTTATTTTATTCCACAACAAAATCAGGCACTAGATACCAACGGTCACTCCCATTGTTGATTTTCACTTGTAGAGATCATCTTAGCTGAGTATTAGGGCGAAACTTCTCAAGATTCGTGAAATCATCCAGATTTTCAAAGGTAACTTTTATCTTTAATAAATCCTTTATATTTCACTATTTTCACCCCAAATCAAATTTCCCTAGTTCTTCCATACCTGAGGAGAGTCTTCAAGAATTTCCATTCAATTACATTTCTTCTACGGGTGTGAATCTAAGGTATGTTGATGTGTCCTTTAGTTTTTGAGGCAATATTCCCTCTCCAATCTTCTCCCTCTTCTTTCTCCATCCGTTTTATTTTGGTTTAATCATAATCCATGGTCATGGGAGACCTATTTTAATATTTTTAATGAGTTTTTATGGGGTTTTGGTTCTTTTATGATGGGTCTTCAAAGATCTAGAGTGTTGGGAACTGTAGCGGGTGATTTTAGGTGTGTGTTTCCATTCCGCCATGGATTTGAGATAGGATATCCCTTTAAAAGCCGTCATCATTTAATTTTCATCATTATAATTCTTGTATAACCTTGTTTATTTGATAGGTTCTCTTTTAAACCTTGGTTTTATTTATTTTTTTGAAAATGATGTTTTATGCCTAATTATGTTGAAAAAATAGTTGTTTTGGAATAAATGTGCACTCTTCTTGTTTGATAAATTATTCCATGAGATTTCACACCTAGTTAATGGTATTTTGAATATATTTCAGTAGATTGAATAAATTTATGGCATGAAAATGGTATTTTATCCCTTCTCAACTGCTTAAAATAAGGTGCTTTGTTAAAGAGTGCATGTCATGTGTTCGGTAAACTGCCTGGTTGACTTTTATGTGTCTAGTGCAATTTAAAAAGATTTTTGTTGATTTATAAATACGTTGGATGGATGAGAAATGTTATTTTCGGATTCTTTTATGTCTTTCTAATTTTTATTTCTTTTACAAATTAATGGGTTTTGGTTTATAACATGTTTTTCACCGAGTTACCGAAAAATGGCATGTTTTGCATCCTTATGAAAGTGTTCATGTTTTGAATATTTAAACTTCACGTTTTAAGAGATTTATGAATTTTGATTGATAATTTAATTTTTTTTATACACCTATTTATTAAAATTGAAATTTGATTCTTTAGAAAACATTTGATTTGAGTAACGGTTAGGGGATCATTTGGCCACTTTGTGAAAAATGGTGAAATTGTTTATTTTGAAAACCTCCTATGGATGTTTCTCATTCCATGCTTCTATGTTTATAGTGGATGATACATCCTTACTGACGAATAATTATGATATATTATGACAGTGCCTTAGGTTTGACTCTTTATGTTCTTTTTGATTAATGGCTCGTGATCGGTCCTTGGAGTGACTCAGGGTGATGTATGTTGTGAATTATCATTATATATATGTGGTGCTTGGATGCTCAGATGGAATTGATTGGAACAGCCCTTTTTATATACATGATACATAGGAACCTGGAGTATTGAGAGAACATTTTATGGATGATTGCTACATTGGTAGTAAATGGACTGACCATTGTCCCGTAGTAGGTGGATATATTTTGGGTTTATTACTATGGGATTGGGCACCATAGTCTTTCATGAGTTTGGATGGCTGGGCACTGGGGCATTTTGATTTTCATCATGTGTGTAATACCAATGGTTATGGTGAATCATGTATTAGTATGTTCTGGTTTGTTCTTGATCTCTTAGGTTCACCCATGTCTATTGGCTTTTACTTGCTTGTAGTGATGAATATGATGCCTATATATATATTTACATTTCCCTTTTTGTGTGATTACTATTATTCCTTCTTGTGTATTGTTTTTCATGGAATGTGGCGGGATGGTTTTTATTAGGTTTATGAAAAATGTCTTCAAATTAAAGTGTTTTATCTTCTAGTGAAAATCTGAAAATGTAAACATCACTTTCCCCTTGAAAATTCTATTTGCGTGCTAGTTGATTGAATCTAGTTTTGGAATGGATGAAGGGAAATGGCTCATACTTTGTTATTAAGTAACCTTGTAGAAAACCATATATTTATATTTTGTAGTTCAAACTTGAAATTGATTTTTCTCTTATTTTATAGAAAGTTCATTGAGAATAGATTATCGGGCTAGCCTACAAAGTTTTAATACTCACGCGTATAGTTCCTTTCTATTTTTATCCCTTCTGGAAGATTCATCTTATATTCAATCCCATTGAGCAGCATGTTATTTTTTTTGTTGGAGAGTGACTAGTGGGGTCACATGGAGTTAGTTGGTCATCAGTTCTGGTCGTTTTAGTTGTTTCTTTTAGTTGTTCTCCCAGCTTTGTTGTATACATGATGGCTAATTCAATTTTTTTATAAATGTGTATGGGATTTCCATTTCTCTTTGCTATTTGTTTTATTGTTTATCTTTGGGTGAAGTCATTCCCTTGTATACTATATTGATACCCTCAGTTCTTATTTCCATATCGGGTGGATCAGGAATGCCTCTAGGGACTTGTCGCTGGATGGATTGGGTGACCGTTACCGGGTCGACATGGGATGGTTCATGAAAAAATGGTATCCGAGGATGTTAGCTCTTGGCATAACTTTATTTATATAGATCCCATTGTTATTTGGGGATGTCAAGGTATATGGAGTAGTATTTTTGGGACATGAGGGGTTGTTTCGATATGATCATCACAAAATCTTTGTCATTCCAATCCTCAAGTGGCCATGGGAAGTCTGATTTTATTAGTGTATTTGGTTTTTTTGATTGTTTGGTGTTGGGATATGATAAGGGGGTCGTAATAATGGTCTCTATAAGCTCCCAGGGCATGGAAATCCATGTGGAGCCTGGGGCATGGTCTTAAGAAGTCTCTTTGTATTGGTGTTGTGTTTAACATATGGCCTCCAACCAAATGATCAATTCACCCACCAACACTTGTTCCCTTTTGTGGGTCTCTTCGGCATTTCTTGAATTATGAATTTTGTATGGAGAATCATTGAGTGAGAATTGTAAAAATGGGGTTCAATGAAATGTTTGGTTTTTGAAAAGTGGAAAATGGGTATTCAAAATTTAATATGAGAATGGTTTTGTAATTTTTTGTATTTTGAAACTAATCTTTGGGATAAAGAGGAAATGATTTAGTGGTATTGAATGTTCCTTAATCTATACATAAGGTTTGTTAAAAATAACTTTTTCGAAAGCATGTAATATTTTAATTTAATTCTGAAACATTGTTTTAAAAGGGGATTTTTGGGCTATTGAAATGTGATTGAATCTGATGAATTGGTTTTTGAAATTTGGAATTGAGCGGCTAGTGTTTTTATATGAAGGAATTTTGTCTTTTTTGGTTGTCAGATTATGAAAAAAGACCTTACTGATTTTCTTTTTAAAATTATAAGGGTCTATTTTTAATATAATGGTTGTTTTTTGATGTTTTATTAAATTAAATGGATAATTTTTTAGTCAAATGTATCTTGATAAAGCGTTGTTTGTGTTGTGAAATCTGAAAATTGTATTTTATTTGGTGGTTATTTTTCCTTTGGATGGTACATGGTCATTTTTGTAATGATGATGTTTTGTTTTTTCCTTTGGTGTTTCCATGGGCTCTAACGTGCAAGGTTTTCTAGATATATGGATGAATGGCTTGTATGGCATGGTATTTGAGTACCTGGGGTGGTATGGAAATGTTCATGTGAGTGAGACATGATGAAACACCATTAGTGGATGTGAAAATCCTCCAAGTTAGTTTATTTTATCAAATGTTTTTTGCGTATAAAAATTGTGGTGTTTTGTTATGAACCAACAATTATATGGATCATTTATCCTATGTCATTGAACCGTTGTCTATTTGGTGTGCTACATTATGATCTAGAAGTCAAACTCTTGTAGCATCTTGAGATGGGATCTTGTTGGTGGCTTGGTTTTGGGGTAAGGTATAGTGGGTTTCTATATATGTGTTGGATGTTGTGATGTGGCCATGGATGGTTCTCTGTTGGAAATCATTTATGTTTTTAAAGATAATATTTGTTTCAAATTTTGAATCCACCTCTTAGAATGATAACTTGGACCGTTTATTGAAATAGAGAGCTATTTCAGCTCGATTTAAACTGTATTCCCTTTATGGTGATTCTCATAGTTGTAGTAGTTTTGATCGATGATGTTTAGGGGGTGTTTTGTGTACCTTGTTCATTCTTCTCCTCATTCGAAGTGAGAGAAAATAGTGTTCTGTATCTCCATCTTCTTTTTTGGGTAAAAGTGTGTTGTTGAGGAAGAGAGTTCCATGGTGTCTCTTGATCTATTGTTTCTTCCTGGGAGTGTTATTTGGTACTATGTGAAATGAAGGGATGGTGTACAAGTTCGGATTATCAAAGCAAGACTGTGAGCCAAGAGTTGCTTCATCCATCAGAGCTCCAACATAAGGTTCCAGAGAGAAGCAGGCGCATACTCAGGACTCATGGGATTGTGGGTAGTATTTCTAAGAACATGCCTCTACAATTTCTGTGGAGATGTGGTTTCAATGGCCCATTTATTGGGTCCTCTTCCCTCCCCTCCCTATTTGGTGGGTGTTTGGATCCTTTTAGAGAGTGTTGGCCTAGTTCTTGCCACCTTTATACGATAGTCTGTGGCTTAAACTTTCATGTTGTGTTCCTCTGAAATTTTTTTTGTAGGTTGTTGTAGGAGTGTTTTGGTGGACATGCGTGAGTGAGGCCTGATTTTATCTCACGTTTAATTAGTGTTTGCTCATTTCTAGTTGGTTTCTAATAATGGGGAGACCCACCATGGGTCTTGTGGATTTTCATCCTATGAACATGTCTTCTGCTAGTTGTTTATTAATGGTCGGGAGTCCATTCTGGACTCCCCATGAATATTTGGGTTTTGTGACTACTCATTGTTTTGGGTGATTATGGTGTTCATTGGGGAAGGCCCAATAATATGGTTCTTGATTTGGTTGTGGATGATGTGACTCGATCCATCTGTTGATTCTCAAGATGTGGTTGTGAGTTAGTGTTTTGTTTGAGGAAAGTGGTTTAAGTTCATTTAATTGTGAATGATATTTCCTTGGATTGAGAGTCTAGATAATGTTTATATGTAATCTTTAGGTGATGATCTTTCAGTTTGAATGTGTTATGTCTTTCCGGGGGTGGAAATCTTTAATAGTGGGGAGAATTGTCACACCCGGTTTTTTCAAGTCTTTGTTTTGTTCCGGTTCATTGGAAATACTGGTCCATTTACTGGGTCTCTAGTGAGATTGTTGTAGATTTTTTATGTTTTGTATATATCTAATCATCCATCTTTGGGTTCCTCGATTCTTTTTTGGGAGTTTTTCTAGAAAGGGTGGTTACTTCATGATTTGGGCCAAACAGTTAGCCCATTTCTAGAATTAATTTTTTTTTATTTTTAGATAACTCATTAAATTTTTATTTTTTTGACTCATTACACTTTATATTTTTTTATCCCTTTACATATTCAAGCCTACATATCATTTTGAACCGATTATAAATTAATAATCATGGTAAATTTTGGTTATCTCTTGAGGTATTGGGCCAGCCCGGGGGCTCATTCCCCGTTTTTTTAAAAATAATTTGTTTATTATATATATATATATATACATCATGACATTTTTAGGTGCTTCTACTTCCCACTTTAGCACAAGATACCTAGGCACACCACCATTTTCGATGTTCACTCTTTGGAGATCATCTTAGCAGAATATTTGGGCAAAACTTCACAATATTCATGAAATCATCAAGATTTTCTAAGGTAAATTGTTTCTTTCATAAATCCTTCATTGATCACTATTTTCACCCAAAATACAATTTCCCCAGTTCGTCTTGACCTAAGTCGAATGTCTAAGAGGTTCCATGAAATTACCTTTCTTTTCAGGGTGCAGATCTAAGGGAAGATGAAGAGTCCTTCAGTTTCCAATGTGAGATTCCCCCTCCTTTCTTCTCCCACTTCCTTGTCCTTCCATTTTCATTTGGTTTCTTCTTCCCCCTAGTCATGTAAGACCTAGGGTACTATTTTGGAATTATTTTTATGGGGGTGTGGTTTGTTTAGGGTGGGTCTTCATAGATCTAGATTGTTGGAAACCACAAGAGGTGATTTCAGGTGAGCGTTTCCTTTCCTCCATGGATTTTAGGTAGGATATCCCATGAACAAACATTTATCATTTGAGTTTCATCATTATCATGTTTTTATATCCTTATTTATATGATATGTGATTTTTTTAAACCTTGTTTTTAATTTGTTTGTCTGTAAATGATGTTTTATACAATATTTTGTTAAAAATATAGTTATTTGGGTATAAATTTGAAGTCATCTTGTTTGATAAATATTGTAATGAGTTTACAGACTTGGTTTATGGTATTATGAATATGTTTAATTAGCATGATTAAATTTATGGTATAAAAATTATATTTTATCCCTTTTCAAGTGCATAAAATATGTTGTTTTGTGAATGAGTGTATGCAATGTGTTCAGTATATTGCTGGGTTGGATTTTATGTGTCTACTTCAATTTAAAATGATTTATTTGGATATATAAATGCATTGGAAGCTTGAAAAATGTTATTTTTGGATCCTTTTATGGCTTTTCAATGGGTATTTGGTTTTTAAAATAAATGGGTTTTGGTTTATAACACGTTTTGGCCCGAGTTGCCTAAAAATGGCCCTTTTGGCAACCTTATAAAAATGGACGTGTTTTGAATATGTATCCATAGTGTACTAAAGTATTTATGAAAGTGATTTTCTACTATAAATGTTTTTATACCCATATTTATTTAATGTGAAATCTATACCTTTGGAAAATATATGTTTTGCGAAACGCTTATGGGCATGTTTGGTATCTTTATGAAAAGAAGGTGAAATTGTTTATTACAAAAAATTCTTATGGATGTTTCTAATGCCATGCTTGAATATATATATATATATATATATTATGGTATATCATTACTGAGTAATACTTGTGATATATTTTGAGAGTTCCTTAGGTTTTACTCTTAATGTTCTTTTTGATTAATGGCATGAGATCGTCCCTTGGAGTGACTCCGAGTGATGTCTGTTTTGAATTATCATTATATATATGTTGTGATTGGTTGATCGGATGGTATAGATTGGAACACCCATTTTTATATAGATGAGACATGGAATCTTAGAATATTGACAAAAAGTTCTATGGAAAATTTCTACATAGTTAGTGGATGGACTGACCAGTGTCCCATAGTAGGTAGATATATTTTGGGATTATTACTATGGGATTGGACCCCTCGGTCTGTCCTGAGTTAGGGTGGCCAGGCATTTGGGAATTTGGATTTTCATCATGTGTGGCATGTTAATGGAGTTAGAGACTCATGTATTAGTATGTTCTAGTATGTTCTCGATCTCCTAGGTTCTCCCATGCCTATTGGATTTCTGTTTCTTGTAGTGATGAATATGATTCTTGTATATATATTTACATTTCCCTTACTGTGTTGTTAATATTATTCCTTCTTGTGTATTGTTTTGCTTAGAAATTGGTGGGCTGTTTTTATTAGGTTGAAGAAAATTGTTTTCAAATTAATGTGTTTTTTCTTCTTGTGCAAATATGAAAATTTAAACATCACTTTCCCCTTGAAAATGTTATTGGAATTCTAGTTGAATGAATCTTGTATTGGAAAGGAATAAGGGTAATGCCTCAAACATTGCTTTTGAGTAACTTTGTAGAAAAAAAATCATTAATATATTGTAGTTAAAACATGAAATTGATGTTTCTGTTATTTTAAAGGACATGCATTGGGAATAGATTATCAGTCAAGCCTACTGAGTTTTAATACTCACTCAAATAATTATTTTCAGTTTTTATCCCTTGTTCTCGTTTCAACTTCATTTTGATCACACTGAGCGACATGTGATTGTTTTGTTGGAGAGTGACCAGCAGGATAACAGGGAGTTAGTTGGTCATCATTTCTAGTCAGATTAGTTGTATCGTTAATTTTTCTCTCAGTTTTGTTGTGTGCATGATGACTAATTCAATTTTTTTATAAATGGGGTTGAGCTGTCCATTTTTCACCATTGCTTGTTTTATTGTTTATGTTTGGGTGAAATTGTTCCCTTATCTACTCTATTGAGGCCCTTGGTTCTTGTCACCATCTTGAGATGATCGAGGACTCCTCTTGGGACTTATCATAGGATGGCATAGTGACCAGTTATTGGTCGACTCGTGCTGGTTCGTGACAGTGATAATCGTCAATCTATCAACATGAGTCCGAAATTCCTGAGTTTTAGTGGGAATACTAAAATTAAATTTTATGGATTTTATCATAGTCTTCAAATCTGACTTTGTGAAAATTATTCTATGAAAAAAATTAATAACTTTTTTAATTTTGTCTATGTATCGACCTACTATCTTGAAATCAACTCTTACAAACTATAATGTTTTAAAAGTATGTGTTTGAAATCTATCACACACCACATCTATGATCTTATGAAATTCATATAAGGAAACATTAGGCTAAACTGTTAAAATCTATCTAATAAGATATTAATTTACAACACTTTTCATTGGTGTGGGAATAAATACAATAATAGGAGGTGTGGCCACATTAGAATTATCAAATAAAGCATTCATCACATATGATCAAACTTCATCCTCATGTCTTATATGTATTCTTTTAGGTATCCAACTTAAGCTCTTAAAATATGAAAATAATTTTTCATTAGATCGATATTGGCATGAATAGTTGATTGATAATTTTAAATCACATGAGATATTATCATTGATATATCATCTTCTATAGTGCATTAAACTGAATTCGAAAAAACCAATGAATATTTCCATCAAAATAACCATCATATCATTTTTGAACCTGTTCAGATCATTCATAAAAACAAAATATATTGGATGAAAAAATTTGGGATGGATGAAATATATCAATAGCATGTTTCATACCATCCATCTCTCCCCCAAAGACCACACGTGTTGTATCAGGAATCATAACATGTTTTTCAATAGTTTTGGTTAGAATATAGCTAGACATATCATCATGAAATTGTTATAAATTGTTATTGAATTGGATACGTGAACCATATTTTATAATCCCATATAATCAGTCAGGGAAATAATAGGAATTCATTGAATAGATGAGATAGTAGGTTAACCATGTCTAGGTGGACATTCTCCATGATATCCACGATCATTAGATTCCTCCCCAAGAGGCCTTAGATTATATTTAATAATAAGAATCGTGATAAATGATTGTTCATTGCATTATTCACATCTTTTATTTCTATATGAATCACTACCCCCATAATATATTATTAGTAATATAAATCATAATACTTTTGTGTTATCAATATCATCATCTCTAAATTTTTCATCATTATAGGGGGAGGTTATGGTGAAATAGGAGATCCAAAATATATAGTATGAGAAATAACATGATCATCCCCATCAAGGTAAAAAAAATTATCCTATTATTCTTAAAAATCAAATTCATCTTCATCCTCCTCATATTAAGACATAAAAATTTCATCAGGTTGTAGAGCTATATCCAGTTTATCTCTCCATCTCACTAGATCCATAATAGTATTGAACTTGTCATAGATTGTCCTATTATCTACAACCCATTTTTTAATCCGTGTTCTATAGTTTATCTTTATATTGATATTTTTTAAAGGATGCTGCATTGGAGAAAAGGACCAAAGAAAAAATATTATAAAAGAATGACATTACAGGATTTTAAAAGGATGGATTATATAACAATGATTATTATGAAAAGGGAGAAGATCAATGGGGAGGTCATCTTTCTGGGTTATTTCTTGATTTATACCATTATTGGAGAGGCCATCTACAACCATATTTTCATTATGATAAACATGTGTGATGATGTAATTGATATCAAAAAGAGAGCGGATGCAATCCATCCAATATGTAGTAATCATCTATGTATGATGAGGCTCGCCACTACAAATTGCATTCACAATTGTGCTCAATTCACTTTATATTAAGATGTTGTTCTAACCAGCGATCTTGGAAAAATGAAAGGAATGAATAAAACTCATAATTTCATCCTCCATAAAATAGCTAATTCCATACTACAAAGAAATCATCCAAAAAACTGTCCAATGTGATTCTTGAATATAGCACCACAACCCACAGGGATCATATTTCCTTTTGAGCCACCATCCCCATTCACATTAATCCATGTAGTGAAAGAAGTTCACCCTAAAAACTATATTGAGATATGAGGCTAGGAGAAATTTCCCTCAATTTGTAAACATCACAGGATTTGAAAGTCATGAACATTATTGCTATAGTGGATTTTTGAAGCAAATCGACTTCACATATGGAAAAAGGGATCCGCATCCGACCAGTATTTTGTTCAAATGAGTAATTATTATGAATAAAAATTTTATATCATAACAGATAACATGGGGATGCTATGAAACAATAGTAGGGAAGATATTCTTAATTTTCTATGAACTCTCCATTTCTACACTTTATTTTATGAAGACATTGGTTTATCTAGAAAATGATTGTTACAAGGATTGACATAATGAATCGATTTATCTTTTCTTTTCATTAATTAATTTGAGGGAGTTTATGTAATAAAATATGTGACTTAGAGATATCATTTCATTATATCCATACTTCTACTAATATTAAGAAATATGTAGGCTCTTATTTGGTTGTGAGAGAATAAAGGTTTTTTAATGGAGATATTTGAATGTTAAAACATCAATATATTTGAAAAATATAGATATGAGTGATTTATTTTGTAATATAAAATGGGTTAATTGACTATTTATGGAATAAATAAATAAAAATTAATTATAATCTAAAAAATTCCTACCAAAACAAATAGTAACAATTTTAAGACTCAAATATTTATGTTAGGATAACTGTCCCAAATATCATACATGTGGTTAGTTAAATTAACCACAGTTAGTATACTCTCCATATGTAATGAATTAATATAATTTATAGGGATCATTGTAGGATAAATGAGGGAATGGAAAAATCATCACTATTACGTAACTGGCTGTATGAAAGAAATTGTCATAGTTAGTTACTTAATAGTGTGAACTTATCCTACAATGAATTATAGACAGAGCACAAAAAGAATCACACTAAACACAAAATAAGATAAATCTTAATAAAAATAACTTTTTAGTAGTTTAACATAATTAGATATTTAAAAACATTGACAATGTAAATTAACTAAATACAAGGGGTGTGAATTGAAATAATATGTTTGAGAATAATTAATCACACCTAACACATATCTAACATAATTCATTATCTCTATATTCAATGGTTTTATATATATATCAATAAGATAATGTTCAGTTCCAATGATCTCAAGAGTAATATTACCCTCCTGATAGTGGTCTCTCAAAAATTTATTTCTTATATAAATATGTTTTTTCAGAGGATGAAATAAATTATTCATAAAAATTTTAAATGTACTTATTTTATAACAATTTATATGGGCATGTAAATGTTGATATCCATGGTCAAATAATGTGTTTTTAATCCATATAATATCTACACAAAAACTATATAAAAATGTGTCTTCCACTTCAATAGTATATATTGAAATAATGTTCCTCTATTTTACTACACATAGAAACTAAATTCTTTTCAAAAAATGACTTCTTCTGGAGGATATTTTCTCATCTAACTTACCTCAACCAAAATTATGATCATAATAACTAAATAATTCAAATTCATGGCGTCTAGGGTAGAAATATACAAAATTGTTATTATTCATAATCTATTTCAAAAATATTTTTAACAATATTTAAATGTGATACCTCTATATTTTCATGAAAATATAGCACATACATACATTAATGTAATATAATTCTAACTAGTTGTTATTTCTAGTAAACTCCCAATGATACATCTATAAGTAGAATGGTAAAATTATTTTATAGTTTAATCAAGATCTAGAATACACCTCTTACCCAAAGGAGTATCACTAATTTTGGTGTTATCCATAAAAAATGTTTTAGATAAAATATTTTTTATTTACATTATATAATGAAATTCCTTTTTTTAGAAATATTTGAAAAAATTAACTAATTTAACTCACCCATTAAACTCATTTCAAATTATGTTTTCATAATTTTATAAAAAACATTACAAATAAGTTTTAGATAATCCAAAAATACTATCATCAACATAGATTTTAACTAATAATACATCCCTTGAAATTATTTTTATAAATATAGTACATTACATTATCCCATTGGGAAGTCCATTTAAAATAAAGAAGGAGATAAGTCTATCTTATCAATATCTAGGATCCAGTTTGAAATCGTATAGGGATTTTGAATGTTTCGAAAAACGAATTTGGAAAATGATGATTTTAAAACAAGGGGAATTCTTCTAGGAAATATCCTTAATAATATACCATTTAGGAAATGAACAATAGATATATATATATATATATGATATAGACTGAAATTTTGATGTGTTTCATAATAAAGAATTATTCAAATGTCTTAATTAAAATTTAATCATGTAATGGTTTCTTCATAATCAATACCTTCCTCTTGATTATGACATTGTGTAACCAATCTAACTTTATTTCTAAAATTTTTTCTAGACTCATCAAGCATGATTCTATATTTCCACTTGGTGTTAATTGTTAGTCAGTATTTAAGGATATCCACAAATTACTATATATTATTTAATTCAAAAAGATTAAATTATTTTTCCCTAACTATCACCCTATGATCATCATTTATTACTTCGTTGATGTTATTATGTTGAATATAAGATAAAAAACATGTTATTTTTCCTTGTTTATTTTTGAGGTTGTGGTTTGAGTACCTTTTTCAAATTCTCTTTCAACAACATCCATATGATGGGTTTTGAGGGTTATAATGGTTCATGGAACTAAATTACATGATCCATCAATGACTCCTTCTAGGCCAAGGTGGTCTTGATGGTTTTTTTAGTATATTTTTCAAGTAAACCCATTGAAAGATCAAGAACCTTTAAATTTTTTTATCATATCCAAATTTGACATATCATCTTCAAGGTATTCTACATTAGTATTAGGCTTATGCTGATCAGCCTCAACATAAGTAAAGTGTACAAATACATCACCAACATTATAATTTTTTATTAAAGATTTTATATGATTTTATATGTTTTTGAACAAAAATTAAAAAATCATTCATAGATTTTTTGGGTTAACATATCTATGTTATTATTCATATTCATAATAAAGACTATATATCTAAAAAACTATGATTTAATTTAATTTGGGTTTTATACCACCCCATAACTAATATTCATGATAGGTCTAATGATAATTATATTTGTTAAAAAAATATTTGTGTTGAAAACATTAGAACAAAATACAGGTAAGTCATATTCACTAGGAATAGTCCACTAAAATTCTTTATGAGACCAATTTCTTCTTTAAATAACTCCTTTTTATTGAGGTGTTAAAGATTCATAGATATTGTGAATATACATGTGTTGGAAATAGAGAGATTCAAATTAATTATTATCAAATTAATTATCATAATCACTTCTCAAGGTTTTTATTTTGTGTCCATAAATGTTTTCTACCGATTCTTATTTTTAGTCACATAAAAAAGAGCTTCACTTTTGTTTTCTAAGAAAAATAACAAGGTATATATTGGATAGTTTTCAATAGTTACATAATAATAATATTTTAGTAATGTAATAAAAACTCTTTATGGTCAAAATTATTCTTTGAGAAAATATTTCAATTGTTCACCAGAGGAAATATCAATCTTTGATTTGAAGGATATTTTGTTTTGCTTTCCCATTTGATAAGGATTTCAGATTTTGGGTTTGGGAAATTCATGTTTTTGAATATATATTAATAAATCTACATTATTTATTTTTTATATGTGAATATATTATAGTGTCCTACACATCAATTTCATATGAATGATTATCTATTAATGGAACTGATACAACAAAAAAATTTAAAATATAATAAATCTAAATTAATAGAATAATAATCAACATATCATCAATGAGTAAATTCTATATCACACATTTGATAATACATTTTACAGTAATTGTTTTCAAATTATTTCTTTAAATCCATCATCACATAACTAAGGAATAATAGAAATATTATACGTTAATCAATAAAAAACATTTAAAAAGGGATGATTTAGAGTTACTAATTTATCTTTGTCTAATAATATTACCTTTTTCTTTATTATCAAATATAACATTAACATATAAACATTCACATAGTTCTTAAATAATGAATAGTCTCCACTCGAATTTTTGGTACATCTATTTTCCATATATCATAGATTTATGATGGGTATTTTCAAAAAAATATCTAAAAATAATCAAATATCAAATCATTTTTACCATATTTTCATAGATCTATAAAACTCATAAAATAATATCTTTAGAATCAACATTTCTTCCATATTATTTCTTACAAAAGAACTAATATAATTACTAATAAATGCATTTTTAGTTGTAATGTTTTTATAATTTACTACAAAACAAGATATTTATTTATAATTAATAAAAATTACCTTAATCATTGAATTATAAAAATAATATTTTTTATATAGATACCATT
Source organism: Viscum album (assembly GCA_963277665.1). Lineage (NCBI taxonomy): Eukaryota > Viridiplantae > Streptophyta > Magnoliopsida > Santalales > Viscaceae > Viscum > Viscum album. Next base: position 813,150,042 of record OY728132.1, on the reverse strand, counting down.
TCTGTCTACATCCATACCTAATTATAGATTTGGATTTATGATTTTTTTTGTTTACAAATTTTCATATTTATGATTTTTCTTCTCTTCATAAAATATTCCAAATCATTTTTTTGTTTTATATTACTTATTTCATATCAGTATATAACCTTAATATATTTTCATTATTTAAATTTTAGTTACATGGTTCAAACTTATCAATAACACATAACACATATATTTTTTTTAGATTTTTGTAATTATATTTTAATTCAATCGTGGTATCATTCATTAAAGCATTATTTTCTTTAAATTAATCATTTTTCATTTTAGATTCATTATATATATGATCATAATAAACATATTGTACCCCTAAAGTTTTATGCTTATTGAATATATTTTTCTATTCATGCACATGTTCTCATTTAGGTTCTGGGTTACTGGAGCTATCCACAAATGCAATCCAAGATACCTTCATTAAATTATTTTTTCATTTCCTTTTTTCTTCATACATCTTATTATAAATAATCTTAGAATAGTAATATTTTATATATAATTTCCTCTTAAAAAACTAACTGTTAATTGTATTATATGACTCATCCCCTTTTAGAGTCTTTCCTCTAGTTTCTACTTTTAACATAATTTCATTTGTCTTGGAATTACATAAAGTTTTTATTTTCGTCAAAATTCTTGAATAATCTATCTGGATATTCCATTTATTCATCACTATCTTTATTATCTTCACTTTAACTTGTTATGATGTCTTTTAAAAATTCCTTATCTTTTTAATGTGATTCTTTAAATGGAACTGTTTTTTTGGTTCATCATCTTCATTGTTAATTTAATCTCCAACTTATACATCTTTAACTTTCCAATTAACACCTTGGATTTTTGACTATATATGTCTTATAATTCTTGAATAGATACTGAATTTCCACTTAAATTATCTGGTAGACATCACAATATCACTAATACTTCAGCTTTATCTATCGTATTTTGTTCAAGTGAAATTGTAGTATTTATCATTTCATTTAACATGATTTACGTGTCAAAAATTGATTCATACAGACTCATTTGAAAAATATCATACTTTTTAAATAATATATTTAATACCATTTCATTAACATTATATGTTCCTTTAGGATATTGATAAAGGTTATCATAAATTTTTGTAATCCATATCACAAGAAGATATTCTATTGAACTTATCATTTCATTTTAAAAAAATAAATCATTAATGGATTCAAATTTTGAATCATTAGATTCTTTTTTTGTTGTCATGAACCTAATATTAGTATCCCTTAGCTAGTGCATTATTTAATTACATTATAAAGAATATAAGCAATGAAATCCTGAAATACCGAATATCTTATCAGTCTTGGTACTCTAGAGACATTCATGAAACTTATTTTATATTGGGAATATATTATAACCAATAATATATGAAAAAATATAATATACTACATCCTGGAAAACATATTCAAAAATCACTTATTCATAAACTAGAGAACTGAACTAAATAAGGGTGATATAAAATTTTCATCAAGGGTTTAGAATACCGGAATATGACATGAATCAATGAGAAAAATCAATATAGTAAGGTTCAAAACGGAAAAAACATTTCATTTGATTATTAAATGTATAATAAAAACCATCCACATATTTTTTCAATATGAAAATCACAGGGATAAAAAAACTAAATATTAAATATACAAAATTATTAACTATTAACATCATGAATATGGAATATGATATAATTCCAACGAGTCCTTTCATAATATATTTCAATTAATATGGGTAAAAATCAATTCAATTTTAAAAATTTATTCATCTCATGAAAGTACCGATGCATCAAGTAGACTTTTTATATTTAAACCCCCCTCATACTTTCACGTCCAAAGAATTCATTATATATTTAATTTTTTTAATTTATGGATCACTATGAATAATAAAAAAATCATATTGATTATATTATATGGATTTAAAATTATATCCCTACTCAATCAGATCACATTCAATGTAAACGCTATATATAAAATTGTTATATGGCTTAGAAAATAATCGTATCCATCCTAAAATAAAGAAAGATATTTAAGAGAAATAAAATTTTGAAGTAATTATGATCATAAATAAATCAATTGGAAGAATATAATCCAAATAAAAAAATTAGTTTCACAATATCAAAATATTGTTTAATTAAGTGAAAGTGAGATACTTCCCCTAACAATGATTATATCATTAATTGATTAATTGATTGATTGATTGATTTTATTCATTGTATTTATACATAAATTAAGTTGAAATAAAATATGAAATTATAAAAATGAATTTCACATATATTTTTATCATGACATAATCAATGAAATATTTTTTTAACAAAAGATTTAAAATTTAGTTAATAAATCTCTTACAACTTGTAATGAGTCGAATCATATGACACATTAATGTAATATTTTTCAAATTAAACATTGAACACCATGAATATAATGATATTCATGATTATATATATAAGGGTAGTAAATAAATCACACACAATAAATAAGGGGAAAATAATGCATAAATATCATATAAGTAAAGGTGAGAAGGGAAACCCTTACACCACACGTCCCTTTAGTGGTGCCCACTATATCCTCGTTTATAACTGTCATAAGAATTCAATTAATTAATTAACCATATATAATCATATTTATTATACCATATATGGTAATTTTACAATAATGTTCCACTTGTTTAATAATAATATTTCACTATTTACATTTGTTTGGTTTTGTTCATTTTGTGGTCTCATGATCGGTTCATTTTGGCATAATTATAGATTTTTTTGAAAAAATGAAATCAAACTCAAAAATTGAAATTAATTGTTATTAATGCACCTTCATAAATCTATATTTTCCTATATATAATTTTTTCTAACATTAGGATGATTAATTTGATAAAATCTTAGTCATAAATTTTTTGCTTATTTTGATGGTTTTTTCGAACCCCATAAACTAGTTTAATTTTATTTTAAAATATGAGTATATATTAGTTACAGAACATGAAATATGTAATAATATACATATTAATATATTATTTAAGTTTAGTGATAATGTTTATAGCCATACATTATGTTTTTAATGGAAAAAAATAAAATCATTATTCCTGGAGACAGTTAACCTCCATAATTCGGATAATGGATTCATTTTAATGAATTATATAAGTTAATAAAATGGATGGATATAATATATTTAATTATAAAAATAAAATTCTAGTATGTACATGATTATATTTTTATTATTTTTCTTTTATGTAGTAGGATAGTATGAAATATATTAATAATATAAATTAAGATATGTGCATTGTGAAAATATCATCTTAAATATCACTTCCTTGAGGGACACCTTGAGGTCCGTTGATTTGGAATTTTGGTGATACCATATGAAAATGGTCATGTGGAGAGTGGTTTAGATAGGTAATTGGAGATATTTAATTATATTCATGTATTTTGAGGAGAAATAGGGTGGTATTTATACTTGATGGGTGGTTTTATGTGATTAAATGATGTGTTTTTTAGGTTTAAATCAAACAAAATTGAGGTGTCATTATTTTAAAATATTTTTGAAGATAAATAATGTTTAAAGGGATATATAAGGTCTAAAAAATCAACTATACATTAAATATTGAAATTTTTATTTATTATAAACCTTTACCATTTAATTTAAAGAATGATTAATTATTTTACCAATATCACAGTAAATCTTACTTTTCCCCATGGGTAATTTTTATGCCTCGAAATGATAATTCAACCACTTCATAATTTTGACCTTATGATTTCAATTATTTAAACTTTTTTTACCAATTTATCTTTTCATAATATTACAATTTATATTTAAAATTAATCTTGTAGGCTGAACAGGAATGTGGGTTTTTTAAAGTGAAAAAATTCAAAAGTTTGAAATATGTTTATATAAAATTACAAAGTAAAATTTATTAAAATGACAATAATTGGATTTATTGATGAATAGTTGAAAAAAATTTACTTTTATACCAATTTAAAATGTAATTTATCTATAAATAAAATTTAGATCAAAAACAATTTCAATTAAAATCCTTCATTTTTCATTATTCATGAAAAAATGAAATTTCCTTGAAAAATAAAAAAATCACCCTATGATAATTTGGATATTAAAAATTCATAAATAATATTTATTATTTAATATAAAATTTATAATTGTGGTAGAATTTATTTTCCAAATAGGTGATCCATTAAAATGTGAAAAAATTACCTTAAATAAAATTATAGATTTTTATGCCAAAAATTGAATTTATTTTTATCTTAAAGATATAAAACATATTCAATGAATATAAAAACATTTTATATAATATATATAACATAAATTTTATTATTATAATTTTATAACAGTGGTTAATTTTATTTTTAATATAGAAATCTATTGTGGGCATAAAATTTGTCTTTTCTAAAAACACATCCTTGATGTTCTAGGGGTTTTTATTTTCATTTCTTATTTAATTTTTAAACAATAAATAGATTTTCAAAAAGAATTGAAAACTATATTTTCATAATTAATATAATCTCATTCCTCCCTTACAGTCGAGTTTCTATGTGATAACAATTTAAATTAAATAATAGTATTTTAATGATATGTTTATGTTGGGTGTTCGGAGTAACGTAAGATATCAAATATAGAGATATCTAAAAAAATATGTGTTACACAATCCCCTGATTCAATAAATTATTTAATCAAAATTTTAAAATTCATGTTGAAAATAAAAGTTTTATATTTGAAATTTCATTTGTGGGAAACCCACATCATAAATGGAGTTCAAAATCTATCCTCTATAAAATATTTCAATTTAAATGTGAAGGCCTCCAAAAAATAATATTTATAATAGGAAATAATTTCTGTAAACATTTATATGTAATAGAAATATAAATATAAAATTTTATAAAATGAGTGATAGAATAAAAAAGTCATCAGAAAGTTAACTATCACAAAACCTCAAATTTTTTATCGGTTAAAAGACAATTTATTTCGCTATGTGAAAAGTAAAAAAATAAATATTTTTCCCAAAATACATTTCCTAATGTTTATTGATTCATTTATTATCTCGATAAAACTTTGAGAAAATAAACATACATTATTTATTTCCACATCATAAGCATCATGTCATTCTTTGGTTGAGCTTCCATTGATTTTTACTTTGTTTCATACATGAGGAAATGGATATTCATGTTGATTTTTTTGCCCGAATTGATTTTAATAAATGATAATATCCATATGTAAATATTCCAATAAATAGATATTTTCTATAATAAAAATGGTAGGAACATGTTATCAAGTATGATAAATCACAATTTTACCTCAAAAAGTTTTATCTAAGGTTCGACTATATCCATTCTCTAAGTCTCTATTATTAAGGATCTTCTAAACTATTACTGAAAATGTTACAAAAATTAGTGAATATGTTTACAAAATCATATTATCATAAATCACCTATAAATTATCTCTTAATTTAACATGTCCATACATTTATTGGAAAAAAACATAGTCATTACTCAAATCCCCATAAGACCATAGTGAAAACAAGCATGAATTCTTGTTCCTTCAATCCAAACGTTTAGAAAACTCAAAAACAATAAAATAAATAAGCAATTTCATAGCCACTCATGATATACCATAATTATATCATTATTAATTTCTCAAAATCGAGTATATATTGAGTGTTTTCCAACCTAAATAACATGTTTTTGAAATTATTGAGTTTTCACTGAATCACATTTCCGAGTCATCGATACCATGCTACAGATTCTTTCAAATCCTTAAATAAAACATACTATTGCACAATCCTTATATTTTTAATTATTCTTATAATTATAATGGAATAAAATATATTTATTTGATCAAACAACACAATCATAATAATTATTCCTTTTCAGTTATATCAATAACATGAGATGGACATTGATCCTATTTTCTAAGGTATATTCTTTTGATGCTATGGTCATTTTTTACATATATACCTATCTAGTTACATACAAATCAATTCACATTTACAGATTCTATTTTTACCATCCACTAATGAGCATAGTTTCCTTTTTATCCATACATTGAACAAGCTCCCATTTCCATCAAACATGTATGAGAGTGTTTGTTTGCGAAATTATCACGTATGGGAAAATCCTCATTTCTTTTCTTCCACATATCCATTTTTATTATTCCATCATCTTATTCTATTTATTTTCACCAAAATGATTACAAATGAGGAATTATTTCTCTGCCTTAATAGTATAATATACTATATCCTCATATGATATAGAATTTTTTAAGACCATTACCTGTCAGATGATTTGATTTAACCTATCATGAAATATATTTATCAAACACCTTGATTTATGAATAATGTCTACATCATTACTTTCTAATCCTATAAATTTTCTTTATACATAGAAACATTCTATTCCAAATTTTTTCACATACTCAAAAATTGTCTCTCAATATCTTCTCATAGTTCGTGATGGAAATAATGTTTCAAGAAAATTTCATTACAAACCGTAAATTCCATGTTTTTTATTTCCACATCTTCCTTGGGGTTTTTAATCAATGACCAACAATGATCCACATATATAGAGAGAATATAAATTTCCATGAAAACCATCTCCCTTTTATTGCATCCCATAGTGATAAATTTTTTCTCTAATGAACTTATCCATTTTTTAGATATAAATATATTAGTAGTCCAATTGAATGATAGAAGATTTTCTTCATGAAATGTTCTAACAATATTTCAATACATTGGGGATTAGGCCGCTTCATATAAGAAATTTTATTTCTCATAACTTGATTTCATTGTCCCAAAATTGATATAATTTGATTATATATATGGTCAGCTCCAACACTAGATTTAGTACAATTTTTTTTACTAAGAGGGAATTGAAACACATCAAGGTTTTCTAAAAATAAAATCTTTAAATTTTATTTAATTTAGATATTTATAAGAATCCTTTAAACTTAATTATACAACATCTATATTTTGAATTTTGAGAAATGCTCATCTACAATTGTGTTCAGTATGTTATTTGTAGTCTATTGGAACCAACATGTTTTTCTGGTGAAAATTAATAGACCCATATGAATAGTAATATGAATAGTAATATGACCCTAAGGAATAGTAAATTGTATTATTATTCTATTTTTTAAATCATTAAGATAATGACATCTTGATTAACGTTAAAATGTGATATAAAATCAGTTATAGTTATTAATTTTTTAATTAAGTATTATGTTATTTAAAAATTAAATTAAAATATTTTAAAAATTATTTTCAAAAAATGGACTTCATATTTGAATTTTACACGTCCCTAAATGGTTAGAGTGTGTTTTGGGTATTTTTCTGAAACAGTTGATTTTTCAGTAAATAGTAAAAATACCATTTTGAGTTTTAGTGTGTTAATGACATCAGTAATGATATAATAATGATGTAAAAAATATGTAAACTATTTTACAGTAAAATATGTTATGATTTTTTCCATGTGTCTTATACCATGGGAATGCACATGATTTTTCAAATACCACTAATGAGGTGTCCCTTGGAAATTATTAAAATAAACTCTCACTTCGGCTATAAATACCAACTCATTCCTTCATTAAATTCATTCATAATTATTCATTAATGAATCCCTAGAATCCTTACCTCCCTATTACCCCTCCCAAGGTTTCCTCAATCCCCCAAGGTCCCAACCTTCTTGTTCTAGGAGTTACTTTACAAGGTAAGAAAATTCTAAATTTCATTCTTTTTCCATTCATGTTCTCTTCTATGTTGTATAACTTTCATATTTACATAAAATGTTCTTATTTTTATTATTATTCATTATATATTCTATATTATTATTCATTTCAGGATAGGTGACCCTTTTCCCATCTCTTTTTAATATTTTCTAAAACCATGTAGCATAGCCGTTGGGCTGGCGAATTTTTGTAAGGGATTTCCCAATTGTTCTTTTATTTAGAGTTCCTTTCTTTTCTTATTAGTTAGTCATCTCTTCTTAACCAAGAGGAATGAAATATCCAGAAATCAGGTATATTATGTATCTTCTAATGCTCATGAATAAATCATCATCATTATTCTTATCCTCTGACACTTCTTCGTGGAATAAAAACGTTGTCTGAGATGTGCCAAATTACCAACATCGTGGACGATGGGATTTCAATTTACATTAACTCATTCAAGACTAGTCATGAAAACATTTATATGGTTGAACCAGGTTATAATATTTTTATTATGTCTCATCCATGGTTCTATAATTATTTTTCACTCATGGATTAAATTTATAAGACAAAATGAGGTTGTTTTTATCAAAGAACCACTAAAATGATGTAAACAAACATCATTAATGTTTTAACTTATGAATCATCCTCATATAAAACATAAAAATGATAAATGGTATAAATTATAGTACATGAAATATTTAAATACCTTTCCATTCCAATTTTTGATTTTCCCTTCCAATCGATAAGCACAATCATCCTGAACCAATCATGGTAATTATTTAAAGAATCATCCCTAAATAATGCAAGGAATAAAATACTAACAATTAAAGGGTAAAATGTGGTTATGAAATGATCCGAAAATATGTTATAAACATGAACATGTTTCTTTAAAATACTAATAACACTCTTCTAACCATTATACATGATGTTTAAAGAAGTTTGCAGTAAGACATGCCTAAGATAAGGGAATTCGTTACCCGATTTCCATAATTTGGGTTAACCTTTTTAATTGTTATTTATGTGGTATTAAAATTGATTGTGTGATGGGTTTTGATTATATTTTGTTTAATTATTTCTAATTAATGTGTATATATATATTCCATCCACTCTATTATGTCTCTCTTAAATTGAATGATATTTATATGGGGCTTTTCTTTTAAAATCCTCTTTTAAAATTATGTTTTATAAAATTCAAAACCAATGTTTTTATGCTATTATTAATGTTGTATGATTATGTTTTGGTTCATGGTAATTTTTCATGATGATGGATGGGACCTATATTTCTCTGCAATTCATTGGTTCTAGGTATGTTATAGGTTAGCTATATGGTTACTCCAAGTGTAACTGCGATGGTTACACAAATTGTAAGGTAGCTGTGAGGGTTACAAATTATAAGGTAGCCAAGAGGGTAACAATATTATGTATATAAGATCCCAAGATACCTTTATGGTTCAACTTATATTATTATTTATTGTAGAAATATCATTTTTCATAGTAAAAGTATATATATACTGGTGAAAATAATGTCTTTTGAAAATGATTTCATATGTTACAAATATTCAGGGACAAATGTGTTCTTCCCTTATTTCTATATTGCTTGCTAATTTTTTCACATCCCAAGTTTTAAATGATTTTCACAGGTTAATGGATGTGTAAGACAAAGAATGAAGCCATGTAAAATGTTGAATAATTGCCAACGAATCAGGTTTTATGTTTTAATGTTTTATATTTTAAAAAAATGAAATCTATTTTTATGGTATCCACTATGTAACAATGTGTAATGATATTAATGTATTATGTCCCAATTCTCTAAATCTCTAAACATGAAAAGATCCTCAATGTAAAAGGAAGTTTTTTCTTTACTAAATTCAAGATTATCTATGTAATAAGGCTGGGTCCTTATAGTTGTTATCATAGGATGGTTTAGATAACTTTAGGGGTTAGGATGTTGTTAAAAGAATACCATAAATGATTTTTACTCTATGATTAATCTGAAATGTTATAGAATTCAAATATTGAAATGTTGATTTATCTAAGATATGTTTGTTCAGAATGGTTGTTCGTTTATGGAATAGGGATTTTGAAGAGGAGAGGAACCGATAGAACGACATCCTTCCGAATCTGCAGCCCGGAATGATAGGGATTGGAACCGAGCAGTTTGTGACATTAACGCCCTAGCTAATACAAGAAATAAATGGCGGTGGAATCCATGAAAGAGACCCACTCGACATACCACAATGGAACATGATAGTAGTGGAACATTTTATGAGACAACACCTACCTTCTTTCAATGGATCTACAGACCTAGTATCATCTGAATGATGGATCAAATCCCATGAAAAGATATTCGATGTTATGGGATGTTCATGTAATCGAATGTCAAGTCCTTCCATTTATCATTTTTAAGGTGAAGATGATCAGGGGAGGTCAATGGTAAGGAATATCATAGGTAGAGATGTTATTTATTCCATTGAGTGGGATGAATTTAAAAGTATTTTCCTTGAAATATATTTTCCTAAGGTGGTGAGACATAGGATGGAGAAGCAATTCCTTGAATTGAAGAAAAAGGAGGAAGATTTAGTGGTTGTGTATGAAGCGAACTTCATCCAAATAGAAAGTTATGCTACAAATCTTCTTTTGGATCTTGATATAAAAATTAACTTCTTTTACTTAGGACTAATGCGAAGGAATCGAAGGGAATTGGCCTCCTGTGAATTCAAAATCTATGGGAAACTTGTTTGATGTGTTGAGAGGGTTGAGATGGAGTTTGCAGATGATCACGTACATTTTGGAAACAAATAGAAGAAGAGGTCCACGTGGAAAGCGATGTGTAAGAATCAACCAAATAAATCTGATGATAAGAAAATCCAATTTCTAGTTTGTGAAAATTGTGGAAAGAAACACCCTTGGGAATGTCATAGAAAAACTAGGAAGTGTTTTAAATGTGGTATGTTTAGATATATCTTCCAAGGTTGCAATGAAATTGATCCTATAACTAATCCTGATAAGAAAACTGTAAAGTGTTTAAAATGTGCTGAGATGGGTCATTATGCATATACTTACCCAAAGGGTGATTCGAATGATGCAAAGAATCCAGAACATAAGCAGAAAGGTGTAGTGAGATCCTTTGCGACTACCTCAACAAATGTTTGGCAATCCAATGAAGTTGTATCATGTACTTTTTTTGTTCACATAGATTTTTCTAAAGTTTTGTTTGATATAGGTTCTACACATTCCTTCTCTGGGAAATTTTCTGGTAAATTGGAAATATCATCACAATAAATGAGACCTGAACATGTTGACAAAACACCAGGGAAAAATATTATATCAAAGAGTAATTATAAGAATCTCTATATTGTGGTATGTGGAAATACTTTACCTACAATCCTTATTGTTTTACCCTTATTCGAGTTTGATTTTATTCTAGGAATGGATTGGCTTTCTATTTATCATGTTAAGATTAAATGTAGAGATAAAAAAGTTTTTTTTCAGAAAGAGTTTTAGTTTGTATATTTGAATGAAACCATAAAATTGATAATATACTGGGAAGCTAAGAAACTTTTGAATGATGGAACTGAAAGTTATCTTTCTTGGATTTTTGAAAATAGGGGAACTATTTATATTGATGATGTGTTGTGGTAATTGAATACATTGATGTTTTTCTTGACATGTTACCCAGTTTCATACCTAACCCAGGATTCAAATTCACAATTGACTTAGTTCCTATTACATAGCCAATTTTAAAACCCCCATATCATATGGCTCAAATAGAACTTCTTGAATTGAAAAATAAGTTGTAGGATATTCTTGATAAAGGCTTTATTCATCCTAGCACTTCACCATGGAGAAATTTTATTTTGTTTTTTAAAAATAATGATGGTTCCCTGAGGCATTGTATTGATTTTAGATCTTTGAATAACATTACTATTTAAAACAAGTATCATTTTCCTCATATCGAAGACTTGTTTAATCATCTACAGGGAGCTCAGTACTTTTCCATGATTGGCATGAGATTTGGATACTGTCATCTGATGGTTAAAGGGGATGACATCCCAAAAACAGCCTTTCGTACTAGATATGAGAATTATGAATTTTTTGTTATGCTGTTTCGGTGAACTACAACACCCGTTGTATTCATCAATCATATGAATAGAGTATTTCATGAGTTCTTGGATAAGTTTGTTGTTGTATTTATTGATGACATTTGGGTATTTTCTAAAAATAATGAGAAGCATAAAAACAACTAATGGTTGTTTTGAAACCCTTAAAAAAGATACTATATGGAGAATCATGAAAATGTGATTTTTGGTTGCAACATATTTCTTTTCTTAGGCACATTATAAATAAGGATGGAATAAAAGTTGATCCTATGAAAAAATACTGGTTGATGAATGGACAAGACCCACAAATGATATAAATATTCATAGTTTGCTTGGATTAGAGGGTCATTACTAATGTTTTCTTAAGTACTTTGCTCGGTTATCTATCCTGATAACTATGTTAACACATAAATGGGTTAAATTTGTGTTGGATAGAATAATGTGATGTTTGTTTTCAGGAACTAAAGAAGAGATTGGTAAATTCTCTACTTTTGGATTTGCCTTTCCGAAATGGAAATCTTTTCATCTACAGTAATGCTTCGTTGAAGGGATGTGGTTGTTTTTTGATGTAGAATGATCAGGTAATTTCATATGATTCAAGAAAACTAAAATCCCATGAGTTAAATTATCCAACACATGATTTGGAATTTGGAAGCTGTGGTTTTTTCTTTGAAAATTTTGAGGCATCATTTATACGGAGCCAAATGTCTAATATATACTAACTATAAAAGTCAGAAGTATATATTCACTCAAAAGGAATAAAACAAGAGGCATACAAGATGTATTGAACTGATAAAGGATTATGATTGCACGATCAATTATGATCCTGAAGAAAAAACATTGTGACAGATTTCTTGATTCGAAAACATTATGCATCATTTACCATGTTACTTTTGGAACATGATCCTTTGATTAATGATTTCATTTATTTTGTCTTATAAGTTGTTGGTGTAGGGAATATATTTTTTTTAGTTTAGTTTTCAGTGCAGTCTTCATTTTCAGAAATAATTAAGCGACCACAGAAGGAAGATCGTGAGCTACAGAAAAAGGTAGAATTGGTTAAAATGGGTAAGCTTCCAGAATTTAACCTTTATAAATATTGTGTTTTATGATTTGGTAAAATTTTGTGTGTTCCTTGTGATTCCTAGTTGAAGAAATAATTATTTTTGTACGCTCATAGATCTCCATTTTTAGTTCATCCTAGTAATAAGATGTACAGAGACGTTTGCGTGTATTACTGATGGGATGGAATAAAAATGAATATTTCTAATCTTACCATGAAATGTTTAGCATTTCATCAGGTTAAATCAAAGTTATAGTAACCGAAGGGGATGTTTCAGCCTTTTACAGTGCTAGAGTGGTAGTGGGAGAATGTATCCATAGACTTTGTGGTGGGACTACCCAAGATATATCAAGATAACAATGCAATTTGGGTTATTGTGGATCGACTGAAAAAATAAGCACATGTTCATTCTATTCGAGATACAGTGTCTTTGGATAAGCTTTCTCGATTGTACCTCAATGATATTATCTGGATACATGGAGTTCCTTTTTACATATTATTTGGCTGGGATCCTAGGTTCCCTTCTCTCTTTTCAATGTGACTTTAGATGTTCTTGGGCACAAAAATAAATTTTAGTATAGATTTTTATCCTCAAATAGATGGTAATTCGTTATGAACGATTCAAAATTTGGAGGATATGCTTCGATCTTGTTCAATGGACTACCAGGGAAGTTAGGATCACCATCTTTCCTTAGATGAGTTTTCTTATAATAGTAGTTTTCATTCCAGTATTCAGATGGAGCCTTTTGAGGCTTTGTAAGGGAAGTGGTGTTGGACTCCAGCGTTTTGGGATGAATTTAGTGAAATAAAGTTTAAGGGGCAAGAATTAATAGAAAAAGTGGCTAGGAAAGTGAAGATGACCCAATAGCACATGAGGATAGCTTAGAGCAGGCAGAAAAGTTATACTGATAACAGAAGGAAAGACTTCGCCTTCGAGGTTAGTGACCATGTTTTACTTATAATCTCTCCTTAGAAAAATGTGTCGCATTTTTGTAAGAAACGAAAGCTAAGTCGGTGGTTCGTCGGTCCTTTAGAGATCTTGGAGAATGTTGGACCGGTTTCTTACCGAGTAGAATTGCCTCCAAGTTTGTCTCAGGTACACAATGTTTTTCTTGTTTTGATGTTGAAGAGGTATGTACCAGATTCGACTCATGTTTTGAGCCCAGAATTAGTTTAGTTGGAGGAGAACCTTTCATATGAAGAGAAACCAATTCAGATTCATGAATGTAGGGAACATGTATTATAGAATAAGGTAATCCACTAGGTAAAGGTTTTATGTAGAAACCACGTGGTTGAAGAAGCAACATGGGAGTTTGAAAATTCTTTGAGGGAAAGGTACCCACACTTGTTTAATAAGTAAATAAAATTGCATGGAAAAAATTTCGAGAAGGTGGGGATAATGTAACACCCCATGGTTTTCTAAAAATAAATGCTTGAAATTTTTAATAACGTAGATATTTATAAGTTGCCTTTAAACATAATTTTACTGCTTCTATGTTTTGGATTTCGAAAAACGGTCATCTACAATTATGTTCAGTATGATATTTGGAGTCTATTGGAACCAACTTGTTTTTGAGTGAATAGTAATGTTACCTTATGAATAGTAATATGAATAGTAATATGACCCTAATGAATAGTATATTGTATTGTTATTTTATTTTCTTAAGGATTTAATATAATGAAATCTTGATTAATTTTTAAATGTGATATAAAAGCAGTTGTAGTTTTTAAATTATGAATTTTTGAATTAAGTATGATTTTATTTTAAAATTAAATTAAAATTATTTAAAAAATTATTTTACAAAAATGGACTTCCTTTTTAAATTCTACATGTCGATAAATGGTTAGGGGTATTTTGGGGATTTCTCTAAAACAGTTTATTTTTTGTTGAATAGTTAAAAATACAGTTTTGAGTTTCAATGTGTTATTGACATCATTAATGATGTAATAATGATGTAATAAATCTGGTAGACTTGTGAATAGTAAAAAATTTATGAGGTGACCCATGTGGCTTATACCATGGGAAAATACCATGGGCATGCCAATGGTTTTGCAAATACCACTAATTAGGTGTCCCTTGGAAGTTCTTAAAATAATCCCTCACTTTTTCTATAAAAAACATCACATTCCATCATTAAATTCATTCCAAATTTATCATCAATGAAGCGCTGGCCTCTTTACCTCTCTATTAGCCCTCCCAAGGTTTCCTCAAGCCCCCAAGGACCCTTCCATCATGTTCTAGGTGTTACATTACAAGGTAATAAAATTATCAATTTCTTTCATTTTCCATTCAGGTTCACTTTTATGTGGTATAACTTTTAATTTTCCATACAATGTTCTTATTTACTTTTTATTCAGGATCTATTCTATATTATGAATCATTTCAAGATGGGTGAACGTTGTCCTCTCTCTTTTTAATATTTTCTATAACCATGTTGCATAACCGTTAAGATGTCGAATTTTTGTAAGGGGTTTCTCAATTATACCTTTATTTTTAGTTCCTTTATTTTCTTATTATTTATTAATCTCTTCTTACCCAAGAGTCATGAAATATCCATAAATCATTTATATTCTGGATCATCTAATGTTCATGTAAAATTCATCATCATTATTCTTCTCCTCTCCCATTTCATCAAAGAATAAAAACATTGTCTGTGATGTGCCGAATTACCAACATCGTGGACGATGTGATTTCAATTTCAATTAATTCATTCAGGTCTGGTCATGAACCCATTTCTATGGTTAAACCAAGTAATAATATATGTATTATGTCACATCCATGGTTCTAGAAATCTTTCTCACTCATGGATTTAATTTATAAGTCAGAATGAGGTTGTTATTATTAAAGAACCACTAAAATGACCCAAACAAACATCATTAATGTTTTAACATATTAATCATCCTAATATAAAACATAACAATGATAAATTGTATAAATTATGGTACTGGAAATATGTAAATACATTTCCATTCCAATTTTTTATTTTTACTTCAATCGACAAGAACAACCATCATGAACCAATAATGGAAATCATGTAAAGAACGATCCCTAAACAATGAAAAGAACCCAATAATAACAATTAAAGGGTGAAATGAGGTTATTAATTGATCATACAAGATGTTATAAACATGAACATGTTTCATTAAAATACTAATAACACTCTTTTAACCATTATATTGGATGTTTAATCAGTTTTGATCTATGTCAAGCCTGAGGTAAGGGAATTCTTTACCTGATTTTCATTCTTTGGGCTAACCTTCTACTTCATTATTTATATGGTATTAATATTTATTGGGTGATGGGTTTTTTGTATTATTTTAAATTTTGTCTAATTACAGTTTATATACATATACCATCCACTCTATTATGTCTCTATTCAATATAATTATATTTATAAGGGGATTTTATTTTAAAATGCTCTTAAAATTATGTTTTACAAAATTCAAAATCAATGTTTTTTTGATATTATTCATGTTGTATGATTATGTTATTGTTCATGGGAATTGTTTATGATGAAGGGTGGTACCTATATTTCCTTCAAATTCATTGGTTATGTGTAAGTTTGATGTCATCCATATGGTTACTCCAAGTGTAACTTCGATGGATACACAAATAGTAAGGTAGTTATGAGGGTTACAAATTATAAAGTAGCCGAGAGGGTTACAAAATTATATAAGTAATTCCCCAAGAAAACTTTACGGTTCTACTTATGTTCTAATGTATTGTGGAAATATTATTGTTCACAATATATGTATATTTATACAGGTGACAAAAAGTTCTTTGGAAAATGATCTCATACGTAACATGTATTCATGGACTAAGGTGTTTGTTCCTTCTTTTTATATCCCTTACTGAGTTTTTGGTCTCATCCCATGTTTTAGATGATTTTCACTGGTTAATGGATGTGTAAGAGAAATAACTAAGCCATGTTAAATGTTGAATAATTGTTATGGAATCATGTTTTATGTTTTAATTCTTTATATTTTTTCTAAAAAATAGAACTATTTTTATGGTATCCACTCTATAACAATGTGTATTGTTATTATTTCATTATGTCCCAATTCTCTAAATCTATAAACATGGAAAGATCCTCAATGTAAAAAAATGTGTTTTCTTGACTAAATTCATGATTATGAATGTAATAAGGCAGGGTCATTATGAGAACATCCTATATGGATTATGAGAATTGATATGGTTCTGTTCCTTCCTCTAGGAGCCATTTCTAAATATTTTCATACACTTAATTAGATCCAAAAATCATGAAACATAATAAATAATCTTAAAAATAAATAATTTAAACTAATATATAGGTCATAATATCATTTTATTTTTATATAATTAAAAATAATGTAATAGGATTTCATTATCTAATTTATGTTTTCCTAAATATAGTTCACAAGTTATCTACTAAATTTACCATAATATCGACTGTAATGACCCCGATCCCACTAGGATGGACCTTTTTCCATAAATTATTAAATTAGAACGATTACAACGAACCTCACCAATAATGAATAAATAGTTTATTATTTTTTTAAGACTAGAAATATAATTTAATAACATTTTACAATGGTAATATGAAATAAAACATAACACATAAAAAACTAATAAACTTCAATATTGGATACACAATAAAATATCTCTTCTTTATAAACTGGGTAAATGGTAAAAAATAAGTGTGATATTGAATGATAAGTAAGGGTTTATTACTATTTAATATTACTTGAATCAATGACATTGAATGGTAGAAAATAGGTCACACATGCCATTTAAGTAATAAACTAATAATGAAGTGAATCAAGATATTTTTATTGTGAAAATATCATGGATATAACAATTGAATACAAAATGATGGAAATTATTAGATATGGGATGGAATTTATCTATAACATGAACCAATATCTATAAGACCTTTGATAATATGGTCCAATAATTCTGGGTAAAACCCCATTTAATTTAGTCAAATTTTAAATATCATGAGACTATTGATGCGTTGAGGGTAATTTCTATATAAAGTCACCATCCATTGATGCGGATCAAAAGAATTAATTATATATGAAATAACCAATATAATTTATAAATCAATAAGAATTATCAACAAATATCCATATTGATAAATATATATAGATTTAACTTTATTTCCCTAGTGAATCAAATCACATTCTAAGTAAACACTGTATAAAAAATAGGTATACGCCATATGAAATAATCATATCCATAATACAAGAGACATGGATATTCAAAAGAAATGAAAATTTTATAGAATAATTATTTTAAATAAAGAAAATGGGAAATATAAAAACTAAATAATATAAATTTGGTGCATAATATTAAATTATTCCTCAATGAATTGAAATTGATATGAAGCCCCTTAGAAAGATCATACAATTAATCAATTTAACCAATAATGTGTATTCACTATAATTTGAAATAAAAAACCTATAAATGGAACATGATATAATCAATATTTATTTCACACATTCCATTACAATGACATAATCAAATAAATATTTTTTAAATTGAATTAATGAAAATAATGTGTTAAGAAATATCTTCCCTCTAATAAGCTAGAATATTGCATACAACATTAAAATAATAAATATCAAATTAAACATTTAATACCATAAAGATAATGAGATTCATGATATTATATATAGAAAGGTATTAAATACCTCACACATAATAAATAAGTGGTGAATAAGATATAAATCACACATAAGAATATGTGCAACAGTAAAACCATACTTTACACTTCCCTTCAGTTGTGTGTACTTAATTATTCTATATATTGTTTTAAAGAATGTTATAAATTATTTAAATAAAAATAAAAATATTTATAATACCTTATAATAATCTTCAATGAAAATTTATCACATATTCATTAATAATATTTCATTATTTTCATTGTTTTGGGTGTGTTCATTTCATTGTTTCATGATCTGTTCATTTGTGTATAATTATGGATTTTATTATAATATAGAAATAAAATATGGAATTGAAATGAAATGGAAATCATGGAATTAAATAATTTTAAATGATCCCATATATCAATTTTTTCTAACGTGAGGGAAATTCATTTGATAAAATGATAACAATATATGTTTAGTATATTTTGAATTTTTTTTTGAAAACTACAAACTAGTTTTGTTTTATTTAATATTATGAATATATATTAGTGATAAAACATTAAATAGGTTATGATATATATTTTAAAATATGATTTATCTACAATGATAATTATATTTACATCCATGGTTATAGTTTTGGAAAATAAAAAAATCCTTATTCACCATAATTGTTAACTACTATATTTAAGACAATAGTTTCATTTCATTGAATAATACGTGGAAACAAAAGGGATGGATATATAATATTCGATTAAAAACATTAAATTCTAGGATTTAAATTATTCTGGATTTATTCTTCCTTGATGGATATCAATGTGTGGAGAAAATATGGTAATATAAGAAAATTAGATATGTGATTTGACAAAATTATCTTATGAAAATCACATCCTTGATGGACCCCTTGAGCACCTTTAGTTTGCTAATTTGGGGAGAACAACGTCCCATGGGAATTGAGATAGTGGGGAGGATACTGTGATTCATATATTTTCAGAACATCAATGCTTTTGAGGTTTAATGGGGAGGTGAGGGTCACTAATTATAAACCAGGAGGGGTGGTTTTATGTGATCAAATAATGATAATTTCACTTTTAAAGTCAACCACATTAAGGTGGAATTAAATTCCATGAATTTATCAGATAATTAAGCCTTTCAAGATGTTTATCATCGATAAACACATCAAACCTCCATTAAATGTTGTATTTTTTTAGTTTTTTTAATCCATTACCTTTTTATTTTAACATGTACTATTATTCTACCTTTACCACGGTTAGTCATAATTTTATTCATGGTAAATGTTTATACATAAAAATTGAAAATAAAATTACTACCTATTTTGAACATTATAAATCGTAATATGGAGTCTATTTTAATAATAATATTTCATATAATTGGAAAAATAAAATTAGAAATTATTCTTGTAGACACAATTGGAAAGTAAGTTTCTAAAAAACAATAATTCACAAGTTTGCAATATTATAATGTCCAATATAAATGTCAAAATTGATTAAAATGGACTAAATTTGATATATAGAAGGTTAATTGAAAATTTTTGATTTTAAAACTAATTTAAAATATAATTTAACTATATTAATAAAATATATGGAAATGATGTTTTTAATAAATATTTATTATTTTCACCATTCATCAAAAAATGGGATTTCTCCAAATATTTCAAAAAAGTCACCCTATTTTAATATTTATTTTACACATTAAAAATTGATGTTTATTATTTAAAATAAAATTTATAAAAGTGTTATAATTTAGTTTTAAAATATTTTTTCTTTTAAAAGGTAGAAAAATAATCTTTTAGAAAAATACACGTTCGACGCTTAAAATTAATTTTTTTTCTTATCTTATTAATATAAAACGTTTTGGGTTCATTTAAAAAATATAAAAAATATAACATATAAATTTCATTTTTTTCATTTATTAATATTAATTAATTTAATTTCTTAAGATAACATGCCATTTTGGGAATAAAAATAGTTTTTATAAAACCACATCCTTTAAGGATAAATATGTTTTTATTTCAATTTATAAGTACTTTCTAAATAATGGATTCATTTTATCAGTGCATGTAAAATATATTTTCAAAATTTAGTTAATCCCATTATTTCCTGCAATTCTAATGGAAAGGGGACAACTGTCATCATTAAATAATCATATTTTAATAGTTCTTTTATGATCGGAGTTCTATGTGGTGTAATATATCGAACATAGTGTTCTATTAAGAGTATTATTGTGTTACACTGGGTGTTTCAAATTATTCGATATATCTTTTAATTTTTTATATTTATCTCAATAGATCCCAATATGTCAAAATACATGCTCTCTAGAATGATTTTCAATTTAATTACCCCTGAACATAATTCTAACCATTAAAATAAGGATGTCGGTTTATAGAATAAGAATCAAACATAACATCCATAATTGTAAAATAGGGAACAAAAATAATGTAAAAAATAAATTTTGAGGAACATAATCTATGTAAAAATAAACAAAAAAATAATGGAAAAAACTATTGATACGAAAAGTTAGTTTGAGTGGAATACTGAAGAGGGGTTGAGTTGAGTTTCCAATTTAAAATTTATATTATTCTAAATTTTAACTCCACTAAATTAGAGCATCCCAGTTAATAAATAATTATTTTATATAAAATTTAATGCTTTGAAATAGTTTTTAGTGGTCCAGTTAGAGCCCAATTAATTCTATTTCAAAAAAAATTAACAATTAAAAGTATTCCACTCATATAAAATAGAATAAATCACATATATATTATTACAATCATTGATTTTTTTGTATATCATATTTTATAAAATATTGATAAAAACCAGAAAGAAAGATATTGTTAGTAAAATTAGAATGAAAAATAGATTGGGAAAAGAGTGAAGTATACCCCAATAAATTTAAAAACCAAAGGGTTAATTCCTAGATAGAACCTAATGTTATCCACTTTATAATCACTTATTTCCATGAAAATTTATTAAATTCCAATAAACTTGATCCAAAATATGGATTGGGTTTTACAACTACAACTATATAAAGGGATGTTCAAGATATAACAAACCTATTCCATAGTTATTCATGGGATAACAGATGTTAAAAGAATATGTAGAGGGTTTCTATTATTCCCTAGTAAAAATAAGTAACTTTCACTAATTAATATAAATATATTATAAACACATCTAGAAATTAATGTAAAACAGAGACGATTATAAGAGTATAGACAGTGTTCTGATTTCACTGAATTGATAATTATTTTTGGATGATAAATTTTCATTAAATATACCCTTAAAGAAGCATCAAATGGATCATTCATAGATAAGAAGAGGAATAGTGGGACATAGAAGTAAATAGACAAAAAGTATTTCATATTAATGAATACATTTTTTTCATACACATTTATATATTGATAATCAATTTTACTGCCTAATGGGAAATCCTTCCCCAATTTTCCACTATCAAATTTTTATAATATATTTCTCATACAGATTACACTGATCTGAAATTATTAAATGACCAAAATTATCTATAAATGCTAAAAAAATAACCATTATAATTTTAAAAATTAATCATTTAATTAATTAAACACAACCACATCTTCTTCACATAGAAATTATCCCTATATCTTGATGTCAATTTATATTGTAGTAACTTTATCTTGTGGTAACATCATCTCATGATCACTTTATTTTTTTTCAAACACATAAAATATTCATGTGCTCTAGTAAGTTATTCATGAGCTCACTTACATTATTTATGAGGTCAATTAATTTCTTCATTAAGTCACTTATGGTTTTCTTGCAGACAATTGACATCTTCATGTGTTTGGGTCAGTACAAATGTTTTCAATTCACGATTCTGAGTAAATTTTTTTATCTAAGACATAGCTACTTATTTTTTATGCATTCTCTTGGACATATTCAAGAGATTACTTTAACATGGTTACTTTTTCATTATAGTTAGTTTTATTTCTCCATACATTAGGTTCATGCAGTCACTTTAAGAAAAATCCATTTTTCATTTCTATGCCGAAAACCATTTCATTATCATAAAACAAAAAATTTATTAACAATATAAAAAATATGAATTATGATAATTAAAATAAGAAGTAACTAGACTAAGAGAATAGTTTTCTATTTTTGAGGTGTTATGTTTGGGGGGACATGAGTCGTGGAGTTCTATATTATAGTTATTGAACATATTGTCTTGATATTTGATCGATTAAAAGAGTTTATGTAGAATACAATTCGAAAAAATTTCATATCATCACACTTATGATTTTTAACTATTTTTGTAATTAATGTTTTGTCTCAATATCCTTAGGATTTTTGAATATTTTAAAGTAAAATGGATCTTTTTCGAGTTCATTGGAGGATTGATCTCGGAGATTATAATTCAAATATTGATACATTATATGAGTTCTAATGAAAATGTATACTATTGTTTTATGGGTTTCATTAAAATAAAATAACAATGTTTTTTTGAAATACATGGATATTTTTTCAGTTGATTTTGGTGGAATATATTAATTTGGTAATTATAGGAAGTAGTTTATTTTATAGATGTCTTATATAGTGGTGAATTCGAAGACATGGTTATTGATATGTGTATGAGTTATGTATTATTAATTTTTTTGGGTTTTCTATGGGAGAGTTTATTTTATTAATTCTTAGCAAGGAGTGAAAATAATAGTTATTCACTATTACATAAGGGAGGTCATTTATAGAGAAATTAAGATACTAATTAAAGAATATTCCTCAATATTATTTATATTTCTAGGTAAAGTTATCTTTATAACTAGATATTAACCATGAATAATTTTAAGGATGTGTTGAATGAAAATGTAAATGGGAATAACATAGATTTGATATATGCATTTACAAAGAATATTCATCAATGTACTCTATGGACTGGGAGAATGGATATGAGTTCTTGTTTAATGAGAATTGTTTTCTTTTTATGTCTTCATATATATCATTTTATCATTATTTTGGTGCCAATTGTTTATGAACATTAGTTTTTAGGTAAGATGACATATTTCTCCCTTATTATGGAAGAAAACATCAGTAGAGTTATTCATTTTCTTATAGGGGAATTTAGTTTGGGAATTGAAATATGATCCTGATATGCCTTCTTAGTGTTAAATTCCACAAATATAAAAATAGAATCATAGAAAATATTTTTAAATAAAGTATAATTACTGATTAGATCATTGATAGTGTTGGTAAAAGAAATTCGAGAGGTTTTTTATCCTCAAAACCTTAGTCTGATTGGGTTCTAATATGTAATCGATATAAGTACTGTTGAGTTGGAGGGATATACATTGGGGCTTTATATAATGGAGTTACATACCTCATATGGCCTAGATGAAACATGAGATACTATTTATATTCATTCCACCTTGGACTATATATATTTATATATAAGAACATTACAATTTTTATTAATCGTTCAATAGATTTTGAATTGGGAGATAAGTAATAGTTGATTCACAAACTCTTATTTTTATTTACTCTAATAAAAGGACATACTAGTTTGAGGGGTGTTTCATATTAGTGTAAGATGGTGATTACAAATATCTATTGACATGTGAATTTATCATTATATAAATAAAACCATATGATATCATTAATTTCATAGAATTATTTTACATTATGAATTCTTAAATAAACAGTTACCATTTTGGATTATTTTTCATTGACAATAAAAATGGGAGTTTGAATTTACATGGATTTTTATATAATAGAATCGATCATTAATGTTTGGATCCTGTCATGTTATCATTGGACAGTTTGATGTAGTTGTCCACTTAGAAAAGAGTTGAGGATTTCCCAAGACATGTAGAGGACTTTTATGATGATTTATTTTGAATGTTATAGCCTGAACTCCACTTTATGATATAAAATACTGTGTATATATACATATTAATTTCAATTTTATCTTAATTTCTCCTTATTTTATGGTGCATATAAATCTTCAAGAGCTGAAAGATTAAATTTATGATTAAATATAATTGAATTTTATTTATCTTGTTGTGTTTCTAAATAGAGATCCAGTAATTTTTTCTAAGAGGGTTGATGGGATATTATGTTTTTATATCAATAATTTTCATTTTAACAATGTAATTGTGAAGAATATGTATACTTTACTAAGGATTGATAAATTATTTTAACAATTAAATGGAGATATATAGTTTTCATGTTGAATTTTTAGTCACTATATTATCGTAGTAGGATAGATGAGGTGATTATTCCAAAGAATATATTTTGTTTTTGGTTTGGGAATTTTAATTTCAAATTGATTCCCTTTGTAGTAATGAATTATCTCATGTTGTTTATTTTGTTGATTCATTAGGTGTTTCATCCCCAACATGACCAATTTTTTATATTTTTTATTGATGATATTGTGATATATTCAAGGTTATAGGAAGAACTTTTTGATAAATATTGAAATAATTCAGAAAGTATCAATTGACATCAATTAAAAAATAAGATATCCAGTAATATGGGAAACATATGTCATTTTACCTACTAAAAAATGTATAGGAATGTTCATATGGTGTTTAGTTTTTATATTTTAGAAGGATATTATAGGACATTGTGCCTAAAAATTCATATATTTATACCAATTTAAAAAATTATCCAAAATTATCATGCATTAATATAGTTGTAGAAATGTTATCCAAATTTTTAGAATCAGAAGGAGTAGTTGGTCAGTGCCCCTGTCTTTAGTTATTTTAGGAAGGATATATTTTTGAGGTTAAAATTTATGTAACATAACTTTGATTGAGATATGTTTTTTAAAATTATATAATAATCATATCATATGGTTTCTTGCTAGTACAAACCCATAAATATAACTATGTTTCCCATGACCTTGAGTCGAAAACATGTCTATTTTGGTGAAATATTTAGAGACATTACATACCTTAAGAGAGTTGTATTGTCTTAATAGAGTTCATTATCTTATGTTATACATTATTGAAAAGTTATTTGAACTTTTAGTTATTGGAGATGTTTGTAATTTTTGAAGAATTATAAAATTTAGATTATTTATAATCCATTGAATGATAAATTGATTATTGTTGGATTGAGTTGGAAGAACAATATTGTGTTTCTTAATAACCAAATTGTGAATGGATAAAAATTTTGTAACTGGAGACTTTTTAATTGAACAATGATGATGTTATTACTAGAGGATTATTATATAAGAGTGTGGTTATCTCCATTTTATTTCAATATTTTCATATTCTTAGCTAGGGAATGGAAAATTTAAGGTATGGAGAGTCTGAATAGTCATTGGAGAAGCTATAAATTGATAGATGGAGTATTAAAAATAGATATAATTCTATTGGAATTTATATGTTCTTTAATATATGTGAGAGATAACTTTTTATCCATATATCACCTTTACTAGTCCATCCATGCATTGAAAATACGTATCATGGCTTGTAGGAATACTTTTGTTGTATAGGGATGAAGAAACAAATTATTGAGTTTGTATCCAGGTGTTTTGGTTGGAATTATGTGGAATTAAAATATTTGGTTCTGCTAGGTTTTTTCAGCTTTTAAATATTCCATAGTTTAAATGGTGTGATATCTAATAATCTTTAAAAAAAAGACTGTGCTTGATTTCATACAAGACACGCAACATTGTGCAGAAAATAACCACGAAATAATAATATTATAAATATGACCATTACAACCAAGCCATTAAATTGGTAGTAATGATTAAGAATAACTAATATATATATATATATATATATATATATATTCTAATTAATAAAAATTTATTGATTACTTTTTAGGATATAAGCAGTCAATTTTTAGGTAAGACATTTTATTTTTCAACTATAAGTTTTATTTAAAATGGTTTTATATCAATTTGTGAGTGAATAATATAATTAATTTTTTGATCATTTAAAAATTTTGTTTTATACAATGAATATAATTTATTATATTATCAAATCAAAAATACCATAAAATTAATTTTGGTATATTTTGGAAAGGGTTTATTTTTTAGTTAATAGTGAAAAATAATAATTTTTTTGAAAACATTATTTTCTTTTAAAATATTAATAAAGTAAAATTATATTTTAGATTATTTTTATAATTTAAATAAAGAAAATATGCCTTATTAAATGTTTTTTATACATTAATAAATTATAAAAATATTTTATACTTAAAAATAGCATTTTTCTTACAATTTTGTTTTTGTGTTTTTTCAGTTTTATTTTAAAATAAAATATTCATCTTTCTTATTTTTTTTCAAACTTTGAACCATTATTTTAAATCAAGAATTTCAAATTTATTAATTATTTTCCTTTTAGTTTTTCTAAATGAATAGTAGTATTATTAATTTCTTCCCATGGGAAATGGTAAATCAGTTAGTTAAAGTTAAAAATAAAATGTTAATGAATATAAAATGACCCTAATACTTGATATAATTTTATTTCAAAAGCTTATATCATCCATAAATATTCACTATTAAATTATATGGAATTTGGATGTTTTTTTATTATAACCATTATAATATCTTATTTAAGGAAAAAACAAAAATGAATAACTCATATTTTTAATGAATATAATTTTTAAAACATGGTAATTAATAAAAGATATGATAAAAATTAAATATATATTTAAAATATAAATGATTTATATTTATCATGTAATTTTTTTATGTTTCTTTCAATAAATAATTAAATTAAATACTTAAACAACACGGGTGTAGTAATTAATTAATAAATTGAAAAATTCAATAAATAATGTAAAATAATTAAATAAAATAAATGTTAGATAATTAATATGATCCATGATTTTTTTTAAGAAAACATGAAATTTTAGGTATATAATAAATTATTTTTTTTCTAATATTACTTATTTTGAGGTTATTAATGTCAACATAACGAATAGTTCTAAAAATTAAAATTAATGATATTTTATAATAAGTAATATTTTATTAAAAGATATAAAAATCATAAAAAACATAAATTTAGCCAATTTATTATTATATGGTTTATAATATCTTCCATGTTGTATTTATGGACCTTTTTTAATTTATAGTAAATATCACAACCATCAAATAATAAAAATCATTGTGGTCATGATTAGTGTGAATAGGGTTAAAGGGGGATAAAACCAAACGATGAGGTTAAAAATATGGCGTAAACATGGTAAAAAATTATAAGATGAGATTATTTAGTCCAATAATCATTATATATTATAAATATATCTGTTTTTATCCATTTCCAATTAAAAATTAATTTATATTAATATAATATTTTGTCAAATTCAATGGCTTCTTCTCCACTCTTTTATTGAAGGGAATCTCTTATTCCCATCACATAACACTTAAAAACCCATTTGTTTTGGAAAATCCATAAAAATATCCCTTAATAGAATCACTAAAATCATTCTATAGGTCTTTGTTTAAGAATAATACCAACCTTAATGATATTATGGTGTTAATTAAAGATTACATTCTAAATTAGATGTGTAGTTTCAAACCACATGTTTTAGTTTTTTTTCATATTCCACATCCTTCACACCAAATTAAAAAATTAGTAAATAAAATAGTATCCTATGTATACATAGATACTATTATGTTACATTCATATCCTATATGCATCTCCACCTCTATCAAATGGGAAATGGAGATGATGTTCATCTGTAAGGTGGGTGGACGCCTTAAAAACTAATGTAATTTGTTTTCCATAATCACTTTATATGGATAGTTATAATGATGTATTTAATGTATATATATAGTATTACTCGCATATTTATCATTATTTATAATTATTATATTATATATTTTATTGAACATTAATTCAATGAAAAATAATAATGTCATTAATGTGTAGGTGTGGGCAACCACATCCACCAAACCATGTGTGTTTTTTTTCATCACTACATCACATAGATTATATATATTTTTAATTAAAGAAATAAAATAATATTTCTGATAATATGTTCATTTTTAATGATAAATTTTCATTTAAACATTTTTTGTAGTTATTGTGGAAAAAGGGAATTGTTACTCATGTGTATATACAACCTGTCTTCTCCATGATTCTAACATAGTCCATTTTTCAGAACCACTTTTCTTTTTTTTAAATGTATAAATGAAATGTAAAAATTAGTGTTATTTCATGACTATTAATACTGATATGATGGAATAATTACCCATTTGACCATATATATCCTATTAGAGACATTTTGGACATATGTACCAAATATCCTTGAAACGTCCAATGAGAACTACATGGATTTAGTAATTGTACATAGCATTGTAATAACGTAAATAAAAATAAATAAAAATAAAAAAAGGTAATAAATATATTAAAAAATTACCATATATTTTTAATTCAGGAAGATACAGAATGTTTGGGATGAGTCAGACTCACAGAAAGTGACACTTTACTTTATAAAATTTTCTAAATGGTTTAATGTTTTATTTTCTAAATCAATTTATTCTGTACCCATATTTTCTAAAAATCTTCTAAAGAAAAGAATATAATATTCATATATAAATTATCAAATTAATTTCTATAAATACATTAATATAAATATAATAGATTGAAATGAATCTTTATTTTTTTCAAATAATGTTCTTTTGACATTTTACTAAAAATGTGAAAAGAATATTTATTTTAACATAAAATACTTGAACAAATAATTACATCATCATGACTAATAAATTCTTGTAAACTTAATTTTTATTTTTCAATGTAAATTTTTAAATAAAATATTTTCCTTAATATATTAAATATTTCATGATTTTACAAAAAGGACACATTACATAAATAATCATGTTTTAAATGTTTTCAATATTCTATTTAAAAATATTATTCTTCCATATAAATGTTTTAAAAAATTATTGATGGATGTTTTTATATAGAAATAAAATATTTATAAAATACATTTTATAGCTCATTTTAATTCCATTATAAGTATTTAAAAAGAAATTTTTTACATAATGTTTTCGTATTATTTAAAAAAATTAAAAAAATTATTTTGATGTATATGGAGACGAATATGTTTCGCTCTACTATAGAAATTATTTTGTTTATGAATTAATTTAAAACCGCCCATGTTTTCTTAAAAAAAACCCATTTCCCATAGTTATTGGAAAATAAATTTTGAAAAATGGGGTTCAATGGAAAGGAAAATTTCAATATAAATCTTTTATCATTTAGGGGAAATAATGTTTTTAGGATGAATGATTTTATGTATTTTGTTATGGTTCTTGATAATTGTTTCTGAGGAGGGGTGGTTTCATAATTAAACGAGAATTGGTGAGATTATTCAATATCTACAATATGTTGGGTAAAGGGATGGAGATGATCGATTTGATTTATCTAAACAGATTATGGGAATATACATTGATTGTTTTTCCAAATATATGATGAGGTAAACTAATGATATTTATAATAAGTAATTGTGGGAATATACTAGGAAGAATATTCCAAATACTGGATAGAGTTAACTAATGTGGTTTTTCTAATGAGATAATGGGAACATAGTGTGATAAGTATTCCAATTATAAACATGAAGGTTATTTTATGAGTGACCATGATGGCTATTATGTGAAAATGATTCCCTAAGTTAGCAACATGTTTTAATTATGATCTCTAGGGGTTTTATATAACCCACTAATTTTCACATGGAATGTTATTAAGAATATGTTTAAAGGGATGTATATGTTACTTCATAAGGATGAAAAGTGTAACATTGGGAAAAATTCTATGAGTTTATGTTGTTTTCCAAAGATCATTATAGGTATTATTTTTACCTTTAAGATTTATTATCATATGTTTTATGGGAAAAATTGTGGATAGAATTTTATTTATTGTGTATAAAATTTTTTATTTTCAATCTGAAGATTAATTTTGAAAGCTGAAATTTTTTATAAGAATTTATGGACTGATGGTTTTAAAAAATAATTTATATCCCAAAAAAATATTTTTGTGCTCGTCCCACATTTTAAAATTTTTTCATATGTTTAATGATGAGTATGAAAAATAACAAGTTAGGTAGAAAATCATGAAAATTTTCACAGAAAGAAAATAGGTTTCTTTTAAAAATATTTCAGTTAAAAATAGAAACTTAAGAGAAGTGTCCACATAGTAAGATATGAGATTTGGATAACCAAATTTATAAAAATATTAAACTAAAAGATATTTGCAAAATAATGAAAAAGAATTATTGATTAGAGATACTATAATATGTAATATTAAGGTCATGTAATTATAAATGGGAAGACATATACTTTGAATTTATGACTAACATAACCAATATAATGGGTGGAAATGATAATATAAGGCTCATTATTGAACATTTGATCAAATTATCTCATTTGAGGCATATTAGAGAATAAATATCATTAGATTATTTACCAAGAATTTTAATGGAAGAGGTAATGAAGCGTTATGTAGTTCTGAGGATGACCACTTTAGACTATGATTACTGATTTACATAAAAAGATGTGAAGATGATTAAAATATTCATTTAGAACTTAGTGGTGCATTAGAATGGCATTTTACCTTCCAAATGATAATCATCATAAGTTAACAATTCATACATTAGAGGATATAATGAAAAATTTCATTCTATATGCTAAAGGATCTTAGGGTAATCATATATCACTATTTTATTGTCTATACGTTAACATTTATCACCCATCAATTAGTATAGAACTATTTAACGCAATATATGGGATTCATTATCAGACACCTTAATATACGATTGATATTGGTGAGGCATTGATTATTCGACAATTTACTACACGGATATTCAAGTTTTTTGGCGGTTTTTTTCATTTAGTAGGGGTTTAAACCACTGATAAATCGTTCTATGATGGTTCTAAAAAACCGTTGCTAAATCATGGTTCGACAATCAATTAACAGCGACTTTTCAAAACCATTTAAGAATGATTTAACAGCAGATTAAACCCCTTACCTCTTTTATAATCTCCAAAGACGTGACTACTTCATCAAGTTCTTCGTGTGCTGAACTAATAGGTTTGATTATACTTATATATATTAATTAAAAAACAATTAATACATAACAAACGGATATAAACACAATATTTATTAATCAATAATGATTAATCAACAATGATTAATAAATAATGATTGATCAATAATGATAAATTAATATTGACTAATCAATGATCAATAATCAATAATAAATTTTTAAATATTAATTATTAATATTTAATAATTTATAATCCCAAAGTTCTAATTATAAATTAGTAATTACTAATTACTAATTACTAAATACTAATTACAAAATATTAATTATAAAATTAATAATAAAATAATAATATAAATACATGATCTTGAAATAAATGATAAAAAATAAATCGTAAATAATAAATAATAATTGTAAATTATAAAAAATAAAAAATAAATATTAATAAATACATATTAATAAATAAAAAATAATAATAAATAACTAAATTAAAACACAATAAATAACTAATAAATAAATAATACATAAATAAACAATAAATAATAATTAAAAATTAAAAATTAATAACTTATAGATAATAAATATATAATCATAAATAATTAATAATAAATAAATGTTAATTAAATAATAATAAAATAAATAAAGAGTAAATTAATTAATTATGAAAATAATAAAATTACGATTATTAAATAAAAAAATAATAAATTTAAGAGAGTAAAATAATAAAATACTAAAATACTAAATAATAAATAATAACTAATAATTAATAATTAATAATTAATAATTAATAATTAATAATTAATAATTAATATGTAATAATTAATAATTAATAATTAATATGTAATAATTAATAATTAATAATTAATGATTAATAACTAATAATTAATAATTAATAATAAATAAATAATAAATAAATAAATAAATAATAAAAAATAAAAACCAAATACTAAGTAATAAATAAATAATATCATATAAATAATTATTTAAATTAATAGAATTACATAATATAATATTAAATTTACGTAAAAAAATAATAAAATAATAAAATATAAATAATAAATAATAAACAATAAAAAATATATAATAACTAATAAAAAATAAATAATGAAAATGAAATAATAATTAATAACTAATAATAAATATATATAAAATAACAACTAAAAATAATAATAATGATTAAAGAATAATTTAATAATAATAAATATTAAATATATAATATATAATATATAATAATAAGCTAATATATATTATATATATAATTAATATATTACTAACAATTAAAAATAAATCAATAATTAATAAATCAATAATAAATTAATTTTAAATTAATAATAGGTAAGAAATAACAAATAATAAATAATAAGTTAAAATTAAAAAAACAATTATTGATAAATAATAAATACTATATAATAAATAATACTATAAAAAATAAAAAAATAAGATAAAAAATACAAAAATACAAAAATTATAAATGGATTAATGAATATAAATATCTATAAATATATATACCTATAACAAAATTTACCTAATTATAAATAAACACATATTTAGGTTACATAAAAATATATAAACACACTCGGATTTATAATTTTATATTAATAAAAATATGTTTATATAAACACAAGTAAATATAAATATTTATATACATATATGATCATATTTGATATAAAAATATATAATCATAAATATGTATTAATATTTAAATAATGTATATAAAATTGATAATTATTAATTTTAAATGAAATAAGTAAAAAAATATTTATTCATATTTGGTTTATTCACTTAAAAATTAATTTTTTTGTAAATATGTACTCATAAAATCGATTTAACAATTAAATATATAGAAATACACATATAGATAAATATAAATAAAACTAAATTATAAAGAATGATAAAGGTTCAAAAACATAATATCAACCTAAATATAATCCCTGAGAATAAATAGAGTCCCCGACGAAAAATGAATTAAGACCCACTTAAATGAGGTTGAAATTCCATAGAATTTTAAAAAAAAAAATTGGACTTCCCTTAAAACCCATAAAGAAGTTAAGAAGCTCTGATAACCATAAAAACCCAAAAATCCCCAAAAAACCATGAAACAACTATAACTTCTGATCTAATAGTCTGTTTAAGATCTACAACAATTCAATGTTATGATCATGAAATGATCCTTGATATGATATTTTCGTATAGGTCGAAACGGACACGTAGTTTTGAAGTTATAGCTGTATAAATTTTTAGAAATCGGGGCAACAAAAAAATCAGTTTTAGTGGCATTCTGGCCTTTTCTATGGAAGAAAACCCATAGGGAGCTCTTTGACATCATTCCGAGACAATCCATGACATAGAGATCATTGTAGGGTTTGATTAGATATGTGGTAGAGCCCAAATGGACACACAGATCAAAAGTTGGCCACTTGAAGTTAGAGTTCGACTTTCCTATTTTTTGAAATTTCAATATATTTTTCATTTGATTATCACATGATTTTAATCTCATGCGGTTTTATCTCATTTCATAATATTCAATTTGACTGGTTTGGAGATAAGACTTACTCTTTGATCATAATTTATGGTCATTTGATGTCGATGTTAGACTATTAGATTATTGATGATTTCGTTTCACTTTAATATTATTATTAACTAATAATTATAAATATTTATTAATAAAAAAATTATATTAAATTTAAATTATATATAATAAATTTGATATGGTAGAAAATAATAATTAATAATTTTTTTATTTTTTTTATGGAATTTTTTCAAACCCAATGCAAAAATATATGTTTTTTGAAAGAAATATAAAAAAAATTATAAAAAAAATTAAAAACATTTATCAATGATTATTAAAAACACCACTATAAACTACCACTATATTTTATCCTAAAAAATTACGTATGTTATGGAAACCACTACGAATAAAAAACCACTAAATTGTTGTTTTCCATTAGTGATGTTTGTTGTTGGATATAATGGAGAAAGTGTAAATGATTTTGAAGAAGATGAAGTCCATTAAATATCATCAAAATTAATATGCATATCAGAGGAGGAACCCACTGGATTTTGATTTTGATGATCATATTCACATAAATGGTTTCACACCATCATAGGAAGTACAAGTTTTGTATTTATAGAAAACATCAATGAGGATTCATGGATCATTTCGGGAGTTGGGTCCTTTTGGTATATTAGTGTAAGAATTTTATCCCCCATCATAACTAAGTTTAGTTCATGATATTTTCCACATATTTTAGCTAAAAAGTACCATCATGATATTTTATATGTAATTAATTTGGGTGAGATAAATTTTTATGTGTATTTAAAATTTTTTGAAAGGCCATTACAAATTCAAGATCATTAGGAAAAGGCGTTTCTTGGATAGATCATTCCTTTGGTATGTTTTCTATAAAATCATTTTGGCACTATCGGGTGTAATTCGGAGAGGGATTCACTAATAAATATTTTTTATTTGAATTATTTAAAATTATTTTTTGTAAAATGATGGTTATGTTTGAGTATTAATTTAAAATATCATTAGGCTATTTTGATGTGTAAAGTGCTTTATAGGTTTCTAATACTATGTATGAGGTTATTTTTATATTTCATTCTCTATTTAAAAAATATATTTTATTATGATGAAACCCATTTTCTACATATATGACATTGGTTAATATAATTTATATTTTTTTACTCTTGTTGTTTCATGGGAATTTAAGAAGGGAGAAAAAGATAAAAAAGTTAAACTATTATAAAAACATAATATAATAAGAAAATTATGTGATTTTAGATATAAAAAAATTTCTGGTTAGTTTCAAAATTGTATAATTACAATAATATTTTTATGGAATATAACAGATAGAGGATAATAGAGCTGTTGACTAACAAAACATGGGAAACATGTCATTTTTTATGTGATCATGTTATTATTTAGATAAAAATTTCATAGTTCTTGATCATTTCAGAATGTGTATTTAGGTGACGCTACATAAATTTGGGATAGAAAAAAAAGTTCTATTTAAAACATTTCATGGTAGATGTTAATGAATTATTTGGAATTCATATAGTCATCATAAGGAAGAGGACATGTAATGATATCTTATTATGCTTTTAGGGGAATTAATGTTATGCACTATGATTTGTAGGAGAATATCTTGTTAAAGATCAAATATATGTGAATTTTAATTTTATAATCGATAGTAGATATTATTAATTTGACATAACAAAGTTATAAATTTCATATTGGTCCTTTACAAGTTAATAAAAATCAATATTATGATGTACACATATTGGTTTTGGTGAAATTAGATTAAATATATGTAAAACAACAAAAAACCATTATTTTTATACAAGGAAACTCTATATAACCTTGAGAAATACTATAGGTTTGAAGGGGATAATTTTTTTGGATATTAATTATTTGTCAATAAATTTATTCTTGAGAGTGATCGTATCAATATGGTTCTTAATGATAAGTAGAATTTTGGAAAAAAATTGGTAGTGGATTAGTGAAAATTTCCCTTCCTACATTTATCATGGTGGTTTTAGTAGTTTTTATAGTTTATTGTGATAATTTTTAATTTCACTAAGGAATTGAGGAATTGATGTTTGAATTTATTTAATATTTAATTATATATTAAACTTTGACAAGGTTGTAGATTAAAAAACCATTCTTTTTATGTGTTCATATGTATTTATCACATATTACTACTTGTGTGAGGATAGATTATTATATATATTAAATTGATATGATAAGTTAAATAATTAAGTGGTATATGTGAGTTTATTTTATATTTTATTGTAAATAGTGTATAAATACTATTATTTGATCATTTTGAATTAGTAGATGAAGTATATGGAAGGGTGTTGGCTGCATGAATG
The DNA here is from genome assembly GCA_963277665.1 of Viscum album. NCBI lineage: Eukaryota > Viridiplantae > Streptophyta > Magnoliopsida > Santalales > Viscaceae > Viscum > Viscum album. The sequence continues at coordinate 813,113,657 of OY728132.1, read as the reverse complement.
ATTACATATTAAATTAAATAGATATTATATTTTTAATTCATAGAAAAATTTAGAGCTTCATGTAAATTTCAATATAATGGAGTTTAGAATATTTTCATATGTTAAATTCTGATAGAAATGAAATGATGTGGTATTCAAAGATAATGACCTAATGTGGTATTCCAACTATGTTAACATTGCATGGAATTAAAGAGAGGTGATCATTTTTTGTATTCTGATGATGATTAGGTGAAGAATTATTAGAGGTTTAGTGGTTTTGATATGAGTAAATGTTACAGTTATGTTATTTGAAGGAGAGAAAAGTTACAGAAAGAGAATATATTGATATATAAATCATATTTTTATTATATTATTGTAATTTCCTATATATATAAACCTAAAACAAAATTGGTAAAATTCCTTTTATGTATGGAATGAATGTTGTATAATGGCGGTAAATGATTTATTGAAAAGTTTGAATGGAAATAAGAAATGGTAAAGGGTTAAATGTAGATATGTGAATACTTTTATGTTTTCTAAGAGCGTAACATTATATATATTCTTATTTTTACGGTGGTAGATGTTATATTATCCATTAAATATTTGAATGACACCTAAGTTTGAATTCATAAGAGACGAATTGAGTGTTGTATTAGATTCTAGATAAAACCCAATATCCATGTTCTACAAGAGATCTATTTACCAATATCTCATATTGATCTTAATGTTTTTGAATTCCCCAGGAATATTTTTTATTTATCTATTATTTTTTCTAATATTATTTAGTCCCCAATGACATTGTTTTCCCAAAAAGGTGGATCCGGTGGGAAGTGGATTTAAGGATCAAACCATAAATTATTATTAAATATATAATTATTTTATACATATATATAATTATTTATATTAGAGTGAATCATTTTGTTGGTATGGGATATTTTATAGTTACTTAAAGACAGTTCGGATTATCTTTTTCTTTCATTTCAGTCATGGATGATTTAGTATTCTCTATCCATATTAACAAGAGGTTTTCGGGGGAGTAACCTACAATATATACTGATATAGAATCCCCAAATTTTATTATTTACATGCTTCTGGTACTGATTTAGAAATCATGTTCTGATATATTAATTCAAATAATGTGATGGTTCAATGTAATCTAATGTGTTTTATTCCGTATATCTTTAACATTATGCTTTTTTTGGGATTTATTTTGTTGTCTTATCTATATCTTAGATTATTTTAATTTATTTCATTTTTGTGGCATAACATGGATTATTGGTCCCATATCCACGTTATGATTTTTGGGTTTTGTTGGTAGTGTTTGGTTTGTAATTTTTTTGAATAAAAAATGTCTAATACATCCTATAATATGAATTATATACTTTTGTTATAGTATCTACCTTATTAAATAATAAATAATTTATACTATGAAAATTTACAATTTTTAGAGGCATTTGATTCCTGTATGAAATCACCTAACCTGACCTTATATCCATGGAAGGTTGTGAGGTTGGTAAATATAATATAGTCCCCCTATAAATGGATTGATGCTTAATGTGGATGGAACTGTCTTGAACAGGATCATGGGAGGATGTAGGGTTCTTTGTGACTCATATGGTTCAATTTGGGTGGAATTTACCACATTTTATGGACCAATAAATTTTCGGGGTGGATAGGCATGAGTGGATTATACTATCCTCATGGTTTGTAAATGGTTTTCTTTCCTAGTGGCCGAGGTTGAGTCATATTCAGAAGCCTGGTGATAATTTTTTAGGGTGTCTATGATATACCTTGGGACATGGTTTATTTGATAACTAATTGCTCCTTAATTGTAGTTCCCGAGTAGATTGTTGAACACTACTGCAGGGAGGCCAATTTCACTACCGATGTGATTACCCATATTGGGAGGTCGAATGGGGATCTCGTTATAAATTATAGTTTGGGTTTACTACCTTTGTTGTGTAATACCTTTGTACAAGGGGATGACTATAGCTTACGCCATTTCAGCCCCCTTGAAGACTCTGTTTTATCTGTTGGTTTCCAACCACCTTCATCTTTATAATAAAAATGGATTTTTCAGTCATGGTATGAAAAAAACAAAGTCTCATAATCCAAAAAAGTTCTACAGATAAAACAAAAATAAAATAAATTATAGGTCATTAATACAATAAATTCATCCACTTCCTATTTATATATATCATTTCATGGATCTATGGATCACTATTAATAAAAAAATTGTCATCAATTTACTTATATCCCATCAAAAAAGTTATGTATATGCACACACCTATAAATATAAGGGGTTATGAAAATACATAGAAGGATTTCCTAAAATTATGTATTTAATTTCCATGATATATAAATCAAAGTTATACAAAACCAACAACATGAAAATTACTAGTCAATTCCTAATAAAAATGGAAAACTATTCACATATGAAACATAATTTTACCAATCATAACATAATAAAATCCCTCATTTTAAAAATATTCATATAAATAAAAAAATCCATGATTTTGATTCCTAAAAACCACATTTTGGAAAACATCTTACATTTTATAACAATCATAATTCAGAAAATTCAATGGATTTCAAGAAATTGTCTATATTTAAAAAAAATCACGCACACAAAAGGTAACTTGTTTATAGGAATACCATGAAAAAACAAAATCTATAATGGAACCCACTAACTAGTGACTATATCCTAACTATAATGGGTGGTTACTCACCTCACCCAATGTATTAGAAATATCCTCATCCTTTCTTATGTAACCTATGATCCAACATATTCAATGGAGAAATATAGTATAGAAAGAGAGTTTTATTTTTTTCTCTTATTTCTATAATGTTTATCCAAACATTACACACACTCCTTAACATTATTATATCACTAACACATTGTATAATAGCTTTAATGGAATAAGAAAACAATGTTTTAAGTTATTTTCAAAAAAAATCAACTCATCCTGTGGAAACCAATTTTTCAAAACCACTTTTATATTATAACAATAAAATTTAATCCAATCTCACATTCTTGATTTAAAATCCTGATAGTGAAAAAAATCTCCTCAATCATCAAAAATAAATAATCAGTTAAATTAATCTTTGAAAATAAATATTATATTTTTTAATAATTCAATATAGATAAATCATCAATTCCAATATAATCAATTTAAATAAAAAATTCATTCCTTTGATGAAACATCACTGTGAATATCAAAATCTCCATTTAAAAAACCAATAATTTTAGAAAATAGTTATTTTAAGACCAATAACCATAGTTTTTAATAAATCAAGTATCACTATTAAGATAATGATACAATTATAAATTAACATCTATCATATGGATGATCCAAATGAAATACTTTTACTATATCCACATACCAATTTGTTTCATGCTAAAATCCCTAGAAATTATAAGCACCAATCAAAATAAGGATCTCAATCCTTTAATCCCAGTAAATAAGGACCCTTATTAAACTACTAAATCCATGTTGTCATATATATAAGAACACTAAATAAAATCCTTGTGATTGAAAAAGAAGAAACTCATAATACTATCAATCATAATATTCATAATTTATATGTAGACCTTAACCACTAATATGTTCAACAATTATTCAATAGATTAGAAAATAGAAGCCTATAATGTGACATTGAGTTTTCTAGAGAATCACCCAAGAACATTTAGAGAGGATAATAGACAATAAAGAGATATCATAACTGTTTTAATGAAATAAAAAGAATTTAGGTTCCATTAAAATGATTTGTCTCGTATATTTGGAAATTGTATTACTCAAATGAGGAAATTTTAATAGTGAGATAAATTGTTATAGAAGTTCAAAACGATTTATATAATGACTATAAACACCACATCCATGTTTTCCAAACATTGTACATTTTTTATATTTTTGAACCCATTCCATAAATCATTCAAATGACTCTAGAATGTTTTCTACACTCTTTATGTTTTATTTTATAGTTTTCTAACTATTCTATAGAACTATGTATAATAAAAATGACATAAAACCTTTATTATTATACCCATAACCCACAAAATCTCAAAACATTATTATGTACAAACCTTGGGTTGTTACTATTCTCCCAACTATAGGAATTTATTCCTCCATAAATTACTTGGTTTATTCATCATTTAACTATTATTATAAGTACTCCCATATAAAATCCTACCATCCAAAGTGAATTTCTAAATCATTACACGTTTTCTTAAAACCCAGACTACGTGAATGTACAATTACCTTATAATTATTTATCACTTATCCACTATCCAAACTGATTTATCCGTATATGTCACATGTAATTATAATTAGATAACATCTTAACCTAAAATGTGAGAAAAGCGTTGTTGGGAATTATTTATAGGAGAAAAAAATCTTATTGTATTTACCTGAAAGGGATGAAGTAATTCATGTGTGTAGAAAACTCAACACATTAGATAGTATATAATGGGGTTTATTTCTCGACCCAAAAACACTTAATGGCTCCCACATATGTGATAGAATATGAACCTACTTTCCAAAGGCTAGCGGTTAGGGAGGACTTTTACCAATAATGCTTACAAACTCAAACTGGCTGAGAGGATTAGAATTTGGTATCATAAAAACATGTAGAGGGGATTATTTACTACATTAATAATCTCTTATATATTTTTTACATGATTTTGAATCCTTCCCAAATAACCATGTTAGATAGGTTACCCACATAGAATATATAAATTATTATCATGTGTAGATGTGAATATATATATATATCATTAGTTCTCTATCAATGAACCCATATGTATTTAATATATGTTATTTATTAATGAAAATATTTATATATATCATAGTTTTATTATTATATAATAATTCTTATTTCTAAGAAACAATGGATTAAATCCATATAGTTGGGAACAACGGAATTTATATCCATCTAGAAGGTGATGATTATTTTGGAGTTGGTATCAGGGCCCTGAGGGGAATAAAACTTATACTTGTGAAATGAATTAGAGCCAACATTGTTTTGTGACCCGTAACGGGACACTTCATACATTTCATGGAAATGTGAGAAGGACTAATCCATATATATTGATATGATGTGGTATGGAAAACTAGGAAAAATGTTCCTAGAAATAATTGGTTTGGGACTTACGAGTGAGTGGACCTTTATTCCTAACCATAAACAGAATGTGTCCCTAGGATGTTGAATTGATCGTATAAGAAATAATTCTATATAAAGATGACCCCCATTGAAAATATGTACCGCTAAGGATGAAATGAATAGACCTAAATGAAATATATCTCTCTGGGTGGGATTACAGTTTTTCAGAAATATTCCCTAACAATTATTATTGATATTGGTTGAATATATTGTGTTTGATCATTAGGGAGTACTATAATGAATCCCACTGATACATAAATAAAATCCCATGTATTTTTACTCCACATAATGGGACATGTCATACCTTTTAAGGTTGTGTGACATGGATTCAACTAGGCAGTTTTACACCTTATAGTAACAAATACAAGGAGAATGGTGACTAAAAATTGTTGGTGTTATAATTACATGATATTAAAACATTTTCTTTGGCCTTGATTTCATGGTGGAATTATGATATTGTATTAATCATTCAAGTAATATAACCCTTTGATGACAATTCCTATATAATAAAATTCCCATTGACAACAAAATGAAAGGACCTAGAAGGAATGTATCCCTCTATGTGGGGGCATGCTTTTATTGGGAATATGTCCCAATAAGTTATAGGAGTTGATGATTTTGGGTTTTATCTAATGATAATAATCCTACATATCCCACTAAGATAGGAATCAATGACCACATATTTTGACTACATGTGTTTATGATTATATGATGACACTATACTATATAGTTTATATTCACGAGGTAAGGTAGTTGTCATAAATTTTAATTTTATTAGAAAGGATATTTTTAAAGTTGTTTAACATTTTTTTGGGGATGTTTTTCATGAATTTAAAATTATGTGGAGGGGGTGGTTTCTATTTAATTTAACACCATTTGGCAATGATGAGTATTTAATTATATGTATTCCCCCAGATGATTGATAGAAACATACACATATGTGATTTCTAATATATGATTCATTGGTAATGGGTCCCTTTGAAGGAGTAACTATTAGGTATAATATCCCTTTGAGATGAAGGTAATACCATTGGGGCATACACATAATGGGGACACACATTGCTGGTGTGTCCCATAAATGGAAAAATCAACTCATATATTTAAAATCACGTGAGCCATTCTATGTGCGAGAACAAGATAAAGGTAGTTTAAAATTCATTTCATAGGAGTTTGACACTCTATTTGAATATGGGTTACATATTTAGGTTGCCTCGGGTGAATCTACAACCTTTCCACTGATTGATGAGGGAGGGGATATATCATCCCGCAAGAAAGACAAAGGGAATATAACTAAGAGGAGCCCCTTATCTATCTTAGTTCTTATTTCAGAACCTAGGATTAGTGAATAGACATCCATTTAATAGAAAAAAGAATGTGTGGGTACTTCCCATTCCTACTTCATGATTCTCATAACTTGAATGAGGTTAGTGTTACTCTATGAAATGTGGTTATTCCCACCATTGACTATGGAAATAGGGCCCCCATTACCAGGGGTGATGGTAAAAAACCTATGGGACCCTATCACTTAGGGTGGAAAATGGTGGAAAACCTTTTCTATGAGAATTCATGATCAATAGAGTTAATTTTGGTGGGCCAAATACCCCCCCCCCATGAAAATATACTAGTCACGGGAGAAGAAATAGTTTGGTATTTCAGGAATTTTGGAATTGATGATAGAATAACATTTGAATTCTTCATAAGGAAGATAATATAGAAATAGATGATATGATAGAGGAAATAATTGAGAGAGGATATTAAAACACCCTAGGGAACCCCTATCTCGTATTGGGGGTTTTCTATATGAAATGAGTGGAACCACAAAGGTGGTCATTCATGAAGTTATTTCTTCATGAAGTATAATGTTTTGTTCCTGAAAGTCCATGTGAGCTTACCCTTTCATAAAGGATCCCATTTTTGACTGGCCCCTTTAACAAAAGACTCATTTATGTGGGAAAATTAATCTTTTATAGAAAGATAATTACCTACATTTTATGTTAAAGTGTGATTCTTTGGATATTATAACAATGGAAACTTATTGTCCTCTCTCTCAGTATGTATCCATTGTTTATCTCAATGTCCATCTCATTTTAGTGATGTAAAAATAAATTTATTAGAAATAATTATGAAAACTATTGTACTAAAATTTCTATCTACAAAACATGATATGTTATACATTTGTAATTTATGGTCTCCTTGCTCCTTAAATGAAATTTGTTTAAAATTGTGGAGGATAACCACTATTCATTGAATATGATATTAGTTTTTTGATGAAAAAAATCACCACCTTTATATGATTATGATTTTTTGGGGGGATAGAAAATAACCTCCTCACACATAAAATGGATTAGTTTGTAGGGGGTATAAAATCAATACCTTTATTTGTAAATTATTTAGTTTTCTAGTGTAAGTTAACAACCACCACACTCTACAAAAGAATTATATTCTGGGGGATGATGTTTATTTTCAATGGAATTATTTTTCCTATATATTAATTGGATTATTTCCCTTATTTATTTTTTTCCATGAGAAAAATTTTATATCCTATGAGAGTTTATTTCCTTTTCAAAAATCTAATTTTTCTTTCATCAAATTGATCTCCATTTTTTGTCTATGAACTATCACCAACATTTTTTGAATTATATCTTATCTATAAATCCCTACAATATTCCCCCTGTAGAATGGGGATTATTCAAAATGAAAAGAAATCAATTCAGAGGGAGAATGGTATCCCTATTGTGTACATTGTAGTGTATTAGTGGACCAATAGGAGGAACCCCCATATAAAGGATGTTAGGGATATAATTTGTATTATACCAAGATGTACTCTTTCTAATATGCTCTAGGATTTTTTTATAGATTTCATTCTTCAAACGGACCTCCATTATGGATAACCACCTTCACAAAAAAAAGAAAAATATAGAACTCACAAGATGGTATTTCATAATATATTTATGATTATTTGGGGAGGAATACATACTTCACATAATAAATACATTTTCCATAGAGTGAAACAGGTTTTATATGGTTCATGTAGAACTTATTATACTATATCGGAATTTTTAAATTGAATAATTTCAAGCATTTCTACATTTCCATTAGGTTTTAAGGATTTCCATTTTTTCCAATTTATTGTTGTAATGTTTTGTTTGATGATTAACATATATAACTATATTAATGTTATTGGAAGAGAATTTTTTTTACTAGAAATTTTGTGTCCTACCATCAATATCATATTATCCCTCATGATGAGACCTTGAAGAATAATCTTCTATCTGAGTTTTAAGATTACACATAATCAGGAAGAATGCATACTTAAAATTTTTGGTCATGATAAAATATGACGATTCTAATGGCTAGTAAAATCTTACCTTTTTATTAGATCAAGCATTCCCCAAATAGTGTTTAAGAGAACATCTCCACCATGGGTCAAATGTTCCCAGAGTCTGGTCCTAGAATCATCATTATTTTGAAATGATCATAATAGATTTAGTATATCTATAACAAACCTGAGAAACCATTGATTCTAGATTACCAATATATTTTTACCATTTAACAGGATAATTTCAATAAGTATGGATTCCAATGTAGAGCTTGTGGTTCAGTGCTAACTTCTCAGACCACTGATCCTAGGATTTCTAGGAACATCAATAATGTATTGAATAACATTTTTAGTTAAAGGTGGTTAGGATATAACAAAAAGTAATGGACTTTCCAATTTACAATGTTTCATCGAACATGGATCTTACTCAATTATATCATCCATTTTTTTTAAAAAACCAACACATTCTACGTACTGTGTGGTGAATTCAAGACTCATTTTGGGATGGCTATCAACTCAGAATAATTGAAAATTTTGGGGATATTTATTATGTTTTAATCCCCATATATTACACTTATTCTGATATTTATATAATCTCCCCATTAATAAGATAATAACTAATCACATGAGAGAGTTCATTAGGAAATCTCTTTATACACATTAAATTATCACATTTAGTTATTAGGTGAAAATATTTTTACAACCTAAAAAGTTGAGGGTGAAGGTAAAGAGAACAATGACCAATCCTACACAGTGGAATCAAAATGATTAGGGATGATACTTGGATACCCAGAAATAGGTTCAGTACAACACATTGGGTAAAATGTTCTATCTTGGTATATCATCATATATATAGTTAGGGGGACTTCTCACTATGTTTCTAAGAGGATTATCTTTCCATATTGTGATGATTATTTTTGTTCCTGTATTGGAACCTTGATGATGATGGTTACTTTGTCGGAAAGAATATAAATTAACTTGTATCTTCCCATACTTTATTAGAATTATTGATTATATGGTCACATTCAATAATAAAGGACTCAAAATCATCGTAGTGGAAAATTCCAATTTATACATGGATGGATCGTAAAACACTTCCATTGTTATGATTATCTAAATACTGAAATAGTCTCTTATTTATGTTTTCTCACTTACATTACCAACATTTTTGTTGTTCAACAAATACACATTGATGTTTTCCAACTCTACGATGATTTTGAGATATCCCATTGAATTTTCTTTTATTAATCACATTATAGAAACATTAATAATAATTAAAAATAGTGAATGTATCCCAGATGCAATTTCATACATCATCTCATTTTTATATTGGATTTGGTATCTAGAATGGATGGAGTAATCATTTGTAATATTTGAAACACTTATAGATCACATAACATATTGTACTTATACAACATGTAACATAATTATATGTTACAAGGATTATGAGGGAGTTAAATAAGTCCATCCATTATTAACATTGGTTGATACTGATGAATGAGTATTCAAGAAATAAGATCATAATGTTTTCCACTATGGCTCCAACCAACCTATCATGGGGATATTTTAAAGAATCATTGAATTATTACTCAAATAGAATATTAGGAAATATAGTCCAATGAGTAAATAATATATTGACATTCCATATTCCCTCACTTCCCATCCATTCATAACATTCTTCTAAGACAGATAATCATGTAAGAAAACTCTCGGATCATTACAAGGAGTCTTTTTTTCTCGTACCCTTTTGTATGGGAGTGGTGAAAACATGGTATTTTAAACCAAGGTTTAGATTTATGTTACTTGAATTTATCTTGGGACAATAGTGATGATAAATTTTTTAGTAGGGATGAAATCAATTGGCCTAGTCCCCGATGATAATAAAAAAGTAATTATTGGAAACATATTGATAAATATACTACCAATTATTAAAATTATACTCATATAGAACCAGATTCTGAATTATATAAATATAACAACATTTAAATATTAAAATGAATCCAACATTTATATCAAAAATTAGGTTCTGAGAACGTGGGTTTGGTGATGAATTTCTAATAACATTACGAAGACTCCTTTAAATAAAATCGTAAATAATATGGAGCTCCTCTACCAAAACCTCTATGGATTGGGTTCATATGGGGTTAACTACCACTACATTCATTATTTTATCCATAAATTTATCTTATATTGAGAGGAACTAGAGTTCATAGAATATGACCTTATCTAGTTTAATATTAATAAACAACAAGTATAATAATTGGGTGGCTCTAAAATAGAGCATCATTATTTCATTGATGATGATGTATATCTTAATGATTGCATTGTATACTATATAACTATCTGAATTTTAGTGTCATATTGTAAGATTGAATGTGTTTTTTTTATCATTAAATAATAGGCTTGAAATAATTTGAGTAAGGATCTGAGAGTTAAATTCTCATGTCAAATAGACTTTCCCATTGGTCAAAGTTTAATCAATCCAACGAACAAACCATCAGAAGTCAATTAATACCTTTTGTTATCTATCAGAATTTTTTTGACAATACTAATTTGGGTCTATTGTAGACTTTTTTTGGTTAAATTTTATTCACCTATAACATTATTGAGAGACTCTATATTGAGGATGCTCTTCCATCTTTGCGTCGATCCCTATAGAGGAATATTCTATATTCATTCTTTGGGTTCTTTTTACAATAATTTTTTTTCTAAATAAAATATGAAATTATAATAATTAATAACATCAAGATATCCTAAAACTATTCAAATATTAAATAGAATATATAAATGTTCAAACATAGTTCTAAAAAACACTGATTCATAAAATAAATTACTTTATATGTGAGAACCATGTATAATTATAGGAATAACTACCACCACTAACAAACTATAGGTTCCTAACATTGAAGGATTATCCAGTATCCAACTTTATAAAACATTTTTACAAATATTTAAACTGATATTTCAAGAATTTAATAACAGTATTACTTTTTACTAGGACAACAGGCCTAGTGATCATATTTTTATCTTTTTGTATGGATATATTCTTGTCCTTAAAAATTGTATTACTTTTATTTCATTCACCTATATTTTTATGTATGATGTAGAGAATATCTATTGGATGAATACATGGATTTTTTTAGGGTGCCCTTTCTCAGTTTTTAACCTATCATGTTCTTCTCCATTTTGATTTCACAGGATTTTTTTTCAAAAGTCCATGAGAAATTTTTATCTACTGGGCATTGAATCCAATTTTTTCTACAATTCCAATTTTAAGTTTCACAAAAATGTGTTCTATGTCTCTTTCATTTGGATTTTTAAATTCATGTTAGTTAGACTAATGGATTCATTAGTTTAATGTGGTTTATCCTTAACCATTAGTTGATGAAATTCAATGAAATATAATTTTGATCAATTTTTTCTAAATTCTTAGGTCATATATATTTGACCAAAATAAGGAAATAGAATATTCAGTGATATAGTTTAGGTTGTCCCAATAGGAATTGGAAAAGCATGTTGTTACTATTTTGGGAATCCTCCTAAATAGGTGAATATAAATTAATGGAATGATTCCCAATTAGAGTGAATGTTTCCTTTATCGAAAATGAATTTTTACTTTCCAAGAGTTTCATAGATCTTGATGGGGTGATCTCATTTGAAACTATGATCTAAAGACTATTGATGAAAGATAAAGGGGAATTTAGTTTAGGTTTGTGAATCTCATACCATTGTGTCATTGTATTTATGCTTATGTGATGAGGACCAAAAAAATTATTATATGGGACAATATATTTCTATTATGAAAATGGGTATGATACAGAAGTGTGTAGAATCGTCATTGGATCTACTCAGGTAGTTTCCTTATGGGTCCATTAAATCAAAACAGAAAAGTTTAAAGCATCAATTATGGACTGAGACACATATATTAAGGATAACCATAGAACATAGCAAAAAAAATTATTCTTCTACAATGGTGAAAGGGAGTACAAGAATAATAGAACATTCTCATTGGGATGAAAAATCCTATGGATGATGGGATACATTGGTTACACTGTTATAGATACATGTTGGGGGAATAGTATGAATTATAACACAATGTCTTATTGTGGACCTTATTTAGAATAAATTTAGTTTTGTATTATTTCTTTCAATTCACTAATTAAAAATTTCCATTCATATGTCATAGAATTATAGTATGTCACATGGAACACCCACTCAGCATATGTAACACATAATACCGACCAGGCGTATGTTACCTTCAACACTGACGTTTTTACGAAACATCATTTTTTTAGATTTAGTTATTTAAATAAGATAATTATAACCTAGACATTAAACATAGCTATATAAATATTAATAACTACATATCAAATATTTTTTATAATGTTTTTCTATTAATAAAACATATTGATAATGAAAGATGTGATTTTTTTAAATTCCATATATTATTAAAAATATTGTTTTCTAGAATGAACTCCATTTAATTTCAATCCATGAAAAATAATAAAAAGTAATTTAGACACATTAATAAATTAAATTTGATAAAATAGAAATCATTTTTTAATTTATAATTTATAAATTAGCTTTGTGTTGTGTTTTGGGATTTATCTCAGAAACATAATTTTTGGATGATTAGTGAAAAATATAGGATTTTGAATCAAAACATCATTTTCCTATAATTTAGTTAAAAGGATAAATTATTTTATGATTTGGTTTAGAAGCTTAATTAGATTTTACTTTAACAACAAAATAAAATTTTGTTAATTGGAACAAATTTTCCACATAAATTTGATTTAAAAACGTAGAAAACATTTGATTATTTTTACTTTAAAAACATGTATTGTCGACCAGACTACAGGATTAGTTTTACATTAATTTCGTCCACTCATGTGATTATAATTTAGGAAAATTGATTTCATATTTTTAATCGGCATAATTTATAATATATAATAAGTTTTAAATTTTCTGACCAAAATAGATTCGTAAAATTGATTAAAACAGACTACAATAGTTTTGAGAAAAATTAGGTTAATAAATCACTAAAACATAAATTTGTGAATAAAAATACCTATACACTAGTCAAAGATCCATTTTACTAAAATATTTCGACCCTCTAATCACTTAACTCGAATTTGGTAAATTTTTTCTTCCACATCCAAATTGAAAAATATGGGTGGAATTCACTATTTAAATTTTTACAAGAGTGACACTCATCGACCACTATAAATATTAATCCTTTACTCCCACTTACTCACACATATCAAGCCCTTTGGATCATAAAATGAACTCTAAATTATTCTCCCAATTTTCCTCTATTCCTCATAGAATCCTTCCCATCATTATATCTCAATGCAAGCAATCCTTCGGCACAAACCAAATGGTGTTTTTCGAATAAGAGGTAACATCTTCATTCAAATGATTTCTTTTATTTTCCCTCTTCACCCACCCAATCTCCTTTTTTGATTATTTTATAAATTTACTATTATATTAAATATTATATAAATTTTTTATTCTATGGGTTCAATAAACCATTACACACACATCCATCTAATGGGTAAGGGACATAATTTTTACATGTACAACAAATTACCACCTCCCTAAATGATGATTGTTCATTTTTCCCTAATGCCTATCATGTTTGGAATTATTATGGAGAATATATTTATATATTTATATATGTTATATTTATTATTTATTTAATCATCTTAATTCCTTTTAAAACACATATCATTTTACTTTCCATTTTGTTTAAATATGATAATTTTGTTTGAGGACATGTGGACTATCGCCCCCTTGAAGTGATGTGATTCATTCAAACTCTAAATGAAATGTATTAAGATTGGGTTTAGTGAAATTATATGATATATATATATATATATCTAATTCTAATTTTATGATATTATATACATATATAAATATATTTTATTTTCTTTCTTTCTTTCAATAGGACAATGAAAATGGAAACACAGTTCATTCTTACATATGACTTACCATCTCTATGAACTGTGTTTTCTATTTCATAATTATATATTAGATAAAATATTATAAAACACATATAATGAATTTAAATTATATTAACGTCATTTTTAACATTCAAGAATCATTATATAATAATAAGGACTAAAGATATAACATGTTAATACGCATGCAAAGAACAAAGTGAATATTATCCTATGTTAAACCGTAACATTGGATGGTTAACAAGAGGGTTATATAAGGTATTGTTAAAACCATATACGCTTTTAGGTATAATAATATGGTTCTTTGAAATGTGGATAATAAATTTACTATTATTATATATGTTCTTTGAAAGTGTATGATGAGAGTCAAGACACAAGGTAAGGGGATTTCATCTAAGTTTTTATTTCTTGGATATATAATCGTTATTCACCATCCATTCCTTTTGTTTGGTTTTTTTCCCCATAAATTCATGATATATATATTGTAATTAAATTTATCATTATTTATATATTCAATTTAGGATTTTTCTTTTCTAGGATTTATGTTTCAAGAGTTACCAAATTGGTATAATATTTTTGTCTCAATTGGCCTTCTTGGAGACTATCTTATTTGTTATCCACATAAATTATATGTCTCATGTGTATATACCTACATTTTACTTGTTATTACACAACTCTACATATTATCATGATATTTTAAGCAAAATTTAAATTTCATTTTCCTACATGGAGATTATTCTCCCATGTTACCAAAGTATATGAGTTTACTGAGATAAGATCATCGCTTTTCGAGAATATTTATGTTTACAAATCCATTGATGAAATATTATGATCTATCTCTCAAGACCTCTCATTTATTTTCTTATACTCTAGTAATTAAACATAGAGTCACACATTAGTACCCTGTTTTCAGTCATTGGTACCTAAGATAATGTTATCATGTAAAATATGGACTCCTCTCTCTTCAGTTGAAAATTTATTATATTAAATAACAATGATTTCTAAAACAAATAAAAAATGTTTAAAAGGATATCTGAATCCCATTTTCTAGGAAAAAGGATTTTAGAAACATTTAATTGTTTTTAGTTCTTCATTTATAATTTTTCAAATCTACTATCAAATAAAATTGTTTTCAAAATTTTTTATGTTTTAAAATGATTTTTTCAAAGAAGAAAGGATAGTTCACTCAATAAATGTTTTTAAATGATCATTCCAAATTATTTCCCACAAATGATAACATCTGTTGGTGTTACTCACACCTTCCTAGGGAAATAATTAAATATTACAATTGATATTGTTTCTCTGAATGGATTATGTTGCGATGTATTTACGTCAACTAAAATTGTCTATCATTCTTGTGTTATATGATTTTGTTAAAAATTACTTTTCATGGGTTATGTTTACGGTAAAATAATTATGAAACCTATCTTGTTTACATAGGATATCATATGATTTCATGTTTATAATACCCATTTAATTTAATCGGTTATTATATTATTATTTATTATCTTGTGGAACATGTGTGTATGATTTCACATTGAGATGGGTGAAACCTATATCTCCCTCCAATACTTTGGGTAAAGATTTATATGTCATGAGATTGACAAAGATAGTCTTATGAATGATCCTTGACTACCAATATGGCCATGGGAGTGAAACCCGACTACCATGATGGTATGGAGAGTGCAACTATACTACCAAAATGATTTTGGAAGTGATACCTTGGCTACTATCACCTGTATGGTTCAAAGGCATTCATTTTTTATTGATTTTTGATAATCCCCATTTTAAGGGTTGTAAGGGATCCCTTACATAACTAGTATGCTTAGTGAAACATTACTTGAATTGATGGACTAATATGAATTCATCCCAAAATTACTATATGGAATTGCCCCTCTACAGCATATATCTTGAGGTCTGCTCTCCACCTTCGCAAGGCTGGTCGGCTACCTATCATGTTTAGATATACACAGGTCAGGTATCGATCGCAATACCATACACTCACATTATTCTAATTATGGTTAGTTATAATATGGTGACTGTTCCTTATCTAAATCATCATATGGATCCTTGTCACTTTTTAATCTATATGGTTTCACCTTCAGTTCATGTGGCCTAAAGGCCTTGATGTGGCACAATATACCTAAGGTGGCACGAAGTCCTTGAGGTTTCCTAAAACCAGAACTGGGCCTATTGAAATGGATGATCTGAAGGCCTTGAAGGACTCAAGGATGAAAATGGTGAATCATATTAGTTTTTCTAGCTAATAAAATCACTACAATATATTTCACTTCTTCCAACAAGGGCATATCTATTGGTAAAAGTGAACTTTCTATTGGTAAATTGTTTTACCAACATAAATGTCCTTGCCACTAAACTGTTGGTAAAAACTCTATCTCTAAATGTTTTTGCGACAGATAAAATAGTTCTGTTGCAATTATAATAATACCAACAGATAATATATATGTTGGTTAAAGTGTTTAGCAATAGTTTTTGGTGACAAATTTATCTATTGGTAATAATATTACCAATATATATTATTTCTTTTATAAATTACAGTTAAATAAATAAAATTATTATCAGTAAAATTTCAATTTATATGTATGAATTAAACATATATTATACATATTTTTTAATTATTAAAACAAAGATGATTTTAACGCATGATCAAAATGAGACAATTAATTATATTAATAATTAAATTCATTGCAAATGGAACTTGTTGGATCCCCACTTAACATTGTTCCCCAATTCTTTCGCTAAACAACCCAGCACCCCCCCCCCACCATGCTAGATCCCCACCACCATGTTGGATCAACCACCCCCAACAACTCTACCACATCATTGTCAGTGAATCCAACACTAGAAACTCCATCCAATCATCACTAGTGACTCAAGAACTAGAAGCTACAACCCATTCATGGAAGATCCAGCCTTAGCAGCTCCAGGAATCCATGCCAACTCCAGCTCCATCCCATCCCTAACAGCTCTTTCCTCATCCATGCCAGCTCCAGACTATGCACAAACAGATGAGAAAAGACCTTATATGGAATTGAGTGAGGGACATAGATAGCTAACAGAAATACTTTTCTTTAACAGTGACATGAATTTGTCACCCAATTCTTGTCTGAAGAAATTTATTAAAACCAAATGTTTACAAAAAAAGAATGAGGTGAAATGCACTTACACCAGGTGAAAATTACAACATTATAAATAGAAATGAAGAACTAAATAAGAAACCTCAAACCTGCATCACCATCACTCAAGGTGGCTGCATGAGACTACCTCTTCCAGTGTTGTAAATTGAAGAATAGGTGACAGTGGAGCTTCTAAAGATGCACTGCAACCATCCAAAAGATAATAACCAGCTGGAAAAAACTGGAGCATCATATCATAATAGAAAAGGACCTGTATATGTAATCAAGCAAGTAAAATCTAGAAGGGAAGGTCGCCCCTAAAGGGATCGATAGTGTAAGAAGAAGCTGATGAAGCTTCAAACCAATGAAAAACCTATAAAACTATAAAGAAGTGTAGCAATGATATAGAAAATCAAGTTACGTTGCTTGAGATAAAAGGCCAAAAATAGGGTCATTGGAAAATAGAAAAGATTCGACCAGAATCCTCGATCAAAGCTATTGCTAAGGTACATGCAAGTAGTTCACCCACCTAACCTGAATCAAACATTTTTTGGGCATTGGCATAATCTTGTTGAAGGGGACACTAATCCAGTCATCGGTGATCAACTTGAGACTTCCATAGAAATCCAATATCTTCATCAATATGTTTTTACCACAGTCATGTCAACTCAAACCTCTTCGAACCTGTGATCAAATTGAGACTGCCATAGAAATACATTATCTTCATCGATATGTTTTTACCACAGTCATGTCAACTCAAAGCTCTTTGAACAATGAATTGATTTCCCTATCTTTCATAATACTTGAAATGTAAATAAAGGTCAGTAAAATCAAATGAGGAGGATGTATGAAGCCACGGTCTGTCTTATAGGTATCATTGACAATTCTCCAAATTGTTTGAATAATAATTGTATAATTCACCCCTGAATCTTGAAGTAATTGTAAAAATGAATGGTATTGGTGAAATACAATCATGAAATAGTTTATAGCTTCCCATATCATAATTTCCATTTCAATTATGTCCTCGGTACCAACATTTTTTTCACAACTTTTATGTTTGATTTCATTGCACTGCCATTATCCCATATCTGATTGTCCCAGCACCTGTCCCAACTTCGTCATTATCCTTATGAAGAAGCACCTGTCCCAACCCCTATAAAATAACCAAATTACATCATTCAGTGCATAATAATATTGAATAACGTAAAATTACTTTTCTGAGAACTTCTTATAAAAAATAAAAATCTCCCCTAATTGTTTTCTATAAAAAACTGTATAATACAAAAGAAAACCTCTTGAATGAATATTATAATCCTTGATCCCATTAATGTATTAAAAAATGTTTCCTTATCATCAAAATACATGCGTTTGGTCATCATCATCAGCTGAAAATTTCAAGCATAAAACATTAACAAGTGAAAATAAGATATAAAAACATGGAAACTCTTTCCAAAGAAATAGACAGTCCGGAAAAAAATACATGTAATAGTCATATAGGTGTGAAAGATACCAAAAACTAATAATAAATTACATGTGATATTCCCGCCATTCATATTGGATTCAGTACCAATAAAAAATCAAAGATGATCGATAATAACATAAAATATGTACTCTAAATGAAACTTCATGCAATACTAGAAAAAAAGGGGCAAAAAAGTGCGCCATTTGTTTTCTAGTTTAGTTATAATCCAAGATATGTGAGATCTCTTACAGGAGTGGAAATGAGTACTTTTCATATGCTACATGAAATATATTTCATTTCATAATGAATAATTATTCAGTATAATAACATACATATGGTGATCTTCTTGTGATTTTATAGAGGTGTATTTTTTTAATGCTTATTCCATGTAGTGGCAATAAACAAATAGTATCTAGTAGTAGAAATACTATAGTTGTATTAATGAAACAATTTAAAGACACGTGGAATGGTTATGTCCACATGAAACATATATCAAATCTTCTAATAATGATATAATTGTGGTGTTGAAAAATATTATAGGTTAAGTTGTTGTTATGAGTTTTTTAGAAACATTAATATCTTAATAGAAAAGGAAGCATGCATGTGGTCATTACAAAACAATAAATTATGTTTAAATCAAAAATTTCAGTGAAATTATGAGAGAAATTCCTTCATGTGTGGGTTGGTCACCTCAATAGAGAATCAAAGCACCCTAGATTTTCCTTGTCTATAAATAACTATTAAGGGAAACAATATTGCCGTGTAAAATTTATTAACATAGAAACATTCATGAATTTATATCATCATACAAAATACAAACCAAACCAATATTTCTATTTAGCTTCTCACTCAAAGTTGTCCAAAAGAGACTAAGCAGAATACCCCTTTCACATTCCGTCTATATCAACTAAAAAATCTGACCACACATGGATGTATAAAATACAGTAATAGATAAAAGGGACGCTACACACTTGATGAATATCATCAAGCTGTTAAGGTACTCATTATTATACCAAATCCTTCTTTTCATCCATAAAATCATTCCTAATTGAAATGAATACAAAATTTGCTTCACTAGTCCCTTAAAAATCATGGACCAAGAACATATATAGTGAATTAGGTAATATAAGTAAGAATAAAATACTACAGTTAATAATAGACTGTAATTTGGGAAAGGAGACAAAGAAAAATATGATATGGGAAATTGGTCAGATGCAGAGCAATGAAATTTGAGAATGGAGGCAAGGAAATTTAATGATGCACTGAAATTAGAGATTGTAGAAAAATTTATGATAAACTAACCAGATTAGTCCAAGCCTAAAAACCCCTCCCCCAAGATGATATGGATATGACAAGGTTGCATAAATCAATTCATGACCCTACCATGGCTCATCAAAATACATACAAAACAAACACCCCTGTCAGCATCAAAGGATATAATAAAGATCATGGTGGGCCCTGAAATTGGTACTCAAACACTAAAATCAAGAAATAAAATACATTAATCAAGAATCATGAAGATAAATTGTGAGCATGAGTAAGAAATTGAAGTTGAAAAATCATATCAATTGATCAATCAGAGGCGATTCATAGTATGATATGAAAGCTAGCCGATTCTTGGAGGACCACCTTGTTTTGATCCGGATAAAAATCCTGCCATTCTTTGCATTGATCATCCTAGAAGATTTCTAGTGCAAAACAATTGAAGTAGATAATAACAAATTATTGAATGTAAAGACCAAATTCATCCAAAGCCCTCATGGTAGACAGTAGTAGACCAGGCATGTGACCACAAAACATGTGTATGTACACATCTCATCCTTCCCTGACCCTTACTTCAACCCTTCCAGGCTGCTGGCCATTCGGTCTAGGCTTTGAACTGAAGAAAAGTTCTTCCTTGATTTAGCATGGGTGGGATGGAAGTGTCAGTGTTAATGGGTGGAAGATTTTTGTAGGTGTCATTGTAGGGCCTATAGAAGCTGACTCTAATTCATTATGTAGATCATTGATCTTCTGGAAGAGTTCATTTAAGTACTCAATGGAATCTTGAATGGTTGAAGCATGATCCGTCTTGTTGATCTTTGGGACAATAGATCACAGAATGTAAAGCATATCATTAAGCTTCTCCCGATGCTGCCTCTCCACCAACATATTCTTGGCCAGAAGAACCTTATTCTTCCCCTTCTCATCTCATCACCTAACCGTATAGTTCTCATTCGATCTGTTTCCTCATTTCTTCCTTCCATAATCCATCTAATAGCTATCGATCAGGTCATTGGAACCATAATTCAGCCCCAAACCCACAATGCTTGGTTCTTCCAAACTGTCCATGTTGCTGTTGTTAATTCTCATGGTGATCTTCTCTTATTCGTCTCCCTTAATTTTCTCTGAACCTAGAACCCCAAAATTTGTTCCATCATTTTCAGCCAAATGCTTACGAAATGCGGCCCACTTTTGGAAGAGCAGGGGTTGTTCTCCCACTAGAGGGACCGTTTTTTGGGGTCTCAAAAACATGTATCTATTCAGTAGGAGAGAACCGCTCATGCCAATAGAAGAAAACTCCTTGAAAGAAATAAATTGAACCATATTAAGAGCAATTTTGTGCACCGAGGCTAGAAGATGCACAGTTGTCAGGAATATCTGGCCCGAGTTGAATTCATCAGTACACATGTGGCTATCCGAGCTTAGATCGGCGAAATTTTTCAGAATCCCACTCTCCATGCTCATTATATTCATAGCATGGGAATCCAGGAACTCTGATTTTCAACCTAGATTGAAGGTGTCTTCTGTTAAAAAAAATTTCGAGGTGACTTTGAGTAGTAATGTAGAATCCCTAAGATGTATATGAGGGAAATAAGAAGTGTGTAGTGGGAGGTAGTTGAGGGCCGAAAAGAGGAAAGACTGTGAAGAAAACTCTAAGATGGAGATGGATGTAGTAATCTGGGATGTCGAGGAGCTAGAGGTTGGGAGGAAGTGACAGTGAGGTGGGGGTGCATGCGGAGATGAGGAAGGGGTAATAGATTTTCCTTATATTAAAATATAACATTTCATCCAAATATTATAATTTACATAAATAAAATATCAAATTATATATAATATTTTATATTAAAAATATAACAAGTTTATATGAAAATAGAAAATTTATTATTTTTTTAAATTAAATAATTACAATATATAATATATATAATATATATAAAAATTCACTATCTAAAAAAATATAACAAATAAATAAAATTTCCAAATGTGAATACTCATTAGTAATTTCTTAAAAATAAATATAATAAATATTAAATTCCATATGTAAATATTATATTAATATCATAAAAAACTAAATATGTGAATATTATTTATCATTTAATTATATTTTAATTCTATTTATTGATTTTTGTATTGATTATCATGTTTATATTTATTATGTTTATTAAATTTAAATATCGTAATGATTAATTTGTTTTATGAAAAGTGTTGAAATGTTTATTAAATGAAAAAAATTAAAAAATATCACAAATATTGATACTTAGGGAAAACTGAAAATCAAAATCAATTAATAAGAAATTTTTAATAAAACCCCTAAAATTAAATATTGAATTTGGCCATAAAAATAATAATATATAAAAAAAATTTGTTTCTCTTAATTTTTATTATCATTAAATGGTGTATTGTGACCGATTTTATTGAAAGAAAACAAATATTTGTTGGTAATAGTTATTATTAATAATAGATTCAATTGTTAGTAATAAACTTTTGGTATTAGTATCATAAAGTAAAATATTTTTCTGTTGTTAAAATATTTTTTGGTGTTAAATGATCTATACCAATAGATAAATCTATTGGAGAAAACAAGTGTTTGTACATAAAATCAATACTAATAAAACTTAATATCTATTGGAATTAATAATTTTTTCCAACAGATATATTATCTGCCAATAAATTTCCGTGGGTATAAGCCATTTTTTTGTAGTGAATACAAAATAGTATCATCTAAAGATTCTGATACAATGCCTGCTTGATTAACCCATAAAGATGTCTCCACCCATATTTGATATCTGGTCTCTTTGATGCTCTTGAATATTTCTCACCAACTATGATGAGGATCATGTTGAACTAATAAGGATATCAAATTATATAGGATTATGTGTCTGCCACAATTCTCAGTTTAATTCCAATGTTATGTTTTCAAGGATTATGTATAACAACCATGTTCTTTATTACATACTTAAACAAGATTTATTAAATAAAACCTTCATTTCTTACACCATAGAAGATAGAGATGTATAGTTTATTTGGGGCACAGGAACGTTATATAAAGACATAAAGAATATAACGCAACATCTTATTGAAAACTTCCTTTACATGGCCACTACATTCCATCATAGTTAGCATTGCATAGGATAACATGAGGACATGCATAAGAAAAGGGTGAGCTATAAATACAAGTAAGGGAATAAACATGTAATATCATTAGGAATACAATACATGTTAGAAAATAGGCATATCAATGAAATAATAAGAGAAATTATAAAGCATGATAATCATAACATAGAGATGTGGAAACAACACTTAACATTGATTTAGCATGAGCCAAGGCTCATTGCACATGGAGCCTAAGTATACCCTAATTGCACATGAATCATGAGTAAACACTCATTTAACTTTAATTATAATGATTAAACACTCATTCCACATGATTTAACATGATACTATACTTTACCCAATGTATTGTAGCGCTATAAGGGCACACCCTTCTTAAACATTTCATTTCACACATAAGTGTGCCACTAGGATCATATAACATGGAATCAATCATCGTCATTTATTCCATGGTAATGGGTTATGGAATACATACATGAATATTTATAATAAATAAGTCAATTTCTATAATGGTGAATACCCTTAATAGAGAAATAATCTTGGTATTCACTACACAATGACATTGGCTTGGAAAATCTGTGGAATTTCGGTAGCGTAACGGACTGACGTAATAATTCATAAAAATGGTTGATGGGAGATAAAGGGGTGTATCATAATATTCACATGAAATGTAGCGTAATGGGGTCATATAGATACATGTCCCAAATTAGGTACTGGAATTTGGATTCATAATACAAAAGAATTGCATGAATGTAAATGAAGAGAGATAGATACCTTACTGAATTTATGCATTGTAACGGGTGTACATGGGAGGAATTAGAAAGAGATAAATGGGATCTATCATTATTCAAACATGAAGAGGGATGTATGGTGGAGATGAGAAATTATCCCCCTACATTTATAATTGAAAATAAAATGGAATAACAATATAAGTAAACATGGACATAAATAAGGAAAGTGAGAATCCCTTATTTAGAAGTGTGGTCCAAATGGCTTGGGAGGGGCTTAAGAGAGGATTAATGGAAGCTTGGGGTGACTTGGGAGGATTCAAGAGAGATTAGGGTAGAGTCTGGATGAACTCCAAGGGATTTGAGTGAAGAGGAAGTGGGATCTTGGGTGGGTTTACATAGGAAAGGATAAGGAATTCTTTATTATTTAGGTTTGGGACACCTCACATTAGACTAATAAAAAACAAAAACCAGCCCATTATTATTGCCCATTGTTTTTTCCAAATGGAATTGTAAAGAAATATTTTATAAGGCCAATGGCTGATATTTTTAAAATAATAGGGTTCCTTATATGGAGGTAAGTCACACTCTCAAAAAGGATAAAATGTTTTATAAGACATGGAGGGTCCACTAAGGCATCATAAAAATAATCAAACAAATCTAAAATCACATTATTTTAAGGATAAAACTTAAATTGTCCGAAATTATCATTGGTAGTATTTTATTAAATTTCTATTGGGTCATTATTATGTCATAAAACACATTGTATATTTTAACTATATTTAATTTTTACCCAAAAATTTGACTATCTCAAAAAATTATGAAAAATTAACCATTGGATAATTTAGACATCCTGATTCCAAAAATAGTATCCATTTTATCTAAATAATTTTTTAAATATGTGAATTTTTACTTTTAAAATAAAACACGACATTTATCGAAAAATCAATGTCTTTGACAAAAACAGCTTTCAAACCTTAATAAAAATTGTAATTAAATTCGTAGAATTATATGATCATTTATAATTAATAAAAAATAATTTAATAATAATAATAATATTTTATTAAAATATTATTTAATTTGAAAATATGTCAATTCATCAAAATAGATTTATTAATTGAATATTGTCTAAAAATACTATTAGTGCTTTAAAAACTATTTACAAAGTAACCATAGTAAAAAGAATGTATATTCATTATAATATAAAAAAATAATTCCCATATTGATAGTTCTAAGGTCTTGTTCCATAACCCCTTATAAAACCTATATAAGACCGAATGGTAATGTGTGTGATGGTGATAGACGCTTTGGGTGGCTCGGAGAACATCTCTCGAGTGGTAATCTCTATCAACATCCACTTATCCCATAGGTGATTCTGTTCAAGAATAAAAAAGTTGATTCTTGTCTTGGGAATGGTCAACAGTGAAGGCCAATGAGACCACCTCATTTCTGAGTTCCAAAAAATGGGCTTTGTATTGAGCAAGTCTACTAGATGAGGCCATCACTTCCTTAGTCTGTGTAAATTGGATTTGTTAAAGCCCTATATTTATACTAATCATGTGATCACTCTTCAATGACTATATAAGAAATAGTCACAATTCTTATTGGTAATTTAAAATCCAAAACATTAAACCAAATAAGGTCATACTTTTTACATAACCATAATAAGACATTTAAATAGACCTAGAGGAATTTTCATTAATGAATTTTTGGGTCGTTAAAATCATCCCCCTAAAGAAATTTCACCCTCAAAATTTTTTCCCCCAGTAAAATAGATGTGGGTAATACTGTTTCATCACTTATCCTGATTCCCACGTCTCTTCTTCAAACATGTTTTTTTCCACAACACCATGACAAGGGGCATTGTATTATTCTGTATATCTTTTTCTCTACAATCTAAGATCTTCACCAGTTTCTTCATGTAAGAGAGATGATCCTCTATTTGTACTACCTCGGAAGAGAGTACATGTGAAGGGTCTGGTATGTACTTCCTTAATAGGGACACATTAAAGACATTATGTACTATGGCTGTGGTAGTTGGAGGTGAAAGCCTATAGGCCACAACACCGACATGATCAAGAATCTCAAAAGGGATAAGGTACCTAAGACTTAAATTCCCCTTATTTCCAAAACTCATGGCCTTATTCTATAAAGATATGAATAGAAATACCATGTATCTAACTTTAAACTCAAAATCTTATCAATGGTTATTTTCACAACTCTTATGTCGACTCTAAGCTACCTTGATATGATTCTGAATGGTTTTCACCTTCTCCAACAGTTATTCAACCAATTATGGTCCTAGTAGTTTACGTTCACTAACTCCATCCAAGCACACCGATGTTTAGCACCTTTTCCCGTATAGGTCTTAATATGGTGCCATTTGGATGCTCGAGTGGAAACTATTATTGTAGGTGAATTCAACCAGTGGAAGATGTTGGTCCCATTCTTCTTTAACGCCTATATAATGTGATCTTACCATATATTCTAGTGTCTGAATAGTTTGTTTAGATTGGCCATCAGTTCCAGGATGATAGTCCGTACTGAAGTTCAGTTCATTTCTTTGATCATGTTTGAGACTTTTCCAGAACATCAAGGTGAATCTCAGATCTCAGTCGGATACAATAGATAGTGGCACTCTATGCAGCCTTATCAATTCCCTGATATATATCCCTACCAGTTGATCCAATGATAAGTCCTCTAAAATTTAAATAAAGAGTGGAAAATTTATAAGACAATCCACAACAATCCAAATTGCATTGTTTCCTTTGGGTGTCTTCAGATGTCTGGTGACAAGTTCTATGGTGATGTTCTCCAATTTTCAAGTTGGTATGGGAAATGGTTGCATCATCCCCTTAGAATTATTCTTCTCTACCTTCATGTGCTGACTCACCAGGCACATTAATGTATACTCAGTGACCACCTTCTTCATATTATCCCACCAATAATGCTCTTGGATATCTCGATACATCTTTTTGTTTCCTCGGTGAATAGAGAAATTTGAACTTTGTCCAACATCCAAATGTTCGTTATTCAGCTCTAGACTTGATGGAACACATAGTCTTTTCCCAAATCTCACAATTCCTTCCCCATTAACATTGAACTCCGATGATTTCCCTTTTTTGGTATCTTCCAATTTATTATGAATTCCCACATCATCCTTTTGAGCATGCTTTAACTATTCCAAAAGAGAGAGTTGGGGAATCATTTGTTAAAGGATTGAAGATGTTCCATTCTATATGATTCCCTTGTACATCTTCATCAAACCAAAGAATATTGGATCCTTTTTTATTCTCAACAACGATATAATCACTGGGTCCTTTCTACATAGATTATCCACCACCTTGTTTGATTTCCCTGGGTCGTAATGGATTGAGCAGTCACAATCATTGATCAGCTCTAACCATCTTCATTGTCACATGATCAATTCTTTCTATGTGAATATATACTTCAGGAATTTATGGTCCGTATATATCTCACACTTCTCCCTAAAGAGAAAATGACAACAAAGTTTTAAAGAGAAGATCACCGCAGCCAACTATAGATCATGTGTTTGATAATTCTCCTAATTAACTTTCAATTGCCTTGAAGCATAGGCAATGACTTTGTCATTCTACATAAACACACAACCTAGGCCCTTCTTCGAAGAATCATTAAATACCACAAAAAGTTCTCTACTTGTGGGTAATGTGAGCACAAGAGTAGTGATAAACCTCCTTTTAAAATCTTTGATGCATTCTTCACATTCATCACTACATGAAAACTTTATTCCCTTACATGTTTTCTTGGTAAGAGGGTTGGAAAATCATGAAAAATTTCTCATAAATCGTCGATAATATCCAGTTAACCCCCAAGAAGCTATGGATATCTTTTACCGATGTTGGCCTCCACTATCCCTCTATTGCTACTGTCATGGAGGGATCCACAGATATCCCATTGCTTGTAAAGATATAACCCAAGAATGAGAACTCCTTCAACCATAACTCACACTTGTTGTACTTTTCATAGAGCTTCTCTCTTTTTCAAGGTCTCTACTACAGTTCTTAGATGCTCCTCATGATCCTCCACGGTTTTGGAGTATATTATAATATCATCTATAGATACTACCAAAAATTTGTCAATGTAATCTCTAAATACACTATTAATCAATTCCATGAAGATTGATGGAGAATTAGTGAGTCTGAAAGGCATTAATATGAATTCATAGTGCCTGTATCTCGTACAAAAAGCAGTCTTGGGGATATCATACTTCTACACCCTTACATGATAATATGTTGACCGCAAGTCTACCTTGGAGAAGTATTGTTCTCTATGCTGCTGATTGAACATTTCATCAATTCGTGGTATAGGATACATGTTCTTTATTGTGATTTTGTTAAGATCACGATAATCATTGAAATGGCTCATTGAACCATCCTTATTCTGGATGAGGAGGACTGGTGCAACCCATGGTGAAGCACTTGGGAGTATATACCCTTTATCCAGATTCTTTTGTATTTGCTTCTTTCTCTCCTCAATCTCTACAATATACATTCTATACAGAGTCTTGGATATAAGTAACACCCCAGGTATAATATCAGTTGATAATTCAACATCTTATCTAGGAGGAAAACCATGAAATTTCTTGGGAAACACATTATTGAATTCCTTCACAATTGGCATGTCGTCAAGTATGGTTGCCTCCTTAGACTCAATCATCTGGGCTAGATACACATGATCATAGGGTAGTATTATCCAATCTGGAGATGATGGAGCTAAAGAAGATTCACCTTACTCCTTGCACTTGTATAGAATTAGGGGTCGATTCTCAACATGAAGAGTGATTTCCCTCTCACAACAATTTATGTTTGATATATATAGGGAAAGCCAATCCATGACAGGAATTGCATAAAATTCTACCAGTGGGAGTATGATGAGGTTCACTGAGAATTTTAATCAACCAATTATGGTAGGTGATGAGTTAGGATGAAATGATTTCCCCATTTGTCGTACTCACAGACATCATTACATCCATGATTTGTGGTAGTGTTGGGATTTCTCTACCAAACTTTCAGGATATAAATTAATGAATAGAACTTGAATTGGAAAGTACATTCACTATTCATGAATGAATAACTAGTGTACCTATCACCACATTATTTTTGGGGTTCACTTCAGTGGTAGTGATGGAAAAAGGTCACCCTTGCTGCCTTGGAGGATGTTGGTTTCCCCAAAAAACCCATGGATGAGGGACCTGATTTTCAAGATTCCCTAGTTCTTTGATGTTGAAGAAATGAATAGAACATTGTGAGTCGAATGAAGCATTCCTCACCTCTATCGCAGCCATGGGATTTTCTTGTCAGCTGTTAACATATAAGCATCTTTATCTTCCACACCTAAAGCACTTCCTCTTCCCCTTCATGGAATTTTCATGGTTCTTCTTTCCACACCTTTGGAATGTGGGGTGTTGGATCTTCCTATCACCGTTGGAATTATTCATTGGACCACTAGAATTTAAATACACTTTCTAAATTTTATCCCCATGATACCCTTGAGATTCACCGATCTCCAATTCGACCTTGACGGAACATCGAACAATTTCATCATTGCTGTCGAAGCCACAGATCGCCAGGGCTATCCGTAGACTAGGTTTTATCCCACCAAAGAAGCATTCAACCTTGCATTCAGGTGTAACGACAAATCTAGAGGTGTATCGTGAAAGCCATGTGAAATTTTCCCCGTACTCTCTGATGGATTCATCGCCTTTTTTCTTGAGGGAAAGGAAGTCTCTTTCTATCTTAAGCTAGTGGGTGCATGGAAAATATTTATCAAAAATCATCTTCTATAAATTCAACCATTTCAACGCTTCGATCTCCTCCTCAGGATTCATATTTTCATATCAATGTCCACCATTGATCAGCTTCACCCTCCATATGATAAAATGCCCGGAGAACCTTCTCTTGTTCGGAACATTGAAGGATGTAGAAGATCATTTGAATGGAGTTGATCCATTGTTCAGTGATTGAGGGATCAGATGATCCATTAAAAGTAGGAGGCCTTGGTCTCATGATGCTCTTGATAGTGACATGTTATTTTTAGGGGGGGGGGGGTTGAATGTTCCACTTGACCCATGATTCTATTCAAAACATGAGTTAATTGAGAGACAATCATGACAAAATTCGTGATTTCTGCTCCCCTCAGATTGGGAATCTCATTAGCACAGTCATCACATTGATGCTCACATAATTTGTAAAACTGAGTCCTCCTAATACCGACCATTGGTTGGATTAAAAGGATATTTAGGGGTAACACATAAAGGGCAATCTCAGTACAAAACTGATGAATTATAAATAGATTTTACATTCTTAACTTATGAATCTATAGGCTTCAATCATTTTTATCCATGATTTACTTTCAAACATATATTCTTAAGTAAATATTTTTTAAATTTCATTAATAATTGTTCATAATATGCTTTGAATTTAAAAATGTAAATCCCCTGGGACTGTCATAAACAAGAGTTTAGAAAGTCCCATTTTTGTGTACCAGGATCCCCCAGGTCATGCCCGAAACACCTTGTCGG
The DNA here is from genome assembly GCA_963277665.1 of Viscum album. Taxonomy (NCBI): domain Eukaryota; kingdom Viridiplantae; phylum Streptophyta; class Magnoliopsida; order Santalales; family Viscaceae; genus Viscum; species Viscum album. The sequence continues at coordinate 813,082,979 of OY728132.1, read as the reverse complement.
ATTTTTCACCCCTAGGTACATCTATGCCAGAGCTACCTTCACCAGCTCATATCTAGACATAGATGTATTTGTTGATAAACCACTTACTTAATACCCACAAAAACATATCTATTTTTTTATTATGCATAGTCTTGTCTCTAAGGATTCACTAGGGTTTGCCAATCCTAATCCAAAAAATAACTAAACCTATCCTCTGATACCAACTATAACAACCTCGTTCTATATTACATACTTAAACAAGAATTATTACATAAGTTCTTCACTTGATAAAACATTGAATATTGAGAGGTCTTTTGTATTTAGGGCATAGGAACATTAAATAACAACTTAAAACCTAGAACACAGCTTCTTATTGAAAACTTCCTTTACATGACCACTACATTGCCTCATACTTAGCATTGCATAGGATAACTTTAGGACATGAATTAGAAAAAGGGTGAGATATAAATCCCCATAAAGGAATAATCATGAAATAAAATGAGGAATAAAATACATGTTATTCTATATGAATATCAATGGATCACAAGAGAATCATGAACATGAAGGCATGATAAATCAATATAATCATAACATGGAGATGTGGTAACAAAACATAACATGGAATTAGCATGATCCCAGGCTCATTTCACACGGAGCATGTGTAAACCCTCATTGAACATGAATCATGATAAACCCATAATTTCACTAGAATTATCATGAGTCAACACTCATTTCACATGATGTATCATGATTCAATACTTTACCTAATGCACTGGAGTGCTATTAGGGTGCACCATTCTTAAACATTTCATTTCATGAATAAGTGTGCCACATGGATCATACAACATGGAATCAATCATCATAATTTTTTCCACAATAACAGTTTGGGAATACATAAATGAATATTTATAATCAATATATAAATGTACATAAAGGTGAATACCCTTGAAAGAGAAATGATCATGGTATTCACTACATAATGATATTTGCTTGGAAAATCGGTGCAATTTCGGTAGCATAACAGTGCGACATAAGAATTCATAAGAATAGATTATGAGAGGGAAAGGAGTGTCTTGTAATATTTACATGATATGTAAAGTAAGGTTTCATATAGATATATTAACAAATATAGGTACTGGAATTTGGAGTCATAATACAAAAGAAGTTCTTGAATGTAAATGAGGAGAGAGTAATTCCTTATGGAATTTTGGCATAGTAACAGGGGTACATGGGAAACATTAAAGAAAGAGAAAGGGGGTATCTGATTACTCAGACAAGAAAAGGTCAATATGGGGTAGTTTCAAAATCATACAACAACATTTATAATTGAAAATAAAAGGGAATAGAAATATAAGGAATCTTGGCCATAAATAAAGAACGTTTGAATCCCTTACTTGCAAGTGCGATCCCAAAGGATTGGTAGGGGATTAATATAGGCTTCTTGGGAGAATGGGGCACCTTAAAGGGATTTTGGAGAAATGTGGTAAGAGTTTGGAAGAACTACAAGGGCTTTGAGTGATGAGGAAGTGGGAGATTTGGTGGGTTTATATAGGAATAGGGAAGGAATTTTTTATTATTTACATTTGGAACACCTCATATTAATGTAACAAAACCACAAACCCGCCCATGGTTTTGGCTCATGGGGTTTTATAAAGGGGACTAGAAAACAATAGTTTATAAGAAAAATGGATGAACTTCTTAAAATAATAGGGTTGTTTAGGTGTAGGTGAGTTAGACACACAAAAAAAATAAAATGTTTTATAAGTCATGGAGGGTCCACTAAGGCATCATATAATTAATAAAACAAATCTAAAATCAAATTATTTTAAGGATAAAACATATATTAGCCGAAAATATCATTTATATTATTTTATTACATCACTATAGGGTCATTATGATGCCATAAAACACATTTAATATTTAAACAGTATTTAATTTTTACCGAAAAATTTTGTTGTCTCCAAAAATTATGAAAAAATCATCATTGAATAATTTCAAAATCCCGATTTAGAAAATTATATATTCATTTTTTCTAAATAATTTTCTAAATATGTGAATTTTAATTTTAAAAAACCCGACATTTATCCAAAATTGAAGGGTTTTGACAAAAACAACTTTCAAAACATAATAAAAATTACAATTGCATTCATAAAATTATATGATAATTTAGATATAATAAAATGTAATTCAATAATAATATTAATATTTTATTAAAATATTATTTAATTAACAAATACATTAATTCATAAAAATAGATTTCTTAGTTGAATATTAACTAAAAATACTATTTGTTCTTTAAAAACTATTTACCATGTAACAATAATAAAATCAATGTATATTCATTATTATATAAAAAAATAATTCACATATTCATAATGATGAGGTATTGTTACATAACCCATTATAGCACTTGCACAATACTGAAGGGTAAGGTGTGCGGTGGTGATAGAAGCTTGGGGTGACTCGGATAACAACACTCGAGTGGTAATCTCTATAAACATCCAAATCTCCCATAGGTAGTTTCATTCAAGCATAACGTGTTAAAGCTCATCTTGGGATTGGTCATGAGTGAAGCCCAATGACTCCACCTCCTTTCCGAGCACTAAAAAATGGGATTCGTATGGAGCAAGTCTACTAGATGAGGCCATTTCTTCCTTTGTCTAAGTAAATTTGTTTTGTTAAAACCCTATAGTTATAATAATCATGTGATCACTGCTCAATGTCTATATTAATAGTGGTCACAATTTTTTAATGGTATTTTAAAATCCAAAACCTAGAACCAAATAAGGTCATACGTTTTACATAACCATAATAAGACTTTTAAATAGACCAAGAGGAATTTTCAGTAATGAATTTTTGGGTCGTTAAATTATGTGATTTATTTTTTTATGATTCATGTCTTATGCACTACTAAGAATTATTCCATGATTCATGTTTGTAATATTTTATATGAAGGGTATGATCTTAAAATATCAGGATCATGTTCTCATACACTTATTCTCATGATTATTATTACAGATCTTCCATAATTACTAGAACTGAGCACTAGAGATCACAATTTTTATCTTATATTCCCCAGGTTATGAAGTTAGGTAGTGTGATTAATGTTTCTATGAAGTCTTTTAGTCATGAAGATCTCTGTGGGACATAATATAGCTCAATTATGTATCAGTGTTTAGGTTTCCATTTTTCCATATGCACTTGACTAGTATGGTCTTTAGGCATCTCTTTTTATAATGTTTTAAGTATTTCAAAAAATTTATTTAATGTTTTTATATGAAAAGTGATGTTTTCTATAATTGGAATCATAAGAAACTTTTAGTCAACCATTGTAATATAGGATGAGAAAAATGCAGCGATAACCCTAGGGGCATATCTAAGGACATGTTTAAGGATACTAAAAATTATAGGAAAATTTATCAAAATATTGGTTAATGATATGGTGAGTGGTTTCCAATCAATATATCCTTGTCGTGGTACTATAAGTGGTTTTTGCTCTTGAACAGATGCACATAGCTGTAACAACATTGGAAATTTGTTTTTGGCCAGATTCAGGGTAATATGGTACACAAAAACGAACCTTACAACACACCTCGTTAGAAACACATGGTGAATATGATTTGTAAATTAACAAAACAATTACAAACCATCATGAAGTATTTAAATATAAGTTTTCTATGAATATCCTTGGGTAAACCTAAGGTATCATATATTAAAATGGGTGTTATACCTATACATCATATAAATGTATTTTTATGATTATGTGGTTCATCATTGTGATAAATATTTCATACTATATGATGTTTTGTTTTATTCAATGGATGGAACCCAGTGGAACTATGATGATGTTTATTATGTTAGACAATGTAATTATTGTCCTTTTGAGAAACCAAATGCTATGGTATGTGGAATGTAAATCCTTGTTTCTATTCTCAGATATCTTTCACAAGCTATGGATTATTTTGGAATTAAAGAAGAGCAATGGTGGGAACAAAATTCTTTTGATTACTTATTTAGGTAATATAAACCTTTTTAATAAGTTCTTCTAATTCTTTTATGGGTGAATATGGGATCAGTACTACTAAAAAGATATTCACCATTATTCAGTTTTTGGAGCAATATAATGTCATTCAGTATGTATATTAGTTAGAATAAAAAGCATACCAATGGTGTACCATAATCAATAATATGGTGTAGAAATAAGAGACTCAATCCCTTGATATAGACCGTTCAAAAACCTATTTTTCAAAATGTAATTACCTAATATTATCTACACCAAGATAGAGAAATAGTTCCTTGATTTGATGAAAGTGGATGATGATTTTTTTTACCTACGAGGCCAATTTCATGAGACTTGTGAGGTATGAATTAAGAATTATCATCCAATCCCAATGTAATGTTGATAGGTTCTTCAGTGGCCTAATAAAAATTCCCAGTATGGGTTTTGTCATAGAAGATATTTGTATATAAGAAGAGGTTTTCCATTGTGAATTCAAGTTTTAAATAGAGGTTGGATTAATGTTTCGATCTCATGGTTTTCACATGAAGTGGAATATAGAGTTTAATGGAAAACCAAAAAACCATGAAGAGATGAATATATGATTCCCTTTATGCTCTTTGTCTAGGAAGAATCATGGAGTGAATTTTATTATGGTTTCTAATAAATGTTTTATGTGAGGAAGATAAGTATATCACAAATTTGATTTCCAATTTAATGGTAATATATTAGCTAACATTTTCAATGGGAAAAAATTGGAATAGAATGAAAATCCAATGATTTAGTGCTACAAGTGTTAGAAGAATTTCAATTATGCTAAACACTACACAATCCCAAGGTTTGGGTATGATGAATGATGTGGGTAACCATTTAAGATGTGGGATAATGAAAAATCTCATTCAACCACTATTTCTAATGAAGGGTGTGATAATGTCGTGATGAAAGGTATACGTACCATACTCTGTATAACAAATAATTTCATATTAATTCTTGATCTACCCACACTATCATATTTAATGAATTCATTTAGGGTGTTATGATTCCACCAAAGTAATTAGATATGGAATTAGCAGTGAAAACACTAATGGAATGATTATTGCATCTCATGTATATGATTATCTCCTATTGAAGATTGTTGGAATGTGTATCCTAAAATTATTGTCATTCAACTTTTTTTGAATTCGATGTTATCTTAAGCATGTGTTGGATTTCTCTGGTGAAAGCATGAATTAATTATCTAGGAATGGAAGTGTCATTTGATATTTCAAACCCTCATATGATCATTCATCCATGTGATGATATGTATGAACATTAGGGGAATATTACATCAATTTTATGAGCCTTATTTCTCTTTCAAAGTGGTTGTTTATATCAAAATTTTGGGTAGGGAATTTACATCGATGATTTACCTACTATTCAGGATTTTGTGTATGTCTTTCTGAAAAAGTGGCATAGCCATCCACCAAAACTCAAATTTGAGTTATCAATATAAATTATACTTAGTTCCACACCAATTTAAAAGACTCCATATTTTATGGATTTGATTTAGTTGTATGAATTAAATAATAAACTACAAGAAAACCTTGATAAGGAATTATTTAAGACAAGTGTGCCACCTTGGTGTGAACCTTTTCATTTTTTTAAAATTTGGATAAATTCATCTCTTCATTGATTATCTAGAGTTGATTAGGATCATGATCGAGAATAAATACCCTATCCCACATATTGATGACTTGTTTGATCAACTGTGAGGATCTATATACATTACTGAGATTGAATTTCATTTTGGATATCATGAATTGAGGGTCAAGAAGAGGATATACCCAAGACAGAATTATGTACAAGGTATGGAAACTAGGAATATATATGATGCATTTGGTATTACTAATGCACCTGTTATCTTCATGGTTTTAATGAAATATACATTAGATATTTCCCCAATCAGTGTTTGGTATTCTTTATAGATTATATTCATATCATTTCAAAGCACAAGGAAGCCCAGGAAGATTACATTATAATTGTACGAATGACTATAAAGAGGGAGAAGATATATGAAAAAGTTAAAAATAGATTATTTTATCTCTATAAGGTTTTATTATTGTGTCACATAATTCAAATAAATGGCATAACTATAGATACATTAACGACAAAGGCAACTAAATGATAGTTTAGACTAACCATGGTGATTGATTTCGTAGCTTTCTTGGTTTTGGTGGATATTATCGATATTTTGTGTATACTTTCTCATGATAGTCCACTCCATTGACCAAGATAACATGGAAGGGTGTAATGTTTTTCTATATAGTGAAATGTGGGGAAAATAGCATGGAAATGTAGAGAATGCTAGTCAGTGAAACTATGCTTATGTTACACTAAAGTGGATATTGTTTTGTAATTTATAGTGATTAATCCAAGAAGTGTGTTTTATGTGTTATTGTGTAAAATAACATGTTTGTCAAATATTCCTCACAAAAAAAAAGAATATTCATTAGAAAAATTACCCAACTCATGATTTAGTGTTAGTAGTATTAATTGTTTCATTATAGATATGGAGGCATTATCATTATGGATAAAAGTGTGATATATATTATGATAATAAAACTATGAAATAAATATTCACACAGAAGGATTTTAACAAGCACAATAAAATATGATTAGAGTTGATAAAGGATTGTGACTTCTCAATACATTACCACCCTAGGGAAGAGCAGAAGGTTTATGATGATTTTAGTTAAAAGTATCAAGCAAGATTATTCATAATGAGGATCTCAAAATATCTAATATTTTTGTATTTTCAAAGGATCAATCTCGAAATCCAAAAAGAAGGAGAAACTAACATCTTTCCCTAATGAATGATAAAACCTCCTTCTAAGTGATGATTAAGGATAAACATAAGAAATATGTAGAGTTAAAAAAATAAATTCATCAATGATCCAGAGTATAACCTTATTCGGGATGGAATTATAAGATTCAAGAACCATGTATGTTTTCCTTCCATTCTATATTTGAAGAAGCAACAGTTTGAGGAAGCTCAAAGTTGTTAATTCTTTATTGATATTTTATGTAAAAATACGTATTGGTACATGAAATAATACTTTTTGTGGGATGTTATGAAGAGATATAATTCAATGTTTGTATCTCAGTACTTGGTATGAAGACAGGATTAGGCTAAAAGTCAGAATTCAAAGAAGATCTAGCATTAATTACCCATACCAGAATTGAAATGGGAGACCATCACTCTAGATTTTTTCATTGAACTACCCAAATCATCTAAATGTGATAATTCTAGGTGGTTGGTAGTCTATAGACATACTATGTCCTAAAAATTCATCGATGTCATAGAATACTTCACTCTATTTTAGATTTCTAGGATATATATTAAAAAAGTCGTAATGTTGCATGGAGTACCACATTTTATTGTGTCATATCAGGATCTATAGATTTTTTCAATGTTCTAGAAAAGTATTGAGAAAAAACATGATATTGAATTGAGTTTCATCTGTACTTATCATCCTCATAAATTTATTTAGTTTGAAAGAAAAATTCAAACCCTAGACGATATGTTGAGATCTTGATCTCTGGATTTCAAATGTGGTTAAGACCAAAAACATCCGCAAAGGTGGTTGAGTTTTTTTACCATAATATCTTTCATTCAAGGTTCCATATGGAACATTATGAAGCCATTTATGGGAAGGAATTTAGACCTCTAACGTGTTGGGAAGAATATGGATAAAGTTTTATATTTGGACCAAAGATTGCTGATGAAATGATCGAGATACATTGAACCATTCAGAATCATTTCAAGGCCTCTAAAAGTTGAAAAACCGATAAACTAAAACCATTTTAATGATCTAGAATTTGATGTTGGTGAAGAGGTGTTTCTATAAATCTCTTCCTGGAAGATGGTTATGATATTTGGGAAGAATGGGAAACTAAGCCCAAGGCATTTTAGTCCCTTTGAGATTCTTGATTGTATCGAGATGGTAACCTCTCGCATAGAACATACTCCATATATCTTTTATGTACATGAGGTGTTCCATGTATCTCTCATGGGGAATTATATACATGACCTTTCACATGGACTAAACTCAAAGGCGATAACTTTGGAGAAGGATCTTTCTTAAAAGTAGAGACCTGTTGAAATTCTGGACCGATCAGAGAAAGTTCTACAAAACATGACCACTCAATTGGTCAATGATGCTTAGATAAATCACATGTAATAATGAATTTATGAGGGAACTTGGTGATATTATGAAGTATAATTGTCCATATTTTTTTACCTGAGTGATGAATTTCAAGGGTGAAATTCTTTTAAGTGGGGTAGAATGTAACACCCCGAGTTTTTATGGAACTTTTTCTTAAAATAAATTATATTTTAATTTATTTCCTCTAATGAAATACGTCAAAAAATCCATTCACAAGATATGAACTTCGTGCATGTTACACGGAACATCAACTCATCATACATTACATGGAACACTAACCAAGCATATGTTACACAGAACACCGATGTTTCTATGATACAGCATTTTATTATTATAATTATTTAAATGATAAAATTATAACCTAGTGGTAAAACATAGTTATATAAATATTAATAAATATTTATTTATAATTGTTTTATATAAATATTACATATTTATAATGAATGATATGATTTTTGGTAATGTCTTTATATGTTTGAAAATACCGTTTTCCTGAATGAATTGTTTCCAATATCCCACTATGAAAAATAATAAAATATAACATTAGATACATTATGAAATTTATTTTCATAAAATAAATATCATTTATTAATTTAGTATGTCTATAATAGTTTAGCGTGATATTTGGGAATTTTTTGAGGAACATCATTTTTGGATGGATATTGAAAATTATCGGATTATAATCCAGAACATCTTTTTTATATTATTTATTTATAAAGTCATATTATATTTTAATTTTTTTTAAAGGTTTAATAAAATTTTGTATTTATAAATTAATAGAATTTGTTCAAATTTAAAAAAATTCAAGTTGAAATTCGATATAAAAATTTATCAATATTTTGATCATTTTTACATTAAGAACACACATTATCGACCTGACTGCATGATTAATATTAAATTAATTTGTGTGACTTATGTGATTATATCATGTAAAAATGGATTCCACATTTGGAATTAGAATAATTTAAAATTTCAAATATGTTCAACATTGTTTTTGACCAAAAATATTCCTGAATGTGATTAAAATTAATTACAACAGTTAAGAGAAACTTTTGGATAATAAAGTACTAATAAAAAATGTTATGTTTCAGAATGACCTAGAAACTAGTAAAATATCCATTTGATTGAAATATTTAGACCATATAATCACTTTTCTCAACATCGGCCTTTTACTGGATCCACATGCGTCATGAAAAACATTCATGTAATTATTTCTTCAAATATTTACTAGAGTGCCACACTAACTCTACAATAAAAATGGATTTGATCCTCCCACACACTCACACGTCTCAATCCATATGGATTGAAAAATATCTGCCCAAATAATATAAAAAATTCAATCTATTCCTACTATAATCCTTCCATTGTGTATAATTCAATCTAATTCAGGCTTCGGGCAAAAAAATAGGAGTTACCTGATTAAGTGGTAACATCTTCTCTGAAGTCATTTTTTTATTTTCCCTCTCCTCCTTATCCACTATATTTATTCCATGATTGAATACAATCAGAAATGTCTTTAATATACTAGGTTTTTTTTTATTCTATAGTTTCAAATTATCCATACAATCTTCTCCATCTAATAGGTAACGAACATACTGTTACGTTTATGGAAAACTACCGCCTCACTAATTGATGATTGTTCATTTTTCTTTTACATCCTCTCATGGGTGGGAATAATTACGGAAACATCATTTAAAGATACTATATAATATATTTATTATGTATTTAAGAATATTAATTCTTTTTAAAACATATATCTTTTTACTTTTCAATTTCTATAAATAGGATAATTTTGTTTGATGATGTGTGTAATACCTCCCCCTCAAAGCAATGGGATTCGTTCACACACTACATCAAATGTAATAAAGAAGGATTTACTAATATTATATGATATATATATAATTATAATTCAAATTTAATGAAATTATATAAATATATACATATATTTCACTTTCTATCTTTTTATTATTATTATTATAATAACGGAAAAAACATATATGTGTATGTACAACAAACCATTTCCATGAACGATGTATTCCATTTCATAATTCAATATTCTAATTATTATTATAATACTCATATAATTAATTTAAATTATATTTATTTCATGGTTTACATTAGGGAATCATGGTATAATTTTATGGACCAAATATATAAAAAATCAAGACACATGAGAAGAACAAAGAGAATTTTATCCGAACTAAATCCTTAACATAGGATGGTTATCAATCACATATTTTAAGGTTGTGATAAAACCATATATTGTATTAGATATATGAATATGAATATGAGATGTATTTATAAAAAATTTACATTTATTATCTAGGTGTTTTGAATGAGTACGATGAGATTCAAGACAAAATGTAAGGGGGTTTCATCTGGAACCAATCCCATGAAGGAATTCACATAGTTTAAGGACATAGATCCTAGAATAATGAGATGGGATTAATGAACCAAATGGGTCTCACAAGTCAATAACATTCCAAAACCATTTCTGAACTATGGGTATATAGTGTAAATCATATATAAGTTCCCTTTATTAATAAAAAATGTATGGGAAAAGTACATAGTTTTTTTTGATAGAACATTTTTAAAATAAAGATTATTTTGAAAATTTTTAGGGTATTTGGGGATAATAGAGGTTTCTCATTTGGATTCAGATGCATCTATTTTATGATCCATGTGAGGGGGTTGATATGAAATTCCATGGAATTTATTTAGTATTCATAGTCTAGAAGATGTTCACTTCTGATTAATATTATCTTTTTCATTAGTACCAATAAATGTTTTTTTATAATCCATGTTTATCAAGGAACAAATAGTATAATATGATAGAAATATGACTAAAAAGAATAATATAGTCATCTAGACATGTGTTATTCATTATTGGAAAATTGTAATCTAATTTTGAAACATGGGATATACTCTACATGATTCTCATAAGGATATCCATTCAGGTATTTCAAACATACATTGGTAAAGGGGTATTTTTGGGTGGCTAGGTATATGATAAGGGATCTAGAAATCACTATGTATCTCATCAGTACTTGATTTAATCTACATATAGTTCCCTATAATATAATTCTTGCATGTATCTTACTCGTATATAGGGATGGGAGAATTTTGGTGGCTGGGCCTTGGTATATGATCCATGTATCACAATGTTTCTTGTCATAATGAGAATAAATCCATTAATATGACATAAAAAATATTCCCCCGACATATATTTGACACATATGTAGGTTCAAGACTTTTTTTAGACTTCATCTATAGGCCCATGATAGGGACTTTTAAATTAACTACATTTCATGTATTGACCGGAATCAATCCTCATGTAGATTATTTTTAAAAATGTTACTCTTCATATATTTTTCTTTTTATATGAATGGAATTAATACTAAGAACCCTATGTGGATTGTATACAAGACAATTCAACACAAATTGAGCTCTAATTTAAAAGACAAATAGACCATGGATAATGGGATTCCATAATCTATTTAGATTCGTGGTGGATATACTACAACATGGAATTATAATTTCAATTTTAAGGGATGGTAACCATATTGTTTAACATCATATGGAAAGGATGTTTTCAATAGTTTAATGTCGTATGACTAGGATTTTGGTCATGTTGTTTAATATCTTATTGTTGGGATGTGGGTTTATATAGTTTAAATTCATTCTACCGAATCATTATGTAGATATCTTAATAAAATAAAACTCAAACTAGTGTCCATTTATCTTTATAACATATTTTAAGGATGATGGCCTTATATTCTGATTTCATGCAGTAAGGATTTATTTATTGAATTGTAAATTGTGAGTATTATATGTGTGCTAGTCTTTTTAACATCATACTACTATGATTATTATTGCTGACTTTATATAAATAATTTCTTCATAATATTTTCATTAGTGACCTGAGTAATATGATCATCATCCATTGTGACTATGAAATATACTTCATTTTAAAATACCCTACCTAAGTAATAAGGTCCTCACCATTTAGGTTCTAGTTTTTTTATGTTTCATCATGGGTATCATTGGGGTTATGAGGGACAATACCAACTCCCATTGGAGGAATAAAGTAAGAAAAACATCATTATTGAAGGCTCAGGTTACATGATTTTGATGAGCTTCTGAGTTTGGTAGTGTATATGTCCTTTGGTAATCATGTTGTTCAATCTCATCCAATGATTTTTAGGATTTATCGTCTGTAGTAAAATGATTAATATATAATTTTATCTTGAATTTAGTTGGACCACAATGATTAGAACATCCACTATCCCATAATAAACTGAATATTGGGTTTTTTGTAATTCCTTTTGAGTTATTATATGATAATCCTAGAAATAAGGCATAGGTTCTCCTAAAAAAAATTTCGTATTTATCCACCATAATCTTTAGTACATTGGATAGAGGTTTATTAGAATCTATTATCTTCATATTTATCACTACAAAGTAGTGGGATGAAGGGTTTGATTTAATGTCAAATTGATGTTACAACCCTATTAGTTTTAAAGAGAATTTTTTAGTTACATGATCAATCAGTATTTCATGAGGGACACCAAATCACAAAACAAAATACTTTTTTCCCAAAAATAATGATAAACTTTGTCACAAATTACACAAACTATATAACATTTCCCACATGGATAAAAATTTGGTGGTAGTAAGGATTTACTTGAGCTTAGTTGATGTTGCTTATGGATATGGCCCCATGATATCTGTCCCCTAAATTAAAAATGTTCATGAATTTCTAGTGATATGTGACAATTATAGGGTTTGATGATTGAAGATGGAATGTATATAATATGAATTAAATTTCTTGGTGAATTACACACAATCTAATGTCATTTAATTCTAAAAAATACAATATTCTCTTGATTTTATAGGAATGATTAGTATATATATTATGAGAATCAGAAGCATCTTTATTGACATCTTGCATGATAATTATTGTTTCCCATACCTAAATAAAACCTTGTGGAACATCCTCGAAGCATCATTTATAGAGAACATTTTGTGAACTTGGGTCATTATAAATGGTATGTTCAACTACCATTAATTAGAATTTATCTTCCTTTTCTCTATACTATTGAAGAATCCTATTTTAGAGGTAGTCCTATAAGGGGTGGATCCATTGATTCATAAAAACATCTTATTTGGGGGTGGAATTTACCTCATTGATCTCTTTCATATTGTTTCCAATGAATCGTGAAAGCATCATCAGATGTGAAATTAAAATTTTTATTTTTTTAATTTTCTAGATCTAACTTGGTTATAGCTACACTATCCAATGCATCCACCTATATGTTTTATGAATTTTTTATATGATTCAGTGTTGGTTCTGAGTGGAATTCCACCATCAACCCTCATACATGGTTGAATAGGGAAATTATGTGTTGTTTTATAGAAAAATAAATATATTTTTTCATGATTAACAACTCTAAATCACCTTTCAATTTCAAGTGGGATACTATTATCTACAGCACCAATTCTAAACTATAAATGAGTGCTTGGTATCCAACCACATTTTTGGTCTAGCCTTTCAAAAATAAGAAGTAATATAGAAAACTACCTTGTATATAGAGAGAAGGATAACTCTCAAACCAACACTATTGAGTTAGGGGTATTTCATTAGTTTTCTTGTTTTCCTTCTAGAATCACCATGAAAGTACATATTCAGGGTATGGTTGTCGTATTAAATAGATAAGACTTCTTTATCATGAAACGAAGGGTTCAATGGTGTTTTTTATATATAAATAATACTCCCTAATAATTTCTATTAATTCCAATCCATTTGTTACCTTTTGTGGTATGAATTGAATTCCAAACTTCTAAAAAATGATCACCCATTCTATAAAAAATATAGTGAAAATGGGGTAATTGAGGTTAAAATTGAGTGGGTCATTAAGAGTGACCATGTGAACATTGTGGTACTATCGGTACTGAGTCAATTTCTAGTGTGGAAAGATTAACATATAAAAATATTTCTTAATATATAAATATGTTGACTTAGTAATAAGCATGTTTCTACTGAGATAATAGTGAATATTATCATTCTTACTATATTTCTTTAATGTTATAAATTATACTAGTTATTTATCTAATTTCATCACATATAAAATATGTGTCTTTCCTTCAATATGGGGAATTAGTATCAGTGGTCTCAAAATGTATTTCGTAATAATATTAAAATATTTATAAAAATAATCATTCTAATAATATATTATTCCCTTAATCATTATATTAGTGATGGGTAAATACTTTCCTAAAATATTTTCTATAAATAGACAAATGTCGATGAGGAATCACTAAATCCCTTGAAACTATTTGTGGTTTTGTAGTTGAAAAATCTCAATCATAGTATGGGTTTTCCTAGGATTGAATTCAAATCAAAGATGATGTAATATAATGAAAATAACTAATTTTTAGGAATACTTGAAATCATATTTCAAGGATTCACTTCAAAACTATGTTATCATAGTTTATTGATAATAGTCACAAAATTGAATAGAATATTAGAACATTGTTGGTATTTTCCTACCAGTTCATCAACATGAAATTCAATATACTTCCCTTTCCGGGTCTTGAAATTTGGTTCATAAACCATTACTATATGTCACTAGAATCTTTTAATACAAAATTCATAAATATATGGTACTATATTCTTTAGGGTAGCCTAAAAATAGTAAACTCTTCATCTCCATGAGCCATTCAGATTTGGCTGTATCCATGATATTCATCCATAATAGAAATGGATCAATATCTAGTAGTTGCATCAATTATATGTTTCATAATCATGGATAAGAAATCATCTATCATTCAATACTATTTGAGATTCATAAACTTAAATAACACTATCAATTTCCCATTGTTCTTTTTGGCGAGGAAAATATTAGTGATACATTTTTGATATTGAACCTTCTAAATAAGGTTGTATTTGATTATTTTATCTTCCTTTTATTTGGTCATAGCAACATGACATGTATTCATCCTTTATGATAATTTCTTGTAAACATAATGGTCCTATGAAAAACCCATGTGACGGATGGATAAATTACTATCAATTCCATGAATTGTTGAATAATCTGAAGAAAACACATTTTAGTACTTCTTCATAAAATAAGTACACTCCTATTTTTCTTCATAATAAATGTTTTCAGATTTCTATGTGGGTCATAAATCAAACTCTAAACCAATATTTATTTTTCCAATTTCATAAATACCTGTGTAGACCCCATCCTCAAACATTGGAGGGGAATCTCTGAGATCCCCTTTTTTTCTCCCTCATATTTAGTGTAATTAGGGGTATATGATGTATCAAAATCCTAGTATTTGTGAAATGGGATAGTGAATTTTTCACTCTCTATTGATTATATGAGATCCTATAATGATCAAGATTATGATGTGGTGGTATTTTGAGACTTCATGGGGAAACGAGGGAGTTTTCATTTAGGGAATTATTTTCATTGTAAGGATCAGAAACTCCTTCCATATCATCATGTTCAGATGATGTGGATGGAATCAATAATACTAATAAAGACATGATTAAATATAATCTTATCTCCATGATTTGATTAATGGTACATAACACATCGTTTAGATTATTTTTAAATGAATTTATTACATTTAAAAAAAACTCTTTGGAGGGGTAGCGTGAGAGACATTATTAATCATGAGTTTTTTCCCTTATCTACGGGAGAATAATATACTGATGTGTTGACACTCACAGGACTCCAATGATTCCCAATCACCATATAATTTCCCAGTGAATCTGTAAATATAGTATTTTTTATTTTGATGGTATAGTGAGGAAAATATCACATGTTGATGTAATAATGGCCTCCCTAAAATGGAATTGAAAGGTGTTTCAAATCGAAAAACCAAGAATACATGGTCAGATATATGGTACAAAAATTAGTATCTATTCTTTTATCAACCAATATGATTCTTTGCCTTTTAATTATAACTCTAGTTTGTTAAAGTGTAACTGGAAAATATGGATTTCTATAACACAAATGATGATTTTTCTAGATAGAAATTAAGTTGATTCATTCTATATTTTCAATTGAAGATCATCTGATGTCAATGTAATATAGATTTATATATATATATATATACACACATATGTATATAAGTGTTCAATGTGTCTTTATGGAATTGTTTCTCTATCATTCTCTATGAAGTAGATAACAATGTGGAATTGCGTGGGACTTATATCTACAAAATACAATTTATTAATTAAAACATAAGATTCAATCTCTTAATGGTTTGAAAAGGCCTCTATATGTTTTTCCTAAGTATATTTTTATAAATTAAGCGCTTCCTGGATTAAAATCATGGCAAGAACCACAATCAACTACTTCATAATATTATATTTCTGAGTTAGAGGCCAGTGTTTCCATATATGTTATTATTACTTATTGGGTTATTTAGGGGATGAAGTGTTTGAGTTAGAAAGATCATGTGCCTTAATAAAATTTAAAGGCATTACTATTATTAATGGATTAGGTTGAACTAGTCTTCCCACTGATATAGGATAGTCTGATGGTTTTACACCCTCCATCTGGTGATCCAATGTAATAAGGTTTAGATAACTCTTGATATATATTGGTGTATCTCAATGCTCATACTAGTCTCATGAATGTGATTTCACATGGATCTCAGCTGCATATATGGATTTGAAATGCACGTGATTGGGATACTGGGCTTTCTCATGACTTTATTATCCCATTTTTTTTTAGATTTTACGATCACTTCTCATGGATCCCAAGTCATGTATAGGGATCTCAAATTCTTAATAATACTCAAAAATAAATGAATGTTTTATTAAATTAATTACATTAACATAATCTTGGATTATCTATTCATCTAAAAAGGGTTTAATTTGGTAGTGTGGTGCCAATTCTGTCAATACATAAGGCATGAAATGTATTAGGATCAGTACTAGGTTGGGAATTGATATGGGATCATCTTTATATGACATACTCATTTCATTATGATTACATATTCTTTTACAAGGCATATAGTTGGATGATTATAGTGTGAACAATTATTGTCTCTCTATTTAAGAAGAAATTAGGGGAAAATAGTTGGTTTGGTTATTTTCTAAGGATATCATGAACTCAATTGACCATCTTCAACTCATCGTGTTATGAAAATTATATAAACCCTTACTCATAACATAATTTCATCTAATTTATTTCTCTATAGTAGTATAAATACATTCCACTTATGATTATTGATTTCCCAATTTCACTTGTCCAGAATCAACAGTATTCTAGAAAATGTTTTGATGAAAAAAACTCCTTGATGGTATGACACAATGTTTGGTAAAAGGAGAAATAGTTTGGGAATTAACTGAGGAAAAAATGATTTAGTCTTATAGTCTATGGTTTCCTTAATAAATCATTCTGCATAACTTCTATGTAATATCTGGGAACATTCTTATCTAGTAAAGAATAAAATTCATTCCTATAATACTTATATAGTGAGTGTTTTTAATCATTTCTCCCAGATAAATGATGATTTCTTTCCATTGTTGTTACTATTAATTAGGGGTTTTCACATTATATTATATGAGCTTCAATGTTAGATTTGTTGTCAGTGTTTTCTAAGGGTAGTGATTTTAGTTTCCACTTTTGTAGTTATTTGTACCTTGTCTTCTAGTGTTGATCAATAATTAGTTTTCAATTTCTAAATAGAATCCTCTAATCATTGTTTAATTGTGTAAATTTAATATAATTCACCTAGATATTTCACTACAATGGATTTAATTTAAACTCATCATAGGGTTCTTTATAGATAGTCACTAAAATTATTCTTTTTAAAGATGTAGGAATAGGGTGTAGGTCAAAACATTCAACCAAGTAATGATGTCTGAATCTCTCTCATTCTATCATTTTTTCAATTTAAGAGATCATGGATCATTTTCTTCCATGGAGTGGAGCGGAATTGATAATAAAATTTCAAGGTGAGGTCTTCCTGTCCTATGATAGGTATGGACCGTATACCGATATAAGAGATGAAAGGTAGTACCTACAGAGTTTTTATGCACTTTTTGAGTTTAGCTTCTACGTACAACTCAAGGTATCCCCTCATTCGACTAAAATGAATTATAAAATGAATCATGTACTATTTTGGACCCCATTCCTAAGAAATTTGGGATGGTAGTATTCTTTTAAATGGGTGGGGGAAGAGTTACATATACTCATTTGGGGTAAGTGTTTCCCTCTGGCTACATTGGTGGACACTTCCCTCACATAGACCCATTCCATTTTATTAGTGGCTCAATAGTGTCAATGGGATCTGATTGAACAACTAGTTAGTTATGGTTTTGAGTTGGGGAATTTACAAGCATAACATGACATGGTTGTCCTACCAGTATTCATGTCTGATAATGAGTATGGGATGGCTTGGGGTGGTTCATCTAACATGGTCTCAACTTCCATAACTAATTTAGGGACATCTTGAAATACATCTGCCATAAAATCTAATTAAATTGGTTTTTTAGATCTTAGATTTAGATAATGGAAAAGAACTGCTTTTATTCATATGACATGCTCTTCATGTTGAGGGAGATCAGTTGAAAGGGTAATGTGAGGTGCTTCATAGTGAATATTCTTTCTAGGGATATTTATCATGAGACAGCTCAATGTTAAATTTCTTTAAGTCCATAATTTATACATTATACTAGGAGAATCAGTCCGTAGTTGCATGGATTTCACATTTTTTTCAAAAATGGATGGGAATTATCCAATAAATTCCCCTTTTATTTTTTTAAATTCTTTCAGAGATGTGGAAGACAATAATTGGTGAGAGCTCCAAAAATTTTATCTTGCATTTGATTTCAGGTACCGACACCTTCTTCTCACATTTCATTGTGAATCATATTTTGTACAGAAAAATCCTCATAATTTTCTCAAAAATAGGCTTCATACCATGTAGCATCTCTAGGAATAGTGTTGATATCATTTACTGATTCATAGTTTGCATCAGGTATCACATCATCACCATAAAGATAAAAGTATTAATCACTATTTTAGTATCTATTTCATGAAAAATCATGACTTTATAGGGAACTTTCTCCCTTTATGGGATTTCTTACCTTTCATCCTCTATGGGGATTTCTATTTTCATTAAATTATTATCCCATTACTGCATTTTGAAGGGTAATATAGTGAGACTCTCTAGAAAAAAATGTTTTATGCATTCTAAATGATAATGGCGGGTTACGATAATAGAGTAACCATAGATTATTATCCTTCAACAAGCTACCCAATTGGGAGAATAATGATTTCTATGGGTAATGGGGAGGTTGTTGTAAAAATACCTCCATCCCTATATTCTAGGGCTTCTCTAGCTCCACTATTGTTGTAGAATGGATCTATTAGATATTTGATGACCATTTGGGGGAAGGTGGTGTTAAAACTCCCGAAGCCTTATGGGAGGATGATTATCCTATATTACTACTGTTTCAACTATCCTCTCCACCATATTGATCTTGAAAATTTTTATTCGAGCATTAGTTGGATTAAGGTATCTTTTTAATGTGATTTTATTGCTACAAAAGGTAGCACTATAACTTGATGTTTACATTTACTCAAATGAGATCATATTTCACAAATCTCATTAGATTCATTATATAAGATTACTTTGATGACTCAATAATGTTGGGATTGATGATTCTAAAATTTAGTTATTAAAGGTCATTGTTGATAAAATGAGCTATGCTGTATAAATCCAAATTGAAAGATATGTGCAGATCTAATGAAATTTCATGTTGTTAAATTTAGAGATCTTTTCTAGTTGGTGAGAGGGATGAAATGAAAGACCCCAGGTTCATCTCATCATATGATATAGACACATGATGGTGAATCTAAAATATAATGATGAAAAATACCTTGAGAATCAATGAAACCATGTTAAATATTCTCATTATTGTTTCAAAAAAAATTATATTGCTCAAAAAAAATGGCATCCAATTCAATAATTCAATGTTATTATTCTATACAATTGATGTGATTTTAGTATCCTAGTAATGTTGTAATTTTTATTTTATTTTTTTGATGATTCTTCCTTATATTAATATGGATATTATGTAATCCTTTTTATTTTAATTTTTTTAGATTTCATTTTGAGGGGTGGAAAAGGCCCAAAAAATAACCAGTTTTTTGTCTTCTGGTAGTTGTCACCACATAATCAATGTACTCAAGTCATCTTCTACTATAGATTCCTTCACTTATTATGAACTAATTTGTTATTTCTTTGTATCCTGGTTATAGAAAGGAAGATTGAATATAATATTCTCCATTTTATATGAATCTAGGAGGCCCGTACGTGGTTCTAAGAATGACCATAACCCCAGGTTGTCTTCCTCATGAGAAATAATACCACTTTTCAAATATAGGGTACCAAGTGTAGGTAGACCCATTCATTCATGTGCATCATTATTTGAGGGATTTCATGTGGTTGATTCAGGGTGTTGATGAACTTCCTACTAAAATGGAATATCTTTATAGGGAGTAGCTTCACAACTTATTCCAATATGGGGAGGACAACCATTATTGATCATCATTCAACCATAGGGAGGAATCAAAAAATTTATGCTCAGAGGAGGACCTTTATGGTGGACAGTGTAAAGGTGTATATATTCTTTTTATTTGACCTTTTGATCATGAGGAGTTATTTCACAAGGATCATCATGATAAAGATCCCATGATTGGTCTTCTTAGGGACACATAGAGTTATTGTATGTCAAAAACTCAAGGGATGGCGTCCATATTTGCGTTTTGTAAAATTGTGGAGAGGACCTTCAAAACTGTAAATGTTGTCTCCTTTATCTAATTGTGAGTAAAAAAGATGACGGGATGCCATTAAAAGATGTTTTAGGACCTCAATAACAACAATATTTAGTATAGGATGAATTTGGGAATACTTTTAGGATTTCGATTTCCCTTGTCAATTCTTCTTCATAGATGTTCTCAGTCTAGTTTCTAGAGTCACATATGGTGAATGGTCAATTCCATTTATAGGATAAAACCTGTATTAATCCCACATTGTTTCTATTACATACCAATATTTAATGTGGTTTTTTTAGGAATGAGTGTATGTCGTGGATTTTACAACAAAATGTCCGGATGATCTTCATATGGAATAGAGACGTGTTATTGAACTTACTGATCATTATTCATTAGGATGTGTTGATGACCATCCTGAGTAAGAGCATGATCATGTTCATCATTTTGACTAAACATAAATGTGTATGGACGATCTAATATGAGGTTGGGGTGAAGATAGTTTTCTACCCTAATATTGTTTTCTCTTCCAAGATCTGTTGATAGTTTTTTAAAATGTGGGAAAGGATGTAATCATTCCTTTTCAATACCACCAGGATGTGTTGACAAACATTCAGATCTATAATTTAAATTTGTTCCCTTTCTTTGGTAGGAGACTGGTCTTATATATTCTCTTATCCTTCAGTTTCCACCATAACATACAAATGGGATTTATTTCTAGGAGCCTGAAAGTGTGACATTCCTCTATTAAATTTAAAAATCTCCCAAACTATTCTTCTGATCCTTCTAGATATACATGATGGTTTTTAAGGTTTGAGGATCGATGTGATCTTGATCACAATTTTCCAACACAATATTTTTATGATATTCCTTAGTGGAAAAATGATGCGGTTTTAATCTATGTTTTTGATGTTCTTCCACCCTTAATTGGATTTTTTTGGGGCTTTGGTCTAAGTGATCTATGTCAGGTACCATAGAGTGGTGTCCTCAATGGGATGTTGACGGATTGACGATTCATGGAATTGGAAGTGGAGATTTTTTATATTATACTACTATTACGTTTTGATGAGGCTATTATCGACCTCCTTTCCACCTCCCTAAGATATTGGTGAACTTCCTACTAAATTTTGGAGATAATATCCTGAAATGTCTTCAAATATTGACACATTTTATTTTCTTCTTCATCAATACAATTAGTTGGGAATACAATTTTGTTTGGATTTTTGTCCTAGAGGATTTATGAGAGATATCTAGTGTTGGGATAGTACAGTTTAGGTATTATTCCCTTATTAGTGCATTATCGACCTAGATATGAAGGAATTGGGTGTGTACTATTTTTTATTCAATAATGACCCAACATATGTAGTTGAAGATGCAAAATTCCATCATGTTTTAGAAGACACCATTTCTATTCAAGTGTGTTCTAGTGGATTCTATGATTGAGATGAAATAATCACACACAAAAATTCATTATAGCTGTAATAGATTTTATCAAATGAATTCATAGATGACTTCTTTCATAGTTACATGATCTTTCTTGGGTATATTGTTTTTTTAAAATGTAATATGATAAAAAAATTTGGTATGACATGTGGGTGGCCCTATTAATTTGGTTAATGAATGACATATTACAAGTTCAACAATTTTATTTTGAACTGAATGGGTATGGTTATTCATATCTGGAAAATTAATAAATTATTTAGATGGTTTACAATGGGGTATATTAATTGAACTGATAATATCCAACAAAACCCATATTTGTGATGGTCTATGGATCTGGATTCAAAATGAATGTTCTCACTAGGGTGTTTTACAAATTCTATTAGGGAACTTCTTTAGTCAATAGGATATGAGGTTGGTTTGATCAAACATTTTAGGGGGAATTATTTTAAAATATAGGGATATATTATATATTTAATTCATGTTCGTGTTCATGAATCCTTCCCAAAATCTCATATAGAACTACTTACCTCCATATAATCAATCAATTATTTGAATTGTAGATGAGAAAATCTATATGTATCGAAGATTATACATTAATGAAACCATCTATATATAATAAAGTTTCCCCATAAATAGAACCATATGTATATGTCATAGGTCCTCTATATTATTTCATTTTTATTGGGAGTTTCTGGGTTTTGAGGAACTATGGTTTAATGCCACACAAATAGGCTCTCTGAAATTTACAACCATCATGGAAGGTGGTAAATGTATTAGTGTTGGGATTAGTCCAATGATGGTCCTATGTATCATTATGAAAAAAATAAGAACCCATGGAGTTTGATTACACATTATAGGACACATAATACCTTTTATGGTTATGTTAAAAGGATCAATCCATTAATTTTTATATCAAGAGGTATGGATGACTAGGTGAATGGATCCTAGAAATGGTTTGTATGGGACTTATGTGTGAATGGAACATTGTGTTTAACCTCAAATTGAATGTTTCCCTACATGATTGGATTTATCTTAAAAGTAATATAACTCTATTAATATGGATCAAATTATGTTTATGGTTTGATCAAGAAGAAATAATAAGACATAGAAGGAATATAGGCCTCTATGTGGGGGCATGATTTTATCAGGAATACAAACCATATATGATTTTTATGATAATTTGATGATATTTGGTTTGAACATTATGGGGTGGCATTCTACGTGTCTCATCATGATATGAATAAATTCTCATGAAGTTCAATACCAATTAACAAGATACATCAAATAATTTAAGGTCGTATGATAAGGATTGGTCCTTGTAGTTTGAAATCATACAGTAATGAAAACTATAATAATGGTTCATAGAAATGGTTGGTGTAGGAATTAGATGTGAGAGGCCCATTTTGGTTTACGTAAAAGGTTATGTATACCAAATCATTGGATTTATCTCACAAGGAATATTAACCTATAAAGATGGTTCCAACAAGGAATATGGACCGATGAGGATGAAATATAAATACCTATAAGGAATATAGACCTCTAGGTTGAGGAATGATTTTTTCTTGAATTTTTCCTTATAATTATTATTTTGACTTGATAATTTTGGGTTTGAACCTCAAGGAGAGCATCCATAATGTATCATCAATATAATAATTATATCACATGTTGTTTGATTTTCATAGTTTATGGACTTGTGATGGGGCTATACCGGGTAGTTTTACATCATATAGTAAGGATGTTATCGTGGTGTTTAACATAATGAGGCTAGTATTTTGGCCATATAGTTTAATGTAAAACGTTATGGACATTGACCATGAAGTTTTACATAATGTTTTGAGGATTCTGGGCATGTAGTATCATGTTCTGAGTTGTGAAAGGTGCGGTATTAGAATATTGAGTGTGTATTATGCACATTAGTCTACCACGAGATGATTATATAGGAATAGATACATATTAAGTAGTATCTCTAGAGGGATATGACCCTTTAAGAATATGGTGATACATTCATGGATTACACCTGAGGATGTGCAATGCGCATGTGTCGTGCAAATGACCTGATCAAATCAGATTACATATCCCATGTTGGTCATGCTTGGTGTGAGAAATATTATAAAATTTCGATCAAACAAACATCATGCGATCATAAAATTAGATTTGAATGATCTACATATGTAGAGGTATCCAAGGACGATTCTACTCCCTATCTACTGATAAATGATGGAGGGTGTATTGTATCTAGAAAGAATGACTAGGGGATAGTTCCTAGGGAGGAGTCCCTTTTTTTTACTTCATACCTATTTATAAACCCCTGATTGTTACTTATTAATACAAGAATTATAAAATATTTTTGGTTTATACTTAATATTCTCACATCATGTTTTTGGTAGCATGCAGATGATTAGTGTCACTACATGAAATAGGGTAAAACCAACATATTCACACTTGATTGGGGCCCTCATTACCAAGGGGATACATAATCACAAACACCCTAAGGTCCCCATAAATTAGGGAGGAAAACAAGGGTAATAATTTCTAAAGACAATTATTTTTAAAAATAAGTCCTTCTGATGTGACTTATACCCCAACCATGTGAATTGGGTGTTAGTGGGGGGCATATTTTGGGCATTAGTGGATTTTAGAATTTATTTGAGATGAATATTAGGATATTTAGTGGAGGTTTTATGATAATGATAAATTCTACGTCGGAGGAGATAATTTAGAGAAGGTATATATTAGCATTATGGTATCCCTATTTCACATAGGGGTATTACTACACAAAGTTGGGAGAAATTGTAAAGGGGGCCCATTAGAAATATGAAAGTGAGATCCCCATTTTTCAATGGATCTCTCTTATGGACATGATAATTTAGAAAAATAATCCTTTAGGTTATAAAATTATTCATTTATTGTTAGACAATTACCTATGATTTATCATAAAGAGAGAGTCTTAGACATTTCCAAATATGGAAGCTTCATTCTCCAACTATCGTTCTTTTTCCTTTATTTCTCATTATGTCTATCTCATTTTTGTTAAGTAACTATGTATTTATAGGTGATTATAGAGAAAACATCTTCAACTAAACAGTCAGTCACATATTTCATTACGTTATTTTGGGTTTCATTTATTGCCACATCTCTCCAAAAACAAACTTATTTTGTGGAGGGTGGAACATCTCAACCTATCTCTAAAAATGATTTTTTTATAGGGGAAAAATTGACAACCCAAATGTGAAAATTAATTAATTCATTTGGAATGTAAAACAAACTATTTTATACATAATTTAATTAGTGTTCATTGGGTGGTAGGTGATTCAAAAAGGAATCATTCGACCTCTATGTGAATCAGTGGGTTTCTCATAGCGCTTTGTTACTATTTGAAATAACCTAGATGCTATGATAATTTCCTTTTTCAAAATCAAATTTAATTTTCATTTGATTCATCATTATTTTTGGTCCATATACTATTACAAACATTTTTAAATTTTATACTAATCCCATGGGCCCCAAAATATTTCAAAAACAGAATAATATTTAATTAATAACAATTGATCTACTGCATTTCCAATACGTTAAATAATATCAACCGGACCTACATATCATGGAAATAACATTATTTTTCTTCAAATTTGATGATGTCCAAAATTATGAGGCATTACCCAAAATACATAATCCCTAACATTCTGCATGAAATGATTTTTTATTTATATCAATAATATTTATAAAAACTCCATTCTATCTCTATGTAATACTATATATCATCACCAACACCAAAAATTACCATAATAGTTTCCTTTATCTCATATCATTGCAACCCAAAGGTGATCGATATGGAATTTTAAAAAAAAAATATTGAAATTTTGTTATAAAAAACAATGAACAATAATTATTGCTATAGAAAACAAGAAAATTACGATATAGTCTTCCCAAGAACACCCAAATTCAAACATGCATGTTTAATAATGTTTTTTAAAATTTTTAAAAGTAATTTTTTATTTCCATCCATATTAGGAAGATTATTCATACTCATTTTTATCTAACTCTCAATGGAAATTTTAAATGTCGTTTTTGAGGGAGACTGATAAATTTAGTTAAGGATTAGTTTTTTATTTATCTTTATTTAAATTTTATATTTTCCTTTTTTCAAGGCATGTGAAAAAATTGATATGGACTTATATTTAAAGGAATATATTTTTATGAAATGGTTATGATAATTAGAGTAATTCATGATTTTGAAAGAAGTTACTTAAAACAGTGGAACATATCCCGAATAAAACATGACCACGTGACTTTTAGATGAAAATTAGTTTTCCTAGAACTAAGTTGATGACTACCATTTTAGCATAAATTACATAAAATATATTGTAAAGGTCAATAATAGAGGGTAGTTCATGAAGTAGTTCTTCCTTGTCGAGTTATGATAGTTTCTAATATGGATCTACTAGGGTTCAACCAAAAAACCTAAATTTATGTATTTTTTATGATATTCATTGATCAATGAAACATGATACCACTAAAATTGGACCCATAAAACCTATGAACCTAATATAATATAAATTTATGGTTTTATGTTATATAATGGAAAGAAGTTCCAAAAGAATTGATGGTAGTTTTAAACGGATGATATTTTTTTTATTATAATTTCAAAATTCAAAATAGGTAATGTGTGTTTGATGTTTTATGGTGTGTTCTATTAATTCAGAGTGTCAGAAAAATAATAATAAAGTAGAAGACATCAAATGTTTATTTTATTAAAGGATATATTTTGATACATTTCTTGAAGTCACAACACTTAGATATAAAGAATGAATACCATAAATACTTCTTTGGTTTGTACAGAATATAAAAACATTATTATTAATATTTTTGGACCAATTACTTATTATTTTACCATTATCTATCAATGGAAGGATAAATATTATTTTGGATTATCATGTTTAGGTTTTTTACATTTATTCTAAGAATAATATTGTCTGTGATGAGGTTTTGTGGAGTTGTTAATCATCTATAACATGTTAGAGATTCATTTTTAAGTTTAGATACTCTTATTTTTATAACAATGGAATAATATCATTATTATGGTGATGAAAAAAAAATACATTAATCAATATAAATATGATTATAACAATTTTTAAAGGATAAGATTGTTATCTTTTTTTATAATAATTAATGTTGATTGTGTGAACATAGTTTATCTAAAACATTCCAATTAAGTGGACATTTATTTTGAATTTTTTAGCTTTCAAATCATCATCCTCAATATGGTAACATTTATTGAAATTTTTTCCCAAATTAATTGACTAATTTATATAACATTCAATATTGTATAAGTTGTAATTAAATACAACAACTGTCTCATTAATATATATATACTTGTGATGAGGGTTTTCATTGAAAAACATAAAATATTTTTATTGATTGATTTTACTGAACTCTTAGTGATTACATGAAGAAAAAAACATTAGTATCAAGGTATATATTATTCCTATCCTAGTTATACTATAGGATTACTTATAAGAAAACAAGGATATTGAAGCATGAATTTAATTAGTGATCCATATTTTTCATGTTGTTGTTGGATCTGAATTTTTTATCTAGAATATATAATATTAATTCAGTTAATAGAAATAGAATTCAAGAACCTTAAAAATAAAATTAAAATATAGAAGGATAATATGATCTCATACATATTATAAACTATATTAGTTGTGATTAATGTAAGAAAATGGTGTTTTCCTTTTGATTATGGTTTAGTAATGACAGTTATTGAAAGAATGAATCTTGAAATTGAGTTCCATGAAAGAAATGAAATTACTTCATCTCTTTTATAGATGGAATATATTATATTCAAGGGGATAGAAATCGAAAATGGAATTTTGTATAATAAATAAAATATCATTGAAGGAAATATCAATGGTAAAAAAGAAATATCATTATTTTAGTATCTTATTGTGATACCATAATAATTCTTGAAGATGATTTTTTTGAAAACTTCTATACTAGATTCAATGATGTGGTGATCACCATTATAATATTTATAGATACTTCTGAATATTTCATGTTGATTAAGATGAATTTTATTATCTTTATGGATAGATGTTGTATTATGGTAGCAACAATTTAAGACCATGTTATTGATATATTTCCAATAGTAGATTTAAAAAAAAAAAATTAAATACGAAATGTGTAAAGGATTGAATATTTAGAAAAATAGTAATTATAAAACTAATTATAATCTTAATCCTCAATGTATAATAATAGGTGACTTAACATCAAAAAATAAATGGAACATTATGAATATGAGGAAGATTTTAATATAAAATTTTACATTTTAATTTCATTTTTCTCAAGGAGTGTCTGGAGAAAAAAAGGAATGTAATAATGTAATAATAACTTGATTGAATTTAGATATTTAGATATTGAATATTTTTCATCTAATATTACAATGTTTAATGAATATCAGATTAATGATTATTGTTAGACTCCAAGAATATTTCAAAGAAGAAAATTTCAAATCATAACAAATAAAAGTACCCCTTCAATGGAAAGGTAATAGTTAATCCAAATTTTAAAAAATAATATCACGATATGATGATGATGAATGTGGTTACGATGATATAAAATTTGAAGCCCAATTGATGAAATGGATAAACCATTCATTGGTAAAGTTAAGGGTGATTTATTCATTTGTGTTGAAGATGATTATGTGGATGAAATTAAATAATTTTTATATTGATGTGAGAATAAAAAGAGTGTATTTTGAATATTTAAAATTTGGTGAAATATAATAATAATTTTATGAGAGAACATAACATTAAAAATAATACTGATTTTTTCCAAGCTAAAAATATAAATTATTCATATAAATTAATGATTTGTAATAATTACATTGGTGGCCAAAATCATATTCTATTTTATTACTCATTATATTTAATGTTATTTATATAAAATAACATAGGATTGTAAATTTTTAGACTTTTAGAGAGTTAGGACACATCCCATCATTCTAATTGAAACATCTAAAAATAAAAATACCTAAAAAAATTCTTTTGTTTAATAGGAGTTGAACTCCATAGAGGGACCCTGACCACTATCTCACTTATAAACATCCATATTAACTATCAACAGAGGTTTAAAATATAAAGTATGAGTGAAAATAATCTATGTAAGGGGTGAAAAAACATATAGAAACCAAACAGTGACTTACAATTCAATATAAATGTAATGAATGTTAAAATGTTATAAAATTAATACCTTTTTAAAGAAATAATGAATAATTTTGGAAATAATTTTTTTTCAAAATTGATTTCACCATATTGGACATTTAGAAGATCAATTTCATTAACTCATAAAATCCGGATTTTTTACATTTTAAAGTAATAAGTGTTTATAAATAATTACCAAATTCACTTTGTATCATAATATAATGTCATGGATTAATCCTAACGGAAAATAACATCCTAGATATAGTCCTAATATGGATTAGGTTTACCTAATAATCAAATAGTATTCTTAGGATAACCTCTTGGGAACCATAAATGAAATCTCATTATATTAAAACATTATCCCATGCATTAGAGTGATATAAGAATGAACCAATCAAGTAATCTTTAACAGGATCACTCGATCCTTTATCGGTTCACCGATATCATTGTTGGAAAAAGTCCCATATGGTTTTTGGTTTACTCCCCATACCATAACTCTATTCACATAATTTCTAACTGTAATTAGTTAGAATTAAAAATATGGTAACTTGTATTTTACATCATGAATTCCATGAAGATTCATTAAAACCATGGTCATCAGTATCCATTTTATAAAAAGGAATTACATTGGTATATTTATGTATCATGATAAAAGTAGTTTCACATGATTTGATATATATATATATGATTAGGAATAAAATTACATAAAATGATACATATATAAATGCATTTATATATGTATATATATGACAGAAAAGAGATGTTTTACATAAAATGATACTTATATGTATATAGAAAATAGAATAAAAATAATTTTACAAGTAATGATATATATACATACATAAATATATATATGTATATATATATATATTATCTTGAAAACAAATCACTTTTACTTTAGAAACAATTTTAAAAAATCAATATCATCCCCTACACTAATTGATGTCGAATTAATATTATTTGTACATCCCAAACAATAATTAAAAAATAAATATATAGAAAGAAAATATTTTTACATTAAATGATACATAATTATAACTATATTTACTTTTTTATATATTCATATATACATATATTTCTCAATGAATTATTTTTTTGTAAAAAAACATTTTATAATTTCATATCTTCCCTTACATTCATAAAAGCATAATTAAAATTCATTAAACATTCAAAAAAATTATAAAATGGAATATATAGAATGAAATGAATTTTACAAGAAGTGATGTAAAAAATTATTCAAATATACGAAAACATTTCTAAATGAAATAATTTTTCAAAAATTAGAATTTGAAAATTTATTAACTTCCGATTCATTCATAGAAGCCTAATTATAATATGAAACATTCAAAAAAATGTTTATCAACAGAAATATATAGTCAAAATTATTTTTAAATGAAATTATGCATAGATATATATAAACATGTATTCATTTTTTTAATAAAATTTATTTATTTAAACAATAAATTTGAAAATTTTATATCAGAAATGAATTCATAAGTCTTAATT
This sequence comes from Viscum album, assembly GCA_963277665.1. Taxonomy (NCBI): domain Eukaryota; kingdom Viridiplantae; phylum Streptophyta; class Magnoliopsida; order Santalales; family Viscaceae; genus Viscum; species Viscum album. The sequence goes on along the minus strand of OY728132.1, from coordinate 813,051,844 downwards.
ATAGTGATTTAATCATTCAAAATAACCTTTTAAAAAATAAATCTGATGGGATAAAATAGTTTTCATGAATTTATATACATATATATATGTTTATAAAAATACACATACTTGAAAATTATACATTTTCAACATAATTTATAATTTCATAATTTAATAACCTCTCCTACCTTTATATAAGCCAAATTTAAATTCGAAACACATTTACACTATTTTTATAAAATAAACCTCTCATAAAGAAAAATTTATAAATATAAAAAATTTAAAGAAAAGAAACTATTGAAACATTTAAGCCAAATCTTTGAAATAAAATAGTCTCATACCTACATTGTGATGTAATTATAATTTTTTAAATTTCAAAGTACTTTTTTGAAACAAAATATCACGGGTAAAAAATTTTATTATATAAGAAATTAAATTCATAACCCACATGAATAATTTAGGTATAAAGTATTAAAAATAATTTTACCTTTACAATCATAAATACATGAAATAAATAAACATACCTTTATATAAAATGATATTGATGGAATAAAATAATATTTCGTACCAAATTCTTTGTTGATGAAAAACATTAAATATTTAATTAGAGTTTTAACAAAAATATATTTTACCCTCAATCTAATTATTTATACTAAGGAAGTGCTAAAAACCACCCAATTGCTATAGTAATGTACCCCCCATCATAAAATACATAAATAAGATGAAACCATGGAGATAGAATAAGGGTTTCACATTTTGATGAAAACATATCTCATGCAGCTCTTTTATCTTAGATATATGTTATCCTAAGACATTCATTTTTTTGGACTATATATATATACCCTTAGTGAACCGAATGATTTCCACTGGACATAAAGAATCTATTTTCCCGTAAAAAATACCATATCCTATATATAGAAGATCTACTAACTACCTTGGTTGGAAACTGTGCATGGATAAGAAGAAGAAAGACATGAGGGTTTCTCATTTTATATTCATTGAAACTTATCTAATGTTCCCATATACCCCATAATTTGAGAAACATTCACATCACAAGATTCCCAATGACATTTCTCTATAATAAAATGAAAAAAATAAATCTCTATCTAGAATCAAGAGTGCAAGGAGTGTCAAATAGTTATAGACCTACCTATGGAAGGTGTTGTAAGGAATATAATGATGATACATCATTATTTCCCAAATCCAAAATTACTCTTATAAAAACTTATATAGATCTTCATATTTAAATTAAATATTCATTAATATGAAAAGTAATGTTAATATATATATATATATATATATATATGGTTATATAAATAATAATTCTTGTTTAGGTTAATTGGGACTAAAATAAAAATATATCAGAAATTCAAAACATAAATACATGTAAAACCGATATATTAATGTAATGTTTTGTAAATGATATAATTAATATTTTTACACAAAAAAAATATTATTTTACAAACCACAGTTTTATATAAACATATTACTTCACTTATTATTAAAACATATATTTATCAAAAAAACAAAAGAAATTAATTATCATTATATTCCAAAAAATTTATTTAAAAGTGAAAAGATTATATTTACTAACAATATAGATGTTACAATATCATATAAAAAATGAAATTGGTGGATGATATAGAAGACATGTTTAATGGGAAGGGAAATGAACTTGAAATTACTTAGTAAGGGTTATTATGATCATAAATTCATATGAAAAAATTGTTGATCAATTTTGATAAATTTGTGTAATAATTTATAGAAAGCTATAAAGGAAAAGTAAAAATTATTAAAACTTACAAAATATTGTTGTATTTTATATCATTAAACACATAAGTCAATAAGAAGAAAAAATCTTGTCTTTAACTATGTAATGTATGAGAATAATTCATAGAAAATAAAAGTGAATATAAAAGTATCAAAAGAAGAATCCTTAAAATAAAAAAAAATGAACACTTAAAGTTTAATGAAAAATATGATACTAATGGAAAGATAAATGAAACTAGTTAGACTTATGATATTAAAATAAATATGTCAGTATGACAACATAATTGTTTTCTCAGTGTAGGTTGACAAATTGTAGTCAAAAAATGGTGAACGGAAGGTAACACATTCTAGAAAGTTTGTGACTTATGTGGTAAAAGTTTTTTTGAGGATAAGGTTGGTGTTGTTGTGGATTCCAACTCATTATAAAGATATTATAATGCATTGAATTATATTTCATGAGTATGAAAGATTTTGATTATGGGTTTCTATGGAGATTCAATATTATCAAAGAGTATATGTTTTTCTAAACATTAAAATTTGAAAATAGAAAATAGAAAATAAATTTAATATTTTGAAATGTATTTTAATGAGAAAAAATATTCCCTGAAAATATTAATTGAAATACCGTATTACTAGATCATTCGAGTGTGAATCATAATAATAAAATTTTAACATGAATAATAAGGTATATAAGAAAGATCTTGTGATGTAAGTTTTAGTGAATTATTTTAAAAAAATGTATGTGGGATCTGGACAGTGGGTGTTATAATCATATGAATAATGATGTGAGTGTTCTAAAATACTATGAGAAGTAAAAAAAAGTCTTAGTAAAATTTAGAAAATATGTTTCAATCAAAATAAATGGATTTGTCACAATGAAGATTCGATTGAAAATGATGACATTGAATAATTAATGTCTATCTATGGGTTGAAGCATAATATATGTTGTGTTCTTCAATATTTTGATAAAGGGAATGGAGTGATTTTTTTATATATGAATACTTGTTGAAGAGGATAAATGAAGATCATGTTAATACTAGAGGAAAGATAATAAGCGGTAACATATTTCAGAGATTTGAATCTAAAAATATATGTCAATTAATATTGAATGATAAAAATGAGGTGTATCATCAAATCCTTAGAGGAATTGGTTGGAATAACATGGAAAAGATTACAGAAGGACATAATGTTCTTGATGTTCGTATGCAAAAGATATAAAGGAATTTGATATGTTTCCCATTTCTGAGGGATAATATTTTAAATTTATCACATAATAAAGTAAATATTTAAACATCAATGTATTGAGTGTCATCTATTCACCCATTTTTGACCTATAATGAAGTATTCAATAAATATATTTATTTGATTTATCATACTTATTAATGTAATTAATAAAATTAAATTAATTGCGTTAATGAGACATTAATCCTAGGATATTATGTTTCTGAATACCTTTTAGAGAATTATAATAAAGGAATGTGGATATTATTTAAATTAAATCAGAATAGATAATACGGTTTAGTATAGAAGTGTATACTTTGAATCATATCTGGGGAAGCATGGAATATGACATAATTATAGTTTATTATAGACCCTTTATAGTCCAAATACATTATATTACTAAGAGGGAGAGTGGTGAATCATTAATCAATAATATTTTATGTTTCAGTCCCTTTTAATCAAAACTCTTTATCCTATTAATGTTATAGATCCACTCAATGATTTATCATAGCCTAATTTTCATGTATTGTAATAATATATAATAGAATAGAGAACAATATTTACAATGTTCAGTTTTAAGGACTACTCCTTTGCAAGTTGGCTACACCCCCAACATGGATTTTATACTATCACAAATAATAGATAGAAAAAGAGAGTCTAATATTTCCTCCACTTTATCTAGATTCCTCTATAATATATAGAAAAACATAAAAAATGAAACAACAATGAAAGACCTATGGATCCATGTGTTCTTCCTCCACACCATTGGATGTTGGTCCTCGACCATGAGAATATGGATTCATTGGTTTTGAAATGCTCCTAATGAAGAAAATTGGTTAATATTTTTCTATTTAGTATCCTTCCATGTCTTGAATGATCAAAATCTTCCTCAGAGTCAATGAATACTCTAGTGCATAGAAGCTATATTTATTTAATAGCATCTACATTCATCGTATTCCCTCTCTATGAGAAAATGGAGTATCGTGATCTTTGAATTACCCAAATAGTGTATGAGAGTTATTAATATTATTTTTCTTTCACCAACATATCATTTCATATCCAACATATATTAGAATTCATATAATATCATGTGTTTTTTTCCATTAAAATTTGAAATCTCCCACAGTATTTGGTATGTAAGATCTCATCATTTAAAAATCCATTATGCTAGTTGAATACATATCATTTATAGCACCCCAAATAATTAGATTTTTTACTTCTAAAAAATCAGCCACGAAGTCATATACATTAAAATATTTATAAATCACTAGGTTTATGACATCATGAATCTTTTCTACATAGACCTTATTGTTTGGAGGTATAAATAATATCTCATTTTTTCCTCCATTTCTACAAATATCTCAAATTTCCCTATGTAATTATGATTTATGTACAGAATCAAAGTCTTATAATCTTCCCTGATGACTTAAAATTAAGTATTTTTTTCATTTTTTATCTATATAAAAATTTTAGATGGAATTTTTATGAACATTGGGAAAAGAAATATGATCCGGGACATTTCCAATTTTTTGGTTTCACCTACAAATTATAGACATCCTTGAAATGACATATGTAATTACTCAATCTGATTCCAACACTTATTAAGTTACGAAAAAATAACTATAATATGATATAAACAATGTATCGACATTCATTAACCCAATACATTATATTACATTTAAATTTTCACAAAAAGCATCATATTTTTATATAATTGAATATATAAATCATAAACAACCACTATGAATGGTCATCTATATCACTAAAAACATATTTAAATATTGAAAAAATGAAACCAAATACTTATGAGTAAAAAACTACCCATTTTTAAGTACCCACACACATATCTAAATTCAATATGTATTCTCATTTATTTCCCCCCATATTTTTAATAAAATAAAAAGTGTCAATGGGGTTAATATCAACTCACAAGAACCAACTCTTCTCCCCCGTATAAGAGTAGTTTGGGCTAGACAAGAGATAAAAATGAAAACACATGAATTTTCAAAGAAAATATACTTTACCTATTCCAGTCTATGTCCACTTCGGTAACCCAGTGTTGAAAACTTGAAGGATATAACAATGTTTGTAAACTTTTTCAATAAATAAACAATAATGTGAACCATGATTAGAAAACTAAAAAAATATCATTTTTGGAGTTGTATAAAATATATTATTTTAATAGAAAAATGTAACCTATATATATATATCAAAAAAATATCAATAAATTTACTTTACATGTAATTTAACTCCCCCTTTTACATGTATATAATTGTGATATTACCATGGACCTATACCCACTATTTTAAAACTGTGGAAAAAGGTATGCTATAGCCATGGTTATAAAACCATGAATAATGGTAGGCTATAATCATGTTTTTGTGGCTTATACCGATGGATTTTAAAATCATGTTTATAGGAAATTTATCTAGGGAATATAGCCACCATTTATAAAAGTTGTTGCAATAGGTCTCCCGCACATACACGAGGAAAAACCTTTCCCACAGAAAATGGAGCAGGAAGCTCTATTACCAATGTTTTTTTGCTAAATCCATAATTATTAATAATATATAACATGATATATATTTATATGTACTGGAAGCTCGGTGTGGTGTAGTGGGAAGGTGTATGAATTCACTAGGTGAGGCATAGAGATCAAATCAGGGTTGTGACATATTATATTTGGTCTATATCCAAATATTTCTAGTGATATATCACAGTTTTAAACCATGAAAATAATACCAACATCCACTATTTAAACTGTGTCCATAGATAAAATACCCCAATGCACAATGATGAGGCCTATTTCCATGGTTTTTTTGAGCCATGAAAGAACCCACCTTTTTTAAATTTTTAAATTGTGGTAACGGGTCAGGCCTTCCTACCATGGAGATAACAGCCACGATTTAGGAAAACTATGGCCCAAGTCTATGACCATGGTTTGGGGCCCTAATTACACTATTTTAAACCATGGAAAGTGGAAATTTTTATAGTTGTGTTTTTCTCTTGTTTATATCAAACAACACTACCCTTCATATATGCATTTAATATTTCCATTATAACTGTGAACTTGCCTGAGCTCACATGACAAATCACTTGAGACAATTATCGATCATGTAATGAGGCACATTATAAATTTCCCATTTATGGTAACATATTACAAGGTATGGAAATTGTACATGTGGAAAAAATTTCACACTTATAAAAAAGGACCAACAGTGCCCCCACCAGGAAACTCGTATGAGGTCTCCTTACAACGGATGAACATACCCAAATAAACAAGATAAAATGATAAAGGAAGAATAAAAATATTACATATGAATAAAGTGTTATCATATATTTTACAAAACATTTTCTTTATAAGAAACTATTTGTATACAAAACCTTTACATTTCTAGAATGAGGATATAAAAATAAACTGAGTAGGAATAGGCGGCTTAAGAGACTGATATAACACATGACCAGAAACTAGCTGAGGTCAAACTAGTGACCGACACTAACATATCCATGTGACTCTCAACTCACCGTAATAACCGAAAATCACCCTCTTCCCAATGAAGAGTGGTAAAAATACATATTTTAATTCATAATAATAAAACCTGTAGAAAACATGAGAAACCAAATAACCAATGACATGCTTATTCTTGGTGCGATCCAAATGCTAGTATGATACCACCATGAGTCCATTCATATTAAATTTATAGTAAAACCAATAATAATTGTTTTTATTTAATGAATGAGAAAATAGTATTTCATTTCATTTATATAAATTCATAAATAAACAATATATTCTAAATTTATTATCCCAAAAAATGTAATTTACAAAACATGCCTAAAATAAAAACTAGTAAGGTAATATCCTTTTAAAAAAACACTTACATTTTTGAAACATATCCATTGAATTAAAATTGAAAATAACAATATAGGCCTTTTCTTTTAAAAACAAACTCCATTGAAATATAACTCACACAAGTTTTATAATACACATTCAATGGAAACATTCTGATGATTTCATTTAAAACAAATGTTTCTATTAAAATTTTGAAAATTTTAACTACCACATTGAATGTACATATTTATAATCATGTGAATAAAAATAAAAATAAAATACAAAAAAATAAAAAATAGATTAAAATAATAATCTACAACATGTATCACACTGATAATGATGACTCATAAATCATCAAACTAATAACATAAAAAAATGGAAACACATATAGAAACAATAATTGTCTAATTTAATATAATGTAAAAACCATGTGGATAACCCCAAGAACTAATGGTTCTTGTCTCATGACATATAATGGTGGAACTAGGTTTCGGTACGTTAATGGTTGCCTAACTCGTCGCCCAAATAAATCTTGTATATCCACATAGGGGGAACATACACTATCCAGGTATTATATATAACATTGGGTTACAAGATATGTTATCTAACTCGACTATTAAAGAAACAACCCAAAAAATAAAACTTTGTAACCTAGAAATCTCATGGCATGGCTAAAAGGAGTTGTTTATTATTAATTTAGTTTCATCACGTGACACACAAACTACCCAGAGGGATGACAAAATAGTATTATATCAAGAATGACACATTCAACACACCCTCAACCCAATCACATAACCATGAATAAAAATTCATATAATCAATTGAATACACACAGTCATGAACAACTACTGATAATGATATCATCTAGGGTGTAAAAAATAGTCAATAATTTAGAATAACATAAAGTTCCAAAAATACTATTATTTGTAAACAAAACATAAAGTTCAACACAATACTATTATTTGTAAATAAATACCACATGTATAGAAACACCTATTAAAAAAATTTTGTAAAAAATTAAACCTAAGGTAAAATCATACAAACCCAAATCACAAAAAAAAAATTGGTTATTATCTTTTAAAATTACATTTAAACGCATGGTTTTTTAAAAAAATACAAACCACAAACAAACAATCAACATTTTGAATCAATAAAAAAAATTAATCTATAGAAAAGAAACTAAAAATTTGTTACACAATCGTTTAAAAAAATAGGAAACCCTTCTGTATTGAAACACAACATTTTACACTCATGTGAAAACCAATAAAAAGGAATATTATTTTCAAAAAAATTCTTGAACCTTTAAAAATATGAAAACTCATTCTTACTCAATGAACACTTCACTTGATAAAATCCAATTGGTTCTAAACACCATGATCTAGTTTTTTCTACATTAAAAACTATAAATTAAATTTTACCAATCACCGTCAATTCCTAAAACATAATTTAAAATATAATTTCCATATATTCAAGCATTGCACCCAATTTTTACAAAGGAAAAAAACCAAGGAACATATTTGATAAAAGAAAACTAGATAATATGTATAACAAATATTTGGATTAAAAAACATTTAATACCTCATGAAATCAATGTACTAGTTATAAAATGGAAATATAATGGAAACACCTACCTAAACCAGTGGAATATTTTCACCTATAATAAAAACCAATAAAAGAGGCCTCAATTTTTGAATCACAAGCATTATAAATCAAGATCCCCCATTTATAACAACTCACCCTAGTAAAATCAACCTCCCATGGAAACTAGGTTCAGAGAAAATTTCACAATGGTGAATAAACCAGGAGAATATGATAGGATAAGAAAATAGGATATCTTACTATCCAATTTGGATGAATAACCACAAAACATTTGCTCAAATCCCGTTGGAGGGGGATGGGAGCCGAAGATAACACCCTAGGTGGTTCCTGGGTTAGGTAAAACCGGAATAGGAAGACTATATAGAAAAAACAAATTAAAAATAGGATTAAACAAATAAAGTTCCCCAAACTGAGTAGGATACATAGTTTTCTAACATGTTTTCCTTTCATGATTTACCAAAATGTTTGTAGAGCACATGGATTCCACTACCTCAAAACCTCATAGGTTGCATGTTTTTTCTTCATGGATTCCCAAACCATGTTCCATACAGTTTCTTACTCATAATAAGGTTAATGTATTTTACTCAATGGATTCATAAAAATTGTGTCTAATTGTGAACCCATGGAAAAACTATAAACACTTGAAATTTCAACCCATGGAAGCCTCGTACCCAAAAGAGGTATCAATTTCCAAATCAGTAGCAATAAAATGATATTTTGGGCTTCACAATTCTCCCCACCATGTTACATTTAATCTATATAAATTACAATAATATAAATTAGTATAAATATTTTTCCAAGGGAAATTCATTATCACTCCCAAACATATAATTGTAAACATGAGTGTTGAGAAACTAGATACTCCATAAAGTCTAACAATAGTATTAATTTGTAACCATTGAATACCTATGAATCCTATGAATGGGTTCCTTATGAAACCGAACTATTATATAACCACTCCTATGATCTAACCTGAATTTGGGAACTCATACAAATACACATACTAAAACATCCATGTGCTTTATGTGTCCCGTACTACACTAAAAGATAATATTGATATATTTCTTCAAAATAACTATGTTATCCTACTTGAGAAATAATAGAATGTCCAAACCAAAACGTATCCAATGAAACTCCTTGTGAATAAATAAAACACATAGAGAATTTATAATTGCCTTCTTGAAATTTATAATTGATCAAAAATGTTGAATCATCAATATCATACTCTAGGTAAGGATTATTTATAAATATGAATTATTTTCCAACCAAAAAAACTAGTTCAAAACCTCATAAGATATTACATATTCATGAACATTAAAATATTATCTAGAAAAGAAACCAAAGCATTCCACTACCCCTATCTAAGAGAATGATAGAAAATGAGAACATGCATCAACATGGAATGATGTGACAATAAATTCGAGTCACAAGAATTCTCAAAGGTAAACTTTATTCCAAACATTTGGAATAACTTTTCATGGAAATTATGAATGAAAATATCATCTAAGTGGTACCCATTTTCTACCACGTAAACATATCCTGTCCTCAACACTCTTACCCACACCAAAGGAATTCATATTTAATTAATAAATAAATGTTCAAACCATGGTCAAAAAATTGAATAAAGATAAAAAGAAGAATATAAATGAATAATGAATAACTAAAGGATAAAAACATAAGCTAAAAGATTTATCATCCATTATAACCAAAAAATTGTGGTGTACAAAAGAGATTCAAAAATGATAAAAAATGAGAATTAATAAAGAGAATAATATGAAGACAAAAAATATGTTCTAACTCTCAAAATGAATACAATATTAAAAAAACTTATCTGATCAAATCTGATTCCATGACCTATTCTTTTGATATTTCTGGTAGGCAAAAAAGTCTATATGTGATAGAGATGGAAAGATCGATTAAAATTTCATAGATCCATTTGATAAGAAGGTTTAACATACTTTGACTTCCCTCACTAATGGAACAAAAATAAATTCTACATCTTTAATGTAAGAACACATTTAATAACATAGGAAGAGGCCACGACATCACTTGTGGATGGTTTCCCTACTAACAACAATTCAAAAACAATAGCACAGAACACCAGTTCCATTAAAGTAGACATAGTAGACTAAAAAACCATATGCATATGATTGAGATGAAGGAACCTTGTATAGATTAAGCCTTCCTTCAAATTAAAAAAAATTAAAAATCAGGAGGGAAAGGGGAAAATGTAGTGAATTGGTCCACATAAGATTTTATTGAACAATAACCCTAATGGATTATCAAAAACATCATTGCCTTAAAAATTCATAACTCTTTATTATAGACCATTTGAATGAATAATTCCTTGAACCATTCCCAATAAAATACTTCAAATTGTTTGGCATAAATATGGAACCTCCACTAATTAGATAAATAAATATCAAAAAATGTTATGGAGCACCAAAATTTAGTAGACACTAGAATTCCGTGAGTCTCAAATATTTTAGTAATATTTTATAGGGAATTCATATACTCATGTTATAATTGTTCACAACTTAACATGGGCATATTATATTTAAATTACATAAGTATGTAATCGATAAGCCAAGAAGAAATGTCCTTGTTTCACACCATCATGAGTCATTACATATTATGATGTTAAATGTATGGTTTCTGGGTCACTAGGAGAACTTCCATAAAGATTCACATCAAGGATTATTAGATCCTTTATGGGGGTCACATTATAAAACATCACAAAATCACAACAGTTCATTAAATTTCCATAAATCCAATCACAATGGATAAAATAACTAATCAAATGAAACATTATCACAACCACCATTTGGAACATCATTTCATAAATTCTTAAGATGAGAAAAATTCCATTCCCAGAACAAAAAATGGGTTTAAAACAAATAAGTATTTCAATACCAATGAATAGAATAACTCATTTCTTGAAATGTAATTTCACTTCAAACAACACACTCAAAAAATTAGTATTCGAATACAAATACCAAAGAAACTCGAAAAACCCAAAAAAGGTTTTTAATATGAAATTAAAAAAATCAGAAAAAATTTCATCAATACATGGATAAAAAGAATAAAATACCCACAATGATTATCTTAAACATTCAATTACTAGAATAATCAAACACTCTAGAGGAACAAAGAGAAATGAGAAGAAAAATAAAAAAAATCCCAAAAATATCCACTACACATGGTTTGGACACATGGGTTTTAATACCATTTTCCAACCATCAAAATTCCATTGAAGTTATCTTGAATGGTTTACATAGGCTGAAAATTATTTTATAGACCATATAACATAATTTTAACTCTTAAGGATCTGATCTAGTTTATCATTAAAATGATGATTTCTCCAAAGATCCATCCAAGGATCTTCCCATAACCCTGTTTACCATCACACTGCTTCATAATATCTCAAAGATGAATTGGCACAATTCAATAAATTGTAGAAAAATCATGACCACCAATGGACACTTGACATCTATCCTAAGAGAGGGATAGGAAAGAACTTCCACAGTTGTACCACATGAGTTCTGATAGTACTAACTCTAGAATACCATTACCAACAAATAATAAAAGGGAGATATGATACCATTTTGTAATGAATTATCCTGACCGATCATGACATGTCACTCATGACCATTTTCCCATAGGGCCCCTGGAACATTCCATAATACTTTATAATTGAAACAAACACTATGCTATAATAATTAAAATCATCTAAATGATTTCACCCTTAGAAAACTAGGCTCAAAAACAGTCCCACCAAGATCCTAGAATGTGGTCTCTATAAAATGTATTATTATTATAAAAATTAAATAATTGTAAATGAAAAAATTACATTGACACATTCCTTAAACATGAATAATAATAAAAGATTATACAAATCATATTCCATAAAAGAATTATTTTTTATAAAAATCCCCTACAAGTCATAACATTAGAAAAAACTCAACTATGAAGAATTGGGTAACATAATATGATGATATATTGGATGAATAAAAAATTGATAAACAAAACCAGATATCCAACACCAATATCACAAAATACCTCAAAATTCACCACTATAATCTGATCAACACCCAATCACCAAAGGTGAATGGTAACATGTAATCCTAAATGTTAGAACCCAATATCCATTAATCAAGATGAGAGACTACATACTTAATAACATGGGAATATAGGGTGTGAGAAAAAGGCCAATATGATGCCAAAATGAGTGTATTTACATTATTTCTATAATGAATCTAATAATACTAGTTTTAATGTATGAATAATAAAATATATTCATATTTCGTTTATAAAAGGTATATATTAAAAAATATATGATGGAAATACATTATCAAAACATGTTATTTACAAAACATGATTGAGATATAACTATGAAAAGAAATTAAATTTCAAAACTAGTGACATTCTTTTTGTAAACAAATCCACATTCAGTTCAAATAAAAATTAACAAAGTGAACCTTTTCTTTTAAGATCCTACCTGATAAGAAATATATAGTAAGAGGTTTGGCTTGGATTTATGATCCAGATGGGTGACTTTCTAGGTTGTTTCCTTGTGTTTGTGTGTGAGTAAGTGAGAAAAGAACTCAAAAAACAGGTTTTGTCATGTTTATACATTCATTCTTATGATAAACCATTTAGGAACATGGGTGGTCCAAAAAGAGGGGATGACCCGAGTCTGTATGTTAACTAGGGTGTATGTGGGACCACATTGTTTAAATAATGAAGGTATATAAGTGTAATTTTTTACATGAACCTTAATGTTTTCAAATTTATCCAAAAATTCTAGATTTATTAAAAACAAAATAATTGAAGGCTCCTTCTTAGTTTTCTCCCCCTAAATGGAATCATTTCGTTCATTTTCATTATGGTGAATTTTCTTTAGAAATACATCATGATGGAACTCATCATCATTATTGTATAGACTTTATTTAATTCATTTTACTCCATTAATTCCCTACATTATGTATTTAAAATATATAATAATAATAGGTTATAAGGAGGTCCCTCTTTAATTATTTATGAAAAAACATTTTTACTGATAATTTTTTACCAATATGATATTCATCTTCCCAAGCCCATCAATTTTATTCTTGTTGATAACCTGAATAGTTTGTCTCCTTTGAGGATTATCTTGAACTACTGTTATATGTAAAATTGTTTTATTTACTACAAATTTAATTATAACCCCATTATCATATTTTATCTTTATTCCCTCATTGCTTTTTTGTTATTATTTATGGATAAAAATTCAACCCATTGAACCCATGCCTAAATTTCTCAAAGATTATATTGAGAGTCACCACATGTTAATGAATCCCCTACACTTTAACCTTTTCCTTTTTCACCCCCTTTATTCAATTGGCATCTGTAGTCACTGGTAATTTCATAGAATTATATATTTACTTAGCCTTTTTTATTTGGTTTTTCCACACTAGTAGACAATCTTTCTTAACAAGTTCAACTACCTCAGGCTCTTTACATGACTTATTATAACTTTTCTCATTATGTTACTTCCTTTTCACATCAAATGTTACATATCTATCTATAATTTTCATTCATACCTCATCCATGTGAACTTCCAAGCTATATTCTTTAAATATATCATACAAAATGTATATTTTTTCTATATATAACCATGATGTATATTTTTTCATTGGTTTTGTCTATTTATATTTCTTTATTGGTTTCTCACTAAACCTCCCATAGGTTATTTAATTGTCTCATAAAGATAAATATTTTTCCAATATGTATAGGATTTGTGACTATAGATTTCATATGACATGTAATATCCAATAAAATTAGAACATCCATTTATTTTAGTAAATTTATATACATTTTTTTGTCTTAAAATATTTTATTTTGACAATTATCTTACATTGGGGGTATATACCTTCTTAATATACATTAATCTGTTGATGGGTAGGAGTGTATATTAGAAAAAATAGGATATTACTTCTGTTTTTCACTTATTTTTTTGAAATAACTTAATGAACATGATATATATTATGTGAATATTTCACTTTCCTATTGGATCCAATCATCTATCCCACATTTAAAGGATCACATTTAAATTCAAAAGACCTATCAAAGTCATTTTTTACATTATTATACTCATTTTCAACAACAATACAAATTGATTGCATTTCAAAAAGATCATCATTAATTGTAGCCAATTTATCATTAAGGTGACCAATAATATTTTCTGGTTCAACATATCAATGATTTTATTTCTTAATCTCATTAATATAATTCACTTTAATCTTAACATACTCTTACATATCATAAAAACATTTTTATTTTCATATTTATTATTCTTATTTTATTTCATGATGTATTGTGTATTATCAATAAATATTTCAAATTGTTCTTTTAGTTTCCACTCAATATATTTCCTTTTATATCCATTATCATCACTACTTGTCGAATCATATCCCTTATAAATGTCACCAAAGGGAGTGACTTCATTATTTATGCAACATTACGATTCATCTCTCACTTTATTTTCTCATAAATCTTCTTCTTCTTTTTTGCAGAAGTTATATTTCATTTTGTTTTACTTTTTCTATTTTTTTTTCATCCACCTCGTATAATCTAGAGTATTCAACCTTATTATTCGAAAAATATTTTGTAATATTATCAATATCATCAAAATTATAACACCTCAGTAATAGATTACCTTTGACATTCCACTTTCCTTTGATGACCCACATAGATGGAAGAGAAATCATTTTCTTTAAGCCTTTTTTCCCCCAACATCACTAGAGTGGATATCTTTTTAGACTTAATATTTTGTAACCTTTCCATCTCTAACAAGTTCAAATGAAATATCCTTTATTCATATTTTATGAGGTTCATTTCCTTTCTAATCTCATAAGATATGCTTATATTAGGTAAAACATATACTTTCCTGTCTTCTCATTCTTACAGAGTTGATATCTTTAAGTCCAAATAGTTAATAATGTTTCTCCTAAGCTTCATTACAATAATAGAGCCTTCAATTTTCCCAAAAACCCTAAACTATTGCCTAAAATATCATTCAAATTGATCAAGTAACCCTCAATGTCTTCTCATCAGCCAATTTTATAACTTATAATTTTATCCACTAAATTGGATGTTTGTTGTTGTTGAATTTAGCTCTACATTTATAAGTTACATTCATTTTTTCTTATATCAACTTGTATGGTAGTAGACCCAACAACATTATATAAAACAATTTAACAAAAACATAAGGATTGATGTTTGAGACATTCCACCTAACACCATATTCCTCTTTTTTCATAAGTAAAATAATTACTTTTAGTATTGGGTTCAAGCCACAATATTAGAGAATCTATTACTACCTAGAAAAGTGATAAGAGATAGTATAGCATTTTATTATTATAAATGTGATAATTATTCCCATATAGTGTGGGAAAGCTTAAAATTTTTATATTAATATGATTATTTATTTCTCAGCAGGTTTGTTTTATATTCATAGTTAACATAAATTAATATCAACTAATAGACCTAGATATATTGGAACACTATGATGGGGGGTAAATTAGTGATCTCATTTTTAACATAAATTCTTGAACCTATTAATGTTTCTTATCTACTAAATGATTTCTTCTAACCACACTATCATGTTTGGTAATAGTTTGAAAGATAACATCACATAGTATTTACAAGGTTTGGTTAGAAGGAAAACTCTTTGAAATGTTGATTTCTCCCCCCAATACATAGATTCCACTATCTCAAAAAATCATTTAGAACAAAGAGTCCAAAATAAGTTATAATGAATCATAAACAAATGATATATTAAGAAAATACAACTATATCCTTGTGTTATTATTTTCTAAAATTATATATTGGTCCTCCTCTATAAGAAGGTTGATTTACTTGTATACATGTCATCTTTGTTAAGAAATTTAGAAACAACAGTAGTATTAAAAATCTTTATAGGTTTTGAAAGATCGAGATCATACTTATATTACATAAATACCAGGTTTCATAATTCTCCTCCATATTCAATAGTTACCATATTCATATCCATCTCTCTACATGATATAATGGAGTATCGAGATCTTAGAATTCATCACACAATGTATACAAGTTCCCAATATTATTTTTCTCTCATATAAATATTCTATCATAACATGTATATATTTATAAAAATATAATATCATGTGAATATTTAGTTTCTATTTGTATTTCAAAACTCCCTAAATATTAAGAAGTCAAGATCCCCTACTTCAAACTTCTTTGATTTACAGTAGAAACATATCATCTAAATAGCATGAATAATTATATTTTTCTTTCTTAAACATTCTCCATGAAATATAAAACTTTACTAACATTTAAAATCTCTATGTTAATAGCCTCATACATCCTTTCCACTTATACCATCATTGTTGCGGGTGTGGATATTATCTTGGTTTTTTTTCATTCCTAATGATATATAAAATTTATGTAAGTCATGAATCTTTATGTTTATAATTAATTTAATAAAATAATACATGAATAATTGTAGTTAGGAAATTTTCCATTTTAAATTATCTAGAAAATACATACATTGAATCATTAAAATATATAAGAGAAGCCACAAAACATGGGACAATGACATTTTATCATTTTTAGCTCCAAATTATAGACTTCCTTAAATAGATTTTTAATATTATTCACAGTGACTCCATCACTTCTTCTATGAATAAAAATAAACTCTAATATTAATTATAGTTTCTCTAAATTCATTTCCACCTTCAATTATTTTACTTGAAGATCATCACAACAATCGTCACAATTTTATTTTTGGGAAGATGGAACTCATAATAATCCTCCCGGAATTATCATCTCCATCTATAAAAAAATATTTACATATTAAAAAAAGACATGAAAAGTGGTATGGTCACAAAAACAATATAATAATATTATATCATAAAATGGAGTAATATATGTTTTTTGGTCATGGCTCAAATGATGTTGGTGAAGCAGGGGACTTTATATTTCTTATGGAAACATGATATTGGTATAATAGTTCATATTTAAACTTTTTATCTACATCATAAAAACATATATATGAATCCTTATGAAATATACTATATTAAGAATCATTTCATTAATTATTTAATATTTTTTTGTGGCCCTTGTTTTATCAATGGAAAGGGTAAAATTTTGATCACATTTGAGAAATGAGGAGACTAATTTTTTTTATATCCACTAAATGTACAGTTATTTTATATGTATAATAATGAATTAAGAAATGTTATTGATTATCATGATGTAAATTTGTTAAAACATTAATTAAATGAGTATTTACTACTAAAAACACATTTTAAAAGTTATATACCTGATAATTATTTGGTTCGACAAAATTCAATAATTTTTAGAACTTTTATAATTAGGATGATTTGAGTGATGGTTATGAATAAGATGATGATCCATACATATAATCTAAGGAATAATAAAAATAATTAATGCAATGAAAATAAAAAAATTATTGCTCAAGAACATCATTGGTAAAAATGAATAAATGGTTCAAATGTGGGGATCACTAAGGACAAACATGGCCCAACTCATTTTTTCTCAAGATGATAAAATTAGATCAAATAGAGCATTAATGTATCAAAAATATATTCATTATATGAATGAATAATTGGATTATATAGAGAATAATAATACTCGAGAATTAATTCCTTCTATAAACATAAGAAATTATAGAAAAACTTGGGGGCTTCACAACACATTGAACGAGAAAGGATAATTGATGAGGAACAAAAAAGTAGATATGAATTTTTTCTATTATGTTTAAGAAATTTAATTTTATGAGACATTTTATCAAGTTTATAAAATATAAATCAGAATTATATTTATTATTATTTATAATCCAAGAGGATACAATATTTTATTAATGGATTTTATATTGTCCTTCCTTAATTGTGAAAATGATGATGAAGTGTATATTGAGAAATTTAATGTATTGTTTTACTTAGAGATGATAAAATAATTCATTGGGGAATTGTATTCTAGGTTGGAAACATACATGAAGAAACTCATATTTAGAAAAGGGAGATCAGATAATAACCATTATATAAATGAGAACATAAGGTATTTAATCATCAATATTATTAATATCGATGATATAATTTTGGATGGAAATGTGTTAAGTGTTTTATAGTATTTTTCTAATCAAATAGATTTTTTGATATATAAACGATAGGAGACATGAAGTACATCAATGATATTAAAATTTATCAAGTTTAGTGTCATATTACTCTTTTATTAGATTTGTAAATATATGAACTTTTGATGCATATTTTAGTAGATAAATAAATTGTGGTTTTTACTAAATATTTTATATGAACTATACTATACAAATATGATGAACGTAAATAATTAATTAAAACAATGTTTAAGAAAACATTTTTACTTTTAATCTATATGACTACTTCAAGAATAGAGATTGTTTAGGTTGTCACTTTATGTATGTGTTATCAAAGTTTACTAAAGGATTATTACATCATTCAAAATAATGGAATTTCATCATACATCAATGGTAAATTAGATTTTTGGATATAATAATATTTTAAGGGGGGTATAATCATGGATTTGTGGAAAATAATTTTTCTAGAAGTTTTGATGAAAATAATTCTACCTCAGATGGATTTCTATTATTGGTAAAGGATTTTGTCTTTACACAAGAAGGATTTATATTATATTACTACTATAAATACATAACTGCACTATATATTTTAACATGGTTAATATAACAACTCCACTCTTTATTTCTCACCTAAACATGATTTATTACATATGATTCCACTTAGTACAACCCAAGTGATTGACACATCTAGTGTCTTTGGGGATTAGGAACATGACATGAAAAATAATACATAAAATACAACATCTTTTTTGAAAACATATTTTACATGACCCCAACATTCCTTCATACATAGTATTTCATGGGATAACATGAGGACATACCTAAAAAATTGTTGAGATGAAAATCCCAGCAAGGGAGTAAACAAGGCATAACATGAATAATAAAATACAAGTTAGGAAATAGACATCAATGGATAACAAGAGAAACATGAACATAAAGTCATGATATATCATTATTATCATAACATTGAAATGTGGAAACAAAATAAAACACATAAACATTAACATAAAAGAATAAGGTAAACCCATATCCCAACATAATGCACTAATTTCCTAAAAAGTAATTCAGTGAAACCTTGTCCCAACATGAAATATCATGATACTAAACATTACCCAACTCATTAGATCACAATCCGGGCACACCCTTTGTGAACATTTTAATATCATTCTTATGTATGCTTAATAGATCATATAACATGGATTCATTCAACAACATCCTTTATTCCAAGATCTATGATTGTGGAACACATACACGTAAGCCCCCAATTATTATTTATATGTTAATAATGGTGAATACCCTTGATATTGAAATGGGTATGGTATTTACTACACGATGATTTTGACTTTGAAGATCGTCGTGCAATTTCGGCAGTATAACGACCTGACATAAAAATTCATAAAAAAGATGACAAATGAAAAATGGGTATCTAATATTATATATATATATAAAGTATAGTATGTGTGTAATATTAATACATGTCTCAATAGAATTAATTTGTAAATAGAAGGCATAACACAATAATGAAACATGAATAAATATGAGAAATTGAATAATCTTATAAAATTTTGGCATGGTAACAGTTGTACATGGGAAGGATTAATGGGAGAGAAAGGTGTCTCTCATCATTCAAACATAATAAGGGATTCATGGGGGAGGTTAAAATACCTTCCCAATAATTTTTAATTCAAAATAAAATGGTGTAACAATATAAGGAAACATGGATAAAAATGAAAAATGATGGAAAGTGAGGATCCCTTACCTAGATGGGTGATCCCAAAGGCTTGGGAGAGGCTTTATTGGATATTGGGGGTGCCTTTTGAGGACTATATGTAGTGTAGATCAGAGTGAGGAAGAGATTAAAAGAGTTTGAGTGAATATTAATGGGTGCATGGGTGGGATTATATATGAAATGAAAGGGGAATTCTTTAATATTTCACAAATAATGATTTGAGAATATATATAATTAAATATTAAAAAACACAAACCTTACCATGGTTTTTCAACACGTGGTTTTACAAAAATTAGTGTAATAAATTATTTTACAAGGCCATGGGCCAAATATATTAAAATATTTGCCTTGATTTTTGGGAGGTGAGTCACATTATTAAATAAATTAACACAAAATCCTAAAATATGTTAAACATTTTGGGGGATTTACTAAGGCATTATAAAATAAGTCAAATAAATATAAAATAGAAATATTTTAAAGTTAAAGCCTATATTTGGTCAAATATCCCTTCTTTGGTATTTATTATATCACTATTGTGTCATTATGATGACATAAAACACAATATATCTTTATATATTGGTTAATTTTTATCCAACAATTGGTCTATCTCAGAAAATTATGAAAAATTCATCATTGGATAATTTTGATGTCATGATACCTAAAATAATATTCATTTTATCCATAAAAAATTATAAATATGTCAGTTTTCACATTTAAAATAAAAACAGACATTTATTGAAAATTGATGGGTTTGGACAAAAATAGTTTTTAATCAATAATAAAAATTTCATTTTACTTTATAAAATATATATATTAATTTATTATTAATAAAATTAAATTTATAATAATATTTCTTTAAAATATTAATTATAGAAAAATTTCATTATTTCCTTAAAATAAAATCGTTAAAAATACATTTTCAATTTTATATTATAAAAACATGAATCTTATAAAAATTATTACCTAATAATTTATAGATAATGAATAGATATAATAATTACTTATTATAATTTTTTATAACATTATTAATAAATAATATTTTAAAATAATAATGTATATATTTCTCAAAATTACGATTTTTACCCAAAAATGAATTTATCAAATTCCACATTTTTTAAGAAATAATATTCCCGTAAATGAATTGATGGAATAAAAATTCTGTTAATAGAATGGTATTCCACAATACGTAACTAATACTTTATTACATAACCCGATATAAAACCCACATAAAACCTATGGTTATGTTGTGTGATGGTGAATGACTCTTGGGATGACTTGGATAACATCACTTGGGTTGTAATTTTTATAAACACGAAATTCTCCCATAGTCAATTCTGTTCAAGCTTAACGTGTGGATAACTAGCTAGTTCTAGGTCAAGAGTAAAGCCCAGTGACACTACATGTTTTCCAAGCTCCAAAAAATGAGCTTCATATGGCTGGACACTACTAGATGAGGTAATCCTCTTTTTTGTCTATGTTGAAAGGATTTTTTTAAAAAAAATTATTTATAACAGTTGTGTGATCACTGTTCAATAGCTATATTATCAACAGTAATGATATATAATGGGTGTTTAAACCTAATTGGAAATAATAATTAATTAAAAAAAGTTCATGTGTTTTCTATATCCATGAGAAATTATATGAAAGAGAATTTTATTCATAAATGATAAGGTAATTTCAACCATCCACACTTAGGACATTTCTCCTTCAAAATTTCATTTTCCCATAATAAAAAAATTAGGGTAACTCTACCTCATCACATCCTCTAAATTCGCATGTTTCCTCTTTAAACTTGTGGTATCTTTACAACAATTTGATGAGGCACATTGTCATATTTCATTATACTTTATCCCTACAGTATAAGATATTCACCATCTTATATTAATAGAATAGTTCATTCTACAATGTTACCACCTCTGTATTGAGTACATGTGATGGGTTAGGTATGTACTTCCTCCAGGGTGATATACGAAATACAACATGTACTTGAGACAGGTTCGGTGAGAGTGCTAGTCAATATGCCACTACTCTGATGCGATCAAGGATCTCAAAAGGGAATATGTACCTTGGAATAAAAATACCATCATCCCAAATATCATGACTCTATTTTATGGATATATGACGTGGAAAACTATATCTCTTACATCAAACTATAGGTCTTGTCCAAGGTTGTTAGCATAGCTCTTTTTTTGACTCTCAGCAACTTTGATATTCTGGTGGATGGTCTTAACCTTATCCACTATTTCATTGTAAATTTCTAGACCTATAAGTTTTCACTCCCAAACATTCTCCCAACATACCGGTGTTCAACACCTATTCTCATAAAGGTATTCATAAGAATACATTTGGATGCATGAGTAGAAACTATTGTTGTAAGGGGACTCAACTGGAGGATGATATTGATCTGATCATCCTTTTAAGTCCATTAAGAATGCTCTAAAAGTTTTCTCAAGTGTTTGGATAGTCCTCTCAAATTGGCCATCATTTCTAGGTTGATAAGTCATACTGAGGTTCAGGTCTGTATTCAGAGTGTGTTGGAGATTCTCCTAAAACAAAGAGGTGAGTCTTGGATATTGATCGGGTACAATCAACAGCGGTACACCATACAGTCTTACAACTTTTAAATTGTATATAAGTGCCTATTTTATCCAATTATAAATTCTATCAAAGAGTAATGAAGTGTAAAATATTTGTAAGATGGTCTAGAATAACCCAAATAGCATAGTATCCCATGTATTTCTTTGGATGTCTGGTGACAAAGTCTTTGTTGATGTTCTTCATTTCCAAGTTGGTATGGCTAATGGTTGTGTCATCTAATTAGAATTCTGCTTCTCATAATTTTATTGTTGACATAATAGATACTTTAAAGTATAATCAACGATCTCATTCTCATGTTATCTCATCAATAATGCTCTCGATGATCCTGATACATCTTTGTGTTTCCCTGGTTAATGGAGAAATTTGAACTACGTGCATCATCCAAAAGATATTTCTTTGACTCTAAATTTGATAGAACACATATTATTGACCAAAATCTCAAAATTCCTTCTTCGTTTACATTGATCTCTAAGGAGTTCACATTTTTGGAAGCTTCAACATTCTTCTCATTCCCAACATCATGTTTTTTAGAATCATTATCCTTTCCAAAATAGGTGGTTGAGCAATAATTTGCGAAAGGTTTGATTATGTTTACATATTTATTATTATCATGTTAATATTCACGAAATATAATTATATTGGATCTTTTTCAATTGTGATCAATGATCGAATCGATGGGTCATTTCTACTTAGAGCACCCACCACTTTGTTTGTTTTCCCAAAGTGGTAATAGATTGATCCGTCATAATATTTGATGATCTCAAACCATATTCATTGGTTCATGTTTAGATCTTTATATTTGAATACATATATTAGACTTTTGTGATCCGTAAATATTTTAATCATTTTCCCAAAGAGATAATTCCACCATATTTTCAACGTAAAGATCATAGCTTCCAACATCAGACCATGCACAGGATAGTTTTTCTCATGAATTTTCAACTGCATTAAGTAATATGTGATGACCTTTTCATTCTTTATCATCAAAAATCTCGGTCCCTTCACTGAAGCATCGTTGATAGTTACAAAAATCCCCACACATGTGTGTAGTGAAATCATAGGGACAATGATAAGACACTTATTCAACTCCTTGAATCCTTATACACATTCCTCATTCCGAGAAAACGTAACTCCCTTATGAGTTAGCTTGGTAATTGGTTTTGACTATCATGGGATGTTTTTTAAAAATCAATGATAATATCCAACTAACCCCAGGAAGCTATGGATATCTATAATATATTTAGGCCTTTTCCATCCATTAATTTTTTTTAGAATGATCCACATATATAACATTACTTGTGATGATATTCCCCAAGAATGATACTTCGTTCAACCATAAGTCACACATGATGTAATTTTCACAGAGTTTATCCTTTCATAATGTCTTTAGTATAGTAAAAAGATGTTCCCCATGTACATCCTTGGTTTTAAAGTATATTAGAATATATTCTATAAAGGGTACCAAAATTTTGTCTAGGTAATCTCTAAAGACTCTATTAATCTATTTCACAGAGATTTTTGTAGAATTAATGAGTCCTGACAACATTAATATAAATTCATAATGCCCATGCCTTGTACGAAAAGTATTTTTACAGATACCCTCTTTCTTCACCATTAATTGGTAATATCCTGACCACAGTTCCACCTTGTTAAAGTATTGTGCTCCACATAGCTAATCTAATAATTCATCAATTCATGGAAAATGATACTTGTTATTTATGGTGATTTTGATAAGATCATGATAACAGTGAATGTCACATTGACCTGTCCTTCTTCATGATGAAGAGGACTAGTTCACCCCATGGTGAAGTACATGGTAAAATAAACCCTTTTTACAGAATCTCCTATAATAGTTTATTTAGCTTCTAATTATCCACACCATCCATTCTAAACTAAGTCTTGAATATTGGAAATTCCTCGAGTATAAGATCAATGGATAATACAACATATCTTCTAGGAAGAAGGAAATAAAATTCCACAAGAAAAACATCAGTGAATTTTCTCACAATAGGCATGTCTTCATGGATAGTTCCCTCTATAGACTCAATCATATATGAATGATACACATTCTCATAGGGAAGTATTATCCATACTTGAGATGATGGTTCTAAATAAGATTCATCCTCATCTTTGAACTTTTATAGACACAGGGGTTGATTCACTATATAGAGAATGATTTCCACCTTTCGAAAGTTTATGTTGGTTCTTTATAGGGGAATTCAATAGATTCCAAGAATTGCATCTAATTAAACCAATTGAAGTATTTTGAGGTTCACTGGGAAGTCAAATCCCAAAATTGTGATAGGGGAGTAATTATATTATTGGGAAGAAATAATTTACCCATTTTCAATTTACATGTACATATCTACTTCTATGGTTAGTGGTGGTGTTTGTATAGTTCTAATAAACATTAAGGATATAAAATAATTCTTAGAACTAGAATCAAAAAGTACGTTCACTATTCTTGAATGAATAACTATCTTACCTATCACCACGTCATTTTTCGGATTCTCTTCGACAGTAGTAATGGAAAAAATCTCTCCCATTCTACCATGGATGTTTTTGGTTGCCTCCTAAAACCCATTTCTATAGGAATGGGTTTAAAATGTTCTCTAGTTCATTGTAATTGTAATAATGAACAATGTGTTGATGATTGATTAGAGAATTCCATTACTCTGTCACAGTAGTAGGGTTTTCTTCTCATAAATTTCCACCTTTTTTCCCATCTTCTACACACCTAAAGAATTTTCTCATCCCCTTCATGAAATTTACATGTTTCTTCTTTCTGCACTTTTGAAAAACTGGGTACTATAATTTCTCAGCACCGTTGAATTTATCCATCAGACCACTAAAATTAATATCCACTTTCTACTTATTATCCCCATTATACCCATGAGATTCACCAATTTCCATCTCTACTTTGAGGGAACATCTTATAATCTTCTATTTGTCTTCAATGTCATGGATTTATAGGGCATTCCGTAGCCTAGGTTTTATCCCACAAAGGAAATGGTCAACCATTTATTCGGGGGTAACGAAAAATCCATAGGTGTTTCGTGCATTTCTGGGGATGTTTTCATCATACGCCCCCACAAATTCATTAATATTTTTCGGGAGTAAAAGGAAATATCATTTCATCTTAAGATCAAATGTGTGGGGAGAATATTTATCAAAAAACATTTTATGGAAATCCTTCAATCCCAGTGACTCAATCTCTTCATTACGGTTCATATTTTGTTGATCAATGATTACCATTGATCAACTTCATCCTCTAAAAGATAAGAAGCTAGAAGAACATTCTCTTGTTCAGAACAATAATGGATGGAAAAGAGTTTCTCACCGAATTTGATACATTTTTCGGTGATTGAGTGATCAGATGTTCCTTTGAAAGTATGAGTAAATTGTCTCATAAAGATATCGATGATGACTTATTCTTTCTTGGGGGGGGGGGGGGGGTGGATGTTCTTGTTGACCCATATTTCCATTCAAAACCTGAGTTAACTTATATAGTATTGTGACAATGTTTATGTTTCCCACTCCCATTAGATTGAGCATCTCAAATGAACAGTCATCAAATTTTTCTTCACATCGATTGTTAGCCTGAGTCCTCATATTACCAGCCATCAGCTAGAAGAAAAGAAAAATCAGGGGTAACTAATTTGAACTATTAAACACATAAAGGGGAACCAAATAGAAGAAGGATAAATTATAAATTACTTTTATCTCCTTAACATATTAATATCTATAATTCAATCTATGTTATCCAAGATCTATATCGTAACATTTATTCTTAGGGGAATTTTTTTGTTCCCATAAAAATGGTTTGTAATAAACATATGAATTTACAATAGAATATCCCCTAAAATTTTCCACCCAAGAGTATAGAAAGTCCCATTTTCATGCACCAGTTTCCAATCAAGTCTAAATAAATGTGGTGATTTTTGGTCTTACCCCTAGATACATTTATTCTAAAGCCACCTCTACTTGTTCACAACCATAGAAGGATGTGTTTTCATGATAAAAACTTACTCCATGCTCAAAAAAAATTTAGTTATTATTTTATTATACTATTTATAATGTATAAATATTTGATTAGATTTTTCTTAACCTAGTCCTAAAAAAACTAAACATATCCTCTGATATCAACTATGAAAACCCTGCTCTTTATTTCATACTTAACCATTATTTTTTACATAAACATGCACATAATACAACATAGAAGATGAATTAGTCTAGTGAATTTTGGGATTAGAAACATTACATAACACGTAAGAAATAAAATACAACATCCTTATTGAATAATTTCTTTTACAAAACCACAACATTCCTTTGTGCATATCATTGCACGGGATAAAATGATGACATACAAAAGAAAAGGGTGAGATATAATGCCCAATAAGAGAGTAAAAAAGTCATAACATGAAGAATAAAATACATGTTAGGTAATAAAAATATAAATGGATCACAAGAGGAATATGAACATAAAGAAAAGATATTTCATGATTATCATAACATCGAAATGTGGCAATAACTTAAAAAACTGCATAGTTAACATAAATGAATCAGGTGAACCCCTATTCCAAAATAGTGGACTAACATACTATAAAGTAATAATTTAATACATTTACTAAAAATGATATATTAAGATACTAATTAGTATCTCATGCATTGGAACACTACCTGGGTGCACCCTCCATGAAGATTTTAATCTCATGCTTAAGTGTGCTACAAAGATCAAATAACATGTATTCATTCAACATCATCATATATTTGATGATCAAAGAGTGTGGAATTCATAAATGAATTTCCCCATTATATAAGTGTACATTAATAAAGTTTAATAACCTTTATAGAGTAATTAGTATGGTATTCACTACACGATGATTTTAGCATGGAAAATCATGGTGCAATTTTTGACCGCGTAGCGACGTGACATAAAAATTCATAAAAAATGTTGGTGAGAGAGAAAGGGGTCTCTCATCATATATATATATATATATATATATATATATTTGAAATAAAAATATATTGTGTAATATAAATACATGTACCAATATATGTAATTTATAAATTGAAGGCGTAACATTTTAAAGAAACTTGAAGAAAAAGAAGAAATGGAATGACTCTTATGAAATTTTGGCATGGAAATAGGTGTACATGAGAGGGATTATTGAGAGAGAAAGGGATATATCATCAATAAAACATTACAAGGGAAGTATGGTGGAGTATTGAAAAAATACCACATCATTTTTAATTGAAAATAAGTTTGTTTAACAATATAAGGATATATGGATAAAAATGAGAAAGGAAGGAAAGCGAGGATCCCTTACATGGATGTGTGATCCCAATGTCTTGGGAGAGGCTTATTGGGAGAATTGGGATTCTATTTCAAGACACTAGGAAGTGGAGATCAAAGTTAGGATGATATTCGAGGAGTTTGAGTGAAGAGGAATGGGTGCTTGGGTGGGTTTATAATGGAAATAAGATGGGAATTCTTTAATATTTCACAAACGTAGGTTTTCGAATCTATGTAATTAAAAATTAAAAATGACAAACCATCACATGGTTTTCCCATAGTTTTTTCCATATATAAGTGGAATAAGTTATTTTACAAGGCCATGGGATGATGATACTAATTTACTATAATTTATTATGTGGAGGTGAGTCACATTATTAAAGAAATGATCATAAAATCATTAAATATGTTATATACTATAGAGGATTCACTTAGGTATTATAAAATTACACAAATAAATCTCAAATATCATTATTTTAATTTTAAAATTTATATTTGGTCTAATATCCCTTTCATGTTATTTATTATATCAATATTGGGTCATTATTTTGTTATAAAATATACTATGTATTTATATATTATTTAATTTTTATAAAAAAAATTCGATAGTCTCAAAAAATTATGAAATATTCAATGTTGGATAATTTTATGCCATAATTAAAAAAATAATATTCATTTTATCCAAATAATTTTCTACCTATTTCAATTTTCACTTTTAAAATAAAATCTGACATTTATTTAAAATTGATGTGTTTTATCAAGAACAATTTTTAAACATTAATAAAGATTCCATTTGACTTTATAAAAATTATATACTCATTTATAGTAAGTAAAATTAATTTTATAATAACACTTTATTAAAATATAATTATTTCAAAAATTCCTTAAATTCATAATTTTTTAAAACAATAAACTTTCTCTTTTATCGTACCAAAATGAAACTCTTATCAAATTGATTACCTAATCATTAACATAAAAAAACTAATATAATCATAATTTATAATAATTTTTTGTATAATATTATTAATAAAAAAATAGTTTAATAAAATAGTGTATATATTTCTTGATAGTTCCATTTTTAGTTGAAAAAAATGTATCAAATTTAACATTTTTTAAGAAAAACTATTCCCATAATAGAATTGGTAGAATAAAAATTTTATTTATTGAAATGGATTAAAAAATAAGTAACTAATAACTTTGTACATAACCCATTATGACATCTGAATATGATAAAAAGGTAAGGTGTGTGATGGTGACAGACTCTTGGGGCATCTCGGATAACATATCTTGGGTGGTAATTCCACATAGGTGATTCTATTCAAGCTTCACATGTTGAATATCAGCTTCAGATTGGTCAAAAGTGAAGGCCAAGGATGCTACCTCCTTTTTGATCTCTAAAAAATGAGATTCATATGTCCCAGTTCTAATAGTGGAGGCCATCCTCTCTATTTTGTGTGTCGAAATGATTTTTTATAAACATTATATTTATATTAGTTAGGTGATCACTATTTAACGGCTATATTATCAATGGTAATGATACCTAATAGTTATTTAAACCCAATTGGATATAAATATTAATTAAAAAAAGTCCATGTGATTTATATATCCATGAGACATTAAAATAAATGGAAATTTAATCATAAATGATCAGGTTATTACAATAAATAAATCAATTTATGTGGATGAGAAAACAATGTAATGATCTGGAGGTAGAGTTTATGTTACAGTTGTTGGGAGATCTTATAATTAAAGTGAAATTAATATTTTCAGAAATAATTTTTTACATTATCAATTAAATCATATTAATTTCATCTTCCACATTATAAAATAATATTAAGAATTGTCTATTTAATGATAAGTTTTTTTATACCAATGATCAAACAATTAATGTTTTTTATCAAACCATTTCCAAAGGATGAATTTAAAATGTTGAGTTTTATGATGGGGTTCCAACCTCATATTTTTTAAGGATATTGTTTACTGGTATATCCATTATCCAAAATTTTATTTCATTGTTGTTTCCTAATGTGAATATAGTAAAATAAATCCAAAGGATACATTTTTTCCATAAATGGGGGGTTTCTATATTAAAGAAGAGAATATTTTTACGATAAGTTTTTCAATATTGTAAATCTATTATTTCAAAATATTTATGTGTGTCTATGGTTTGTGATTTATATTTATTGTACGTTTTTTATGTGTAAAATGAATTATTACTGATATATATAGGTATATTTTGGATAAAATATTGGAAGTGACAAGAGCTTGGATGTGGTACTAAATTTGGGCTGTTTATAAACACCATTTAGATTGTCAATAATCATTATTATTTATTACAATGATTATTCCCAAATGATAATATAATTGATTAAAAAATATTTTATTTCTAGAATGCATGTTTTTTGTAATAAATTATAAATTTATAGAATGGTTGAAAACAAAATCCAAAGGCGTAATTGGTGAGTTTCTATTTGAAGGATTTTGAGATGATTGGAATTGGTTTGGAGTATGTGTTGGATCATGTTGAACTATGTATTGTATTTTATTACCATAACATGTAAAAATATGATTCACAAAAATCAATATATCATAGAGTATTATTTTAAACATTGGGGTATGTTATTTGGAGTAATTGTTGAAGAGTAATGATGTTGTTTTAAAAAAAGAAAATAAAATATACTTCTTACCCACTAAAGTTCCAATGGTAATGTATTTTTGGTTAGAAAATGTATGGATTCCATCATATTTTAATATCTTGCTATAATAATGTTTTTATGGTAGTGATAGAGGGTCAGTTATCGAACAACATCTCAAATAAAATTTATTTTGGTTATTAATAGTGTTTTGTTGGTTTTTGATAGAAACCATAAATTTATGTATTTTGGATATGGTTTCTTGATCAGTTACCCATTGGTCCTCTAAAATTCATACTCTCACATCCATATACCAAATATATGGTAATTGTGTTGTTTAATTTGACCCATTGGATCACATTTTTGTGAAAGTTGATGGTGGCTAATGGTGAGAGTTATCTTTTTTATTTAAAGTATAAAATTCAAAGATGTAAAATTTGTTAATGGTTCATCTAGGGTGTTTCAAAAATTATAAATATAAGATTCAGAATATGTAAGAATTATACCATCATGAGAAAAATAATGTAGATAAAATTCATCAATTCATTTTTTTATGTTAGAATACATGGATTTGAATATTAAAGACCATCAAGAATAATATGGGTTGGGTAGGGATGTTATGAGATTATTATTATTATTTTATAATAAATTAATAATCATATATTAATATTTCTCATAGAAATGTTAAAGAATATGTTTCATTTCATGGTTAAATTTAGGTTATAGTTTTTAAAAGAATTTAGTGAGTGAAAAATTGAAGAGGATTTGGTACTCATATACGGTATAAAAGAAGTTTGATGACTCACATTGTTATATTTATTGAAGAATATAATTATTATTTTTTGGGTAATTTTATATCAATCATCAAACATATAATAACAAAATGATTTTATTGATAAAGACAACTAATTTTATCCATGATCATTATAGTGGATCAGGTTATCATTGTGCTTCTATATCATTCTTGGTATTTTCTATTCATTTTTAATGGTGATCCTTATAATTCATAGTTCTAAGAGTGTTGTTCTTTTATTAATGGTTACAAATTATAAATTAATTGATTAAAGTCATTAAAATTTCATATTAAACCAAATTTAATTCAAATTATAGATCTTTTCGCTCATCATTACCAGTGATGATGGTTACTCATTTAAAAAATATAAAATTGTTTGATTAACTAATTCACTCCACCCCAAATGGATCCACTATTATTTTAATTGCCATTTCAATTAAGGTATATATACTATTCTAATGTCACTTATGGAATCGTAATGTTTAATAATTATCACTATATGAGATGATAAAGATAAGAACTTCATGAATTATAATAACTTTATTAAAATATAACATTATAATATCATAAAAAAACTCCAAAATAGGCATTGAATTGATGATGTTATTCAATCACCCACCACATAAAAAATCCTACTTTTTTGGGGATTTAGGAAATCTAGATATGTGTCAAACAAAATGATTGAATTTCTAATCGGTATGGGTAATGGTTACAAAAATCCATCAATCCAATGATTTTCTCCCTATACATAATAAAAAATAAAACATTGATAGAAAAATTTAGCTATATTCTTCATCAATTAAATCCACTAAAAAAATGTATGATATCATGATATATTTTGGTAATAAATTTTCATAAAACCCTAATCTAGTAGTGAAAATCTATATAACATCCTTCCTTGATTTCAAAACAACTACCACACATATATTAAAGTAAATTTTGAGAGATAATTTCATACTCTTCTTATTAGTGGTATCATATAAAATTATAGAAAAAACATATTCTTATAATTAATTTAAGATAGTTTATCTTCATTTACCAACTCTAAAAATATCGATGTTACAATCAAGGGACATAGAGAAACGTTATTCCCATCCTTTATTATCTCAAGATGAATATTATTTAACATTACTATCAACCTACACAACCTTATATATTCATTAATTGATTTAGGTATGGTCATCCTACTCGTAGAATCTAGCAGAAAAATTACCTTTCAATGCATATATTCATGTTAAATAAGAAACTAGTAAAGATATACCATTATACTATTTTTTATTACGTTGAGATATTAATATGTGAAAATATAAATTAAAATTTTGTTATTGTTTTCCAACATGAATTTATCACTGAAGAGTTAATGCATCTAATTATTAAAGACTTATACTGTTAAAACAAACTCAAATTTTATTATTGGATAGTTATTATTTGGAGGCTTTAATTCTATTTTTCCATATTCTGTAACATGATCTACTAACTTATGATAACCCCAAAATCATTCTCCATAAGTGTTGAAATATATTATATGGTCCTCATATGGTAAATAAAAAATAAAATCCATTATTTTTGTATGGATCCTCTTCAATTCATCAAAACAATCTATAAATCTATTAATTCACATGAATTCTACTCCAATACAATTCCAAGTGTTCATGGGTGAATCTCGGTTGGAGATATATCGATAAACCGTTGACAATAAATTATCAATCCAAGGAATCACTGACTTTTAAAAAAAATATTGAGTCTCTCCCAATAAATAAAATCCCCTCCTATTTCCAGATCAACAAATATTCTCTCATATGGAATGAAATCTCCCACATCCACACAATTAATCATGATGTGACATTTATGGAACATGGTATACAATATATAGTTAAAAAATAAACCAAACATAATTTTAATAATCCTATAATGGTCCACCCATGCCCTTGAGTATAAACAAATTTCGACCAAAAAACCCCCTAAGTTCATTTAAATGATCTATTTCATAAAATCCATGGAAATCATAGGAAAAATTATTAATATTTAAGGAATTTACATGAATTAATAATGGAAATATTTTCTTTGAAAATATATTTCTTATCCAAATCCTTTATCCTTATTTAATGATATCATGATAGAATAACAATTATCGAAAATCAATTAGACCATTTAGATTTATAAAATAATTAATTATTAAGGGATGAAGAGTAATTCAAATTTATCTTCACCTATTTTTTTTCAATAATCATTTAAGAACCTTGAAATACCATAATACTTCTTATAAAATAACATTATAACTTCCAAAAGTGACGCACATGGATGAATAAATATCTTCAACTTCAATTATTTGATCATTAATTTTAAATCCCACAATTCTACTAATTTTACTATTATAAGAAGACATATATTGTAAACTCTTCCAAATAAAAACAATATTATATAATTACAAATCATTTTTATAAGGTAATAATAATAACTTCTTGTGAAAAAATTCATAAACCATTTCCGTCATTATCAAATTTTAGACTGACCATGTAAATCCGAGGACCCAGGGATTAGACCCACTATATGTCATGATATGAATCAAGTATATAAAATTGTATATTACGTCCTCTCACCAAAAAATCTCATTACAATGATAATATATCGATAGGTCCATCTTTTATAATAAATGTTATTCTTTTACTATAATAATACATTTATTCATTGTAATTAATATATAAATCCATCATGATAATTATTTAATTTTATTTCATATAAAAGATAATAAAATCATTCCCAGTTTTTATATTACTTTTCATTATGAAGAATGGGTTTCATTTAGAACCTTATAATAATTTTACACCAAAAAGAATATTGATTTTCAAAGATTAAAGAATCTACCGCACTCTCAACCCCAACAGATCCACTACAAAATAAAAAATTAAATACTATGATTTTCTAATATCAATGAATATATAGAAAATCATATAGTCAATCAAATATATGCCTCACACCATATATGTTACTTTCATATCTATACACATATTATATTTATGATTAACAGTAAAAATTGGCTCTGTTCCTTCTATGGAATATTTATATCCAAAGGTTAGTGTATACCCACTCTACCTATGTTACCAAATTCCACCTACCAGGACATATAACTGTGTATACTAGATAGTAAAACCTTGTTGGATGCATCATTTTTGTTCTATAATTGAGGTTGATAATAAAATTTTATCAAATGAATTATCTTTCCACATAAAAAACAAACTCAACTTGATATTGAACATCAAAATTTTACAAGTAATGCTTCTCCAAATTAAAATTACTCCAGTAGGATCATTGTTTGTAAGAATCAATATGATGTACTCAAAAACTTATTTTAGATATTTTTTCACCTCAAATTTTAATATGTAAAGTATATTTTTACCCAAAAATTCATTTAATTAAGGAACAAGTAATTCGAGGTATTTCTATGCCCGACTTCCTCATTATTAAAATACTAACAACCTCCACATAATTTGAAATTTTCAAATGAATAGTCATTATCTATATCACTTGTCGTAGTCTCATTTATAACCTATAGTGTTTAATTCCAACATTCTGTATTATATCATGCTCAAATAAATAATGATCATTAAACATTATGGTATACTCAATTATATATAAAAACCTCTTCTCCTAGTCCATAAATGTGCATGAATTCTTTGGATTTAATTCCATAGAGAAATAAAGATCATTAAACATTTTCTAGAATCCTTACCTATAAATATAATTATGAAATCCTTCATTATTAATAATTTTCTGCTAAATAATAGAAAATAATCCAATAAATAATTCACAAAAAAACAAAAAAATAATTTACTGTTTGAAAAAATTGGAAGATATAGTTGATTTTTTTCAATCCATTCATCACCCTACCTTGAATGGTACGTGAGTTCTACATCTAAAAACCAAAAGATCAATCCAAATGTGTAGATATATTTGAATTAATTTCTTTACCAATTATATGGATAACCTAAATAAAATAATTAATAATTTTTAGGTCAACAAGTTCATTCCCCGCACATAAAAAACCACAATAAATATGAACTCATCCTGAAAACATTCTAAATTTTAAAATATCAAATTAAATCCTTCAAAAACCATATAATTTATAACTAATAAAATCCCACGAGAGAAACATAATAATATTTTTTATCTTTATTCAGTATATCTAAATAGGTCTCCCTCACTCTCTTTGGTAAATCCCATTCTCAGTTAATTCATTTAAAGGTAAATATATCAAATTCCTTTCACAAATATTTTATTTAAATTTTGAATGTCATCAATCATTTGATCCTTTGAAAATATAACTCTTATATAATAGAGTAATTTTAAAACCACGTTCATGTTCCTGTAATGAATTATTTTAAAAAATAATGAAATGAATTCCTATAAAATGGATAAACTGATATATGGACTGTTGACCATCATTGGACCATCATGGGTGAAGACATATACTTAATATAACCAAACATCCAACAAGTCTTATATTAACTATATATTTTACCAATAATTCCAAGTCATAATTTTTTTATATAAAGTGTAACACCCCATGATCTAATGGTTTTTCACTTTTAAGATGCATCTTCATCGATAGTGTACATTGCACGAATCACTAAGCAGAAACAAATGATTAAATATTATTCCGACAGTTATCACCTAGAAATTGGAATACCAGGAATGAAAGGGATTACATATATTTTGAAAATATTTTTTACATATATTTATTAATGAATTAATTTGGAGAAAGTAAATTTTAAATGAAAATAAAAAACAATTGATCAAAAGACATGTGTTTTTATAGAAAACTATTTTTATGATCACAATGGTATTTTATATTAATAGATGTAATTAATTAATTTCAGTGACATGTCATATTTAAATTTATATGTTACATATTCAATCTATTATTTTTAAATTCAATTAATAATTTTTACTATCTTAATATAAGAATAAATCAAATTTTACTCATAAAATAATATATTTTTTAAATACAGTTTAAACAATTTTTAATGGTGCACATGTTTTAAATATAAATTTTGAAAATTTTATAAAATATATGGAAAAAATAATAATCATTTTTAGAAGTTTAATTTCAAGATTATCTTAGGGTGAGTGGTTGATAATTTTTGGAAAATATATATTTGTTAGTGAATAATGAAAATCTCAATTTTCATATAAATGACATTTTTTATATTAATAATCTATTTAATATTTCAATAGTAACCTCACCTATGAATGTATCCATAAAATTACGAATCTTATAAATTAAAATATGTCCTATTTATATCCTGAAATAAGTAAATAAATTTTTTACAAATGATTAGTGTTGGTATTTTTGTGAAACATAAAGGGTTATTTATATTTTAATAATTAATATAATTATTTAGATGAAAATTTATTTTCAAAAAATATATTCATAAATTAATGTTTTAATATCTTATTAGTATACTAAAATTTTATAAAAACTAAATTAATATTTAAATGTTTTATAGAATGGTTATACTATTAAAATCAGTATATTTTGAGTAAATAATGGTTTGTTTAAAAATTAAATTTATCAGAATTATAATATAATTTTTATAAAATGGATTTATTTTTTAAAATATATATATTAATAGATATTTAGGATGAATTTTTGGGTTTTTCCGTAAATATTAGATTATTGTAAATTGTGAAATATGGAAATTTACGGTTTTTAATAAACACATGAATTATTAAATCATTGAAGATTTATGGTAGATCGAATCCCATAATATAGTGAAACAATTATTTGTATTAATATATTTTTTGATAATTCTAATACTATTGATATTTTTAAGGGAAAATAAGAAACTAATGAATAAAATAATCTTAAAACACCCCTCTCCTCCAGTATAAATACCACCATTTTCCACCTCCTCTCCTCACACCTCTTAATCCTTGAATCATGTCAAATTCTATCCCAATCCTCTCCCAAAGTCTCATCCGCATGTCCATGAGCCTTTGGAATCAAAAAATAACAATTAAAATTCCCTTAATGAGGTTTTAAGGAGGTGAAATTTAAGAGGTAATTAATTATCTCACCCTCTTTCAATTTCTTTTCTTTTATTATCCTTCCCTCACCTCCCCTGTCCAAATTTATGAGAAAAATACAGTTTCCTTTATATATATTAATTTAATTATTTTAATGGTATATAAACCAATAATTCTCTTCTTTTAACCTTTTTATTTTAATAATGAAAACATTTTATGTGAGGTAGTGATTTACCTCCTTCAAGGAAGATGAGTTTTTGTTTTTCCATTCCACCTTCATGGATTGTCATAAAACCAATATCATATTGAACCAGATCATAATTATTATATTAAATATTATTAAATGTTACTCATCCAATATATATGCATAATATTAATTAATAAGAAAAAACTAGTTCGTGATTATGAAAGAAAATTTTAAAATAATCTAAATGATTTTCACTAAAGTTTTATCTATTGAATCATCATAAAAACATATAAAAAATTACGTATTTAAAAATTTTATATTCTATATTATTATTAATAACAAATATTTTTAATTCTATATAACCATTCCCATTTCAAATGATATTTTTTACACGTAAACAAGTGAACTAATCATGTAAAAAAAAGAATTAAACACTCCTGAATGATGAAATCGAAACTCATAACTCAGCAAAAAGGCCAGAAATGTAATTTAAAAAATTATAATTATTAAAATTCATGTTTAATTGGTTCTGAATTAAATTATTAATGAATATAATTTCTTTATATTTTATATTATGCTCAAGTACATATCTATTTTTCCCAAGTGGTATGTGGTTTCTCATTTCACATTTGTGTCAATGATATTTTCATTATTCCCAAATATTTCTTGTGTTTGGTGTACATATAATTACCATTGACATATTACATAATTAATATATTTATATTCATGTACTTAAATGTATTTAGGTTAATTAATTTTAAGGGAGATATGGTTTAATAGTTTGCAAAGTTATTATTGTTTCTTCTCGAACCTAAATTTTATACTTCCTCTTACATTTTCTATCTCTCTACCTCAATGTAATTATTATATCTTCTTATGTACTCTTCATGAAATTATTTTTTATGCTCCAATATATTTATCAAAATAAATTCATCTTTATTTTATGTTGTTATACATGTTTTATAGGTTTCCATAAATAATTCCCCCAGATAAGAAATCCTGATTAATGGGAACATTCCAATTTCAGTTCCATTAACAAGTATATTCCATAATAAGTTTTATAAAACCATTATTTTTCTAAAATTTATACTTTTTCATGAAAAACTATAAATTATCTTTTATGGTTTTATGAAAACAATTAATCTTTTATCCTCTTAATGTACTCTTTTATATTTTCCCTTAAATCACACTGAAGTGGTGCATTTATAATGTTTCTAAAAAACTACTTTTACATGTTTTCACTTCTGTTGGACTCAATTTATGCCGAAAAAATATTTTTTTATCCTTAAAAATTATTTTCATGGATTTTCCGTTATAAACTATGATTTTATGAAAAATTAAAATGATTTTTCCAAAATAACTATTCTTTCAATAGTAAAAGGGTATTTTTTAAAAGAATTTATCAATGATTTTATTATAGTACTTTATTATATGATTATGTTTTTTTCATGATGGAAGGATGTATATTATGAGTGATATTCAGGGTTATTATAAGAGAATGATGGTTTGCTTAGAAGACTCTTTTATTTATTTTATGTTTTAAAATGAAATGTACTATTAAATTGGGAAATATAGCTTCCGAAATTAGTAAACTAATTGATCCTTTGGGATTAATGTCCAGAATATATTCCAATGTAAAAAATTTAGAAACCCACTCTGGGCTTCTGAGGTCTAGGATTCTATGGTTGTTATCAGATCATGTTTAGTATAGAATTGGGAAACAAGATTTAGAAATCTTAGATTAGGGATTATAACACTATGAAAGTCTTTGAGGATAATCATATAAGAACATCCTATAATGTTGGTAAGGAATAAATTTTGTGGGTATTTCTATAAATAAAACGCATGTGAGATATTAGTTGTGAATGTGGTTCAAGAACATATGTACCTAGGAGTAACAACTCTGAAAAGGTGCCTCGGGTGTCACTTGGTGTATCCTTGTAAATGAAAACGAGCCTTGTTGCGGACCTAGTTTTACACTCATGGGTGATATGATTGGAATAATTTCAATTTTCATTATAAAAAATTAAAAAGGATTTAATAGTAAATATGTACCCAAAGAAACCATGTTTATGATTATGAGACTATCTGTGCATAATTTTTTCAATATATGTTAAATATTTCAATAGTTTTAGGATTATACATATTGTTTCATGATGTTCTGATCTATTCTGTTGTATTCCTCTATTTAGAAATGGAACAAATATGAAATAATGGAAGATACATCAATGTTTATAATTCAAAGTGTATGAATGATATTTTCTTCAATAGGTTAACGCCAATTTTTGTAAGTGAATTAGTCTCCCAAATATTCCAATCATTTGAGGAAATAATGTCTTCTTATTAAATAATAGATAAATAATTATCTATGTTTTATGGATTAAAAGTGAATAATAGAAGAAGAGGAATTCAGGAAAAAATATAGATATACAGAATATGGTAATAAAGTATTTTCCCATGTGTCATAATTGTGGAAGGAAACAACATGGTACATGATTAATAAGAAAATGATTTTTCTTCATGTGAGAAAAAATGCATCCATTATCATGATTGTAAGGAAAGGAAATAATTATCTAATGATTACTTCTAAAACTACATGGAGATGGGATACTATGAAAATAAATGTCTCAATTTTCAAAGGAATATACACCAGAACATGTTAATGGATCATGTTGAAACTTATTCAACTACCATGTATAAAGAGGAATGATTAATATAATTCTATTTGGATTCAATAATTATATTATTTTATTATTCATCAATAATTATATTATTATAATAATTAAGACATATAAAATAATTATACTATAGTACTTATTATTTTTGGATTTGGAAGAATATATGTTTTTATTAGGATTTTATTGTTATCTGGGTATTAATTTATTTTTTATGTGGGGTTAAGAGCTAAATTATTTATAGAATATTTTGTTTTTTTTTTATTATAGTAATTTATTGAACATCCTTATGAATCGTTATGGTTGCTGAATGTAGAAGGAAATGTTTTAGATGATTATTAATAATAACTAATTATAGAATGAAAAATGTTAAACATTTTAAATTACTTTTCAAAGATAACATGTCTTAACCTCCTTGGTTTGAGTATATATTTAATGTTTTATGGAATGACTTAAGGAAAACATGATTCATTAAAATTGATCTAGTGTGAAACATTAATCTTGAAAATTCATTTACAGGTGTAAGGGATGAAGTGGAAATAGTTTTTTAGTAAGGTTTGGAATCGTTCTTGTTCTCTACAGTTTTATGGTTATGTTAATCATATGATAGGATGATAGATTTGTTTTGAAAGAATAATTTCATTTAGTTTTATTCAGACATTATAGAATTGTTTAAAAGGTCTTTAGAGTATAATAACCAATAAATACAGTTTTTTTCATAATTACTGGGCATATTTAAACTAAATTTATGAAAATGTTTCACATGCCTATGTATTTTTTAAATATAAAATTAATATTATTGGAAGATATTTTTGTATAATAATAATATGATAAATTCATCATTTTTGGAAAAAAATAGATTAATTTGAAATATTATATATTTTATTTGAGAAATAATTAGAAATTTCAAAATGATTTAGAGTAGTATAAATAGATTAAAATTTTGGATTACTTTTTTTAAAAAAAATTGGTAATTTTAACAATTTACTAATTATTTTTTGTGAATATTTATAAAAAATTGTGAAATTATGAATTTTAGTTTTATTTATGTTTTTTGATGGTTCTATTATAATTTTTGAAATTATTAATTTAATACTTTATATAAAATAGTATGAATGAAGATGTTATAATTCTGAAAATATGATTCTTTTTATGTTTTACGGAATTTAAATTTAATATTGAAAAAAGAGGGATTTATTTTGGGTCATATTTGTGGATTTGAAAAATAATCTCTCAATCAAAGTTCATAAGAGGATTATTTTTTATTTTAGAAAAAATAAAAAAATAATAAAATTTTCCTTATCTAGATTTTAATATGTTTAATGTAAAAACATTCATTTAATTTCGTTTAAAATGATATAATATTTGATTGGTGAATTATGGAATATGTCTTGTTAAATATGAGTTTCAAATATTATTTTATTATATATATATTTATATATTACATGATGAAAATGGATTAAAATGTCCTCGTTTACTATTATATGTTTTATGTTTTGGAATATAATCCATGTGGCTTTCAATAATAAATTGACTCGAAATTATTGGATATGTTATGATATTGAAATGTTATAATGTGTTAATATAATGTTTAAACTAGAATAAAGTGTGAATTTTTTAATTATAAAAATATTTAATTTTAAAAGTGTACTATTTATGATGCTTTTGATATATTAAAAAATTGATTGGGATTATGAATGTATTAAAATATTAATTTTGATTATATGGTTATACTGAGATATTCAATGGTGGAAATCACATGGATGGATTTTTGGTTCTATCCAATGGGAAAATGTAGTGATTTATTTTTAGGACAAAAATATTATAATGGGTGGATTGTAGCTTCCATATTTTTGAAAATAAATAATGAAATTTTAATTGAATAATAAATTAAATAATATTTTTAATGGTCATATATATTCATATGAGTTTGAAAGTGATGTTAATTGTAGGGTTAGATTGAATCTATTTATTTAATAATATTACTTGGATTTGAATTTTTAAATTTAAAAATAATTTTTAATTATTGAGTAAGTCAACATATATATATATTTTTTATTTTGGAAGTTGATATATATGTACAATAGTTATTATTATTATTATTTATATTATTTTATATTTTTATCAATATATTTTTATATTTATAAGGATTTATTATTGATATTATTATGAATTTTATTTTTTTAACAATCTAACTCATTATTTGTGTGTACATGTATATGAAATAACATATAAACCCACACATGGTCATTTTGGACCAGGCCACCAAATCCAAAAAAATTAAGCCACCCAAAATTACATCATTTTATTTCTAAGTGGCCTCAAAAAAAATTACATGTTGATTACAAATGAGGGAATCATGCACGTACCATGCCCCTTGGGACATCAATGGAACATACCTAGCCTCTCACCCTAAAGGAATTTTCATATTTCCAATAATACATCAATATTATTATTATTTTCGTCATGTATAATTATTATTTGGGTCAACCTCGAGTCACTTTTCCTAGCCTATTGACTGACTCGGTTCACACATATTATCTAGTATCTTCTAATAGAACTGACTATTCAATATCACCCCATCTGCATTCCCACCAAACTACCTTTCTCACATCTTCCTCCTCCACTTGAACATTCATTTTATGATAACACTCCACACACTACAAGCATAAAAATAAAATCAGTGGTCCCAAAAATTTGAAGGATTAGAATTGGAATACCGACCAACTATAATAGTTTGGAAAATATTTTTTAATTATTATTTTCTGCCTTATTAAGATATCATTATTTGGAAACCTAAATTTCATGACATTTAAAATTTAAAACTCCAATATCCTTTCAGGATTGGAAATCATACTGAGCAATAATAATAGCATTAATATTTTATAAATCAATGGAATTCATCAAAATATTTTTATCTGGTTTGGAAAATTAAATACAATAGGCACCCAACAAAGGTCTTTCCTTGGAATTTTTGTATGCAGTTATGTTTTATCAACTTATTTTTTAAAATAATCAAGGACTCCTAAGATAATATAACAATTAATTAAAAATTTCCTATCTTTCTTCTGAATTTCATATTCAATCTATTTTT
The DNA here is from genome assembly GCA_963277665.1 of Viscum album. Lineage (NCBI taxonomy): Eukaryota > Viridiplantae > Streptophyta > Magnoliopsida > Santalales > Viscaceae > Viscum > Viscum album. The sequence goes on along the minus strand of OY728132.1, from coordinate 813,008,255 downwards.
TATTCTGCATACCTTTCTGATGGAGTTATGGTTCAAAAGAAATTATTTCTTGGTTTTTCACATTCAAATCAACTTATGATCCTAATATTTTCTACCTTAGTTGATATTATTTATTTATTGTGGAGGAACTACAAATTGATGAAGTAGGATGGTAAATAAATCTCGAATTGGGTTGCTAGGAATAACATTTCTCAATTTTTAGGATAAAAGATTACATTTTACAAAGTTATACCAATCAATAATTACATAACATATCTATTTTACGAAGGATTTGTATTTATAACATATTTAAATATTATTGAGATCATCATGATATTTTATGGAAAGATGTAGTAGTTTGATGGAGGAATGTAAATACTGATTTTATGGATAAAGGTTAGAATATGTGCTATGGTGGATTATTTAGGGACCTAAGCGACATGGTGTTTGGTTTCATTCACTATATATCTATCTAATATAATACACTAAAAATATATTTGGAAGATAAAATTTTGGTGGTTCAATTATGAAATCAATGCGGATGAAGTAACATCAGGTAATAGATTGAGACATTATTTTTTGTAATGCTTTAATGTCAAATATTTTTATTTGATTGAAACTATAACCAAAATGGATTCAATTTATATATAATAGATTTTTTATTTTATTTTATTCTTCATATTTCGTTCATATAGAAAGTGAGTTTGATGACTCCCGTACAATTATAGGAATTTTTAAGTGTTTCTTTTTTAGTTTAATAAATCTTTTTTAGGATTTTTCCATTCTAATGAAATATAGATGAAAAACTATCATCATTATATTTCATTTAATTATACTTATGGAATGAGGTCACTTGCTATCATAAACATACCTATTTATGCTCATTTTTGTTGTTGTTCTTGTTCTTGTTCTTTTAGGGGAGAAAACAATGTAATGAAGGGGAATCCTTGAGTGATTATGGGGAAAAACAAAAAAAATGATATTGGTGTGGGGGGTTAACCAATGTACCTATGTTAAGAAAGAAAATAGTATAAATTGTATTGGTCCCAAACAATCAATTTTTATAAAAAAATAAATGGATTAGAAACCCCGTTTGTGCCTTGGAAGGTAAGATTAGTTGAATCACCCTTAACATCCCCTATATTATTCACCTACATACTTTCTCTCTATGTTTTAAATTTCATATAATGTAAGATTCATGAAACATATATGGTGTTTCTAGTATAAAAATTTATATAAAGGTATGACCTTAGTTTATTGATTTTCTATAATATGATGGGATGTTTAGATGATGGTATCCTCTTTGGATGATTATTGGTTGTATTTATGAAGATAGATAGACCTAAAACATTGAAAAATTTAATATTCAATGTTGAGAGTGTAAATAATATCTATGTAGGTGACCCCAACACTCTATTGAGATATGTTTCACATTATGTTATTTTGGTGTAAATAGTATCAGAACCAGTTACATATGACCAAAGGGAAAGTTTATGTACCAAAAATTAGTAGGGAAAACCCAAGAATTAGATTACATATATTGATTAGGTTATTATTAATATATTAAAATTAATGTTCATGATATTATATCAATAATTCATAATTAATCGAAACATTATTTTTTTAAACCCATTTTATTAAGGAAATAGTCCAATTTTTAACCAAATTTTGAGGGACCCCCACATGACTCATAGGACCATAAATTACATGGACTAAATTCCTAGAGGATCAAGGATTTAAATAATGGATGGCCTATAGAATGTATAATTTTATGTTATATATTCTCTATTGCTTGACCGCCCATTTTTTGGGCCCAATGACTCATTTTTCTTCCCTAAGGCCCCATAATTGAATAATACATTTATTTTACCCACAACCACAATAGTATCTACTACATTACCCACCACTTATATAGTATAGTTAATATTGGTAATGAATAATCATAATAAACTATCATTTACTAAGAAGTTTTAATGGAATCTATGAGTATAGAGTGTACTGTTAATGAATTATTTACAATAAAAAATATTGAAATTTGTTTTTAATTTGTTTAATTTGTCAAGATGAATTAGAATATCATTATTTATTTTTTATCAAATATGATATGTTTTTATATTTGTATTGATTCATTCATATATTTTATGAAGTTATATAAATAACTTCAGTTATCAATAATTAATTTATATATTTTAATATATATTGTGCATATGTTATGTTGATTAAAAAACATTAGAAAATATATCATGAAAAATATTACGGGTTTAGGATAAAATATATTATTTTGAGACATAGAGAGTATATTTTAAAGAACTGTGATATGTCATATATGTTAAGTGGTTTGATTATGGCCATAGTATATTGTACATGTTATGGGTTTTTGATGAATTTTCTACTAATATATTATATGGGAAAAAAAGAAATGAAATATTCTTTTAATTGAATATGATATTTAAAATAATGTATCATGTTATACCCATAGAATTAATTTTTTGGTGATTATTATATTAATTTATGTGGTTATCATTGATCATGGTTTATGATGTCGTTTCTTCAGGGATTGCATTTTAATGCCATTAGTTAATAATTTTTCTCTTTTAATGTATACATAATCTATGCCTGAAATTTATATTGAATAGAATGATACTAATTGAAATGTGTTATATTGATGAATTATTTGAATGATATTTTTTTATGTGTGGCATTATATTGAATAAAAGTTTGATATATTATATTTTCCTTATTATAGATAATTAATATTTCATTATGAGATCTCTGGTATCCTGATATATGATTTTGGTGTTTGGGTGAGTAAGGCCCTAAAAATGATATATGGTGACAAGTAGTATAACTACTATAATGTATTTTTATAATAATATTAATTGATTGGGACCTTGACCTAGTCTAATAGAATATAACATTCCAATTTTTCTATGTATTGTGGGAATAGAGATGATTTTACAATTGTAACAAATTATGGATCACCCATTTCCAATGATGGGTAGAAGTAACCTTTTTACTCATAGTATAACCAATGAGGATATTAATTCAAAAAAATAGAGGTATCATATACCCTCCATGTGTGTACAATGATGACATTCTAATATTTGGATGTTGTTCATTTCCATCCAGTTTTGACTAGATGATATTTCCCCAATATAATGAGTTTCCCTTATAATATAGTCTAGTAAGCTTTTAATATATCTTATAGTCAATTTTTTTCCTCTATGTGTTAGCTCTGCAGGACTCCTTGTCGACATGATATTTTCTTTATGAACCTCAAAGTAATTATTACTAGTTTGAGAGAATGTATTTAGTGATTTCATTTTTCTTGATTATTGAGTGATATTTTGGTTGGTGGAATAGAATGATTTTATTTTTATGGTGAATTCGGATATTCATTCACTCATAACTCACAAAACTGATAGTTTTCATATTATTTCATTATGATCATTGTTTAAAGTTGTTTAGTTACTTCCTACTTGTTTTTTTACCCACACCTTCACTAAATAATAGTTACCATTTTACATCCCTTCCTTTTATTAATTCACATTGGTTAAAAATAAATATTGATATGGTCAATGTCTAATGTAATAATTTAAAATTGGTTTGTATAAACCATTGATAAAAGTTAATTTAGACATCAGTTATTATAAAAATTTATGTCACATACACACTAAATATACATATAGACTGACTGTAATCATCGGGTTTTTAATGAAACAATGTTAAAAATATATTTCATTAACATTTATTACTAAAAATGAATTTAAAAGGTAATTATATTATTGTTTCATTTAAAAATAACTTTAATAGATCCTCAAAATAAACATATGGATAGAATTTATTCTCGAATTTTTAGAGAAACCATTAACAAAGATTTTTATTAATAAAATAAAATAAAATTTATTCAAAAATAAGATTTATAAAAATGGGCATAGGAAAAAAACAATGTTTATAAAAGGGTATTAAAATACAATAACTGAAGACCATTAAATATAAAACCAGTAGCAGAAATAAAAATAATTATAAACATTTCTACAACATAAAACTTTTAGATATATATATATCTAAATTAATAAAAACTACAAAGTAGTATATATAAATAATCCTCAAAGGTGGTTTAATTTTTCTCTTGAATATGATGAAATTTCTTAAAAAAATTAAAAAATAAATATTGATTTAAAATTAAAAAAGCATCATGTTAGTTTAAAACATATTAATTATAATGGAACTAACCATATGAAATTATGTTATATTTATGAACATGATAATCAAAAAATGAAATAAAAAATATAATAATTGTATAGTACAAATCATCATTGATTATGAGACTATATTTATGAAAAAATAATTTAAATATAAGATTCACTATATATATAATATTGAACGTGTATTGATTAAAATAAAAGTAATATACCTCTAAATTCACATTATTAATTTGTTTTTGATTCTTTACTGATAACTGATCCTTGATAATAAATTTCCATCACATCATTTATTTTCATATTTTAACAACCAAGACATCTATAACATGAAAATATTGATAATAAAGAGCTAATATAATAAAATAAAACTTATAAATCCAACATATAGTGAAATTTAACACAAACTTCACCCGGTAAAGGGAATAAAAAATATGTAATGAATTTATGTGAATAGAATACGGTTAACCTCAAATGTTTTCTAAAATCTAAAAATCTAAAAATGGATTAAATTAATATGATTTGTAGTTAATAAATATATCATTCTTCTTACATGTCTATGAATGGAATAAAATGTCAATTAATAATTATGTTTGTTAATATTTCATATATATATATATTTATTTATTTGACTCTACTATGAAACCTTTTTTATTGCAAAGTTTTTTGAAATGAATTATGCATCCATCAAACCATATAATGTTTTTTACAATAGTTTTTTTAAAATAGTGTGGATATACCAAAAATATATAATTAAAGAATTATATTATTATAGGTTATACTTACTTATTGAAATGAAAATTAAAATTGGAATTTACATACATGGAAGAAAACTGCAACATAGGTACCCAGAGCTCATAAAAATTTAATAAATCCCAGATAAATTTTTTAAATTTTCTAAAGGAATAGTATTTCCAAAAAATGATAGTTTTAATAAAAATTTTATAATAATTTTTGAAAATAAATGAATTTGTTATTAATTTAATAGTTATTTGGAAACCTAAGGATTATCTAAAGTTTCTAGTTCCGGAAACATTTATTTATTTTGTAATAATTCATTTCATTTCAAATTCTTTATAAGGTAAATGTATGTGTAAGAAACTGGATTTTAATTTTAGGTATGGATCTTTATTTCGGGATGTTTTTGAGGAAAAATAACGAATTTGTAATTTTCTATGTACATGTCATGTACTTAGCAGTACATGTTGTGTATGTAGTTTCTGCCGGTAGTCATGTAACACCAAAGTACATGGCCTTGTAGGTTACCTGGAAGACCGATTAAATAAGGGGAAAGTTGAGGATAGTACATGGTGTGTACATAAAATGAAGACATTATGTACTTTTATTTTTAAATGATAAATCAGAGCAGGGTTACATATCATCTCCATAACACATTTATTCCCCCCTCGGTTTGTACAAGAGTCTGATAAACGGCCAAATAACTTCGAGATCCTCCTAGTTCTTAACATGATTTCTGATTGAGACGTTATTGGGTGCATTTTATTCCCACTAGTAATTTCTCTCTTTCCCTAGAGCATTTATTTTCGAGTCCTCCTCTCTCGTGAGTATATCAAGGATGGTCTTTTTTACCCTTTTTGTAGATGTACATCATTCTAAGACAATTCAAGGGATGACATTCAAGATTGTTGAACATACCAAATCAGGGTAGGTGATTTTTTACTTTCATTGACTGTATTTGGATTATATATGCTTAAAGTGTGGAATACACATGTTTTGGGTATTACGTGTTTTTGAATTTAACCCTCTTTTATACCTTCTATGGTGTGTGTGATTGAGATAGTGTTATTTCTTCTATGTATGGTTTAGTAACATGTTATTGGACACCCCATGGGTCCATTCCCTTTTATTTTATTATTTTTATTTGTTCTAGAATTCTTGTTAGGATTTCTTGTTTTCCATGCCTTGCTTGTTATGATGGGGACAATGATTATCCGAGATGCATGTGATTCGCCTTGTGAATCTTTCATGAAAGAGGAATTTGACTTTGAGAGCTTCCCAAAGTAGGCTCATTTATGCATGAATTATTTTTACATTGACTGGATGTTTTGATTTTGATAGCTGCTAGGTGGTCATTATAATTTATTGTTTCTATACAGACTAAGGGGGTATTTACTGTGAGAGCTTCCCAGTTTCTGATATGTAAATTATTAGTTCTATGTGGGTCAAAAGGAGTTAGACTATGTGAGTTATCCCATTGGGTCATTATTTATTGAATTGATGATATGATAAACTATAGGGTTTATACTTTGATAACTTTACTAGAGGGCTGCATTTTAATTATTAAATTATTTTGACAAGTATTCTAACCCAAAGAACAAGTTTGGACTTCGTCTTATATAATTGTTTAGATGGTATTTTGAGATTTTAGTCTGTTGTAATTATAAAAGGGGATATAGAGCTTAGGCTAGATCTCAAGGTTACATTATTCAATGGATTGAATAATTAATAAATATAAATTAATGTAATTAGAAACTGCATGATTGTTTACTTTTGAGTAATTCAAAGTTTATTGCTTCAGTTTTCATATTACCAGCTATATATATGCATAGATAGTTAGGCAAAAATATTTTTGTTGTTTATTACTGGGATGCGTATCACATCCTATTTGGGCCACGATTTTGGGACCAAAACAGATTATATGGTTTCCAGTATAGATATAGGAAAGTGCCATTCATTATCACGTACTTGATTGTTGTTGGAGCTGGAGAGTATAAGACCAAGTTGAGGCTTGCGATTTTGTTGGATTTTACTGTTTTTCTGTACATTGGTTTAGTATTGTATATCCTGCATTGTGACATGATTGGATTCATAACTAGACACATGTGACATGCATCCTTTTTATATATTCTCTAGTTTCTTTATTGTTATCAGTCTTCCAGTATTTACATCTATTGTATGGTATTACTGCTTCTACTACTGTTTAATACTTATTTCCAAATTTTTATATTTTTCCAATGAAATCGTAGTTTCCCTATAATCAAACCTTTTCCCTTTCGACTATTTAGAATCCCTTGGGGTTTTGGTAAATATGCATGAGATTATATGATCAACCGGGTTCGGGGCATTTGGGGGTGGTGCTCGGGTCTAGGACGTTACAAAGTGGTATCATAAGAGTTTCTTAGCTTTGTAAAACTATTTGGAGCCTATAGATTGGGATATGAAGGAATATGTAGTTGGTAATGATCTATGTCTGGGAGTAGCTAACCCATGTATAGGGAAAAGCCATGTTACATTGAATATTGCAATTTTATTGGTTTTTCTATTATTATAATAGATTTGATTTCACTATTGGGGGACGCACCTATTTTTTACTGTTATAATTTTTATCATTGTGGTTCTATTTATGTGGATACCTGATGAGATGATGGTATTCCATATCATGCATTATATATAAACTTTATTGACATCACATGTCATGCATTTTATTCATGCCATTTAGGGTGCATTACCGATGACACGTAGTTGTGATAGATGTTGTGCTAGAAATGCATACTATTATGATAGATTACATGATAGAATACATGATACATTGGTAGGGTATTTGAATATGTAAACATTCATTTGGATGGACACCGATCTTTTGTCCCTGGGGTGTTATGGTCCCTCTCGGATCAGAATTTGGTGGTTCATGTTTGTACATTAATTTAATTGAGTCATGTTATGATATGTATAAGGATACCAAACATAGATTTTCAGGTGTATGGGATATAATGGGTTTGAATTTTTCTTGTGTTGGACAAAATTTTATGTTTTTATGGGTTTCTGAGAAGTTTCACATGCTTACTATCTAGAAACACAGACAAAATGGTGTTTCGTGTTATGAACAAATGCCATGTGTTATACTATCCTAGAATATAATAAATTCTCATGTACATGCCGAGTAACGTATTTAAACATCATGTATTCTATAACCGTGTCACTAACTGTGTGTCAAGAGAAACCGAGTTGGGAAACATTTGATAGAACACATCATGTCTAGATTGTACACACCGTGTTATAAAAAACATGTATTCAACTGTGGGACCAATGATGCTAGTGTATTAAACATATGTTTTACACACCGTGTCTATCTTTTACACATCTTATATTTATCAACCATGTATCCAGCCGAGTGACCAATTAAATGGGTGGATGAAGCTTAGGTTTTAAACTCTGTGTCTATCTTGTACATTCCATGTAGTTATAAACCGTGTATCCGACGTGTGACCAACAACACAGGGGGATGGTAATTAAGTTTTATATTCTATTTCTAGGGTGAACAGGTCGTGTGGTGTAACTCGGTAGAGAACCATGTAGTTCTAGTCATGTAGATGTACTTGTGCGGGAGGGAAGATTCAAGTACATGCCCTTTCTTAGGTGGAACATGTTGTGTGTAGGTGTGTTACATGACCATGTTTGTAAGAGGAGCATGCCTTGTTAAAAGCTTAAAGGAACGCTCTGTGTAGAGTTTATAAATGTCGTGTAACCCTGTTTTGTAAAACTTGAATTATTTCTTACTCATGTTCCACTCTTGCACTTCTAAGTTGATGTCCTTGATAATCATGAACTGAGGTGTGTGATAGACATTACAGATTCATTCCACCAAGACATCCTCCCATTGTACACCGTATACAGGGAAATATTTAGACAATAGAAATGCCTGATCAGGGACTACGAGTAGATCCTCCTGTCATTCCCATCTTTTCACCAACTATTATACCAGACATAGGTGCTGATACACTGTTCTGTGAAGGCTTTATGAGGATGATGCAGAATTTTCTAGGAGCATTGTATCCTTACTTGAAAATGGAGGAGTTGACATGGGTGTTACAACAATAGCATCCTATGACCTCCATAGGGAATTGAGGACCACATGTTTTAGAGTCATGGTTTTAGGCCATGCATTCTTTTTTTGAGATTCTGGATATGCCTCTGGATATAAGGGTGATTCTTGCGACATACATGCTATATTATTCTACAATGAAATGGTGAGATGTTGTATCACAAGTGGTACATCATCAGGATATGTCTTGAGATGATTTTTAGAGGACCTTCTATGACAACTTCTACCCCGAGATGTTGAGGGTCGATCTAGCATGAGAGTTTATGCATTTGGATCATGACTCTTTTCAGTGATGGATTACTATCTTCATTTTTCAGAGATTCAGCACTTCACACCTGTTCTGAAGGTGATGAATTATATTTGGCTAGGAAATTTGAGGAATTTTCTTGGTATAACATCTGATTGCATGTGAATGTTTTCAGTCTAACATTTGTGACAGCTATATTAAACTAGGTGCGGATTGCATAGATGAATCAGATGGAGTTAGGATCTGTGAGATAGGGTGGTTCAATATTAAGGGCTGGTTCTCCTTCAACAGAGAGAAGGATGCAATGTTTCTTTAGGAAGTAAGGTGGTATGCTACCAGTGTGGGAAGAGTAGTCATATAAGACAACATTGGCTGAAGGACCCAGTCGAGTGAAAATCCTATGGAAAGATGGATCGCCTTTATCATTTTTCCAAGTGTTATCACCAAAATCTAGTGATATGGGTTCAGTTACGACACCACATTGAGGAGTGGGGCCACCATTTTATCATTAGTTAGAGAACATGATTTCATCAGGTCATTCGGGTTGAGGAGTTGGTCGTGGCTGTTGTAGTCAGGCTATTGGTTTTTAGATATAGTAGGGTGGATCAAATCAGTGTAGTCGTAAAGGGTCATAGTGTCAAGGAACATGTCATACATTTGTAGTGGTGCAGACCCATGATGGGCTGGATCTCAGAACCTATACAGTAGAGGTAAGATTCTAGTTGACTCGGTTTTATCTTATGATCTTTTTGATACATGGTATTCCCTTATTTTTATAATTTTGACATTGTAGAGATCTGTGAGATCTTAATCATTACATATAATGATTTTATGATGCTCTAAACTATGTTGGGGATTAGAACAGATAATGTACATCAGGGAAATGTGTTCCTTCTTGAGGTTGGTGGGTGTCACTTCCATTGGGACCTCTATGTTAAAGACAAGATATAATTTGATGTCATTCTTAGAATGGACTGGAATGTCTTTTTCCAGGACTCTATAGAATAATATCATTATAGGGTGACTTTCACGTCACCATAGGGTGATTATTTCCTACAAAGGGGTTAATGGGATCTCTAGGCCAACCGATCAGGACTTGAGTATCAGGGGTTGGGAGGAATTATAGCACAGATTGCTAGTCTATATCTGGATGACCAGGGGACTTTACAGATGGACATTCCTACAGTGGTGGATCATTTTAGATATGTCTTTCAAGATGAATTTTAAGGTTTACCTCCTAAGAGAGAGGTAGACTAATCTATTCAGATTGTTCCAGGAGTGGCCCCAATGTTCATTCCTCCTTATAGGATGGCTACACCAGATTTACATGAGGTCAATAAGTAGTTACAGGATTTGCATGCAAAATGATTCATCTGGCCCAATACATCTCTTTTGAGTTTTCCTTGGATTTTTTCAATGAAGGCAGATGATACCCTTAAACATTGTTTGGATTATCGGAAGCTGATCCAGATGACAATAAAGAACTGATATACCTTGTAGAGGATTGATGATCTCTTTGATCATCTTCAAGAATCCTGAGTGTTCATGAAGATTGACGCGAGATCTGGTTATCATTAGTTGTGTGTTAGACCATTAGATATACCTCTTATAGCCATTCAATATAGGTCTGGTATATACAAGTATTTGGTTATGTCATTAGGTCTCAAGAATGCGCCAGCAGTTTTAATGGCATTGATGAACCATGTATTCCATCCTTACATGGATTATTTGGTGGTAGTCTTCCTGAAAGATATCTTTGTGTACTCTCACACTCGACATGTCCATGCTATCCATATTGAGATTGTTTTTAGTACACTAATAGAGCATCATTTATATGTTAAGCTCTCAAAACACCACTTATGGATGGACCAGATTTACATCCTGGGTCATGTTATCTCAGATACATGAGTATTAATAGACCCAGAGAAAGTGAGAGCATTATTTTTATTGGAGCAGTTGAATAACATCTTTTAGGTATGGAGTTTTCTGGTTCTTAAAGGTTACTAGAAGCACATTATACAGGGATTTTCATTAATAACAGCGCCACTAATGGGTCTGACTAAGAATGGGGCTATCTACTTGTAGATAAAATCCAACGATTTTTCCTTTCAAGATATGAAAATGAAGATTGAATTCAACATAGATATTAGTTTTTCTGGAGCTGAGCAAGAGTTACACCATTTACTATAATGCATTAGGTATTGTGTTGGGAGCAATGCTTATGTAGGGAGAAGGATTTGTTGCATATGGGTCTCAGTAGTTGAGGCCACATGAAAGGAATTACCTGATTCATTATCTAAAGTTAGCTATAGTTGGGCATGATTTGCACTTTTGAAGACATTATCTTTTGGGAGAGAATTTTTTCGTATACACATACCACAAAAGTCTCAATTATATCATTACATAACGAGATCTGAATTTGATATAATAAAGGTGGGATTTGTACCTTCAGTCTTTTGAAATTGATCTTGCCTACATGCCTAGGATAGAAAATGTGGTGGCTGATGTTTTGAGTTAGAGGACTCAAATACCGGTTCATCAGGAGGCTAGTGGTGAGTGGAAGCTTGTGGATCTGTTCTCTAAGATTCATTTGGTGGTGCATGATAGGTATGGGTAGACATTTCTTTATTCAATAGATATTACCTCTAATCTACAGGATTGAGAGAAAATGAGAAAGCTACAAGTTTTTGAAATCTGAGTCCTACAAGAAAGTGTGTCAGGTGAGGACCCTACTCCTGGGTGGAATGTAGGTGACGATGTGGTTTTTCATTTTTATGGGTGTGTATGGGTGTTAGTAGAAATAAGTGAGGATTTTATGATGAATTTTCATTCCTCGATTTGGGAAGTTCATCCTAGTGTAACCTAGATGTACGTATATCAACAACGTCATTATTGGTGGCCTAACAGGAAGAGAGATGTAGCTTGTTTTTTCATGAGGTGTTTCACATGTTAGTAGGTGAAGGCAGAGCATTAGGGACCGACATGGATTTTACATAAGTTACCAATTACTTAGTGGAAGTGTAATGATCTCATGATGGATTTCATTATGGGTTTACCAGGGTCTCATTGAAGGAATAAAGCAGTTTGGGTTGTTGTTGACAGACTCATGAAGGAAGCACATTTCTTTCCAATCAAGGAAACCGTAAATGTTGATGATCTTGGAAGGATGTAAATTTGAGAGATTGAATGTTTTCATGGGGTTATATAAACTATAGTTTCATACAGGGATGCCCGGTTTACATCTCATGTCTAGTAGGGACTATATAGGTGTTTGGTATATAGGTACATCTGAGTCAACCGTACTATCCCCAGAGAGGCGGTTATTCTGAGAAAATAATTCAGGTTTTGGAGAACATCATTCGAGTAAGAATCCTCGATTTTGGGGGCTCTTGGAAATGACATATACCCTTAGTAGAGTTTTCCTACAATAACATTTTACCAAAGACAATGTTGATGGAAGAATGTAAGGCTTTGTAAGTGATTCCATGTCGAACAACCCTATGTTGGTTGGAGGTCGAAGAGGCACCAATGTTGGGACCTCGTCTTGTCCAAGAGACCACCGATCATGTTGAGTTTATTCGTAAGAGGATGTTTACTGCACAGTCATGGTAAAAATATTATGATGACTGATAGAGATGACCCTTAGATTTTGAGGTCGGAGATCAGGTTTTTTAATTTGTCACATTGAGCTTGGGGCATAGGAGGATTAAGAGACAAGGGAATCTTTCATCAAGATACTTCATGTTGTTTGAGGTTTTCGCGAGATTCAGGCAAGATTCCTATAAGGACCCAAACATAAAACATTAAATAATCTTGAATTAAATGAATAGTTCACATTGAGGATCTTTTCAGGTATAGAGTTTTAGAGAATTAGGACATAACTATTACATCTCAAAAGATTACAATGTAGACACTACTATTATAACCGATTTTTGAAAAAAATAAAAAAATAATTAAATAAAACAAGAGTTCTTTTCTTGATATAAATATTCTTGAATACTTCGTTTCTCTTGCACTTCCTTATAACCTGTGAAAAACATTTCAAAAAAATGGGATGAGCATAAAAAGCTCAGTAAGGGTTATAACATAATAAAAGGAATCATTAACCTGCCGATAAATACATATCAATGAAACAATAACTTGCAATCATAACATACCTTCTGAAATCATAATATTAATGTATAACTCATAGAAATCATAAGACATAAAGGTAACTTGTGGCATTCATAACATTATTATGTAGGGAGTATCTCTCATGGTTACGTTTGGAATACCCATCACATTATATTCCCTAAATCTTTTCATAGAAACCTTAGAGTTTAACTCCTTTGCGTTACCCAATTCATTGGAGAGATATCTCGGGCTCACCGGCCGTTAGTTTATCACATAACAACCTATCTTCATAAACAATGACCAAGAACCATAACATAATCTTATAACATAAATCATGCATAAATGAAACATAACATTTACACATTTTAATCACAAGATACCAATAAAACACATTGATATAATAAAAAAATTATCAAAACCATTTTAAATACCAAAATACATAAAAGATTATGTAGTATTTATTTTCCCTTTTAAAAACATTATGTATTGTTAAGGAAGCCAATGATCAAATAATACTCGCAGTGGCGGAACGGTCGTTGTCACTGTGTACGTTAAGAAGAAACATATTTTTTACATTTAGTAAAATTCTTTATAGAGAAAAGCTTCTTTTTGAATAAATGTAAAATTCAAATGGGTTTATACACCGTATAAAAGAAAGTTGTGAATAAAACAAAATATGCCTCAATGAAAGGAGATTGAGACGAAGTCCTTTATAAAGATTGTATCCTTAGTTTAAGGATAAATCAATTACATAATTATGTGTGACAAATATAAATACACTCAATATAAGTGGATATTATGTGTAAAAAAATCAGAGGTCATCCACACATATTCATAGCAAGAAATAATCAAGAAGTAGATGTTTAACCCAATGAATTGAAATTGGGTTAAGAAGTTCCCTTACAGAAATTCGACAGCCTAATGGCGTCACTTTAAAATTCAGAAAATGATTTGATGAGAGATAAAAAGGGTATCTCATAACTTGGAAATAAAACTTACAGAAATAAGGATATATAAGAACATATCCCAACATAATAAGATTTAAATTAAAAGACCTAACAAAATAAGTCTTTTAAAAAGAGAATGGTGAAAGGTTCTCTTACCGATTTGGGTAACTTTTGAGACGTACACCCCATGAAAGAGGGATCTTACAATGAAGTTGTAAATACCCATAAATTAAAGTATATTACACAAATAATACAATCATGGGTAGTACATACACCACACAAAAGAAAACAGTGGAAAATGTAGCATGAATCTCAAGGGAATAAAATGTGAGATAAAAACCACTTACATCATTGTAATCAATCGAGTCGTATGGCCAAAAGATAATAAAAACCAAATTAATAACATAATACCATGAATATAAATAGAATCATGATAATATATACGAAATTGCAGTGCACAATACACCACATCCAACAAATATGTGGCGCACAATGGAAATCTCACGGAATTAAAAGTGAGATACAAAATCCCCTTACAAAAATTCGGCAGCCTAACGGCGCCACTAAAACATTCTTAAAATGAATTGATGAGAGAAAGCAGGGGTATCTCATCATATGAACATGAAAAGGACAGTATTATGAATATATAATAACATCCTCAACATAATAACATGGAGCATAAAATAAATTACATAAAAGAGAGTACTTATAAAGAAAAAGAGAGGTAGGATCCCTTACCTCAAGTCCGACTTGTCTTGTTCGTTTCTTTATATTACTGAATAATAAACTTTGTTCAATTTATAATTGATTAAGGAACTCCTTTAAAGTTTATTATTCACTTCATATCACATATTATAATGTTATAATAGTTATTTAAGTATGTGAGTTCATATCAGACGTTTTTGTCAATGTTCAGTACATGAGTCAAAAATGAACGTGTTTGAAAAGAATTGTCCATGTAGTTATAAGTACATAATCTCCATAATAGTATTAATGATTTAAATATCATATATATCGAGTAAATATTCATTTTATACTATTCCATAACATTTGGAGATAAAAATAAATGAAACACACCGTTCATGGAGACGGTAGGCCGTACGTACGCATGAACACTACTTTCATTTCTTTGTTAAATTAATAGAATTAAAACTAAATGAGAAAGATATATATTATAATTCCAGAATGATATTCATAATTTATACGTAATATATATCATATATATCCATTATATATATCTACTTATAATAGTATATAGCCTTTGGAGATATGAAATGAAATGTACCGTTCATGGAGACGGTAAGTCGTACGTACGCATGAACACTACTTTCATTTATATTTCATACTTTAATGGAATGAAAACATAATGATACAAAGGTATATTATAATTAAAGTATAATATCATATATAATATCATTAACTCCATCCTTTATACATCCCACATATGGAATTAATGATTCAAATCACTTTGACGGGGTGGTAGTCCGCACTTCCTAAAATAAAATTATCACGTTTACCCAATTTGGAAACCATAAAGGTATAGAATAAATGAAAAATATAGAAGCATAAAGAAAACATAAAAATAATATATATATCATATATGAATACAGTGACATCTTAATGGCCACCATGAGGGGTGTTAAATGAATATTGAACAATCATCGTTTCGTGAGGCAGTGATTCGCCACCCACAGAAACAGTATATTCTTTAACCATTAGATGGAGGTGTGTATAAGTGTAGATCGAATCCTTCTCATGAAAACATCTTAGTATATTTAGGATACTGGTGTTGTTACAAAATAAAGGAATAAAAAGAGTTTATGAGGTTGGAGAAGCAAAATAAAACAAAAGAACATAAGAGATGACATTACCTTCAAATCGGATAACTCTTTTTGATTTGAGCCCAAAGGCTTACTTGGAAAGAATTGTGCCCAAAGTGATGCTTCTAGGAGTAATGGATGGATGTGGAGAGAAAATATGAGCAGAGTATGGATGATCTAAGTGCTTGAGAGGTGTGGATAAGGGGGTAGAGGTGGGGGCCTTTTATAAGAGGGAATTGGGTCACTTTTGGAAAGTCTTGGAAAGTTACTTTCTTATAAAATGAGTTTCAAATTTTAAAGGTCCCACAATGATTTAGAGGATAAGGTGACAAGGGTTCAAAATCCACCCATCCAATAGGTTTTAGACAAGTGTAAGTCTTAGATTTTACCTTATCTTTTCATTTTATTTAAATCATCCATTAATGAGGTAATCACTGCATCATCATGCACTACGGGAAAAATCGATTATTGTGATTGGTTATTTGCGATGGGAATAAATCTTTTCACAATAAATCTGACGAAAAGAGTATTTATGATGGGCATATATGCCCGTCGCAAATGGTCAGTTATTTGCGACAGGAATACAGGACCCGTCGCAATAGGTATGGCGCGGTTTGCGCGCCAAAACGCGAGAATCCTATTTGTGATGGTGGCCTTTGTCCCGTCGTAAGTACCCGGAGGTGGTAAATACTATTTGCGACGGGATAATTACCCGTCGCAAAACACTATTCAGTAGGTGTTATTTGCGACGAGTCTCGTCGCCAATACCGGCAGCGGTAAATAGGATTTTGCGACGGGGATATCCGCCTGTCGCTAATGGTATGTCGGCCTACAGGTATTTGCGACGGGTCCGTCACAAACACCCTTTTAACTGCCGCCCGTATTAAATATCGGCGAAGTTATTTGCGATGGGGCTCGTCGCTAATACCGGCGGTGGTAAAAGAAATTTGCGATGGGGATATTCGCTCATCGCGAATGATATGTCGGCAGGCATCTATTTGCGACAGACCCGTCGTAAAAACCCTTTTAACTGCCGCCCATAATTAATGCGGGCGAAGGTATTTGCGATGGTACACCATCGCAAATAAGACCATCGAAATTTTCTAACCTATATATACCCCCGTCCGTTTTTTATCAAATCATTCAGATTTCTCTTCCTCATTTTCCCTTTCTCTCTTTATATTTATTTTTTCTATTATTAATATTAGTATTATTATATTATATTATATTATTTATATTCATATTTTTATTATTTTATATTAATATTTCATAATTATATTTTTTATATTTTTTATTTATATTATAATAATATAATTTTTTTATATTATTAATAATATTATCTTTTTTATATAATATTATACGATTTTTATTAATTTTTTTAATTTTTTTATTTTTTTAGTATTTGCGACGAGAATATTTGCGACAGGATTTCCTGTCGTAAAATTTTTTTTACTATCACATTTTTGACGGGAAGAATACCCGTCGTAAAAACATTTCTGTGATGGTCCATCGCAAATACCTTCGTCGCAAATATTTTTTAAATTTCCCACTTGTGACGGGACAGAAACCTGTTGCAACTAATATATCTGTGACGATCTATCGCAAATACTTTTTTTATATATAAACGAAAACCCATTTGCTATGGGGGAAAAATATCATCGCAAATACTATTTTTGTGACGGGACCACCACAAAAACACCTATTTGCGACGCCGTTTTCAGCAATGGGATATTTGTGAGGGAACTTCGTCGCAAAAGACCTTTTGTGACGGGGTTCCGTCACAAATCGCCCATCGAAAATATGCCGTTTTCCTGTAGTGATGGTGTCATAAATAAATTTATTTATTTAATGTTTAAAAAATTATAAAAAAAATATCATGATTTAGGAAATCTTTTTATCTTTCCAATTACTATTTATAGGCTAAGAGAACATTTATGTAGACAATTTTAAAATTGTTTTACTTATGTGTTACATACTTTTGTTATATTTTCCTTTCTTTAAAAATGAAATGATAAAATGTCACTATCCCCCAAAAGTGATTCCATGGGGCCCCAAAGTTGGAACAAAACATCCCATGGTCAGACATGACACCACCCAAAGCATTAGGACACATGTTTGGGTCATTTTATATTTTTATGATATTATTTTATTACCCTTCACTACCCAATTACTAATTAAACACGATAATTAAAGATAATTATCGTCGTTACTATACATAATTTCCAAAAAAAATATTCTTAATTACATAATGTGGACCTTCTGATTCCAAATGTGGAACCCATTTTACCAAATTCAAAACATCTAAATTGTAGTAATTAATTTAAATGTAAATCGCATTGTCAAAACAAAAGACGGGTTTTTAAGAAGTAAAATTTATCAAAAGATTGACTTATTTTTACATCCAATTAATAAGTGAAATTAATTCCAATGAACAACATTTTATTAAGTGATAAAATCATAATTCAATTGTACTTTAAAAAAATTAAAATTAAATTCTATATATATAAATAAATTTGATGAAAAGGCGGTTTTGAATTAAAATGCTATATTTTTCACTATTCATTAAAAAATGATCATTATCAGAAAAATACCAAAAATTATCTCTAAGCGATATTTGATATTCTAAATTCAAAAATGATTTAAATTTTATCAAATTCAAAAACATATAAGTTTCATTAATAAATTATATAGTTAATTCCCGCTGTCAAAACAAATATCGTGATTTTAAGAAACAATATCTATTAATAGATTGACACTTGTTTATATCCATTTTTAAAGTGAAATTAATTATAATGACCACCATTGGATTAAATGATAAAAATATATTCTAATTACACTTTAAAATAATTAAAAAGATAATCTAACCATATAATTAAATTAGATGAAAAAACAGTTTTGAAGTAAAATGCAGTATTTTTCACTATTCATTAAAAAATGAACATTTTCAGAAAAATACCAAAAATTTATCAAAATTTAATTTCAATGTCCCAATTCTAATGAATAATTTTATTTTGAAAAATATAGATTTTAAAATTGTCAAAAGTTTTATTTAAAAAAGGTTCACCATCAAAAGGCTGTAAAATAATCTTTTAAAAATAATAGAGTATTTATTCTTAAAATTGAATTCATTTTCATTTCAAGCCTCTATAATTTATTGGATAAATGTAAAAATATTTAACAAAAATATGTAATAATTTTTTAGTTACATCTGTTCATTCCCACCATTACAACGACCAGACATTAACTATTATTTAATATAATATTATTATATTATTAGTGTGAAACGTAAGATTTCAAAGAAACTCGTTGTTGTGTATTGGGTATGCCATCGATCATAGAATCTCCTTTAAAGTAATATTATTATTTTATTCACAAATATTAATAAATATTAAAATGAAATATTATTTATTTACCTGGGATGTTACATCCTTCCCCCCAATTGGAAATTGCGTCCTCGCAATTTTAAAAACAATTGGGCTAGGAAACTTTATTGAAAGCCCCACATCAGAAAAAGAGTCAGCAAAAATATCACTTAAAAAAAAGAGAAGTACAAAGGTCACCCGAGTTAACCAATACTAGGATTCCATGTAGGAATACATGGATATGGAAGAAAAACCAAAGGGTCAAGTTCTGATGGAGATTGATAGAAAACATGATTAGGAGAAATTTAACCACCAGAAAATCACAAACTTGTGATGGGTTAAATGGTATTTGATTCCAAAGTATGAAAAGTTAACATACAAATTTTTCTATTTTATGTTAATTTTCATTGAGGAATTTATTTATGAGCTTATCTAAAACATAAGGAAACAAACTTACTTATCATGTAGACTTTCAACTTTTAGTAGATTTCTAAAACTAATGCATATTTTCTCCAAATGATGAGTATTCAAGATGACATGTTCACATTAAGAGTGCTATAATCAACATCGTGAGAATCACATAACTCACAAAAGATGAACTATATATTTAACATGTCTTTAGACCTCAACCAAAACCAAAATTGTTTTTATAAGATTAGATAATCCCAAATAAAGATAATATTTTACAAAAAGAAAAACTACTCTTAATCTCCAAAATATGTCAAACAACCCAAAGTTCAAAAAAGACCATTCAATACAAAATTTCCATTAAAATTCTTCAAAAATAAACCAAACTATGATTGAAACCCAAATCTCTGATGGATTTAATCGCATAGTCATCCAAGGTAAATCTTAACATTTATCTCCAAATATCATGAGTTACTCTTAAAGTCTCATACTAAAAAGTAATTATCCTAATCACATATCCTCTATGATAGGTCAATCGTTTCCATAGATAACCCAAATCAACTTATTCTTGATTTATAAAATCATCTAACTAAAAATAATTTTTCATACTAACCAGGGACTTCACGTAGTCCAGTGGTAGGTGATAAATATCAGTCGCACTTTGGTTGTGGGTTCGATTCCTGTAGATTGGTCTGACGCGACGGGTTGTCACACGATCTGTGTGTTGTCCCTTTTTCCAAAAGAATATAATTCTTAAAACATTCCCCAAAAGAGATAAAATCTTCAAAAATAATGATAACATTATTTAACTTAAATTTTATCTCATACCTTTAATTTTCCATCATTTAGTAACCCATAATTACATCAAAAGTAAGGATCATATAAACCCTAATGGTTACCATTATAATTATTACCTGAAATTCCGCATCGAGTTGGTTCTCTCATACATGATGCATTAGAGAACTCACCAAGGTCCAAGTGGTTAATCATGACTCCTTGATAGTTGTTTTAGAATAAACACGGTATTCCTCATTGAATCCCCCATTTCCTCCAGTCTCTTAATTAGAGAACCACCATAGTTTCCTTCAAACCCATTGTCACTTTGGTGCTTGCTAGATCCATCCATTTACTAAAACCATAAATGTCAGTGTGATTATATCAAAAAATCATCATGTACTAATGAGGAAGATAAACACTGAGATATACTTATCCAAGTTATCTCAAACTCATTCCAACTTTCAAAAATAACAATGACCCCATCTAATATACTAACCATTGTGGTTATACACAACTAGTCACTTTGGCTAAAACAACACTCTAACCTCTAAAGTTATCTAAACCGGCCTCTGATACCTACTATAAGGACCCAGCCATAAAACATTACTTAATCATGAATTAAATGAATAGTTCATATTGAGGATCTTTTCAGGATTAGAGTTTTAGAAAATTGGGACATAACTATTACATCTCAAAAGATTACAATGTAGACACTACTATTATACCTGATTTTTCACAACAATAAAAAAAATCCTTAAATAAAACAAGAGATATTTTATTGATACAAATATTCTTGAATACTTCATTTCATTTACCCTTCCTTATAACATGTTAAAGAAAATTCAAAAACATGGGATGAGCATAAAAATCTCAGTAAGGGTTATAACAAAATGAAAGGAAACATTAACCCGCCGATAAATACAAATCAACGAAACAATAACTTTAAATCATAACATACCATCTGAAATCATGATATTTATGTATAACTCATTGAAATCATAATACATAAAGGTAGGCATTCATAACATTCTTACGTATGTATTAACTCTCATGGTTACGTTCGGAATACCCATCACAGTATATTCCCTAAATCTTTTCGGAGAAACCTTATCGTTTAACTCCTTCGCATTACCCAATGCATTGAAGGGATATCTCGAGCTCACCTGCCCTTAGTCTATCACCAAAACAACCGTCTTCATAAAAAATTCCCATTAACCATAACATAATCGAATCACATAAAACATGCATAAAAGAAAACATAACATTTCCACATTTTAATCACAAGATATAAATTCAAAAAATTGATATGATCAAAACACTATGAAAACCATTTTCAATACCAAAATTCATTAAAGAGTATATGGTATATATTTTCCCTTTTAAAAACATTATGTCTTGTTAAGGAAGCCAATGATCAAATAATACTCGCGGCAGTGAAAGGTCGTTGTCACCGCGTACGTTAAAAAGAAATATACTTTTTTACGTTTAGTAAAATTCTTTGTAGAGAAAATATTACTTTTAAATAAAAGTAAAAGTAAAAGTATATTATACACCATATAAAATAAAGTTGTGTATAAAACAAAATAAGCCTCAATTAAAGGATATTGAGGCGAAGTCCCTTATAAATATGGTATCCTTAGATTACGGGTAAATCAATTAAGTAATTATGTGTGATAAATATAAATGCACTCAATATAAGTGGGTATTAAGTGTAAAAAAATTATAGGTCATCCACACATATTCATAGCATGACATAATCAAGAAGTAGAGGTTTAACCCAAAGTATTGAAATTGGGTTAAGAAGTTCCCTTACAGAAATTCGACAACCTAACGGTGTCACAATAAAATTCAAAAAATGAGTTGTTGGGAGATAAAAAGGGTATCTCATAACAGTGACATAAAATTTACAGAAATAAGGATATATAATAACATATCACAACATAATAATATTTATATTAAAATACCTAATAAAATAAGTCTTTTAAAAAGAGGAGGGTGAAAGGTTCCCTTACCGATTTGGGTAACTTTCGAGACATACACCCCATGAATGAAGGGTCATACAATGAAGATTTGAATACCCATAATTTAAATTATATTACACAAAGAATACAATAATGGGAAGTACATACACCACACAAAAGGAAATAGTGGGAAATTTAGCATGAATCTCAAGGGAATAAAAAGTGAGATAAAAACCCCTTACATCGTTGTAATCAATCGAGTCATATGACCAAAAGATAATAAACACCAAATGAATCACATGATACTATGAATATAAATAGAATCAAGATAATATATATGAAATGGAAGTACAAAATTCCCCACATGCAACAAATAAGTGGAAAACAATAGAAATCTTACGAAATTAAAAGTGAGATAAGAAATCCCCTTACAAAAATTCGGCAGCCTAACGGCGCCACTCAAACATTCTTAAAATGAATTGATTTGAGAAATAGGGGTCCTATCATCATATAAACATGAAAAGGAAAGTAGTATGAATATAAAATAACATCCCCGACAAAAGAACATGGAGCATAAAATAAATGACATAAAAGAGAGTACTTAAAAAGAAGGAGAGAGGTAGGATCCCTTTCCTCAAGTACAACTTGTCTTGTTCATTTCTTTATATTCCTGAATAATAAACTTTGGTCAATTTATAATTGATTGAGGAACTCCTTTAAATTTTATTATTCAATTCATTTCACATATTATAATTTTATAATAATTAGTTAAATATGTTAGTTTATATTAGACGTTTTTGTCGATGATCGGTACATGAGTAAAAAATGAACTTGTTCGAAAAGAATTGTCCATGTAGTTATCAGTACATCATCTCCAAAATAGTATTAATGACTTAAATATCTTATATATCCAGTAAATATTCATTTAATACTATTCCATAACATTTGTAGTTAAAAAGAAATGAAATACACCATTCATGAAGACGGTAGGCCGTACGTACGCATGAACGCTACTTTCATTTCTTTGTCATATAAATGGAATTAAAACTAAATGAGAGATATGTATATTATAATTACAGAATGATATTCATCATTTAGATGTAATATATATCATATATATACATTATATATATGTACTTATAATAGTACATAACATTCATAGATAAGAAATGAAAAGTACCATTCATGGAGACGGTAAGCCGTACGTACGCATGAACGCTACTTTCATTTCTATTTCATAATTTAATGGAATTAAAACATAATGATACATAGTAATATTATAATTATAGTATAATATCATATATAAAATCATTAAGTCCATCCTTTATACGTCCCAAATATGACATTAACGATTCAAATCACTTTGAGGGGTTAGTAGTCCGTACTTCCTAAAATGAAATTATAGCGTTTACCCATTTTGGAAACCATAAAGTTATGGAATAAATGAAAAATACAGAAGAATAAGCAAAACATAAAAATAATATATATAACATATATAAATACAGTGACATCTTAATGGAAACCATGAGAGGTGTTAAATGAAGATTGAACAATCATCATTTTGTGAGGCAGTAATTCGCCACCCACAAAAACAGTATGTTCTTTAAACATTAGATGGAGGTGTGTATAAGTGTATATCTAATAATTCTCATAACAAAATCCTATTATATTTAAGATACTTGTGTTGTTACAAAAGAAATTAATACATAGAGTTTAGGGGGGTTGGAGAAGCAAAATAAAACAAAATAACATAAGAGAAGACATTACCTTCAAATAAGATAACTCTTTTTGATTTGAGCCCAAAGGCTTTCTTGGAAAGACTTCTACCCAAACTGAGGCTTCTAGGAGTAAGACAGGGATGTGGAGAGACAATATGAGCAGAGTTTGGACGAGCCAAGGGCTTGAGAGGTGTGGTTAAGGGGGTAGAGGTGGGGGCCTTTTATAAGATGGAGGGTGGTCACTTTTGGAGAGTCTTGGAAAGTTACTTTATTATAAAATGATTTTCAGATTTTAAAGGTCCCACAATGATATATTTAGAGGATAAGGTGATAAGGGTTCTAAATACACCCATAAAATAAGTTTTAGACAAGTTTAAGTCTTAGATTTTTCATTATATTTTCATTTTATTTAATTCGTTCATTAATGAGGTAATCGATGCATCATCATGGTGTCATAAATAAATTTATTTATTTAATGTTTAAATTTTTTTAAATAAAATACCATGATGTATGATATATTTTTATCTTTCAAATTACTATTTATAGTCTATGTGATCATTTATTTATACAAAATTAAAATTGTTTTACTTAGGTGTTACATGCTTTTGTTATATTTTCGTTTCATCAAAAATAAAATGATAAAATGTCACTATCACCCAAAAGTGATTCCATGGGGCCGCAATGTTGGCACAAGGAATCACATGGTAGGCCATGACACCACCAAAAGCATTAGGACACATGTGGGCACCATTTTATATTTTTGTGATATTATTTTATTACCCTTCACTACCCAATTACTAATTAAAGACGATAATTAAAGATAATTGCCGTCATTACTATTCATAATGTCCAAAAAAAGATTATTAATTACATAATTTGGAACATATGATTCCAAATGTTGAACCCATTTTTCCAAATTCAAAACACAAAAATTATAGTAATTAATTTAAATTTAAATCCCGTTGTCAAAACAAAAGACGAGTTTTTAAGAAGTAAAATTTATCAAAAGATTGAATTGTTTTTACATCCAATTGAAATGTGAAATTACTTAAAATGAACAAAATTATATTAAGTGATAAAAAGATAATTCAATTATACTTTAAAAACAATTTAAATTACAATCTAACTATGTAAATATATTGGATGAAAAGGCAGTTTTGAATTAAAAAGCTGTATTTTTCACTATTCATTAAAAATGAATCTTATCAGAAAAATACCAGAACTTCACCCTAAGATATATTTGATATTCCAAATTCAAAAATTATTTACATTTTACAAAATTCAAAACATATAAGTTTCATTAAAAAATTATATAGGTAATTCTCACTGTCAAAACAAATAGCGTGTTTTTAAGAAACAATATCTATCAAAAAATTGACACTTCTTTTTGTCCATTTTCAAAGTGAAATTAATTCTAATTACTACCATTGGATTAAATTGTAAAAATATATTCTAATTAATAATTAAAATAATTAAAAATATAATCTAAACATATAATTAAATTAGATGAAAAAGCAGTTGTGAAGTAAAATGCAGTATTTTTCACTATTCATTAAAAAATGAACATTTTCAGAAAAATAGAAAAAATTTATCCAAAGTATATTTCAATGTCCCACTTCTAAAGAATAAGTTTATATTGACAAATAGAGCTTAAAAATTGTCAAATTTTTGATTTAAAAAAGGTTCTCCATCAAAAGGCGTTAAAACAATCTTTTAAAAATATTAGACTATTTATTCATAAAATTGGATTTATTTGCATTTTAAGCCTCCAACATTTATTGGATAAATGTAAAAATATTTAACAAACATATGTAATCATTTTTTAGTTATTTTTTTTCATTTCCTCCATTACAAGGGATAGACAATAACTATTATTTAAAATAATATTATTATAATATTAGTATGCAATGTAAGATTCCAAAAAACTCGTTGTTGCGTATTGGGTACACCATTGAGAATAGAATCAACTTTAAATTAATATTATTATTTAATTCAAAAATATTAGTAAATATGAAAATGAAATATTATTTATTTACCTGGGATGTTATAATGCCTATTGGTTGCAGTTACCCCGGAGGTACTAGGATATGCATGACGTCTTCCATGTTTCTCAGCTACAACATTACTTTTTCCAATCATTCTAATTTTTTCTAAGCCAAGGCGGTTCAATTAGAGGTGGATGCATCCTTTAACACACACCCGATATAGATTTTGGATCAAAGCATGAAGGTTCTCCATGGCCTTTTTGTTCCACTCGTACATGTGATATGGATTCACAGGCGAGTGCAAGATGATTCTTGAGAGAGGGAGACCAATGATTGATCATAGTAGCTAGTGTTTTTTAAAATTCCTTCTTCACCACCCTAAGAAGGGAAATTTATGTATGAACTTCTTTAAGGGGGGTATTTTTTAATAACCCAGATCTTCATTTCAGTTATGGGTCTTTATTTCAGGTTTTTTTTAGGAAAAAAGAATAATTGGGAATTTTCTATGTACCCACCATGTACATAAGAGTACAGGCCATGTACACGGTTACCGTGTGTATCCGTGTAATGGTTGTGTAATGGCCAAGTACATAGTTGTGTAGGTGACCTATAAAACCACCTAATGTGGGGGCCTGTTGAGGATAGTACACAACATGTAAATTAAATAAATACTCCATGTAATTTTATTTTAAATTGATGAATCAGAGTGGGGTCACATCTCATCTCTAGAACACACTTCTTCTCCCATTAGTTCATACAATAGAGTGACGAATGAGAGAAGAACATATATCTCTTCTCGGTCCTCTTTTCAAGAACTAATTGAGATACCACAAGGTTCATTGGATTCCCACTGGTATGTTCTCACTATCCCTAGAGCCTTTCTTCCAGAATCCTAATCTCTTTTGAGTATTTAAGAAATGATGTTTTTTACCATTTTTATAGATGTATGTTGTTCTAGGAAGATTCAACGGACAAAATTCAAGAGTTTTGAATGTACGATATCAAGGTAGGTGGTTTGTGCATTTTGTTAATTTTCATTGGATTATATAGGTTTAAAGTTCTTAATTCCCAAATATATGGTATTGTGTGTTATGAAATTTAACCATGTTTAACACTTTTAATGGTTTTATTGATTTAGAAAGGGTTATTGCTTATTCGTATGGTCAGGTACCTTGTTATGGGACACCCCACATGTGGATTCCGTTATTTGTCTTATTATAGTTGTTTGGTCAACAATTCCTGTTAGGCTTCCTTCTTTTACATGCCTTTCTTTTTAGGATGGAGATGATTATTATCTAAGATACACGTGATTTGCATTGTCAAATTTTGAACAAAGGGGAATTTAATTACAAGAGATTCCTTAATTAGGGTCATTTATGTATGAATTTTTGTTACATCTTCCAGAGGTATTGAATGTGAGAGCTTTTTGGTGGATGTAGACCTGAGGGGGTAGACTATAAGATCTACGGAGAGAGTCATTATTAAATGAATATTGGACCCTATGGAGTTTAATGTGAGAGCTTTCATGTGGTCATTATAATTTATTATTGCTATGCAGATCAAGGGGCTATTAACTCTAATATCTACATAGGTGTTCTTTTGTAAATGATTAGTTATATGTGGGGCCAATGGTGTTAGACTGTGTGAGATTTCCTAAGGGATATTTATTTATTGAATTGATGATATGTTCAACCCAAGGGGTTATAGTGTGAGAACATTCCCAGAGAGTTTCATTTGAATGATTAAATGCTTGTTCTGAGTCTGGAAAGCCAAAAAAACAAACTTGGAATCGATATTACTTGATTTTTAAGATGGTCTTTTTGAGATGTCTATTTGTTGTTATTATATAAGGGGTTATAGGGCATAAGTTAGATACCAGGGATACATTATTAAATGGATTGGATAAATAATTAATGTAAATGAATTTCATTCGAAACTATAGGATTGTATACTTTTGAGTACTTCCTAGATTATTGCTTCATTTTGAATATTAGCTGCTACATATATTAACTGAAAGTTTGGAATAGATCTTTTGGTGGTTTCATACTGGTATTCGTCTCACACCCTATTTGGGTCATGATTTTTGTCCCAAATAGATTATATTGGTACAATTATAAATATGGGAAACTTCTCTTCTTCATTAGGTACTAGATTGTTGTCGGATCTAGAGAGAATGGGACCAAGCTAAGGCTTGTGATGCTGCTGGAGTTTACTATTTTTCTATACATTTGCTTAGTATCGTATTTCCAGTATTTTGACTTGTTTGTATACCTTCAAAGGAACATGTGACATGAATAATTTATATATATGCTACTATTTCTTTATTACTATCAATCTTCCACTATTTAATTCTGGTGTAAGGTATTACTACTTCTACTACTATTAACTATTTGATATCCACCATTTATACTTTTCAAATGAGTGCATATTTTCCCCATTATCAAACCTTGGCCTTCACTTATAGTCACCAACCTATGGGGTTTGGGGAAATGTGCATGAGGTTATGTCACCGACCATGCATGGGGTTCTTTGGGGTGGCACCCAGGTCTGGTACGTTATAGTAACAAAATATAATAATTAATATAAATAAAAAATAAGAATTTTTAAAAAACATATACCGTGTTTGTTAGTTTAAAAACATTTCTAGATGGATATAGTAAAAAATGAACCACACACTATCAAACTATGGCCACCTTCTCATTACATAATAACACTGGAGAATTTGGATCAATAATATAATGTACCATTACTTTTATATGATCAAAATACATCAAATTAGGATGTACATAATCCCAGAGAGTATATATTCTCCCATACACTATAGTATGTACGGGTAGGTCCCTATATTTCCATAATCCCATTGGCTTTGAATATTTTATATTAAATTAAACCTCTTTTTAACACAGTTTATAGATAAACCTTATATGGAATAAAGGACTTGAGTATATGAATTGAAGTTCAAGAGGTAGAGAAGCGATTTTTATATATTGGAATCTAGAAACAACCCCACCCCACCACTCCCACATCACCCCTTCTTATTGTCTAGTCGATGCTCATCATCGATGATGTAGTTGGACTTATCCTCACCCCATGAATATGTGTGTGAGGCATAACCCAATGGTTGTTTCATTACCCCCATATTCTAATCTATACATTAATGTTGGTGAAATTATACTAAGGAATCTCATCCCTCTTTGATGAGTTTCCTACTAGCCACACTATAATGAATAAATAGCCACATAAGATAAATGGACTCAAAGTGAATGATGTCCTAGAGGCCTAGTATAACAAATGAAAAACAATATTGATCTAAATACCATTTAGGTATAATGGTACATTTTTTATGTTACCCCACTATTGTAACTAGAATAGGACCAGTGCTTCTATAGTTCTAAAATACATGTTATGGTGTTGTTTTAGTACCTACAGAAATTCACACCCACTAAATTTTGAAGTCATGTTTCCTTAAGTATTATGGGGTAACATTACCACTTATGTAAGCCCCCAATAGTGGATACCCTATATGAAAATCATAGTAATGAGTTAGGTTTCAATGAGGAGGTCTATCATCTAGATATGAAGGCTATTTCTGTCCCTAAATTTATACAAACATATCTTGTATATATTATTTAATGTGTTCATCCACCGACTTGTTCATACCTCGAATATTAGTCTTTGGGGATTATATTAACCCATCCTAGATCTGATACAAGGACATTAATAAATGTCTAATATATCGACTCACCTCACATCCTCTTATATATCCCTAGTATTCCTTATATCACAAAGCAATCAAAATAATATACATTGTACAGTCGGGGATAAAGATCCTATCATGACTCGACCCATCGAGGTCCAACCATTGACTACACCAAGCCTACCTCCCATTGGCCAGGGGCTATCAACCAGCGCCGAGTATGAATATCTCAAAAATGTGAGGCACTATGAAAAATTTCATGCAAAAAAGAACACTTCTCCAATATAGCATAATGATGGAAATGTAAAACAACTAAAAGAATGGATGTATACATTTTATGATCCCAAAAGAGAGTATGAAGATAAATATACTAAATGAAGAAAATGGTACCAAATAGAAAACCATCCAACAAACTATAATGATCTAATATACACCAACAGTGAAAATTAATTCAAATATAATCCCCAAATAAAAAATAGTAAAAAAATATATATCTATGCTCCTCCTACTCCCTATATTTTATGGACACTTTAAAAAGGGTCATCATCAGCATAAGACATGACACGTGTAAGAAAAGTACATATAGATGTGAGTATAAAAATACTCATCTAGTCACCCATATAAAACTAAACATCAAGAACCATGTGTAGTCATCTCAATAAAAGTTATTTTGATCAATGTATTACAAAAAAAACCAGTTATATGTAGGAAAGACACCATAGCATGAGGCGGTCATAACAAAATATCAACCATAGGATTCTTCTCAAAGAAACAATAATTTTTTGGTAATCCACTCTATGATCCATGCCAACATTAGAGACAATCGGTGACAATTTCTAGATCAATGGGCCCCATCTATTTGAAGTACAATGGTCTAAAAAGACCATCATACATTGATAGGGTGTGATGCCTAGAACTGCTAGGGGACACGGAAAACCAAATTTG
This sequence comes from Viscum album, assembly GCA_963277665.1. Classification (NCBI taxonomy): domain Eukaryota; kingdom Viridiplantae; phylum Streptophyta; class Magnoliopsida; order Santalales; family Viscaceae; genus Viscum; species Viscum album. The sequence goes on along the minus strand of OY728132.1, from coordinate 812,977,251 downwards.
GATAGACCAGCTATGTATAGGATCATATTAAAATGATTCTATAACAAAAAAAAATACATCCAAATTTATGGAGGATCAATTCCCTACTCGAGGAGGTCACAATGTTTCCAAAAACCCTATATAGGGAATAAAGGTGATAGTGGATCACAATCCAGTCTCACATACGGACTCCAAAACATTATTTAAGACTCAGTCTCTAGAAGGGATTAGAATCCTATAGTGTGGATATAATTCCACATTGTACCGTCAATGTAAAGGACCAAGGAATTTATCTCAACCTATGATAATACAATCTATGGAAATGATGTGTTAAAAACAATCTTAAAGAGGGTATGTGGTCTGTAACAGGGGGTACACGACATGTCTAATTATCCGCATACATTCCCTTATACAAGTGACTCATTTGATATGTTTGTATCCATATACATGCTATGTAGAATATGTACATGATGTTTATAGACACATGGTATCTTGCTCGTGTCACCAAGTCATGTTCGTTTTTGGTGGTCATCTTTTTGTATTGTCTGGCTTACTCCCTGGTATTTCCATGTCCAAGTACACATCATTCCCTCTGGCCATGTAATCTTTCTAGTGTCCATGTACATCCTGGTATACATGATGAGACTCACATAATGGGTCACATGGTGTTTGATAGTATACTTCATCTGAAAACCTAGCACCACATTCGGAGGGTACAAATGACGTGTCTCCTAAAGTACACACTGTGTTTATAAAAAATTTCCAAATCCATTCTGCATCATCCTCCACATCTCTGGATCCCACACCCTTTTGAGAAACTGTATTTTGGGGTTCTTTAAGGCCTCTTTTCCCCGAGTTATCAGATTCTAGTCTTCAAATCCACATAGAAAATGACATGTTGAACAAACTGTCACCATTTGTCAAAAATGGGAAGAACAGGACCACAAATCCATTTGGTTGATTTTCAATCACCCACATACATTTTAGAACCTTTACCACACCATAGATCCTGAACCACACACACAATATGGATCCATTCTGTTGAGAATTGTCACACAATTATTGTATACTGGTTATTTTTTGAACCACAATCCAAAATAAAAATTTTCTCATGAAGGTGAAATGTGGGGGGGATTAAATACATAAGACATAAAATAGAGGAATGAACATTAGACATTTTTTGTTTAGCCTTGATTAATTATATTCTAAAAAATTAATAAAAAGGGATAAATAAATGAAAAAATAAACATTTTGATCAAATTAAATATACCTATGATGCGAGTATCAATTCTGTTTGTGGAATTAATCCAGGATCACATGATATTAAGAAAATGCGATAGAAATCATAAATAAAAACATCATATTTGGATTTTGGATCAAGCCTTAATGATGAATGGTTTCATTTTCCATCATTTATAAGATCCACTAACTCTTTACTATGATGATCCATGATATGTTTCCCATCCATCATTGTTCACCATGAAATTCCCCCAAATGGTTATCTAAATCACTAGGGTTTGACAATCCAACACTATGTAAAAAATCCCATAACCAGACATTTAAATGATGATCACTCATTGCATTGAAACAACAAAAAATAAATAAATAAATTCTTTAATTTAATTTAATTATTTCCATGATAAATGTTTCAGAAATAACTCACATTGAAAAAGTTTGTATTGTACATAGGGTAAAACCAGTGTTCTAAACTTAATGGTTCTCTCAAATTTCTGACTAGGGACCCCATTAAGAAGTTATTACACTTTTTCATGAAAACATCTTTCATGTTTTATTTTTATATAATTCCTATCTTTTATACATTTATTCTATGCACACAAGGCCTTAGAATCACATACTATCTCAATGCATTGTTTATAAAATAATCCATATAATATAAAAAAATAATAAAGGAAAAATCTGAGACATTAAATTCTCCCAACCTTAGGGAATAACATCCAAAAAATAGAAAACATTCCTAGAAAGATGAGGGAACTGGGCTCCCATATGTTTCTCCCACTCCTAGTTTCTCTCCAAATGATTCTCATGATATGATCAAACATGCATAGGGAGAATCAAATGCCCACAATGGATCATCTCCCATGGATCATTGATCTCCAATGGGTACTCTGCAAAGGTATCCCCTACCCCGATGTCCAGCTCACCCCAGTCGATGACATTCCATTCATCATGAACGTACCTCATTAGTTGTGACACTAGAATGATTTAATTTACCCAGTTCAACGATGGAATTAGAGTTAAGTGGTAAGAAAACTCTCCAACAATATGTGATATCTATAAGGGACCAATGGTTATTAAAGATAACTTACTACTACAGAATAATTTCTTCAATCCACATCGTAGTGAGACTCTTAAAAACACATGGTCTCCATACTCTAATTGCAATGGTCTTCATAATGGGTACACATTAGACTTTGGATGGAATTGTCCAGTTTTCAGATACTCCTAGATGATCTACACCTTCTTTAATGGAGATCACACAAACTCTGGGACAATGAGTACTCAATCACTTAGATTAGACAATAATGTTGTGACATTTAGGGTATCCTGTAGAAATCATGGAATGGTCCAATTTAAATGATTTAATGATAGGGTTTTTGTAAAAAATATCCACAAAGGTTAATTGATCCTAAATTCTTCATCTAAAGTCTATCGTGTAAGCTTGTCGCAAGTCTTTCATAACCTAGATGGTCCGCTCTGTCTGGTTTTCAGTCTGGGGATGAAATGTCATTATCAATTGTAACTAAGTCCCAAATTCATTATATAATCATCTCCATAATTAGGATTTGATGCGAGAAACACATGAATATACGGTCATTAGAGAAACTACATGGAGTTTGACTATCTCTTGCAAATGGAGGCATCCCAATCTCTCTACTGAATGATGATCCTAAATAGCTATGAAGTGGGCCGACATGGTGAGATATTCTATGATCACCCAGTTAGAATCATTTCCCCTAGATTTACTTAGTACTACCTTTACAATTCTTATGGATACCCCATACCATATCAAATCTAGAAACTCAAAGGGTTGAACTGAACACACTAGAACCCAGTGACCCGCCTTCACATTTTGTCAAGTGAGGCATCGAGAGACAAAATCTAAAACTCTCTTCTTCATACCTGGAAACTAAAAAACAAATCAATGGTCTTTGTACACATTTTACACAACTTTATATACCACTTAAGGTGATGTATGAAAATCCTTCATCCCCTATTAAGATAACATCAAATATATCATTTTCTACCGTATAAAAAGGATAGTGTTCTTACATACATCAAAATATCCATGAAGACTATTTCTAGTAGATATCTAAACACATAGGGCCTCAAAATCTATATCCCCATGCTGAGATTACATAAAACACTGTAATAGAACTGGGGTGACAACCATCTAATGATGATATGAGGCATTACCCTTGTATATGGAGGACACCAACAATGAGGCTAACTACTCCAACACCTCAGGAAACAACTCAGAACAAGATCTCCTACTAAGAGTTTCTCCCACAACATTCCCTTTATTTTTAGTATAGAAAATATCTATGTACTTTCCCCAAAAGAACAATAGTCATCACCATTGTCTCATGTTTATGTCCTTTTGTGAGAAGATATAATTGAGACTCTCTTTGTCGGAGTAAACAAAAAAACCTCTTACCCATCAGGTAGTATAACAACATCATATATGAGGAGACTTTAACTAATATATCAAGATCAAGGGTCTCAATGTTCTACACATGTGGTTTCAACTTGCATGAATTATAGGAAATCACTAACTTTCTCTACATTAGAAAAAAAATCCATGTCTTTTCATTGTTTCATCACCTAAAACAACATATTGACCCCCACCTCTATCAATATCAATATTGGAGCTCTCAACAACTTGTGTCCCAGCACCTAGAAGCAATTCTATCACCTTTATTTCCACAAAAAATATATACTCTTTTGGTTTAATGCTATCAAGGGTAATTCCAATAAAGACATCGTGAGTAAAAACCATCGATAATACCCTACACACCCAAAGAAGCTCTACAGCTCTATAAAACTCTCTCGTGTATCCCAAGTAAAAAACCACCTCATCCTTCACAGGATCCACTAAAAAACTAGCCCTATGATTATGTGTCCCCTAATGTGGACCTTCTAAATCCGAAATTGACACTTTCTAATGTTTAAAAAAAATATGGTTCTCTCATATTGTGTCCAAGATCATCCCCAAGCATCTCATGTGATCCTTGTGGAATGATGAATACACTAGGATGTCGCCAATCAAAACCATCATGAACTAGATGAAAAAAGGATGAATGATCCAGTCCATGAACCCCATGAACACTTTTGGGGTGTTCATCATGACGAATAACATCATCATGTGTAAATAGTTACTATATAAATTTTTTAATGTTTTCATCAGTTTTTTTGCGTCCTATTCTTGTAGATGTTGACATCCTGATCAGATGTGAATATTCAAAAACCATCTCACTTCTCTCAATTGGTCAAATAGGTTGTAGATCCTAATTATTGGATATATTTTCACCATTTCACCATATTCAGGAACAATTTATCCACTCATATCCTCAATATTCAGTCATCCTTCTTTGTGAACAACACCAGAGATACCTAGGTAGAAGTGCCCAGTTTCACAAATCCCTTCTCTTGTAAGTCCTCCAACTGCAGCCTCATCTCTTGGAGCTCTATGGGAGTCATCGGATATGCTGGTAAAGATATTTGTATCATCCTTGGATATAATTAAATATGGAAGTCCAACTCTTGGAATGGATGTAAACTAAATATTTCCTCAAGAATGAAATCCTCATTCTCCAACACCACTGTTCAAAAATTATATCCCAAAGCATCGACTTCTCCAATAGTCATGTTATCCTATTTCTAATTAATCATCTACAATATTCTATGTCTGAGATTAGACTACTCCACCATGGCATCCTTTTCAACCAAAAAGGAAAACCTCATTCTGTAACGGCATCCACATCGCATCGGTAACACCCCAAGATTTCATAATATGTTTTTTCTTAAATATAATTCAATAACTTACACTACACGCACCACCGAGTTCAAGCGCACCACAACTTACCAAAATAGATGTTCAAAAGAGGTTATGAATAGTATTAACTAAATTTTGATGTTTATATAATCATTATAATTTTAGAATCCAAATTATGAGTTTCTTAGACCTAATGAAAAAATGAATTCATTTTATTCCAGATAAAAGATGTTTTTTTTAATGCAATTTTACCACCTTTTAAGGGAGAACCCTTTTTAAATTCAATATTTGATAATATTATTTATTAAATTTGGAAAAATAAACTTCTTCATTAGAATCGGTACATAATAATTAGGTTTTAATAAATTTTTGGTTTTTTTCTAATAGCTTTCATATTTGGGTGAATAGTGAAAATTACTATATTTAAACTGAAAACAACTTTTTTAATCAAAATAATATGTAGTGTTAAATTATAAATTTTAATGGTTTGGAAGTAAAAATTGATTATATTTTTACCATTTAATATAATGTTATTCATTTTAAATAATTTCGCTTTGAAATTGAACATAAACATGTATCAATCTTTTGTAAGTTATTATTTCTTAAAAACATGCTTTTTGTTTTTGACAACGGGAATTAATTATTAAATGAAACTTATATGTTTTAAATTTTATAAAATAGACATAATTTTTGAATTCAGAACATCAAAATTATCTTAGGGTAAAATTTTAGTATTTTTCTGAAAGCTTTCAATTTTTGATGAATAGTGAAAAACACTTAGTTATTGGTTAAACCTGACTTTTTATTTAAATAATTATTTATTTTATTTAAATTTATTTTAGGTAAAAATAGATAAAAATACCTATATAAGTTCAATATAATTCATTGGAGTCATTTTATAATATGTTTAGATATATAAAAATTTTATTGTCCTTTTTACCATCTTTTACCCACCTCCCACGAGCAGTAGAAAATTTGCATAAAACATAATTTTATCACTTCTGTGAATTGAATTTCAAAAATCCAGGATACACGGTTAATATCAGTAAGTAAAATTTGTATCAAAAAGTTGAATGCAAATTTTGGTGAATAGTAACATTTTACTTTTATTTACCACAGTTAAAAGTAAATATGGTAATTAATGGTAAAAATGATATTATTATAAACCTAACACATGTCCTAATTCTATTGGATAAGTATAATTTGACCAAAGAAAGCCTTAGAAATAAAATATTAACCTCTTTGGTCCACTTGGATTGTACTAGGATATTTATTATTATTTTATTTAAAAAAGAGTTAAGAGAGTTAAATTCAAAGTTTAATAAATAATATATTTTTTATATAGGGTTACACACAATATAAATTCAACTATAAATATTAATTAGAATTCTAAAATGATTTCTTAAAAATTATATTTTATTTATAATTTTTAGACAATAAATAGTTAAATTTCTTTATTACACAATGATGATGCAGTAATTGTCGTATTAATGAAAGATTAAAATAATTACAATTACAAATACCCAAAGAAATGTAATTTGAGACTTTTGAAAAATTATGCTAATTTTATAGGTTAATATAAAATTTTAGGGTTGATTCAATCAATTTTTTACCATGTAATCAAGCTGTTATGATTTTTTATGGAAAAAACAAATACCAAATAATGTCAAAATTGACATAAAATATTTTTTAAAACAAATAATATATTATTGGTTTATATAATATTCCTAAAAATATAAGTTTGGGGAAAAAAGATTAAATAATATTATATATGTCATTAATGAACATGTTTAGGTTCTCTTGGATGTTTAGAGTAAGTTTATCAACAATATAGTTTAAGAATACGAGAAGACAAGGTAAAAGTTAAACTATTTAACTAAGAGTTAAATCTAAATGATATGGTTAAAATGGTAAACTAAACTTGGCTAAAACCTATTGGTTGAGATATTTTCTACCCATCCCCACCATATAATTTAAATAATTTATTTTAGAGCCATTAGAAACTGAAAATTATCTTATTCTAAAATAATATTTCAAACTTTTTCTAATGTGACCCTCACCTCTCTTATAAAAGGTCACTTCCTCTTCTCTTACATTCACACCTCCAAAGCCATTTGGACCGGCCAACCCTAGCCCAAATATCCTCCCAACATTCCACCCTTCATTCTAGAGGCATTCCTTTGGTCAGAAATCCTACCTAAGGAGCCCTTTTGATCAAATCAAATAGAAGAACCCGAAAAAGAGATAAATATTTCATCACATCATTCAAGTTCTTTTCTTCTTCCACTTCCTCTTTATTTGTTGTTTCCATTATAAAATAATAACTCCAGTATCTTATACATACTATTATGTTATTATATAAATGGTCCAAAAATATTCATTATTCTATCCATCCTATAAATGACAAAGTCACCATATGTGTGTATGTACAGATTACCGTCTCCACATCGTTGTGTAGTTTGTTATTCCAACACTTCATTATTTGGATGGGTATAATAATGAGTATAAACAATATTAATAATAAATAAAACAATTTAATTATTATGTATATTTGATATAACATCCAATTATGCATGATTTCTCTAATAATATAATGGTATTGTCGCTCGTCCGTACGTACGGATTACCGTCTCCATGACGTGATGAGATTTATTTCCACGTTCCACATTTAACAATGATTATAAAATATATAAAATTAATAAGTATGTAATATATGTCATAATAATTCTACTGGATACATATATATACACACTTACATATATCTTTTTCACTTAGTTCCGTTGAATATGATATGAAAATGGAAAAGGCGTTTATGCGTACATACGAACTACCGTCTCCATAAACAATGTTTTCTATTTCATATATATGTCTATTATACATATTTATATTCTAAATATATATGATATGTAAAAAATTTTTTATATTCTTGATGTATTTAAATCTTGATTTAAGTGATACAATCAATAGTATCATGTAAAAACATGTACGGTAAAGAAAGCGATTATTACCTGAAATGTTAATTTAACATGGAAATTATTATTAAATGGGTTGTATAAAGTCATAAGTGAATCATGTATGATATCATAAATATTAATACGGTTCTGTTATAATTTATTTATATAATACGGTCTTCATATAGGAGGTTAAACGTACCCTTTACTAAATGAATGTGCAAGGTAATGGTTAATTTCACAATCTCTTTATTATTCGAGGTGGTTTTTACGTAAGTATCTACTGGGAAATTTTTATTATCCATGTCCATGTTTCATAAAAGAGTTTTAAAAGGGATTATTTTTAAGGTAATTTTTACTAAAAAATCATTTTAAATGTTTTATATATTTATTCTTCTAAATCGATCTCATTAATGTCCATGTATTCAAAATGGTTTTTAAGGATTTATTTTTATGGACATGAATGTTTTTAAAATGTTAATTCAGTTGAAAAGTTTCAAAGTGGTATGGGAAGTATTTACTCAAAAATGTATTTAAATTTCTTCCTTTTTAAATTATGTGACTTTTAAATGTTTTCATGAAAAAGAGATATTTCTCTCAAAGAGTTTTACAAATAATTTTCATCTATGTCCACATTCTTTGATGAATTTTAAACTTGTTAGAAGTTGATTTATTTTGATACAAATCATCCGTATTCTATTGAAGGTTTTGTGATATTTTTTAATGTGGATGTGTTATTTTAATACCATTAATGGTTTATGGATAAAGGATTTACATTTATTATGCTAGTTTAAATACGAATGTCTATGTTATGTTTAAACCTTTTCGTATGAGGAATGCATTGGACTTAGTAAGTGTTGGGTGGAGGCCGCTATAGCTCCTCAATGCATTGGTAGGTCTCATAAGGCAAACTAGTTTCTTGGCATAAGGCCTTGAAAGAATATTATTTTTAGTCTTGGAACAAGGCCTTGACTATGGGGCTATGAAGTCTGGCATTATGTATTCTATCATTATGAATGTGGATGTTGATATAGCATGTGATTATCCAAATCGTATAATATCCATGTGAATAAGTAAATGGGTTTATTATATTGTATCTTTTCCATATTATTCTGAAGTTTACGTTTAAAAGGCTTTTGTTTTAGTCTTATACATTTCCTTAAATGTTTATGCTTATTGATGTAAGTTCCCACTATATTTTTATCCTTATTGAGCATCTGAGCTCACCCCTTTCTGTGTTTGAATTTTCTCAGGATTACAAGAAGTGTATTATGATTGATAAGAAGGTTTATGCTAGGGTATTAATGGAATTATAAAAGTATCATTTATGTTGTGTTTTATTTTCTAATGTGTAATGTAACGTTCATGTATGTAATCTATTTTCCAAAACTGCTAAACTGATCGGTCTTTTGGGACTTTAGTCCTTGTAATCATTCCAATGTCATGTAATAATGCACCGACTCTGAGTAACTGGGGTCGGGGTGTTACCATTGGAATCAATGTATGTTTATAAGTAACCTTGGAAGATATATTTAGATAAACTCTGATAAGAGTACATTAGCCAAATAGAGACTTTCAGAATTATTATATAAGAACTTCCTTGAATTTTGGTACTGTAGAGATTTTGTGAGTTTTCCATGCAATACATTCTTATTTGGATATGAGTGGGTTGAGGCTCCTCTAGCATAGATATACCTAGGGGTAAAACCCAAAAACACCTCTTTGAGCTAGACTCATACGAGAACTGGTGCACGACAATGGGCCTTGTTGTACTCTTGGTTACGACACTCCCAGGGGATGTGCTTAGGATAACTCTCGTTTTCATTACAAACCACTATGAAGGGTTTATGAGTATATACCTATTCAAAGAAAACATTTTTGTGATTATGGATTATATCCATAAACTATTCAATTTACATTATGTATTTTACCTATTTGGAATTATGAATTGTGATTCATAAAATGAGCATATGTATGCTATTGCATAGAAATGGCGCCCAGTAGAAGGAATGAGAACTCCAGCAATACGTTTGATCCAAAGAGTAAGAAGGGTCATATCATTCATGGTATTAATCCAAAATTTATAAGCGAAATAGTCTCCCATGTATTCTCAACATATGAATAAATAATCTCATGTGTTAGTAAGATAAGTAAAGAATTATCTATGTCCTATTACTTTGAAGGGAAGCAAGAGAAGAAAAGGATGGTAGAGAGAAAGATGGATAAAGGTAAGAGGGGAAAGAAGGATTTACCCATATGTGATAAATGTGGAAATAATCACCCTGGTAAATTTTTTAAGGGAATTGGAGTTTTTATAAGTTTGGAGAAAAAGGACACCAAATACGTGATTACAAGGGTAATGAAAAGGTTTAAAATTTATAATGCTTCATCTTCAAGGCGTTGAGACACTACACGAATAAATATACCAGTCATCAGAGTATACTTCAAATGATGTTATTGGATAATAATCAAGTTATGATACTACCTCAGATGAAGAGGAATGACTAGTGTTCTTATGTTGTTATTATAGAATTATTTCATTTTACTGTTGTATCAATAGTATTCTGGTTATATTAATTATGAAGATAAATAAGGATTGTACTGCAGTACTATTTTGTTGAGGATTTGAGATTTTATGGTTCTAAAAAATGTAACATAATAGTAAGCTACACAATTTAGAAAATACATGGTTGAAGGAAATTTAATCCTTAATATGGTCCTAATAAAGAGGTAGTGATTTTGGAATAAGAGATGGTTGATTTAGATAAATTATATTGGATATTCTTGACTGCCATGAAACAGATTAATAATTTATATTTTTCATCATTGTTGGATTTTAAAACATTTTTGTATAGAAAGAGTATATATAGAATTCTATAAGGAATAAGGGAGCATGAATGTAATCAATAAGGTTTTATAGAAATTTAGGATGTTGCATTGTTTTAAAAGAATACATGATGAAGGTGTTCAAAAGTTATTACCTTGAAAAAATGATCTTCATTGTGTTTAACTTCCATATAAATTTTTCACTGAGAGTTTGGAAAGATGTATTTTGGATAAGTATAAATATTAGAATGGATTATGTTTGAAATTGGATAATATTGTTAAGGTTATTATTGGATTGTTAAAAAAAGTACAATCCAGACGTCGGGCAATAACCTGTCGCGTCTGTTAAGGTTGCGAGACTTGAACCCGCAACCGATGGGCGACCAGGATACATCACCTACCACTGGCCTATGTGATGTCTTGGATTGAATAATTTAGTTTTTTTAAAAGGTCTAGTAGATGAATTATAAATTCATTTTTTTGGAACACTATAAGAATAGGATAAATATAATATTTTTTAAGTTCTATTATCTTTTAGAGTGAAAAATGAGTTTGTGGTAGAAATTAGTTAATGGATGGATCTATGCTTGTCAAGTATATATATTTTTTCTTCTCTTATTGTATGAATAAATTAATTCTTAATCTTTAAGTAAGGGATCTTAAAACTAATAATGTGTTATCCTAATACCATATGTTGTATTGAACCGATGATATTTTAAATTATTGTAGATTAATGGCTTTGAGGCCCTTAATTCTACAATTTTTTGTGACTAATTACCTCAATCACTCCCTATAAATATTTACGTGTTGCCTCTTATTATGTGTCTCTAATTACCACCAATTTTCTTCTAATTGAGATCATAATTTGGTGGTGACTTTTTCATTCCTTTTTTCTTCTTATTAAGACTAATTGTTTTTAACCCAATTTCCAATGTGGGTTTTCCCACAATGGTATTTTCTATTTTCAAACATTTATTTTAGAAGAAAAATTTCAAATTATGAGGACGAAATTTATTGAAGGCAGGAAGAATGTAACACCCCGTGATTTCATAGTACATTATTTCTTCAATTCAATTCAATAACTTACACTACACGCAACACCGAGTTCAAGCGCACCACGACTTAACAGACTAGCCGTTCAAAATAGGTTATGAATAGTATTAACTATACCTTAATCTCTATATAATCCTTTTAATTTTAGAATCCATATTATGAGTTTCTTATACATAATAAAAAAACAGATTCATTTTTTCATATAAAAGAAGTATTTTTTAAAAATGAAATTTTACCGCCTTTTCAGGGAAAACCTTATTTAAATCCAATATTTGAAACTTTTATATATTAAATTTGACAAAATAAACGGATTCATTAGAAATAGTACATAAGAACTTAGTTTTAATAATTTTTTGATGTTTTTCTGATAACTTTCATATTTGGGTGAATAGTGAAAAATAATATATTTTATCTGAAAACAAATTTTTTAATCAAAATATTATTTAGTGTTAAATTAAAAATTTTAATGGTTTGGAAGTATAAATAGATTATATTTTTACCATTTAATCCTATGTTAATCATTGGAAATATTTTCACTTTGAAATTGAACGTAAATAACTATCAATCTTTTGTTAGTTATAATTTCTTAAAAACACGTTTTTTAGTTTTGACAATGGGAATTAATTAATAAATGAAACTTCTATGTTTTGAATTTGGTAAAATAGACCTAATTTTTGAATTCAGAATATCAAAATTATCTTAGGGTGAAATTTTAGTATTTTTCTGAAAACATTCAATTTTTGATGAATAGTGAAAAACACTGAGTTATTAGTTAAAATTGACTTTTTTTAAATAATAATTTATTTATTTTAAATTTAGTTTTTTAAAAATAGATAAATAAATCTTATATAAGTTCAATATAATTAATTTAAGTCATTTTATAATATTTTTAGATATATAAAAATTTTATTGAACTTTTTACCATCTTTTACCCACCTCGTAGGAGCATTTACAAATTTGCATAAAACTTAATTTTCCCGCTTCTCTGAGTTGAATTTCAGAAATCTGATAGACATGGTTAATATCAATAAGAAAAATGTGGTTCAATAAGATGAAAATAATTTGGGGTGAATAGTGACTTTTTACTTTTATTACCACGGTTAATAGTAAATAGGGAAATTAAGGGTAAAAATGATATTATTATTACACAAACACATGTCCTAATTTATATTATAAGTATAATTAGACCAAATACAACCTTAGGAATAAAATATGAACCTCTTTGGTCTACATGGCTTAGATTAGGGCATTTATTTTTATTTTATTTAAAGAAGAGTTAAAAGAGTTAAATTCAACATTTAATAACTAAACCATTTTTAATATAAGGTTAAACACAATATAAATTAGAATATAAATATCCATTAGAAATATAAAAATATTTCCTACATAATGGTATTTTATTTATAATTTTTTGACATTAAATAATTAAATTTATTTTTGACACAATGATGATGCAGTAATTGTCTTATTAATGAAAGATTAAAATAATTGATATTATAAATACCCAAATAAATGAAATTTGAGACTTTTGATGAATTCCATTAATTTTATAGGTTAATATTACATGATAGGGTTTATTTAATAAATTTTTTCGAAGTAATCATGCTATTATGATTTTTTTTAAACAAAATACCAAATAATGTCAAAATCGACAAAAAATAGTTTTTAAAACAAATACTAAATTATTGGTTAATATAATATTCCTAAAAAATATATGGTTCAGAAAAAATCTTAAATAATAGTACATATTTCATTAATGAACCACTTGAGGTTCTCTTGGAAGTTTAGAATAAGTTTATTAACCATATAGTGTAATAATACAAGAAGACAAGGTAAAAGTTAAACCATTTAACTAAGAGTTAAATCTAAAAGATTTGGTTAAAATGGTAACCTAACTTGTCTATAACCTATTGGTTGAGAGGTTTTAGACCCATAACCATCTTATCATTTAAATAATTCATTTTTTAACCATTATAAACAGAAAAATATTTTATTATAAAATAATATTTCAAACATTTCCTAAAGTGACTTTAACCTCCCTTATAAAAGGGCACATTCCCGTCTCTTAATTTCACATCTCCAAAGCCATTTTTCACGGCCAAACCCTACCCAAATGTCCTAAAAACATTCCTCTCTTCATCCTATAGGCCTTATTTGGTCAGAAATCCAACCTAAAGAGCCCTTTTGATCAAATCAAAAGAAAGAACCCGAAAAAGAGGTAAATATTTCATCACATCTTTCAAGTTCTTTTCTTCTTCCACTTCCTCATTCATTGTTATTTACATTTTAAAATAATAAATCCAGTATATTCTATATATTTTGATGTTATTATAAAATGGTACAACCATATTCATTATTCTATCCATCCTATAAATGACAAAGTCACCATACGTGCGTACGTACGGATTACCGTATCCACGTCGTGGTGTAGTTTGTTATTCAACACTTAATTATTTGGATGGGTATAATAATGAGTTTAACTGATGTAAATAATAAATAAAAAATGTTATTTATTCTGTATTATATGATATACCGTCCAATTAAAAATGATTTCTCTATCAATATAATGATATTGTTGCTCGTGCGTACGTACAGATTACCGTCTCCAGGACATGATGATATTCATTTCCTCGTTCACCATTCAACAATGATAATAAAATATTTATCATTAATAAGTATGTAATATATGACATAAAAATTCTACAGGATATATATATATACTTACATATGTCTTGTTCACTTAGATCCGTTCAATACGATATGAAAACGACAACAACGTTTATGCGTACGTATGGACTACCGTCTCCATAAATAGTGTTTTCCATTTCATATATATCTTTTATACATATTTATATTATAAATATATATGATATATAAAACATTGTTTATATTCTTTATGTATTTAAATATTGATCTAAGTTATACAATCACGAGTATCAAGTTAAAACACATACGATAAAGAAAGCGACTATTACCTGAATCATTGATTTAACATAGAAATTATTATTAAATGGGTAGTATAAAGTCATAAAAGAATCATGTATGATATCATAAATATTAATATGGTTCTGGTATATTTTTATAACATACTATTGTCTTCATACAAAATGTTAAACGTACCCTCGACTAGAGGAAAGTTCACGGTAAGGGTTAATTTCACAATCTCTTTATTATTCGAGTTTGTTTTTACGTAAGTATCTACTAGGACTTATTTATTACCATGTCCATGTTTAATAAAAGATATTTCAAAGGAATTATTTTTATGGGACTATTTAGTAAATCATCATTTTAAATGTTTTAAATATTTATTCTTCTAAATCATTCTCATTAATATCCATGTTTTCAAAATGGGTTTTAAGGATTTATTTATATGGACAAGAATTTTTTTAAATTGTTAATTAATTTGAAAAGTTTCAAAGTGCTATGGGACAGTTTTATTCAAAAATGAATTTAAATTTCTTCCCTTTTAAATTGTGTGACTTTTAATTGTTTTCATGGAAAATGGATATTTCTCTCAAGGAGTTTCACAAATCATTTTCATCTATGCCAACATCCTTTTATGGATTTTAAACTTGATCGAAGTTGATTTATTATGATAAAAATATTCAATATTGTATTGAAGGTTTTGTGATATGTTTGACTGTGGATGTGTTATTTTTAAACCATTCATGGTTTTTGTATAATGTATTGACATTTCATATGCTCGTTTTAATATGAAATTTTATGATATGTTTAAACCTGTTCATATGAGGAATGCATTGAACTTTGTAAGTGACAGTTGGAGCTCACTATAGCTCCTCAATATGTTGGTAGGTCTCATGAGACAAAGTAGTGTCTTAGCACAAGGCCTTGAAAAAATCTTATTTATAGTATGGGCACAAGGCCTTGACTATGGGGTAATTAAGTCTGGCAATATGTATTCCATCATTATGAAAGTGGATATTGATATTGCATCTGATTATCAGACTAGTAGAATATCCATGTGAATAAGTAAATGGAATTATTTTATTGTATCTTTTCCATATTATGCTGATGTATAAGTTTAAAAATCTTTTGTTTTTATCTTATCCATTTCCTTAAATGTATATTCTTATTTATGAACGTTTCTGCTATATTGTTATCCTCACTGAGAATCTGAGCTCTCCCCTTTCTATGTTTTAATTTTCTCAGGATTACAAGAAGTGTATAATGATTGATAAGCTGGGTTAAGCAAGGGTATTAATGGTGTTCTAAAAGGGTAATTTTTTATTGTTTTATTTTCTAATGTATAATGTAATGTTCATGTATGTAATCTATTTTCCAAGATTGCTAAACTGGTCGGTCTTTTGGGGATTTATTCCTTATAATCATGCCAATGTTATATTATAATGCACTGACTCTGGTTAACTAGGGTTGGGGCATTACAGCATCCTCCACCTAAAATATTTAATATGGGTGTGAACCATAGATATTCAATCCATATATAAGATGACATCATAAGGACTTATTATTAATACGATGGTATCCCACACAAAACTATCGGTAACATCCCATGAAGATAAAGAATATAAAATATTCATATTTATTGAAAAATAATTATTAAAAAATAATTTTACTTTAATTTGGATTCTATGTTAGTTGGTGTAGCCGATACGCAACAACGAGTTTCTTTGAAATATTAGGTTGCACACAATGCAGAGTCATACTGAAAAATAATAATATTATATTATTTTAAATAGTAGTTCACGCCTAGCTATTGTATTGGTGGGAACAGAAAAAACTAACTACAATATGAATATAATTTTTTGTTAAATGTTTTTACATTTATCTAATAAATTTTAGAGGATTGAAATAAGAAAGAATCATATTTTAAGCATAAACACTCTAATATTCATTAAAAGGTCGATTTTCCTCCTTTTGTTGGAGAACCCTCTTTAAATATTGTTTTGGTCACTTTTATATGTTCTATTTGAACAGAATAATATTCCTATTTAAGATCAGGACATCAAAATTTACGTTTGGTGAAATTTTGGTATTTTTCTCCTAATTTTTATTTTTTAATGAATTGTGAAAATATTGTATTTTAATTCAAAACTTCATTTTAATATAATTTATTTATAAGGATATTTTTAATTTTTAATTTTTCTAAATTTTAATTATATTATGTTTTTAAAATTTAATTTGATTTTGGTCATTGGATGTAATTTCACTTTGAAATTTGAAGTAAACAAGTTCCAATATTATGATAGTTATTATTTCTTAAAAACACGCTTTTTATATTGACTGTGGGAATTAATTTTAAATAAATTTATGCCACTTATGTGTTTTGAATTTGTAAAATTTGATTCCATATTTAGAATTATGAGGTCCAAATTTTTTAAATAGGAATATTTTATTTTTAGACATTATGAAAATGTATTTCAGTAAATATTTTATTTACCCCGATTACATGGTAAATCTAGTAAATAAGGGTAATAAAATTATATTATAATAATATTATATTACCTTAATATGTGTCTTAATTCTATTTGGTGATACATGTTCGACCATGGGCATCCTTGGGTCGATTTTGGGACCCCATGGAGCCACATGGGAGTGATAATGACGCTTTATATTAATTAATTTAAAGGACTAAAATGACTTAAACATATATCTTTTAGTAAATAAATTCTTACATGGGGTTATATAAGTTATCTATTTGACTATAAATATTAATCTAAAAGATAAAAATATTTCCTACATCATGACATTTTTTTATAATTTTTAGAAACAAAATAAATAATATTATTTATGACACAATAATAATACAGTCTTTACCTCATTAATTAATGGTTGAAATAAATATGATTATAAATATTATAAAAATATACATAACCTATAAAATTTTTATTGGATGATTTTATTTCTTACATGACTCATATTATCTTCATATTTAAGGATTTTTGGACCTTTAGAAACCGAAAATCATTATATAATAAAATAATATTTTCAAACATTCCTAAAGATCCCTTCCTCCCCCTTATAAAAATCCCTCACTTATAACCCATTTATCACTATTCTCAAGCCCCATAGATCGTCCAAAATTTTCCCAATTAAGCTCCCTACATCCCTCTTCTCCTCCTAGAAGCCTTACCCTAGGAAGAAGGGAATTTAAGTAAACCTTTTGGTTCTAAACAAATAGAGATACCCGATTTAAATGTAACGTCTTCTTCTAAGTTCTTTTGTTTTATTTTACTTCTCCAACCCAATAAACTTTTTTATTTATTTACTTTATAATAACACCAGTATACTCAATATATTAGTTTTTTTATGAGAAGGATTCAAACTACACTTACACACACCTCCGTGTAATGAGTAAATAACATATTGTTTTTATAGACGGCGAACTACTGCCTCAAGAAACGATGATTGTTCAATTATCTCTTACTACCTCTCATGGTTTCCATTATGATGGAACTGAATTTATAATTTGATATATATTATATTTTTAATTTTTATATGTATCTGTATTTTCTATTTAGAACATACCTTTTTGGTTTCCATAATGGGTAAATGCGATAATTTCATTTGAGGAGGTTCAGACTACCGCCCCCTCAAAGTGATATGACTCGTTCATGCCATACGTGGAACATATAAAAGATAGAGATAATAAAATTATAGATAATACTATAATAGAATTATTCTATAACTATTTATTATTATGTTTTCATTCTATTAAATATGAAATAGAAATGAATGTAGCATTCATGCGTTCGTACGACTTACCGTCTCCATGAACGATGCATTTCATTTTCTATCTCCAAATGTTATGTACCATTATAAATAATTATATTTACTGGATATATATGATACATATGATATATAAATCATTAATATCATTCTGTAGAAAATAGAATTTCGACCACATGGACAATTTATAATTATAATAAGTTTGTTTTTAACTCAAGTTCCGAACATCGACAAAATGTAAAATATGAACTCCAATAATTAACTAATTTTTATAGCAAGGTAATAATTGATATAAAGGAATAATAAACATGAAAAAGGTTCCTAAGAAAGTTTAAATTTTCTTTAGTATATTATTCATGAAATTAAGTAATGACCAAGTCATGTCGGACATGAGGTAAGGGGTTTCTTATCTCACTTTTAATTCTGTGGGATTTCCATTATTCGTCACTTATTTATTACATGTTATGTATTGTGTACTACCGTTGGATATATATTATCATGATTATATTTATATTCAGGGTATTCTATGACTCATTTGTTGGTTACAATCTTTTGGTCATACGACTCGGTTGATTACAACAGGGTAAGGGGTTTTCATCTCACATTTTTTTATTCCAATGAGATTCATGCAGTATTTTCCACTATTTCCTTTTGTGTGGTGTATGTACATCACATTATTGTTTTATTTGTGTCATATAATTTAATTTATGGGTATTTTGGACTTTTTTTACGATCCTTCTTTCATAGGGTGTATGTTTCGTAAGATGCCAAATCAGTGAGGGAATCTTTCACCCTACTCTTTTTAAAAGACTTCTTTTTGTTATGTCTTTTAATTTACATCTTCTTATGTTGGTATATGTTGTAATATATCGTTATTTCTATAAATTCTAATTTCAAGTGATGATATACCCTTTTATCTCTCATCAACTTGTTATCTGAATTTTTAAGTGACGTCGTTAGGATGTCGAATTTCTCTAAGGGAACTTTTTAACCCAATTTCAATTCTTTGGGTTAAACTTCTACTTATTGATTGTGTCGTACTATGAATATGTGTGAATTAACTACGATTTTTTTACACTGATTATCAAATAATATTTTGTGTATTTATATTTTTCACTCAAAATTATATAATTGATTAATCCTCAATCTAAGGACACCGTCTTTGTTAGGGATTTCGTATCAATTTACAATCCATTGAGACATCATTGTTGTTATGCACCAATTAACTTATATATTATGTAGATAATATCATTTAGAATATTATATATTAAATAACGTTATTCTCACGATATTATAATGTTTTTATTAAATATTATTCCTCAATTATTTGTATTCTATCATCTCTCATTTGGTTAGGAACTCCTTAACTAAAAAATCGTTTAATTTATTTAATCTTCTAAATATTTCTCATTAATGTACATCTTTTCAAAATAATTTTAAGGATTTATTTATATGGACATTAATGTTTAAAATTTTAATTTCATTAAAATCTTCAATGTGGTATGGGACTCTTTGATTCAAAAATATCTTTATTAAATGTTTTAAATGGTTTTGAAAATAGTTTGATAAAGCATTGATTATTTATATATCTTGAAATGATATTTTGTGATTGAAATGTGGAAATGTTATATTTCATTTATTACTGTTTTATTTTTTATGAATGTGTTATGATTATTAGGAATTTTTTACTTATATGGGTGGTTCTGTGATAAACCTAGGGTGAGTGAGCTCGAGATAGCTCTCCAATGCATTGAATAATGTGACAGATGTAAATGTTAATGTTTCCCCTAAGAGATTTAGGGAATATATTGTGATGGGTATTCCAACGTAACTCCCTATGTTGATGTGATAGCTACAATGTAAGTATGTTTTGTTTGACACAAGTTACCTTTATGATTTATGATTTCTCTGTGTTATTCATAAATTTTATGATTATATAAGGTATATTATGATTGAGAAGAATGGTTTCATTGAATTGTTTTTATTTATGGGATAATGTTTTATTTCATTGTTTTATAACCCTTACTTAGATTTTTTACTCATCCCACATTTTTGAAATGATTTTCACAGGACATATAGTGAAATAGAGTAATGGATGGGATCAATGAAATGTCATGTTGTCTAAAACATGGAAATAGACATATTTCTTTTTAAGTGTTTTTATTTTTTTTAATGGATACAGAGTAGTTGTGTCTACATGTAATTTTAATGTTGATATGTAATAGTTATGGGCTAATTCTCAAAAACTCTAGACCTGAAAAGATCCTCAATGTGAATTCTGGATTTAACTCATGATTAAGTAATGTTTATGGGCAGGTCTTTATAGTTGGAATCAAAGGCTGGTTTAGAAAAATTTAGGGATTAGAAGTTTTCGTTAAACACATGGTAAGTCCCTATGTCTATTATTTCTGTTAAATCCTTGTTTTATAAATTTTTCAGATCAAAGATAGTTGGTATCAAATTAAAGGCGGAGGATCTCAAATGACATTCTTATCTCTTCCTGATTACATTCTTGCAATATTTATTGCAAAGTCATGTTCAGAATATTGTGAAACGTTTCCTATAATACAACTCACTTGAATTCAGTTGTCTCGGATATCAAACATCTCCACTATACCTTGATATCATCAGGGATCATGGGTTATATTACATCAAATGAAATTTTCACAATATTTACATATTTTCATGAATGGTAAATATTATAAAGGCATTTTCAAATATTTTACCTTATAATAAGATTTTTAAGGATATTATGATTTTGAAAAAGACGATGAAGAACGAGACCCATTCAAAACCTATTTATATTTGCATTTAAAATATAGTCTCTAAGTATATACTTATGGTATTTTAAAAATACCATGGATTTAATTTTTCAACTAAAATTTGGTGAGAGAATTTTATAAAAATCATGTTTTATCAGATGTTTTGAAATTATATTTCATACATGATTATTTTCTGAAACTGTTTTTCTACGAACACCCATATAACCCAATATGTACAAGGTGTATTTGGATGAAGGTTGAAAATGATTTTGATGGTTCTCTAAATCATTGTTGTAATGCATGGACCTTTTACAGACATGAACAAGATGATGATGAAACCATGTGGACTCCATGATCAAGGTATAATGTTCTTTCTATTGGTAATGGTTTTATTTTATCATATAGAGGTGAAAAATAACAATATATAAGATGTTGAGGTCTTAATGTAATGGGATGAAAATTAAATTTATAAGAAAAACATTGACATTAAACTTTGTTTGGGTTATTTTTGAGTTTTATAAAAATAAAAACCCGTATCATTATAGATAACTCGTCTTGTTCGGAAAGACGACAGGAATCAATCCCACAACCAAAGGGTGACAAGGACACATTGCTTTCCACTATCCTTCGTGAAATACCTGGTTAGTATGACTTATTACTTTAAGTTAAATTATTTTATGGATCTATAATCAGTTGATTTTGGGAACTTATTTTTTATCAAATTGATATCCTTAATATAAGAAAATGATTTGGTGATTAAGTGATAAATACTATTTTAGATGATGTTTTCTCTTTTGGAAACATTATATGATTAAGGGATATAGAATACTATGGGATAACATTTGCGGAATAATGGTTGATATTTTAATTAGGAATAATATATGTTTGTATTGTAGACATATGATGATTTGGTTTATTTTTGGAATTTATTAACTTATCATGGAGAATATGTGATTTGGTTAATTATGGTTCAGTATGAGACTTTAAGAGTAATTGATGTGATTTGGAGATAAATGTTAAGATTTATCTTGGAAGAATATGTGATTAAATCTTTCTGAGATTTGGGATTCAATATTAGTTTTCATTGAATTGAAGTGTGTTATAGGCAATTGTTTATTGAATGGCCTTTTTTGATATTTGGGTATTGTTTGACAAATTTTATAAATAAAGAGTAGTTTTTCTTTTTTTAAAATATTATTCTTTTTGGGATAATCTGATCTTGTACTAAAATTTTTTTTCGTTAATGTATAAAGGAACGGGGAAAATATAGTTCATCTGTTGTGTATTATGTGATTCTCTTGAATTTGATTATATCCCTTTCAATGTGAAAAATTCATATTAAATACACATCATTTGGGGAAAGTATAATTTTGTTGTAGAAATCTAGCAAAGTATGAAAGTCTACATGGAAACTAAGTGTGTTTATCTATATTCTTATTCAAGCTCTTAAATAAATTCCTCAACTTTATGAAAAGTAACATTAAACAAAAACATTGTCCGTTAAATTTTCTTACTATGGAATCAATGACCATTTAACCCATCACATGTTTGTGATTTTATGGCGGTTAACTTTCTCCTAATCATGTTTTCTACCACTCTCCATCAAAACATGATGGTTTTTTTCTCTTCCATATCCATGTTTTCCTACATGGAATCCTTGTATGGGCTAAATTGGGTGACCTTTTTATTTCTCTTTAATTATTTTAAAGTGATATTTTTATTGACTCTTTTTCTGATGTGGGACTTTCAATGATGTTTCCAAGCGCAGTTTTAAAATTGTGAAGATGAAGTTCCCAAAAATGGGGGAAGGATGTAACATCCCAGGTAAATAAAGAATATTACATTATCATATTTATTAAAATTTGTGAATTAAATATTAAAATTACATTAAATGGGATTCTATGTTCAATGGAGTACCTGATACGCAACAATGGGTTTCTTTGAAATCTTTTGTTGCACACAATGCTGATTCATTCAAAAAATAATAATATAATATTATTTTAAATGGTAGTTAACACCTAACTGTTGTATTAGAGGGAATGGACAGAACTAACTAAAATATGAATATACATGTTTTATAAATTTTTTTACATTTATCCAATAAATTTTAGAGGCTTAATATTTGAATGAATCTTATTTTAAACATAATACTCAAATATTCATTTAAAGGTCGATTTATCACTTTTTGATGGAGATCCCTCTTTAAATATAGTTTTGTCACTTTTAAAAGATCTATCTTACAAAATAAAATTCTTTATTAAGATAGGGACATCAAAATATAATTTTGATAAAATTGTGTTATTATCTTGATAATGTTCATTTTTTAATGAATAGTGAGAAAACTGTGTTTTAATTCAAAACTTCCATTTGATTTAATATATTTATAAGGATATATTATCTTTTTAATTTTTTATAAAGAGTAATTTTATTATTATTTTATCATTTAATTTAATTTATGTCATTGGAAGTTATTTCACTTTGAAATTGGACATAAACAGGTGTCAATCTTTTGATATTTATTATTTCTTAAAAACAAGTTTTGTTTTGACAGCGGGAATTAAAATTAAATTAGTTTCTACCACTTCAATGTTTTGAATTTGGAAAAATGTATTCGATAATTATTATCCGAAGGTCCAAATTTTGTAAATAGGTAACTTTTATTTTTAGACTTTATGAATATTTACTTCAGTAAATATTTTATTTACCATAGTTAAAGGGTAAATCTATTAAATGAGGGTAAAGAAATAATGTTATAATAATATTAAATTACCATAACATGTGTCCTAATCCTATTTTCTGATACATTCTTAACCATGTTCATCCTTTGGTCGATTTCAGGAACCCATGGAGCCACATGGGAGTAATAATGACACTTTATATTAATTAATTTAATATAATGACAAAAATGAATTAAACATATATCCTTTAGTAAATAAATTTTTACAAGGGATTATTTAATTTATCTCTTTGATTAAAAATATTCATTTTAAATATAAAATTATTTCCTACATCATCATATTTTTTTATAATTTTTATACATCATATAAATAAAATTATCAATGACATAATAATGATGAAATGTTTACCTTATTAATGAATGATTTAAATAATTATGATTATAAAAATTAAAACTGTGTCCAAAACCAATCAAATTCTTATTGTATGATTTTATTTCAAACATGAGTCATCTTATCTTCTACTTTAATGAGTTTTGGAACTTTATAAACCGAAAATCATTATATAATAAAATAATATTGTCAAACTTTCCAAAAGAGACCCTCCTCCCCCTAATAAAAAGCCATCACTTCTAACTCATTCCTCTCACTTCTCAATCCCTATGGGTCATCACACCTCTGACTAGTTAAGCTCAATACATACCTATCCTCCTCATTTAATCCTTCTACTAGGCAGAAGGCAATTCAAGTAATCATTTTGGACCAATCCAAAGGGAGATACCAGATTTAAAGGTAATGTCTTCTCTTAAGTTCTTTTGTTTTATTTTACTTCTCCAAACCCATAAACTATTTTTATTACTTAATTTTATAATAACAATAGTATAATCAATATAAAAGGTTGTTTTATGATAATTATTCGAACTACACTTACACACACCTCCGTCAAATTGGTGAAGAACATACCGTGTCTGTGGACGGTGAACAACTGCCTCATGAAACAATGATTGTTCAATTATCTACTACCACCTATCAAGGTGGAAATTATGATGGTACTATATATATATGTGATATATATTATATTTATATTGTTTCTATGTTTTTTTATTTTCAATTAATATAATACCATTATGGTTTCAATAATGGGTAAACACGATAATTTCATTTGAGGAAGTGTGGACTATAGCTCCCTCACAGTGATATGACTTGTTGACGCCATACATGGAATGTAAAAAAAATGGGAATAATTAAATTATATAATATATTATACATTAATTATAATATAAATATTTATCATTATATTTTCATTCCAATAAATATGAAATAGAAAAGAAAGTAGCGTTCATGCGTACGTATGACTTACCGTCTCCATGAACGCTGCATTTCATTTCTTATATCCAAATGTTATGTACTATTATAAATACATATATATATATATATACTAGATACATATGATATATATATATATGTTATATAAATCATGAATATCATTTGGGATAAAATTTAATTTCAACCACATGGACAATTTATAATTATAAAAAGTTCATTTCTAACTCATGTTCTGAACATCGACAAAATGTCTGATATGAACTCAAGTAATTAATTAACTGTTGTAGAAAGGTAATAACTGATATAATAGGAGTAATAAACATTAAAAATGTTATTAATCAAGTATAAATTATTTTTATTATATTATTCTATAGATTAATGAATGATCGAGTCAAGTTATACATGAGGTAAGGGGTTTCTTATTTCACGTTTAATTCCGTGAGATTCCATTGATTTCCACTTATTTATTACATGTGGTGTATTGTGTACTAACATATTATATATATTATCATGATTATATTTATATTCATGTTACTCTGTGACTAATTTGGTGGTTACAAAATTTTGTTCATACAACTTGATTGATTACAACATGTTAAGGGGTTTTCATCTCACTTTTTTTATTCCCGTGAGATTCATGCAATATTTGCCACTATTTATTTTTGTGTGGTGTATGTATTGAAAATGATTACATTATTTATTTAATATACTTTAATTTAATGTTATTTACAACTTCATTGTGTCATCCTTCTTTCATGGGGTGTATGTTTCGTAAGATACCAATTCGGTGAGGGAATCATTCACCCTCCTCTTTTTAAAAGACTTCTTTTTGTTATGTATTTTAATTTAAATCTTATTATGTTGGGATATGTTCTTCTATATCCGTATTTATGTAAATTTTATGTCCATTTTATGATATTCCCTTTCCTTTCTCATAAACTTATTTTCTGAATTTTAATGAGATGTCGTTAGGCTATCAAATTTCTGTACAGGAACTTTTTAACCCAATTTCATTTAATTGGGTTAGACATATACTTGTTGATTCTGTTGTGCTATGAGTATCTGTTAATTAAGTATGATTTATTTGCACTTAATATCCAATCATATTGATTGTATTTATATTTTTCACACACAATTATATAATTGATTTATCCTTAATTTAAGGATACCGTCTTATTAAGGGATTTCGTCTAAATTTTCATTCCATTGAGACTTCATTATGGTTATGGGTAAATTCAATTTTATATGGTGTATATACCATCCTTTGGAATATTATATCATGAATACCTTTATTCTCAAGATATTATAAATGTTTTTTAAAATATTATTCCTCAATTATTTGTATTCAAGAATCTGTCATTTGGTTAGGAACTCCGTAATTAAAATATCTTTTAAATGATTTAATCTACTAAATATTTCTCATTAATGTAAAAGTTTTCAAAATGGTTTTAAGGATTTATTTATATGGAAATTAATATTTTAAAATTTTATTTCCTTTAAAATATTCAATGTGGTATGAGGCACTTTGATTCAAAAATATTTTTACTAAATGTTTTAAATGGTTTTGAAAATGGTTTGGTAAAGCATTGATTATGTCTATATCATGAAATGATATGATGTGATTAAAATGTGAAAATGTTATCTATCATTTATTTTTTTATGTGTTATGAATATATTTAGATTATTGGGAATTGTTTATGTATACAGGTGGTTCCGTGATAAACCTAGGGCGGGTGAGCCCGAGATATATCTCTAATGCATTGGGTAATGTGACAGAGGTAAATGTTAATGTTTCTCCTAAGATATTTATGAAATATACTGTGATGGGTATTACAATGTAACTCCCTATCTAGCTGTGATAGCTAAAATATATGTATTTTTTGTATGTCACATGTTACCTTATTGATTTATGATTTCTGTGTTTTATTCATAAATCTTATGATTTCATAATGTATGTTAGGATTGAAAATTATGGTTTCATTGAATTGTATTTATTGATGGGATAATGTTTCAAATCCTTATTTTATAACCCTTACTGATATTTTTTACTCGTTATACATTTTATAAAAAAAATTCACAGGAAAAAAAGTGGAATATGGTCATGGATGGCTTCATCAAAAAGTCATGTTATCTAAAACCTAGAAGTAGACATGTTTCTTTTTAAGAGTTATTTTTTATATATAGATACTCATTAGTATTGTGTACATGTAATTTTCAAGTTGATATGTAATAATTATGACCTAATTATATAAAACTCTCAACCAGACAAGATCCTCAATGTAAATTCTAGATATAACTCAAGATTAAGAAATGTTTTAAGGTTGGTTCATTGTACTGTAACTTCTAAGAATCTAGTTACTCTAACAACACAAGTGTGAATTCAATGATTCGCCGCATTTTTGTGTCTTTAACCACATGGGTCAAACCAATTCCTCTACTAGATTCTATATTTCATTAACCATATATGTTTAATTAAACAAATGACTAGAAATTATGTCAATCAAAACTACATATTATGCATAAATGAAACAACACATACCTTTTATCATCCCCGGAGCCTCATGATCGCATACCTCTATAGATTATAATTATCCTCTTACGTTCCCACCAGTAACCTAATCCTGTCATGGACCTCCTGGGGATGGTCATTTGTAATAGGTAAAACCTCTGAACACCTCATAAATACAGACCTAACTTTGTTCCATGTCCTATTCCATGTGGATTACCCTTATCATTCCTATGTCTCTATATCAATGGTCCCTTGATGATCTATATGTCAGCTATATGGATGATCCAATAATACCAAGCCAAATATCCCTAACCATCATATGAGAAGCACTACTTCTCCCTCAGCTAATTCAAGACACCCTAAGAGACCTGCATCTTTTTTCATGTGTCCTGGTATCGACTCATCTAGCATATGACACACATGGATCCCTATGATGATCACCAACTTCCTGGTTCTATGGTCTCAGCTACATGGCTTCCACTACTTTCTCCCACTACTAGTGTCTACTCTAACATAAATATCTTCATCAATAAGGATCACTCAAGAACAAACCACATAATTAGGAATGAAAAGAGATATAATTGAAGTCAGGATGTCCCAATGTAATCCCATAAAAAATTAATAAGATCTAAATAATGGTTCATGAACCATATCCAAGGAGTAATGTCAGAAATGTTTAAACCACTCTGAGTATAGAACCATAGTCATGATACCCTCCTATTGATGTATAATATCAGGTATGAATAATTTTTGTAATGTTTCCATATAAAACTCATCCAAGAAGAGATACTCAATGCCATCCTGGAAGATAGATGTATCGATAGGTTAATAATTCACCAAGGCCCACCTTCTCTAAGTAGGTCCCTAAATAGAACAAGTTTTGAGGACTAAAATCTAATATGTAGGCTTGCTGAAAAGGTGTAAAATGGGGGTGTATTTTTCTAGACATTCCACAGCTACCCAGGGGTCTACCCCATCCCAAATTATGGGAGGTCACTACCTCTGAATCTTGTGTAATGCACTTAACCTACGTGGATCCTCAAATTGTACTTCTAGGGAAATATACTGCTCAATGAGTGGTGGTATAGCTATTAAACCACATGGATGTGCCATCTATTTGATATTACCTAGTAACTAAGCCTCATCACTAGGATAATAATAATTATGATTACATAATGGAATCTTAAATGGCTATCTTTAAGGTGTCATCCTGGAATAAAAAAAGATGTACCACAGTCGATAGAGTATATCTGGGGAGATGATTTATGATGTAAATAAAATCAAAACCATTCCAATTTGATTCATGTTCCAAAAACTCCCCTAAAACCAATGACAACATGTACTGAGTTAGAACGCAGGTGATCAGAGTCCCAGTTTATCAATATGTCGGTCACCGTACGTACACAAGAATCCCTAACCAAAAAGATAAACTGGAAAAATTAAAAAAAATTCCCTAAACAAATCTCACTAAATCTGGTCCAATGCTTGAATAGACTGCTATGATTCAACTCTGTTATAACCCAACCCACTGGGGTCTAACCCTTGACTACCCCAAGCCCACCTTCTATTAGATATGGGATGGAGACCATCACCGAGTTGGGATAACCCACAATTACAACGTATTAGTCTAATATAACTACACACCACATACATCTCCAATCCCACACAATGCTGAAATGTAAAACAATGAAGACAATGTGTTCATTCATCTATGGTCCCACAAAAAAAGTATGAAAATTAAAACTATTGAAGGTTGAAAATGGGTCTAAATACAATCCCAACAAGAAATATTTAAGATTCTAACCTAATCCAAGAGATGGGACTATGTTAGATGAAAGATCCTGGTAAACACCTAAGTTTGAAAAGCTCCAGATACACTCCACCCACTCCCTATCCTTCAGTGACATCGTCAAAAGGGTCATACTCTTCCTAAGAGGTGACGTCTGTAGGAAAATACCTTGGATGTGTGAGTATAAAAATACTTATTAGGAATCCTTGAAATTAGTAAACATGATGTTCCATGTATTTTCATCTCAACACAAGATATGTTAATCAATTTATAACCAAAACCCCAATGTAGACTCAATAATGACACCATGCAACAATGTAGTCATAGCCAACTGAATTAAATAGGATTCTACATGATTTAATGATTGTACCAAGATAATACACTCCATGATCGGTGATATCATAAGATACACTCAATGTATAGGTCCATATCATTTTTCCTGTACCAATGGAAGCTCATAGGTCTATGAAGGCCATGATACCCCACTAGGGGGTCACTCTGAAAACCACTGTGCGACACAAAAAAACCAATCTGGATCAACCCACTACATAGTGGATATTATTCCAATGAATCCCAAAACCCTATAGATTTACCTGTCTAGGTGGGGAATCGTCACCCTACTAAGAGGGGTCATAGTGATTCCAAAAACGCCATCTATGAAACAAAAGTGATAGAGGATCAACCTAGAGACTCATAGAGGGACTCCAAAACTCTATCTGAGATACACACTCTATAAAGGAAGATGATCTTATGATGTGGATGTAATACTTCACTTTACCCTAGAGGGTACGGATCACAGGAACACACTCAACCAACACTGGTCAAATCATGGTAATTGAATAGTTACAATCACTCTTGATGGTTGTGCATAGTGTGTAGTAGGGATACACAACATTCCCAACTATCCCCATGCCGACCCATAAAGAAGAGAATCCAATGAAATGTAAGCATCCATATAAACATTGTTTAGGAGAAGTATAAAATGTGTATAGAGACATGGTATCTTGCCCGTGTCTCTTGGCTGTTTCCATGTACGGTGGTTGTGTCCATGAACCTGCTCATGTACGCTAAGCCATGTTAGTTTGCATGTATGCAGTGAGAACTATGGTTGTTTATTTTTTCTCATGTCGATGTAATTATTGATGTATATTTCAATACTCATGGAGGGGGTCACACAAAGTTTGACTAGGGTCACATAGCGTGGGATATTTTACATCAACATAAAATCTAGTGTCGTAGATAGGGGCCCACATGACGTGTATCCAAAATTACATGTTGCGTTTCTATATAATTTATAGATCCCTTCCACATCATCCTACACTTTACTATAGCCACTGTATTTTCCGAAACCTATAGATCAAAGTTCAGTTGGGCCACTATTATCAATATCTTAGGATTTTATACTCCCATTCTACTTGTAAAATGGTCTGGTGATAAAAGTATCACCATTCATCAAATCGAGGAAGAGCATGAACCAAAAATCTATTTGTTCTACTCCTAATCATCAATCAACATAATTTCACACTTTCAGACCATCAATCCAAAACCACATCCACTGTATCAATCTATTGGGTCAATGAATGGTCACAAAAGGATTTAATATCGAGTATTCGCTGAACCATAGGAAAAAAAATTCATGTGATGAACATGTGAAGAAAGGGGGCTGGAATATGAAATCTATAAAAAAGTGGAATTAAAATCACCCATTTTTAATTTTGAATCAATTCTCTACATTGTAAAAAATATTAACAAAAAGGGAAAATTAATGAATAGATAAAAATTCGGTCAAAATAAATCTATTGACGATGATCTTACCAAATCTATTCATCGAATTTATGCACGTTAATATAGGATTAAGAAAATGGGTTGGGAATTTCAAAGAAAGACAAACTACATTGAGTTTGGATTGATTATTGATGAATAAAAATTGTTTTTCATCATTAACGATACCCTCTAACTCTGTTGTCTCAATGATCCACGCTCTGATCCAAATCTATCCTCTTTAACCAAGATAACATTTTCATCGGTTCTATAAACCTCCAAATATTTAGTGGTCAACCCCAATGAAAAGTAAATGAAAACAAATTTAAAGGATAAACAATATAAATTTCATAACTAAAAAATAATTAATTAATTAATTTGTTTTATTTGATTACTCCATTTAAGGAATTCTCAAAAATGGATCTTACTGACAAATATTATCTCACGCCTCATGTTCTTAAATCAATGGTGACCTCATATTTATGATTCATTACACCATTCAAGAGTTATTCTAATTTTTAGGAGAACTATGTCATTCTTTTTATATATATTTAAAATATGTATTATGAGAACAATGGGTCTCAGAATGTAATTCAATCTCAGTGCGTGATATCTAAATTAATTCACATACTATCAAAAAATAACAAATGGAAAATATGAGACATTAAGTTTCCTCAACATCACATTATCCTAAAGAATGTCTTGAAAATATATATATATATATACGAGTTAAAATAGTTGATGGATTTACAAAATTATAATATTCAATTAAAAATAATTTATTCATACAATCTTATTACCTAAAAGATTTGATAGATCATTAAGACAACTACCCTTTCTTATCATTATCATGCTTTTCCATTTTACATAATGTGTGGTGGTGATTGAGGATGTATATAAACTACTTATGATCTACAACTATATATTGATTTTCATTCATTAAACATTTTTCTAATCATTTATTCATCTACTATAGGATACCCACTACATGATATGGTATGAAGGTATAAATTATGTGGCTAGATCTCTTGGTGATATCTCTTGGATGGCTGTACTAATTCATAAATAATTAATTCAACATGAAATT
This sequence comes from Viscum album, assembly GCA_963277665.1. Taxonomy (NCBI): domain Eukaryota; kingdom Viridiplantae; phylum Streptophyta; class Magnoliopsida; order Santalales; family Viscaceae; genus Viscum; species Viscum album. Next base: position 812,944,811 of record OY728132.1, on the reverse strand, counting down.
AACAAAAAATAATAAAATTTGATTTTAGAAATAAAAAATTATAATACTAGAATGGCTTCCATTGACCTACTGGTGAAAATTTTCTCCCAAGTCGCTATATCTATATACCAATATTTAAAGAATGGATTTTTATTCTATTACTTACAAAGAAATTAAATAATTGTAATATTTGATATTATATCTCTCAATTTAATTTTCATGAAATACATCCACCTCTTTTTTATTTCATTCATATTAGGAAATTTTAATTTCATCTATAATTGAATTGATCAAATGTTAGTCTACTGAAATATAGAATATATTAAACAATGGAAAAAAATAAGTTGATATATATTAACGTTATACACTCCCGTAGATGATATTTCCTCATATAGTCAAAACTCCTCCAATCAAGAAATAACATATTAATCATACCTTCACTCTGTATATCTACATAACTCCTAAAACCCTTCGAATTTCAGCCTACTGGGATATTAATATAATCAAATTTAATTAGAATCTTCTTCTCCCAATGAAAAATTTAATTTTCAGGAAAATATATAATCCCATGTCTACCAACATTGGGTATCATATTCTCTATAAAAGAGTAAGAAATGCATATAATTTTGAAAAACATAATTTTAATTAAATTAAAATTATTTTTTTATTAACAATAAATTTATATGAAGAAACATACAGATACCTCAGTAAATATATGTCTTCCAAGACCATATTCATTTAAAAATATGTAATCAACTTTAATGAAATTATATTCTCCTATATTTTATTTAAATTAAATTATTTATAAAATTACAAAATTTTATTATTTATAATAGAAAGAGATAATACCTATTTGGTTAACTGATATTTATAAATAATTGGGAAAACCTAAAAATGATGAATACAATGAGGTTGCCACAAAAAATTAATGATGTCCGATGTTTGGAAAAAATAATATTATAACCTAAACTAATAAATATAAAATTTAATAAAAATGGGGGGAATTGTTAAATATCTAAATACGGTAAATTTTCTTACCTAGGTTTCTTTTGAATTAAACTAAATTCTTAAATAAAAACAATTTGGCTTCATATAATAAAAATAAATTATATATATTGTATTAACTGGTATAACTGGAAAAAAATGCATAACCTAAAACAATGAATATAAATAAATATTCATATCAAAATAGTCATATCAGAATATTTAAACCAAAAAATGTGTACCTAAAACAAAAGAATGTAAAAATCAATTCAAAATTGATAGGAATTATCAATATTAATTGATTTAAAAAAGAAAATTTAAAAAACAACTATTTTACACGTGTATGTTTCTCCATAAAAATTATTCATATTTACAAGAATATTTACATCCTTAATTGTGTCCTGTCTCGTATCCCTTCAATGTGATAATATTGTATAACATGGACTATGCCTATATAATAGGATAAAAAAATGCATACCTTAAACAATGAATACAAATAAATATTCATATCAAAATAGTGATATCAAAAAATTTCAACCAAGAAATGTGTACCTAAAACTGATAGATATAAAAATGAATTCAAAATTGATTTGAATGATCAATGTTTATTTATTTAAAAACTAAAATTTAAAAACAAAATACATGTCTATGTTTCACCAAAACAATTATTGATATTTACCTGAATATTTACATCCTCAATAGTGTGTTGTACCATATCCCTTCTATGTGATAATATTTTATAGAATTAACAATTTCTATATTAAGGTCATTGTTATTCACATGTAATCATATAATAGGTGAAGAAGTGTTACATAATTCCACAATAACCTTAGAATCTCTATTTCCCAAATTAATTTTTACCCTTGAAAAATGATGGATCTCTAATCATTTTATGGTCCAATAAGATTAAATATATTTCTCTCATGCACCGCCATGATAAATGGTTCTTCATTGAAACCAACGTTTTTAAAATCAATAATTGTATATCCATAATCGTCACATTTCAAACCACTATTACTATCAACCCAGTTACACTTAAAACAGGTATTGAAGATTTAGTATACAAAATTTCACATAAAAACTCCGAAACTCCAAAATATATTGTTGAGGAATCATATGGGTTTTTATTTTTTTCAGTTGAAAATGCATTGCTTCTGCAATGGAAATTAATCTTCTCTTTTTGAATAGAGCTCTTATTATCTAAAATATTAGTTTTAAATTGTGTAACCATTAATATAAAAACCACACCATATGATCACATTAACACTTGATCCCTAATTAAAAAAATTCAAGGTTTATGATATAGATGAATTAGCATTTACACTCTCATTAAACAATTCATAAATTTTGTTATTATATTCATTGTTCAATAACTATTCAATTATTTTTAGATATAATACATTCAATTCATAAGTCTATGACGATTCATATGGTTTAAACTCAGCTAATTTTTCCAAATATTTAAATGTGCAGGCATATGTCCATCATACTAATGTAACCAAACATTTTATATATAGACCTCTTTTTATCAATATATACTATCAGGCATTGAAATAGAGGATACCAACATGGTCAACTTCATATAGGGAATCAATACATATAACAATCACCTCGTCTATTATATATTTTTGAAGAATTTATGACTTACTTCGATGAATATTTTTAACATATACATTTATAATTTTCATATATCATTCAAAATGATAAATGTAACATAAATATATAGCCCAAAAATTCATTACCTCTCTCCCAAATTGAATCAATAGATAAACTATAATATCAAAAAATCATGGTGTAAAATAAAATTATATTTGACAAAATATGATTACCTATTTATTCTCTAATACTTTTAGAAAATTTGGGTCCATGAATTTATTGAGTATAGATTTGAAAAGTAGCAAAACACGATGATAAACATTCTAATAGATAGTGAAAATATATCACATAGTAAAATCAGAGTAGTAGTTGGATCAATACATGATTTGTCGTTAGATTACATCAATATAAAATTAGAATCATTTATTAAAAAGATACGTTTGAGGAAAACACACTACATACTTTTATACCATGAAAACATTTATACAAATTATTCTTCTCAATAATTATTTAAGGTGTGAAAATTATAAGGTAAATATATTATTTTTTATTTCCTAGTGGGAGCCCACTCCAAACATAATCCCATAGATTTAATGTCTAATATTGAATTCAATCCATATTTTCTTTACATTAATGACCGAAAATAACTAAAAACTATGTCTTTTTTTATCAACATAGATGACATCAATGTTTGTTATCACCCAAAATATCAATCAAGGTAGATCAAATATGTTTTACCATTTATTCAATTTATTTTTTACACAAATCTATCTATTTGGCATTCCAAATATAAATAAATCATTTTCACTTTGTTGTAATATTATTCTATTGAAAAATATTATAGGAATAAACTATAATAATGTAAACCATTAAATTAATTTTATAATATTTGATATGGGTGATCCATTTGGAAAAAATTAAATTACCCATATAATTTTTATTTTTCCCATTTTCAATTGATGATATAAATTCCCTTCTTAAATATTGGGATATGTTTATTTCTAATGAAAAAATATCTATATTTTAGGTTTTGGGGCATAGAATAAGTGAGTTGGGCTCATTCCCAATAATGGTTTTTCCAAATTTCATAACAAATATCCTACATAATTGAAAATAAAACCCCAAAAAGATTCAATGATTTGATCGTTTCACATGTAATTTAAAATTATTTTTTAAATAAATAAAAACTAATTTTTTTATTCTTTCATCATTGTATAATCAGGTGAACTCTATTTTGGTTACACCAATTCAATGATGGATTCTAGGGTAGAATCCTTTTACTAGTATCCACACTTGATTCATAATCCTTGGAATATCATCATAGAATACCAGGGAGCTACCATTGTTGATTCCAAATAATTTAATCACTCTATAATTATCATAAAAATAATTCCTTATGAGATGGAAGGATTTTATTAAATTATCTTGGGGATTAGGATGGAAGAGGATAATGGATTCCATCTATTCTTATAATCATTACTGTAATATTTCACTCTAGGTTTTGAGGGAATTCTCAATATATAAATGGTGTTCAAAAAAACTAATTTATTCTAGAAATTATACATTATGGGTTTTATAGTTAGTGTTGGATAATAGATATTACACAAAATCCATTGTATAACATAATTATTCTTTGTGAACCCAATATTTAATATAATTTTATTGTTTATATTGCTTCCCAGACTTGTGTTAATTAATATATATTTAAATATCATTTCCTTCAATCACATAACTAGGATGGTCAATTAACAATCTCATTTACCAATCAATGAATAATAACTATTTAGTTAAATAAATAAATAAAATTAATTATTCTATCAATAAATATTTATGTGATCATCATAACCTGAATAAATATTATTCCCTATGACTTAAGAATAATATTTTTCTAATATTAAATTTAAATAGAATTTATTTGAGGTTCGTGATAGATGGAGTGCTTAGAATTTTATCCCAATTTCATTGTAGCATTATGCTAACTTACATAACGTTTGAGATCAAAAACTTTCAACGCATTAGGATAACCATATAGAAAGTTTTTAATGTCACAATTGAAATACTATCCTGTAGACACTCAATGTTTAATAATAATTTATTTTTATCAATATATCATTTTGAAATTTTCATCACTTATGTCATATTACTATATGATTTTTATATCTTTATTTTACATTCTTTAAATAAACTCATTGATAAACTTCCATGCCCGTGGAGTTAATATAATATTTTTATCACAGCCAAAGGGCTCATAATTTCAACTTCTATTAAATCATAAGGGTGAAATCATTTCTTGAATTATTAATTGATAACAAAAAAATTATGATTCACTATGTGTATCATACCTCATCATGAGAATATTTAATCCTAGTTATAGTGACCAAAAAAATTTACACATATTATGACATCATTGTTACCACAAAAAACTAGTAAATACAACCAAAGGATCAAGATTCATAAATTTATTTAGAAAACTAAGTAAAAAACATCCACATGAAACTAAAAACCAACATGTAAATTTTATTCTCTATAATGAGCTAATAAATCCCATTGAGCTAATAAAAAATCATGGGATAACCTGGGGAATATGTTGAAATAAGGGGTGATATAAAAATCTTATTAAGGGACTAAACATGTTAAGGAATCATAATGTGCAATTAAAAGATATAACATGTTGAAATAAATTACATAACTCATGATTAATCACATGGGATAATAATATAATGAACATGGTATCATTAGATCAATTTAATGTAATAATTTTTGTAGAAACACATAACCTGACTTATGAATAATTTAAGGATAACTACTGAGGCAACATCCTGTGGTATACAGAGTCCCATCATGGATTAGGATCACTACCTAATCCCATACGTAATGCCTCATGAGACAAAATTATTTTCCAAATTCATTTATTGAATATATGGGGGAGCCCATAACAACATGTTAATGATTATGTTCATCACAAAAGGAAATCATTCACAAGTCATAATAATAATAATTACCCATGAAAATATATGGCTTTTATAATCTTTCATCGAATCATAATGAACCAAAATTTCATAAATATTTAATATTAAAGAAGGAATTAAATAATATAGATTCCAATATATTATTACATAATCATAGGTCTCAAAATAATTTTTCATTTTGGAATACAAAAATTAAATGAGAATTATGTAAAAGTGATAAGGACTATAAAAGTTTTTCCTTAATGGAATTTTAATTTAAAGGGGAAACATTTGAAATATTATTAAAGAATGTATTACCACGTAAAATAAGGGAATAAGAAGATATATATTAATAATAGAAACATATTTTGAATTTTTAAGAAATCCATAACCTAAAAAATTGAGATTATGTTATTTTAATAGAGAATTGTCATAACATGATGAAAAAAGGTAGTTCCAATACAACCCTTATATAAATATATAAAAATTTCCTAGATATTAGAGGAATCATTTTCTTTGAAAATATCATCATAAATTTTTTATGAAATATTCTAATAATTGAGTGGTCATTATGATGGTAAATTCAGTCTATTATATATATGTTAAATGAAAACATTCCTTTCACACTTTGTAAAAAAGGTTCAATGAACCTTGTTCCAAAAATGAGAAGAATATTTTTTAGATGATTTTTTATAAATTCAAACATGGGTAAAAATGAATTCAAAATATCATATTAGGATATTAAAAACATTTCTTAATACATTTTTAGGAATCATTGATATGGTAGAGAAATGTCTTTTAATCAAGGAGAGAACAAATGTTCGTTTTCTTTAAGAACATTCTATTGGTATCTTGATTTTTTAAAGTAATGAAATTGGAAATCATTATTCTCCAAAAATTACTATATAAGAACAATATTAATGGTATAATTGAGATATATTTTATAAAATGTTTTCATCTAAACCTTATTCCAAAACAATTCGGATAAACATTAAGGTCATAACATAAACCTCTACACACATTGGTTACTTTTTGAATCATAGGACCCATGAAAAAATAAATTCAATTGAAACATAAAATGTTTTCAAAATAATAATAATCATGATATAAAATTTAAATGTGAAGTATAAACACCCCACAAAAGGAAATATTGTTGGATATAGAATATGTCCCCCATAATTTAAAGTGACAATAGAAATCACTTACCTTATGTATTTTATTTCTTCATATGCATTATAATATAATTTATAATAAATGTAGATTTATTATTCATGTGAAAAAAATAACATAAAAAAATATATGATAACCTATATCATTTTATTATAACATCTCATGACACATTTATCAACAACTCGTTTTTAATGTCATCGCTTCATGTGGTAATTACATCATTTATAAAATATAATTTTGTTCGACCGTCTCTTTCTTTATAAATTGATCATGTTTTGATAAAATATGTAATTTTTACCATTATGTAAATATCATATATATTCATCATATATATTTATAGTCATCTTGAAATGGCAGAGATAATAAAATTAATTACACCATTCATGGAGACGATAAGTCATACAAACACATGAAAATTGTTTCCATTTTTAATGGATGGAATGAGAGAAGGGTTGATAATAATTCAAAATTATAGAATCATAATTATATTATAAATATTATATATATATTTTAATCCATTATTGTAACCATGTTTTTTGGGGCGATGATTTAAAATGAATTTCATTAGTTCATAAGGTGGTAGTTCATCGTGCACACGAATAATGATTTCATTTCCCATTTAATTGAATAATAAATGAATGTATATGATGAAATTAACATGATAACATATGATTATATTAAATATACTGATGTAATTATTGCATCATGTTGGATGAATATTTTATGGAGGTAAAAGAAGAAATCAAACAAAAACATTAGGTTAAAGACAACACCTCTTCTTTGGACAACTTCCTTTTCAATAAACATTAAACCCTTAAATGTTCATATTAATCCAAAAATAATAACATTATAACATGGTTTGGGAGAGTATGAAAGTATTTTAAAGGTATTCTTTTAACTATCAGTCTTATAATGTGTGAATAAAATAGGAGAGTACATACCCTTTTATAAGTGAGGGGAGGGGAACTCTTGGAACTACTTAAAATACAAAGTTAAAAAAGATATTTTCCTAGAAACAACAATTACAAATAATTTAAATTTTCTATTGAATGCTTAATGTTTTAAATTATATTATCTAATCAAAATATTAAATGATTATATTAGGGTATTCCTCTTATATCTTTGTTTTATCACACATTAACATCGTTTGACAATTACAGTGGTAACAATGTTTTTACTCTTTAGGGTAAAATATATTTACTGTTAAAGATAATTTAGCCCATAAATGTATCATAGTTGATATTTTCAATTATATAAAAATTAATTTTATGAATACAAAACTTTTAGGAATTTTAAATCATTTAATAAAATATTATTTACAATAAAATATCATTAATGTGTATTTTAGAAAAACATGAAATGTGAATATATAATTTGAGTCCATGTCATGTAAAACAATTCCAAAATGAAATATATTAGAATATAAGGAATATATTTATTTAACATAATCATATTATGAAATTTATCTTTGTTTTGATATAATTTTAACCCTTATCATTTGTTTTAACTCCTTGTTTATCCAATTTTAATTTTAAACACGGTAATGACTTTTCAATATTAAAGGGTTATAATTTCACATATGTGGTAACAATTGGCTCACAAGAGAGAAAGATAATATATTTTAGACTATATATCATCCTAATTTTTTATGTTAAATATTTTAATCACTTTAAAATATTTAAATAAATCATTACTTACCGGAAAATATCATTAATGTAATTTTTAATAGTATTCATTTAATTTGAATTTCTAAACAACATGATAGAAAAGGAATTGGAAAACAATCCTTTCATAAATCAAAAAAAAAATTATATTTGTCTAAAAAATTATTATAACATAATAATTCCATCGTATGAAATAAATTTAAAATCATTTATATTAATTTTATTTTAATTTAATCCATATTGTATCGGCATTTTTTTCCATTTAATGTAAATATTTAATCTCTAAAAATTATAAATAAACTAAAATGATAAAAATTTATTTATCATATTTTAGTTAACCATTTATGACTGAAAATATCCTATGTTTTATGTCAAAACATTTGGGATAATAAAACAAATATAATGAAATTGTTTACTTTTCATTATGTAATATAATATTAATGTAAAAATCATAAAAATTGAAAGATCCATATATCATAATTTATTAGGAATGTGGATTAAATATAGTGATAAAATTAATTTAATTTAATTGTAAATGTTATTTCTTGTCCTCATTGTATTACTTTTAACGTTACTTACCCAATTTACCCTTACTGAAGTGATAAGTATTTACTACTATAACTATTCATAACAAGAAAAACTAAAAGGTACCTATTTACCAAATATGGAAAATAAAATTAAAAATATGGAATCAATTTGTTAATATTAAATTCACAAAAGTGAAATAATGTAATTGAAAATTAATCCCAAAAAATATGATTAAAAAATATATTTTTTTCAAAAAAATTATATTTTATGTTTAAAAATGTTTCAAAACTAAATTAAAATATAAAATTCACCGAAAACAAATTATTTTATTATTTTTTTAAAATTTAACTAATCAAAATTTTGAAATAATAAAAAAATGACTTTATAAATAATTGAATATATATAGATTTAAATAAAAATCAGAATTTTATACTATTCACTAAAAATTCAATGCTTTCGAAAAAACTCCCAAAGTTTAAACAAAATTTAATTCTTTTATACTTGTTTAAAAATATACTAAATAAACTAATCTTAGTTATTCTCCACTTCTATGTGTCAAACTGACGTGCTTCCACCTCATTTTCCCTTACGTGTCATTTCTACAGATCTCCATGTTTCCCCTCTTTCATGTGGTATATCTTCATTCCTCTGCCTCCTTATCCAACTCTCTCTAAGTTATTGTGAACCAGTACCTACACTCCCCTCACCTTTATCATCCTTGATTTCATGGAAAATTTCACTTGGTCGACCTCCTTCCCGAAGTCCTCCATCTACCAGTTTCTACTCTACCCTCCAACTTTTTCCTTCTCCAACTCGTGGTCGGGATGAGCTCTTCATGACCAAGGGTCCCCATGAAATCCTGATGCTCAGGTCATCCTCCTCCTGGTTTCCCTATTTTTTATCGACCTTCTACTCTTTCTTCCTCCATATCATGGTTTCCCCATACCTTTACTTCAGGATCATTATCTCACTCGGATTTTCATTCACAGTTTCTCCCTCTCACGACATTGCCTCTGACTATTGCTTCATTTTCGACGACCTACACCTCTTCTATGTGACACCATTTTCAGGTTAAATGTGAGAATTGAATCCCCGAACCTTGCTTTAGACTACTCCTAATTCTTCAACCTCCTTATTTTCATCATTCTATGAACATTGTTCGATTAGTGGGGAACGTCGATTCCAACATGATCACATCCAAAAGATCCTTCAGCTTCGACCACAAACACAAAATTATTTTGCCACTTCATTTGGGTTACTGCTGAAAAACTACTCCTCCATCCTCGAATCCAATTATTGTTAAATCCTTGAACCCCATTACGATCATTGAAACTATCTTCAAAGTGCTTACAGATCAAGAAACATGTATATTCTTATAATATTGTGAATTAATCTCCTCAATTTCTAGAATCATTTTCCATTCTATTCTAGATTTAATAATTTAGGTTTCATATTTAATTATCAAACAATATTATAATACATATCCGATATTTTTTCACCATTTACACCCAGTGCTTCTTCTACTCTGCCAATCTATCATCATCTAAAATTTTTTCCATAGTAAATATTGATTTTCTTCAACCTGATGAGATCTTCCTGCAGTTTAGGTATTCCTAAATTATTTCTTTCAATACACAAAATTTCCACTATTATTGATGAAGATTCTAAGTAGTTATCATTGATGTTTTTATAAATTACTCTTATTACATTCATAGTGGACTTTCTATCTGTTTCATTTTAATGTTTTTCATTTTATTGCATTGATACAAAATTTCACTACAACTATGGGATTCTAGCACCATTTTTTATATACAAGATATCATAAATGAGATTTCCATTGATGCTCTTAAATTTTATACATATATATGGTGTGATGCTCTTGGTTTTTTATGTATTTATGGAAATAAACTTATGGTTTCTCTATGCTTTTAGGTGGATACCTCCTATACATTCCATCCTATCAATGATATTTCCCATGTTCTCCAATGTTGTTCATGTTTTGGCCTTCACCACATGAACTTTCAACTGTTGAGATATTGTTAGTTTTTTAATTGTTTGACTAATGTTTAGTAAATATTTTTATTCCAAATAAATCTTTATTTTATTCATGTAGTTTCATTATACCATTCATCAAAACCTGTCTTATTGTACTAAAAATCCCATAAATTTATTATTTTATATTATTTTTCAATCGCCAAATAGACATTATTTCATCATACGGGTGATGAGAATAATAAGTTCTGGTTTCTATTCATTTCCTACAATTTCATTTCTCTTAATCTTACTATGTTTCATATGAGTTTTTTAGTGCTAACAATATTTGATATTGTAAACACTACTAGTATTAATGATAATTTTAATGGATATTTCATTCTTTTCTTTGATGCATGCAATTCAACTGCATATTATTCTATAATTATCTTTTCACAACAGTCTTGAATTTATTTACCAGTGCATTTATTTTTCAGGTTTGAATTTCTACTTTCTATTATATGCTCACTTGGTTCAAACAAATAATTATATATCACTTTATATGTTTCATATTTTCTCTTTTTTTCATCTTTCCTTTAATTAATACTTCAATGTCCTATCTTGAAGTTGTTTTCAAATTTTTTTAAGACAAAAAACATGAAATATATAACCAGTTAAGTGGAATACTGAATCGGGTTTGACACTAATTTTTAAAATTTAGTATGTGGTAGCATATTTGTGAATGTTTTAGATCCGTTGAAAAATATCATTTGGGATTACATTTTAAATTTGTGAATGTTTTTAATGCTCTAAATTTTTTGTACATATTTATTGTTTGATGATCTTAATATTTGTACATATTTATGGTTATAAATTAGTTATTTCTCTCTTATTTCAAGTGGAAACCTCTTTTACATTCCTTCTAATCAACAATCTTTCCCATGTTCACCAATGTTGTTCAGGTGTTGACTTCCTCCATGTCATAGCTTAGCTGTTGAGATATTGTTTTTTTTTGAATTCTTTGACTAACCATAAATAAATATTCTTATTCCAGATAACTATGTATTTTATTCATGTATAATCATCATACCTTACCTCATAACATCTCTTAGAATACCAAATAATCCCATATATTTATTATTTTATATTGTTTTCCTATCACCAAATAGACATTCATTTATCATTCATGCGATGGGAATACTAAGGTTTGTTTTGTAATCATTTCCTATGGTAAAATTACTCTTAATTTAACAATTTTTCAATTATTTTTTTAGTGCTGAAAATATCAGATATTCCAAACACTGCTACTATTAATGATATTTTTAACAATTCTTTCATTCTCTTCTTCGATTCATGCAACTCAAATGCATGTTATTCTATAAATTAAATTATCATAGTAGTCATGAATTTCTTTTCCATCTCTTTCATTTTTTATGTTGGGATTTCTACTTTATATCATCTACTCACTTGGTTCGAATAGAAAATTTATTTTCATTGGATCAACAATAATGATCACCCATCAAACCAAATCTGTGATGATTGCTATGACAACCTTGCTTTTATTACAAACTTAAACATGATTTATTACATAAAACATAACTTGATACAATAAGAAGATCTAGAGGTTTAGTGTCTTTGGGGATTAGGATCATTACTTAAAAACTTTAAACATGGAATACAACCTCTTTATTGAAAACTTTCTTTACATGACCACTACATTCCCTTGTACTTAGCATTGCATGGGATAACCTGAGGACATGCTTAAGAAAAGGGGGAGCTATAAAGCCCAGTAAGGGAATTCACATGAAATAACATGAGTAGTACAATACATGTTAATCATTAGGAATATCAATAGATCACAAGAGAAACATGAACATAAAGGCATGATAAAGCATGATAATCATAACATGGAAATGTGGAAAAAATACTTAACATGGAATTAGCATGAGCCAAGGCTCATTGCACATGGAGCATGAGTAAACCCTCATTGCACATGAAGCACAATTAAACCCTCGTTGATCTTGAATTATCATGAGTCAACACTCATTACACATGAAGTATCATGATACTATAATTTACCCAAAGCATTGGAGTGCTATAAGGGTGCACGCTTCTTAAACATTTCATTTCATGCATAAGTGTGCCACATGGATCATAAAACATGGATTCATAAAACATAATCATTTATTACATGTTAAAGAAATAAAGAATTCATACATGAAAATTTATAATCAATAATTAAATGCACATAAAGGTGAATACCCTTTATGGATAAATGGGCATGGTATTCACTACACAATGACATTGGCTTAGAAAATCGGTGCGATTTTGGCAGCGTAACGGCTTGACATAAGAATTCATAAAAACAGTTGATGAGAGAGAAAGGGGATCCTCATCATATTTACATGTAATGGATAGTAAGTAGGTCATATAGATACATGTCCCAACAATTGTAATGGAATTTATATTCATGATACAAAATTATTTCTTGAATGTAAATGAGGAGAGAGAAGTTCCTTTCGGAATTTGGGCATAGTAACAGATGTACATGGGAGGCATTTAATGAGAGAGAAAGGGTCTCCCATCATTAAAACATAGAGAGTTAAGTATTATTGTGGTGATAAACCATACCCCAACATTCATAATTGAAATTAAAAGGGAAAAACAACTTAAAGAAAATTGAACAAAATGAGAAAGGAAGAAAAAACCCTTACTTGGAAGTGTGCTTCCAAAGGCTTGAGAGAGGATTGAGAGAGGATTATTGGGAGCTTGGGGAACCTTTATAGGATTATAGAGAGAGTAGGGCAGAGGTTGGATGAACTCCAATGGAATTGAGTGAGGAGGAAGTGGAAGCTTGGGTGGGTTTATATAGGAAAGGTGAGGGAATTCTTTATTATTTTGGTTTGGGACCCCTTATATTAAATTAATCCAAACCACAAACCATCCCATGGTTTTTGCCCATATATTTTGGAAAATGGAAGATGAAAACAATATTTTATAAGGCCAAAGTCCGAAATTCTTAAAATAATGGGGTTGCTTATGTAGAGGTGAGTCACACTCCCATGGAAAATAATTTAAAAAGACAAGATATTTAATAAGTCTTGAGGGATCCATTAATGCTTTGTAAAATAAGTTAAAATAACCAAAAATCACATTATTTTAATGTTAAAACATATATTGGCTGAACATAAAGATTATAGTATTTTATTACATCACTATTGGGTCATTATGATGTCATAAAACACATTATATATTTAAACGGTATTTAATTTTTACCCAAAAATTTGACAGTCTCAGAAAATTATGAAAAATTCATTATTGGATAATTTCGACATAATGATTCCGGAAATAAAATTTATTTTATCTAGATAATTTTATTAATATGTTAATTTTCACTTTTAAAATAAAAACTGACATTTATCGAAAATTCACGGGTTTTGATAGAAATGGCTTTCAAACCTTAATAAAAATTATAATTTCCTTCATAAAATTATAAGATCATTTATATTTAATAAAAATTAATTTAATAATAATAATATTTTATTAAAATATTATTTAATTCAAAAATTCATTAATTTAATAAAATATATTTCTTAATTAAATAAAAACTAAAACCACTATTTGTACATTAAAAACTATTTACAATGTATCAAAAATGACAAGGAGGTATATTCATTATTATATAAAAAAATAATATACCTGAATATAGTACTAGAGATTTATTACATAACCCCTTAAAAAAGCCGCATAAGACCTGAGGGTAAGGTGTGCGATGGTGACAAACTCTTGGGGTAGCGCGGATAACATTGATCGAGTGGTAATCTCAATTAACTTCCACATTTCCCGTATAAGGTCCCATTTGAGCTTGACATTATGAAGCTCAGCTTGGGCTTGGTCAAGAGAAAATCCCAAGGACGCCAACTCTTTTCTGAGCTCCGACAAATGGTCTTTGTATGAAGCAATTATACTGGTTGAGGCCATAACTTCTTTTGTCTGGGTAAATTGGATTTTTTAAAGCCCTATATTTATACTAATTATGTGATCACTATTCAATGACTATATTAACAACGGTCAAAATTCATAATATAAAACCAAAGAAGATGAAATTTTATATAATCATGAAGAGACATTTAATTAGATCAAGAGGGATTTCTATTAATGAAACTTTGGGTCGTTACAATATTTCCCCTTTTGAAATTTCACCCTAAAAATTTTCCTTTTCCCACACTAAAATAGATGTGGGTAACTCAACCTCATCATTTCCTCTGATTCCCAATTCTATTCTAAAAACATATGGTTTTTCCACAACAAATTGACGAGGGGAATTGTCTTATTTCGTTGAACTTTTTCTCTATGATTTAAGATATTCACTGGTTGCTCCTCATAAGAAAGATCATCTTCCAATTGTACCACCTCAGAAGAGAGTACATGTGAAGGGTCTGGTATGTACTTCTTTAAGAGGGATACACGAAATACATCATGTACTTTGTCCATGGTAAGTGTAAGTGCTAGTCGATAGGCCACATACCCAACACGATCAAGAATCTCGAAGGGGCTGATGTACCATGGACTTAACTTCCCTTTCTTTCCAAACCTCGTGACCTTCTTCCACGGAGATATGCGTAGAAAAACCATGTCTCCAACTTTAAACTCAAGGTCTCATCGACAATTATCTGCATAACTCTTCTGTAGACTGTGGGATGCCTTGATATGCTGCTGAATAGTTTTCACCTTTTCCACCATTTCATCGACCATTTCTGGTCCAAGTAGCTTACGTTCACCGACATCATCCCAACACATCAGTGTTCTGCACCTTTTCCAATATAGGGCTTCATAAGGTGCCATTTGGATGCTCAAGTGGAAACTGTTATTATAAGAGAAATCAACCAGAGTAAGATGTTGATCCCATCCTCCTTTAAAGTCCATAGAGCATGCTCTCAACATTCCCTCAAGTGTTTGGATAGTCCACTCGGATTGGCCATCAGTTTGAGGACGATAAGTCTTACTAATGTTCATTTCAGTATCCAGAGCATGTTGAAGACTCCTCCAAAACATAGAGGTGACTCATGGATCTCGGTCAAACACAATAGATAGTGGTACTCCATTCAACCTTACCACTTCTCTGATATGTATCTGTGCCAGTTGATCCAATGAGAAATCATCCCGAATAGAAATGAAGTGTGTAGTCTTTGTAAGATGATCCACAACAAACCAGATTGCATTGTTGCCTTTTGATGTCCTTAGAAGTCCGGTGACAAATTCCATGGTGATCTTCTCCCATTTCCATTCTGGTATGGGCAGTGGTTGCATCATCCCCTTAGACTTCAGCCTCTCTTCCTTCACTTGTTGGCACACTATCCACATAGATGTAAATTCTATGATCTCCTTATTCATATTATCCCACCAAAAGTTTTCTCAGAGATCTCGATACATCTTTGGGCTCCCTGTGTTAATAGAGAAATTTGAACTATGTGCATAATCCAAAAGTTCCTTCTTCAGCTCTGGACTTGATGGAACACATAGTCTTTTCCCAAACCACACAATTCTTTCTTCATTAACATTAATCTCCGAGGATTTCCCTTTTCGATAGCTTCCACCTTTTCCTGAATTCCCACATCATCCTTTTGATCATCCTTTAACCTTTCCAAAAGAGACGGTTGAGCAATAATTTGTGAAAGGATTGATGATGTTCCCTTCATTATTATTCCCATGTCCATCTTCATCAAGTCTAAGAAGATTGGATCCTTCTCAATTCTCATCATTGATAAAATTGCTGGGACCTTTCTAATTAGGGCATCTGCCACCTTGTTCGCTTTCCCAGGGTGGTAATGTATTGAACAGTCATAATCCTTGATGAGCTCTATCCATCTTCATTTGTGCATATTAATCTCTTTCTATGTGAATATATATTTAAGACTCTTTTGGTCAGTATATATCTCACATTTCTCCCCATAGAGATAATGCTGCCAGATTTTCAAGGCAAAGATCACCGCCGCCAACTCCAGATCATGCGTTGGATAGTTTCGCTCATGGATTTTCAACTTCCTTGAGGCATAGGATGTCACTTTATCATTATTCATCAGCACACAGCATAAGACCTTCTTCGAAGCATCACTGAAAACCACAAAAGGTTCCCCACTTGTGGGTAAAGTGAGCATGGGCATAGTGATAAGCCTCTTTTTCAACTCCTTGAAGCTTTCTTCGCATTCAACACTCTAAGAAATCCTTACTCCCTTTTGAGTTAGCTTGGTAAGATGGTTGGATGATCGTGTCAAATTTCTCACAAATCGTCGATAATATCCAGCTAACCCCATGAAGCTACAGATATCTATTACGGATGTTGGCCTCAGCCATCCCTAAATTGCATTTGTTTTAGAGGTATCCACAGATAACCCATTGCTTGTGATGATATGGCCCATGAATGAGACCTCCTTAAACCAGAACTCACACTTGTTGTACTTTCTATAGAGCTTCTCCTTGCACAAAGTCTCTAGTACAGTTCTTAAATTCTCCTCCTGATCCTCCTTGGTTTTGGAGTATATTAGAATATCATCTATAAAGACTACCACAAATTTGTCGAGGTAATATCTAAAGACGCTATTCATTAAGTCAATAAATATTTTTGGAGGATTAGTGAGTTCGAAAAGCATTAATATGAATTCATAGTGCCCGTATCTTGTGCAAAAAGTAGTCTTGGGGATATCTTTTTTCTTCACCCTTACTTGATAATATCCAGACCGTAATTCCAACTTGGAGAAGTATTGTGCTCTACGCAGCTGGTGGAACAAGTCATAAATTCGTGGGAGAGGATACTTGTTCTTTATCATGATTTTTTTGAGCTCACGATAATCGATGGAAAGGCACAATGACCCATCCTTCTTCTTGATGAAGAGGACTGGTGCACCCCATGGTGAAGCACTTGGGTGTATAAACCCTTTATCCAGATTCTCCTGTAGTTGTTTCTTCACCTCTTCATGATCTACAACAGTCATTCTATATGGAGTCTTGCATATTGGTAATGCCTCAGGTATAAGTTCAATTGCGAATTCAACATCTCTTCTAGGATGAAGGCCAGGTAGTTCCTCGGGAAACACTTCCGCGAATTCCCTCACAATAGGCATTTCTTCAAGGGTGGTTTCTTCCTTGGACTCGATCATCTGAGCCAGATACACGTGCTCATAGGGCAGTAATATCCATGCTTGAGATGATGGAGCTAAATGAGATTCATCGACATCCTTACACTTGTAAAGAATCGGGGGTCGATTCTCCATTTGGAGTGTAATTTCCCTCTCCTGACAATTTATGTTGGCTCTATATAACGAAAGTCAATCCATGCCAAGAATTTCATCAAATTCCACCAGAGGGAGTATGATGAGGTTCTCCGGGAAATTCAATCCACAAATTATAATAGGGGAGGACTTATATTCATGGGATGTAATGATTTCCCCATTTGTCATACTCACCGACATCTTCACTTCCATGATTTGTGGTGGTGCTCGTATTGTTCTACTAAACTTTTGAGATATAAAAGAATGTGTAGAACCTGAATCAAAAAAGTATGTTCGCTATTATTGAATGAATATCTAGCGTACCTATCACCACTTCATTATCGGGGTTCACTTCAGCAGAAGTGATGGAAAAAGATCTTCCTTGCTGCCTTGAAGATTGTTGGTTGCCTCCGAAAACCCTTGTATTAGGGCACTTATTTGCATGATGCCATGGTTCATTGCATTTGTAGAAATGAACAACACATTGAGGTTCGAATGGAGTGTTCCTCTCCTCTATCACATCCTTGGGTCTTTCTTGCCAATATTTAACAGCTAGGTACCCTTCTCTTCCACATCTGAATCATTTCCTCATCCCCTTAAGGAAATTCCCAGGTTGCTTCTTTCCACACTTTTGGAAAGTGGGGTGTTGGATCTTCTTCACACCATTGGATTTGTCCATCGGACCACCAGCATTGAAGTCCACCTTACAATTCTTATCACCATGATACCCCTATTATTCTCCGATCTATGTTTGACCTTGAGGGAACATCGGACAATTTCCTCATAGCTGTCGAAGTCACAGATCACCAATGCTTTCTGCAGGCTAGCCTTCATCCCACCAAAGAAGCGGTCAACTTTGCATTCTGGGGTAACAAAAAAGCTGGAAGCGTATCATGAAAGCCTTGTGAATTTTGTCTCATACGCTCCAACAGATTCTTCATCTTTTTTATTGAGGGAAAGGAATTCCCATTGAATCTTAAGCTGGAGGGTGCGTGGAAAATATTTATCAAAAAAAATCTTCTGGAAATCCTTCCATTCCAACACCTCGATCTCCTCCTCAGGAATCATATTTTTTATCAATGTCCACCATTGACCAGATTCACCCTCTGTACGATAAGCCTACATGAGAACCTTCTCTTGTTCAGAACATTGAAGTATGGAAAAGATCTTTTCAATGGAGCTGATCCATTGTTCAACAATCATGGGATCGGATGATCCACTAAAAGTAGGAGGCCATTGTCTCATGAAGCTATTGATAGTGACTTGTTCTTTCTTAGGGGGGTTGAATGTTCCTCTTGACCCATTTTTCTATTCAAAACCTGATTTAGCTGAGAGAGAAGCATGACAAAGTTCACGATTCCCGCTCCCATTGGATTGGGCATCTCATTAGTACAATCATCACACTGATCTTCACATCGGTTGTTAGCCCGAGTCCTCCTATTACCAGCCATTAGCTAGAATAAAAGGAAATTTATGGGTAACGAATAAAGGGTAATATAAAGAAAAATGTTCATAACTTATAAATAAACATTTATTTCCTTAACTCATGAGTCTATAAGCTTCAATCTAGGATTTTCATTATCTACTTTCTAACATAAATTCGTAGGGGAATTTTTTTTAATTCCCATAATAAGGGTTCATACTAAGCTTGTGAATTTATCAAAACATATCCCTTGGGAGTTTCGTGACCAAGAGTGTAGCAAGGCCCGTTTTCGTGCACCAGTTCCTATTCGATTCGAGCTCAAAGCGGTGTTTTCGGGTTTTACCCCTAGGATACATTTATGCCAGAGCCACCTCTACCTGCTCGTATCCAGACATGGATGTATTTTCTTGATTAAACACTTACTCAATACTCACAAAAACATAGGGACATTTATATTGAACTTAGTCTGGTCTCTAAGGCTTTACTAGGGTTTTATAAACCTAATCCCAAAAATAACTAAACCTATCCTCTGATACCAACTATGACAACCATTCTTTTTTTACCAACTTAAACATGATTTATTACATAAAACTTCACTTGATACAACAAGAAGATCGAGAGGTTTAGTGTCTTTGGGGATTAGGATCATTACATAAAAACATAAAACATGGAATACAACATCTTTATTTAAAACATCCTTTACATGACCACTACATTCCCTCATACTTAGCATTGCATGGGTTAACCTGAGGACATGCATAAGAAAAGGGTGATCTATAAAGCCCAGTAAGGGAATACACATGGAATAACATGAGGAGTACAATACATGTTAGACATTAGGAATATAAATATAGCACAATAGAAACATGAACATAAAGGCATGATAAAGCATGATAATCATAACATGGAAATGTGGCAACAACACTTACAATGGAATTTGCATGAGCCAAGGCTCATTGCACATAGAGTATGTGTAAATCCTCATTGCACATGAAGCATGATAAAACCCTCATTGCACTTAAATTATAATGAGTCAACACTCATTTCACATGACATATCATGATACTATACTTTACCCAATGCATCGGAGTGCTATAAGGGCACACCCTTCATAAACATTTCATTTCATGCATAAGTGTGCCACATGGATCATAAAACATGGATTCATAAAACATAATAATTTATTCCACGATAAAGGAATATGGAATTAATTCATGAAACTCTATAATCAATAAGAAAATGTTCATAAATATGAATACCCTTGATGGGAAAATGGGCATGGTCTTCACTGCACAGTGGCATTGGCTTAGAAAATTGGTGTGATTTCAGTAGCGTAACGGCGTGACATAAGAATTCATAAAAACAGTTGATGGGAAGGAAAGGGTTACCTCATCATATTTACATGTAATGGATAGTATTTAGGTCATATAGAAACATGTCCCAAAAAATATAATGGAATTTAGATTCATGATACAAAAGTATTGCTTGAATGTAAATGAGGAGAGAGAAGTTCCTTTCAGAATTTAGGCATAGTAATGGGTGTACATGGGAGGCATTTAATGAGAGAGAAAGGGTATCCCATCATTCAGACATAGAGAGGGAATTATGAGGGAGGTTAGAAACCATACCCCAAAATTCATATTTGAAATTAAAAGGGCAAAACAACTTAGAGAAAATTGAACAAAAATGAGAAAGGAAGAAAAAAACCCTTATATGTAAGTGTGCTTCCAAAGGCATGAGAGAGGAATGAGAGAGTATTATTGGGAGATTTGGGAACCTTGGGAGCATTCTAGATAGAGTAGGGAAGAGGTTGGATGAACTCCAAAGGCTTTGAGTGAGGAGGAAGTGGGAGCTTGGGTGGGTTTATATAAGAAAGGTGAGGGAATTCTTTATTATTTAGGTTTGGGACACCTTATGTTAAATTAATCCAAACCACAAACCATACCATGGTTTTTGGAAAATGGAAGAGGAAAACTATATTTTATAAGGCCAAAGTCCTAACTTCTTAAAATAATGGGGTTGCTTATGTTGAGGTGAGTCACACTCCCATGGAAAATAATTTAAAAAGACAAGATGTTTAATAAGTCTTGAGGGGTCCATTAATGCTTTGTTAAATAAGTCAAACAAACCCAAAATCACATTATTTTAATGGAAAAACATATATTGGCCGAACATAAAGATTATAGTATTTTATTACATCACTATTGGGTCATTATGATGTCATAAAAGACATTATATTTTTAAACAGTATTTAATTTTTACCCGAAAATTTGACTGTCTGAGAAAATTATGAAAAATTCACCGTTGGATAATTTCAATGTCCAGATTCTAGATATAAAATTAATTTTATCTTAATAATTTTCTAAATATTTTAATATTCAATTTTAAAACAAAAACTGACATTTATCAAAAATTTATGGGTTTTGATAGAAATTACTTTCAAACCTTAATAAAAATTATAATTGCATTCATAAAATTATAAGATCATTTATATTTAATAAAAAATAATTTAATAATAATAATATTTTATTAAAATATTATTTAATTAAAAAATCAATTAATTTAATAAAATATATTTATTAATTAAATAATAACTATAAACACTCTTTGTACTTTAAAAACTCTTTACAATGTATCAAAAATGACAAGGAGGTATATTCATTATTATATACAAAAATAATATACCTGAACATAGTACTAGAGATTTGTTACATAAACCCTTAAAA
The DNA here is from genome assembly GCA_963277665.1 of Viscum album. Classification (NCBI taxonomy): domain Eukaryota; kingdom Viridiplantae; phylum Streptophyta; class Magnoliopsida; order Santalales; family Viscaceae; genus Viscum; species Viscum album. The sequence goes on along the minus strand of OY728132.1, from coordinate 812,922,554 downwards.
TAGCCGCATAAGACCTAAGGGTAAGGTGTGCGACGGTGACAGACACTTGTGGTGGCTCGGATAACATTTCTCGAGTGGTAATCTCTATCAACTTCCACTTTTCCCATAGACGGTCTCATTCGAGCTTGACATGATGAATCTCAGCTTGGGCTTGGTCAAGAGCGAAGCCCAAGGACGCCACCTCTTTTCTGAGCTCCGAAAAATGGGCTTCGTATAGAGAAATTCTACTGGATGAGGCCATCTCTTCTTTTGTCTAAGTAAATTGGAATTGTTAAAGCCCTATATTTATACTAATCATTTGATTATTGTTCAACGGCTATATTAGCAACGATCAAAATTCTTATCATAAAACCAAAGAGGTTGAAATTTTATATAAACATGAAGAGACATTTAATTAGATCAAGAGGAATTTCCATTAATGAAACTTTGGGTCATTACAATTGCATTCATATAGTATAGAAAATTTTAAATTTTTGAAAATACATGCACTTATGTTTCTTTGCATATTCTACAACTACATATTATTTATATGGATTTGAAGTATAATTGAATGGTGATATTGATTCTCACAATACAACAAGATTCAATTTGTCTTTAAATATATTTTTTAATTCAATTTCATTTTTTAGGTCTTATAAAGTCGTTGAGAGCTCTATGTTGAAGGTTCTTCTCATTGGTGAATGTTTGAAATCAATGACTCTACATGTCTTCTTTTATTTGGGTATATTTATCAATATCGCATGCTTTTCAATATAATGGTATCAAATATTGACGGTAATTATTTCTACCTATTATTTTTTTATATATTCATAAGGAATCATTTCTTTTTTTTCCCATCAATATTTGTTTGATATATTTTTCTGCTGCATCTTCTAGGAAATTAGTGTTTCATGTACTTTTTGATATATATATATATATATGTGTGTTTCAAATGTTTGTTTTCCTTACACTCAATACTATTTTGAAGTGAGATATGATTTGCTCAGATTTGTCAAGCTGGTAAAGCAAGAATGCCTATACGTTCATCTCAGCATCGGGCCTTATGTCTGTGGTGAGATGAATTTCAAGTAATTTTGAAGGTTTAAATTATGAACAAGATATTACTATGTTTTAATTCAAGAAATTTGAATGTTTTTTTATTTCTTTAAAAAGTACATTTTTCCCCTTTTAGGTTGAAATGTGTTCGAGGGATGCATTTTAGTACTATTAATGGTCCTATCACGGTTAGTTTCAGAACCTATAATGGTTTATTCAAGAACATTTTCTATGATGTTATTTTGGTTTTCAATCCTAAACACTCTAATTAATGATTCTCTATCCGCTCCGCCTCCGAATCCTATGCCTACTCTAATTCTATAGCAATGACCATGACTTAGGGTGCCTTGCTGGAGGTGACCTCTACTGACACGTCGTAATCTATGTCAAACCACCATGACCCTCACTGGCTTGAAAGTGGATGACTCTATGCAGTTTGAGATGTCGGTGTATAGCACTCTAAAGGTGCTTGGGGTTTTTAAAGGACCATCATTTGATGACATACTCCGCTCCAAGAGCTCAATCTTGGACAACTACAAGAATGACCCAAACACAGTTTCTTAGGTGACCCTTATAAACTAGGGCATATATTTCATTCTATTATTTGGTATTTATTCACAAATTCTTTATTTGATGCATGTTCTTCCAAAAGTAATATTATTCCTGATCTCTACTTTGATTCTTAATTTCATGATTATTAAAATGATTTCCAATGACTTTACATTTTGATTCAGGTATCTTTATCAACATCTCCTACTCTTCAATGTAATGGTATCAAAGATTGAAGGTAATTGTTCCTCCCTATTATTTCTATTTCCTTTTTTATAATGTTTTATTTATTATTTCATTGTTTGAAATAAATATTTTTTTGATATATTATTCTTCTGAAACTTCTAGGAAATTAGTATTTCAGGTACTTTTTGATATTTGTATTTGTTTCAACTATTTGTTTTCTTTGAATGTTGTACTTTTTTAAGGTAAATATTATTTTCTCAGATTTTGCAAGCTGGTGAAGCAAGAAGGCCTATATGTTTATCTCAGAATAGGGTCTTATGTGATTGATGAGTGTAATTTTGGGTAATTTTGAAGGTTTTTATTATTTAAAAGATTTTTCTGTGTTTGAATTCAACAAATTTGATTGTTTTTTGATTTCTTTAAAAAGTAAATGTGTCTCCCTGTTTGGCTGAAATATGGTCTAGGGATCAATTATAGTACTGATAATGGTCATTTCAAGGTTTGTTTCAGAACCTATAATGGTCCATTCAAGAATCCATAATACTACAATTCAATTCCACACAATGCAATAAAATATGTCCATATGAGTAGGATCCATTTTTCAATACTGTGCATTTTTATTCCTGAAATAAATTACATTCTTACTATAAATCATTAAACACATTATCCATTGTTTCAAATTGCATTTTATTTCAATGTACAATACCCATTACCTACATTACTTCTTTTAAATTCTTATTTGTTACACTATATGAGAACGTGTTTCTATTTATGTAATAATAGCTAATTTTAATCAGTTAATAGTATATATATAGAAATATCCGGGTATCAGGTCTTATACTGGAAGTATATTGTACACATTTCATTGAAATTTCTATTCATATGCAAAACACTCTATAGAAGTTGACGAGGTAAGAATAGTACATCCTATGGCACTTGGACTGGCCTGATACACAGTCTGCATAGTTGTAGAGGGATATGTATTTTCTCTCTATGGTTCCCGCTCCCACCACCATGTAGAAGAACATGAACCAACAATATCATATAATAGAATAAACCAAAGTATTTTTTTTTGTCTATTTTTTGTAATTTTATTCATCACCATGGGGATAATTTTGATTATTAATTTAATCATATACATTATAATGAAATAATATGTTTCTAATCTCATCATAATTGCATCATGCATTCACTTTTCCAGTCACCAATCACTATATGATTCATATTGTGAACACGAAATAATCTTTTACTTATTCCTCTACATCATAATAACAATATTTTAAATAAATTTTTCTATTTTTTGATTCATTGGTCTAAATAGTTCTCATATATGTTTTATTTTGCATGCCTTGCACATTTAATTTGTTAAAATCTATATCAGTTTGCACATATTTGCTGCAATGGGTGTTACAGAATAGTCTCATTGTTTAGTTAATTTCAGAATTGTCATTTTCTATTTACTGTACATTTTAACTCATAGCTATAATTTGGATCCAAATTCCATGATTCATTTACAATTAAATTTTTTTCATTTCCTTTTCCATTCACTTAATTAATTTTTTCCATCTTTACTTTGTAATTTTAATTCATTATTTTATTCTATTTTACTTTTAATTAACAACTCAATCATAGAATTTACCAGATCATTGTTTTCTTATCAAAACTATATCATGTTCCTTTTTATCAAATATTCAGGTGAATGTTCCCTATGGGTATTAACTGACTCTTTCATTGCTGTAAATATAGGCTATTTAAATAGTAGTGGATCATGCAAAGAAACACATCATCCATCATGTATTTGGGTAATTTTATGCTAGATATCATTTTCATGAATTTACTATTCATGAGTGCTACCAAATCTCTGTACAAATGTTTTTTCCTAATTACATGTGATGCACTTTTTGGCAGGGAAAATGATTTTGAGGATGGTGACCATTTCTATCGTTTCCTCGAGGATGAAGCATTCATCCCAAAATGCTTTAATTTATGAGGAATTACAAATGATTATGATCCCAAATCTGGTAAAGTAGATGTTCGGATGGATCAAAACATCACATTTTACAGGTCAGAACAAGTCACGATCATGATTTTCCTCTGTTATTGAGTCCATTACTATATGCATGTGGCAGTAATTTCAAATCACATACACCTATATGATTGAATCTATTTAATTTATATACATCTGTGCATATCTGAAGTTTTATATAATGATTTCAACTACCTCTGTACAATCCTCTAGTAATTCTAATATCTTGAATTTGAAATTATTTTGATTCATCTGAAGGATCCAACAAGGATGTAATTAATCCATGGGGTGGAAATATACTTTGCAGTAGTGATACATACCTGAGGAGCTGAATATGTTTTTGCAGGAACAACATACCTTCTTGAGCACATATTTCTGAGATGATAGGTTACAATATGAAGTTGTTTCAATAGTCATCAATTTAAAATTTCTTATAGTATACAACAATTTTTGTTATGAACAAATATAATGCTACTAACTGTATAGAAATACATGTTTATTCATAGTATAGGAAAAAAATTGTATCTGTACAATCCCTTTGTTTCATTAATTTTTGATGACATGTATATATATATTATTTATTCTATAGTCATGCATGTGTATATATTCTTTGAAATTACTTTCACATTTCCTACAACACATATTGAAATATTACCATTTCTTTCTTAACATTATGTATTCAAATTGCATAAAATACATCAAATTGTCATTATATATTTTTATGATTCAGTATAATGTTTTCCTATAATATTAAGTGGGTGTTAACTATGTGTCTTCATATATTTATTTTAGTCAGTTTCATATTTTGTATCATATTTTTCTATGATATCTACGTCATTTTTTCCCATATTTTTCCATATACATGATGAAAAGTTTCAGTCCATTTTTGGTTTTCCCGAAGATCCCACTCTTTAAATATATTATTATTTCATTTATTTTCACATTTTTCATTTTTATTTTTTAAACCACTGTCTTATCTCTGATTTCTCTTTGATTTTTTATTTCAATTCCCACATTTTAGTTATTGTGAATGAAATTGTAAATGAATTCCAGTCTTCTTCCTCAAAATTTAGTAATTCAGATATTTTTTCTCTATTCATTTTATTTGTCTACTATTTGAAAAGGTGTTTTCATATTATATGCACTCCTATACAATTATCATGCACCATTACATTATAATTAAAATTTATTATTTCTTCTAAACTTTTATAAATATTAATCTCTTATTAATAGAGAATCCATTATTTGATAACACCTTGAAATAGAACAATTGAGTACTAGTTTATATCAACTTTATGAAATTATATCTCTAATTGTTATTACTAATAATTATTATATTTTCTCACAAAAGGTAATAAAATCGTGTTTTTATAAAGTATAAAATTACATTAATAAAAAATGGAGTGATTTTTTGTCGTGGAAATTATAAATAAATTGTTATTGAGTACTAAAATTATATATATTTCTTGAAGTAATTAATCATATTCATAATGGCTAATATAAAATCTTATTTATAATGGTTAAATATAAATAATAATAGTTTATGGTTCATTTAGGCTCATTGGTCCTTATCGTAAAGACTATTCAACATAATATTAATTTTTTAAAAATATCAGGGTGTTACATTCCACCCCAATACTTAATAAATTGTTTCCCAAAAATTAGAAATTTTTCTTGGTAATATTAATTTTGGAATTAAAAATTTTCTCAATGGAAACCAACATCATAAAAATGTTTATAAATATTCTTCTTAAAAAAATGAAAGTAAAATAAGCATGTCATATGAAATAACCAAAAAACTAGGTTTTTGAATAGGTGAACTTTAATCATGGTTGAAAACATGGACGTGGAAGAGAAATATAATTTCTATGTACAAATAGAGAGTGATAGAGATATATTCTAGAGAAATATAACTACAACAAAACCATAAATATTTTATGGGTGAAGAGACAATCAATTCATCTAAAAAGAAATTTAAACAAATAATCATTTCATTTCATGATACATTTCCAAAATTTTAGGGATTATTTATTCTCAAGATAGAGAACATTTAAAAATTTACAAACATTATTTCATCCCACATCATAAGAAAAATTTTATCCATTGGTTGTGCTTCGATCAATTTCCTCCAAATCTCTTACTCCCTGAAGTGTGTATTTGAGATGAAATTTTCAATCCTAAATAACTTAATGTAAATTTATATTAATTATAATATCTATAAATAATGAAAATACATTAATTATTTCTCTATTGATTTAACAAACCCAAATAATT